>CM066998.1:87657119-88257119 GCA_033977485.1 Hydrangea macrophylla | reverse complement strand
AATGATTTATCACAAAGTAAACAGAAACTTTTGCATATTTTGCACAGTAGATCGTGCAAAGTTCTTGTCCTTCCTTTTCTTCTATATGTTGCACCAGTAGATAGACATGCAAAGTTCTTGTCCTTTTATTTTATTTTTTTGTTATTCTTTTTTTTTTTTTAGAAGTGAAGCTTCTAAAGGCACTAATGCGACATAGGGTAGTAATTTTTGTACTCGCTTCAGTCTCAGTCAAGCTTCAGTCTCAGTCAATAGCTGTCATTAAGCGAGAGTTACATTTGAAATTTTATGTTCGTCCATGATAAACGTATATTATTTATTATCTACATTTTTGTATGACAACGTCACTCGCAACCAACCATGTGTGTGGGTCCGTACCATGGATAAAGTATGGCCAAATTTCAGAAGAAGCAAGATCAAGTAATGTCTTCTAAGGTTTCAAGAGACATATCTAAGGAAAACCTGCATAAGTTGCGGCTTCTTTTGGTACAAAATTTTGCAACACTTATATTTTTTGGTTGATCTCTCTTCAATCTCGTCTTATTTCATAAGCTAATTTGTTGTACTCATTTGCTATTTATGATGTGATCGATAATGCCTAATCAATGCATTAATGAAATGCAGAATATATATTTCTGATGAGGACATCTTATATTGGAAAGAAAGCAAAGTTAGCCCGACACTTACAATTGATAGCATGCGTGATGTGGTGCTCATATTCATTAATGGTCAACTCGCAGGTACTTCCCTAAACTCTCATTTTCGTTTCCATTTGGGTTCAGAGTCTGTGTTCTTTTGACTTTCATTTCTGTTCCTTTTGATGTCCTGCCCCCATGGGGAGAGGAGTCACTGCCCGAGATTTTTTTCTTTTGCGATAGTCTCATAACAGGTGAATATATGGGTGCGTGTGAGTTATATCAGGCTGGTGATTTATGATCCTTGGGCCTGCTGCACAGCCAGCCCATTTTGGCAATTTCTGTGGTGCATTTGAAAGGCCTAAAAGCATCAAATTATGTATGGGTTTTTTTTTTTCCTTTTCAATTATGGCAGACAATTTATGAACGTTCCACCTATTTCCTGCAATTAATTTTTCCTATTGGCAATGCCCTTATCAAGCTTTCCTAAACTTTACCAAGCTTTTCAACTAGGAAGCACGGACTCTTCGGAAAGGCAGCCGCACCTGCACTGGGTGTGTACTAACTAAAGGCAGCCGCACCCGCAATGGGTGTCGGACCGCCAGACCCGTGCGTCCCAGCTTTTCAGGGAGGAAACAGTTGTTCCATCGCAATTACTTATGCGTTATTAGGTGCCCATGTGGGCATTTTTAGAGTTAGGCTGTTGAGACGAGACGTACACTATTGTCGCATACTGATTAGGTATGACAAGCAGAATATGCATGGAAAGAACCCACTACTTAAATTGATTATTTCAGTAGTTTAGTAAATGTTACATGCTTTTTTGAGCTACACCTCTTTTGTTACGCAAAATTTTGGCATATATGGAATTGACCATAATGCAATGTAGGTTTGTCTGTGTTGATTACCTTAGATTATGTCCTAGACCATTTTATGTTTGTCATTCTTAAAAACTAGAGAAGCCATCTTTGTGATTATGTTTCTGTTGCCTGCTTTAGATAAAACTCGCGCACAGTCCTGGAAGATTCTAAATTTCTTAGATGTGTCATTTTATTTTTATCTATTTCAGATTTGCTATAAAAGGCTTACCTAGTGCCAGTTTGGTTTGGCTGTGACTTTTCGTAGGCATGGTGAGAACTAAGAAAATTTACTGGAAATTTTCAGTTTATGCATTTTGGTTTCTATTAGCACGTTTCGCAAGTGATTCCAAACAGGCCTTAGTAGTCACCTTTTGGGAAATTAATGTCACTGCCACATTCTAATGCACTTTTTGGCAGGCTTTCTCTGAATCTCCAATGACTAGCTCTACCTCTCTTATGGATATTGCAATCTTTGGATAAACAAATAAGCCTCTGATAATAATAAGCAGAAAAGTTGTTTTTCCCAATTCTTTTTGACCTAGATTGTATTCATTACTACCCCTACAATTTTCTCTGACTACATTGTTCTTTTGAAAGTGAAGGTAGAGGAGTTGGTCATTGGGTCAAGGTGGTGCAGGCTGTTCAATTCACACAAGGATTCAATGACTTGGTCTTATTATCTGAGACTGTCGGGCTTCAGGTAATCTACTTTACGGTTACAATGTGTCTTCAGCTAATTGTAAAGTAAACTATCATGAACTTACCTAAAACATAAAGACAGTGCCGTGAAATTTTAAGTTTGATGTGAACTATAGCTTTATCATTAGACATACAGAATGGCTTTTCTGTCAATACAGGTATTAATGAACAAGTTAATGACATGATTACACGATAATCTAGCTTTACACTAGACACACACACACACACACACACACACACACACACACACAAAAATAATAATAATAAAAAATAAATAAATAAAAACCCTAAAAAATTACTTCTTATTTGTAAAATAAGCTAGACAGACACAATCTAATTGGTATATTCCTTGTTCTAATGATAATTTATCCAGGAACATCATTTTTCCAACTACACAATAGTATATTGCTATTTCATAATGGGTTGAGATCTTGTCTTGGTGACAAACGATACCGAGACGTCTCGGTCATGGACGATACTTTGGACCATTTGGTGGTTCAGAGCAAGGATCAAAATTTCCTTCTGTTTCCATCGAAACGGCCGAAACGTTTCCGTTTCCTAGGTCATGGAAACGAAACAGCCATGGAATCTCGAAATTCCATGGATTCCATCGAAACGACTTTGTTTCTTTTGTTTCCATCGAAACATAATTGTTTCCATCGAAACAAACCTATGATTCCGCATCGTTTCATTTGCTTCCAACGAAACATACTTGTTTCCATCGAGATAATCATGTGGTTGTGTACTTGTCATATGAACAACCACTTTATTTTAGAGATGGCTTATTAGCTTTACTATGTACTTATATGTATCTTTTGCATTCTATGAAGTGTTTTGAGATTCTATGAAGTGTTTGACAGTAGATTGGCGACTTAATCCTCATGTATTTTTAATTTGAACTACACATTGTTAATGCATCTCTACATATATAGACCTCTCAAATGTTCAATTAATCAATTATTAGCTTTGTACACGCACATAGTTAAGTTTGAAGTTATGTTTCCCCATGTTTCTCAATGTTTCCAATTTTTTCCGCTGTTTCCACATGTTTCCGAAATATTTCCGAAACGTTTCCGTTTCTAGGTAGACCGAAACAATAGACTGAAACGAAATTTTGATCCTTGGTTCAGAGTATATATATATTTTTTACTTTTTTATGGAACAACTTGGTGGTGGTGCGGACACTAGAGCCACATTCCCAAAGTTTTACAGCTGTCGTTGCAAGAAGGCGGCCCACCCAGTTGCTTTGTGGCTAGATGACTTTTATGTTGGGCCGGGTTAAGACCCCAAGACCCAAGTTCATGGATTTTATGTTGTTCTTATTTTATAACTTTATTTCCTTTTTTATCTTTTTAGGGTTTTGTTTATCTTCTTCTATAAATAAAGTGGCAAACTATGGTTTTGGGGGACTTTTGATGATGAAATAAAAATTATTATTGCTTTTACTAGTTTTGGTCTTGGTGGACTCCAAGAGTTCGTTATATTTTTGTCTTAATCTACGTGTTCGCCATCAAATTTGGTATCAGAGCACAAAAGCGATTCATCTACAAACCCAAACAAGCTCTAATCTCCACACAATCAGCCGTCCTCCCTTCCCTCAGCAAAACCCACCATCACAGATCATCACTACCACAGACAAACACCCACCAATACCTAACCAAACCCTACACCTTTCGGCTCCTTCATCCACCACCACTGTCTCACGTACCACCAGTACACTAGATCTACTCAACCTCGCAGCACATAACCCAGTCCATGTATACCCTATGTTACATGGACTCTTCTAAATAAGAGAAGTACCCGTGTCGACACGACTCTTTGCGGACATTGGTATGACACTTGGGTAGGATCCTTCTAGTGTAGTTTAGTGTAATTTTCAGACAAGAAAGGCAAAGTACCCGTGTCGGGGAATCCATACCCGTGTCCTCCGGACACTTTGAAGAGTCCGTGTAACATAGTGTATACCCATGCATAACTCCACCTTATCAGATCTCACCACTTACCCCCATCAGCCTCGCTTAAAGCCAAACTAGTCGGAACCACCATTGCACCGTCGCTACCCTTCGATCTCCATATCCTCACGTGAAACCAACCCATCTTTGATCTACCGGATCAAGCCCCAACGCTCGCCAGCCACCATCGCCTTCGCCACCGTCTGCTGATGCCACAGCCACACTTGAACTTCTGCGTTTCTTGTTAATCCCTTTGGAGAACTGGGCTTGTGAATTGAATTAAAGGGCCCATGTGCATGAAGACCCATCCTTTATCCTATTAAAATAGCCCCAATCCCATTCTTGTGACCCATCTGTTTTTTTTTTAAAACTTCTGGCCCAGCCCATTTGGTCAGTTATGCTACCAACCCACTGCTCAAGGCTCCAAAGCCACCTAGCCCACTGTTCTCTTTCTTTTGTGTTAACTTTAGCTTGTTAAAAAAAAAAAAAAAAGAAGAGCAGTCAGTAAAAAAGAAAAAAAAAAAAAAACTTTCTTGTTATCCTTTCTTATTTCTTTTTACAGCATCTCACCAGCCTACTACCGACATAGCATTGCTAAAGCGGAGATCAGCAGTCCCACGACACCAGTTCCAGGTCTAGATTTGCCAACGGTTTCGGCTCATTTCTTATTTAGACTCTACACTCGAGGTCAGGTCTAGTCTTAATTTGTGGAATTTGATCTGCTAGTTTTGGGTAGTATCAATTGAAATTTTTGTGCTGGTTCGTAAACCCATTCACTTACCTTTGTTTGCCCATTTTGTTCACACATCAAATTCTTATACCGCACTTGGATTATATTTGCATGACCATACCTATTTATTAATTGTGGAGCACAACCATTCGTGTGAAAGTGTAATTGCTTACCATTTGGGTGACCCTAGACCCGTGAATTGCCATACTTCGTGGTCGTAGTACTAAATTGGATCATATTAGAACCACATTCGGAAATTCAAGAGTCACTATTTAGCTTGCATTTTATTCTGTGAAGTTAGTAGCATTGATTTTGTCCGCGGATCGATTAGTCATTGCATGCATCTCCGTAGTGGTCGTATAGTATCCTCTTCCGCCCACTCTGGCAATATGGACCATACTTTCATCGAGAATTTGGCTAAAACTGTTCAAGAGCTATCCACACAAGTGGCTCAAACTAATGCGCAAGTGGCTCGAACTAGTGTTCAAGTGGCTGAAAACAGTGCTCGATTTCAATCAATTGAGGATTCACTTCAACGCCTCTTGTGCGCGTCTAATGGTGAAGCCTCCCACAGGGGACGATCACTTTGAGCGTCATGATGACGTTACACCTCAGCGATTTCCCCAAAGATTCCCAGCTCGAGGCGGGTACCATGCTCGACCTCCAAACTACCCACGTTAATGGGGAACCTCTGAATCGCCATGTAGGTGTCGATACCCATAACCACATTGCTATGCATGATCCGGATGAAAGAATCATGAGGAACATCAAAATTGAAGCACCCACCTTCGATGGTTGTCTTGACCCCAAGGCCTTCATTGACTGGTTATTTGACATGGACCATTTTTTTTAATGACACAACTTGTCTGACGATAGAAAGGTCCGATTCGCTAAAATGAAACTCATTGGCCGAGCCAAACTATTTTGGTAGAATGCTGAGCAAACCCTTGCTCGTCGAAACCAACCGGCCATAAGTGATTGGATTGAGATGAAGGAAAAACTGAAAGAGAAGTACCTTCCACCCTCCTACCAAGGTGATCTTTTAGATCAGTGGAATGCCTTACGACAAGGAACTAAGTCTGCTAATGATTACGTTGCACAATTTGAGGAATACTTGATGCGTTGCAATGTAAACAAGCATGAACGTATGACTTTGAGTAGGTTCCGGAGAGGCCTCAATGATGAACTTCTACGCGAACTTTTCGTTTGTGAGGTTACGTCCTTAGACCAGGCGTACACTTATGTTCAAAACTATGAATTGGTCTCCAAACCATAATTTCCTCGGCGGTCTCCCACTGCCAATTCCCAACCTTGGCACACTAGGTCCACCCCTGTAGCACAACCTCTTAAGCCCAATTTCAACATTCCTCTGGTTCGTCGGGATGACAAAGGGAAGGCTGTCAACGAACCTCCCAAGTCGACTCCCAGCACTCTATGCTACAGATGTTTTGAATTTGGTCATATCGCCTCTAAGTGTCCCAATCGGGCCCTTATCATTGAAGAGGGCGGTACATAGAGTAATGAGGACAAACCTTTAATGGATGAAGAATATGTGCCTAACATGGATGACACTTTGGTATAAGAGACTGAACTAGCGGATGAGCCCAGCCTTGGGTGCGTTTGGACTTCATCGCTTCCATACCCCCCCCAGTTGGATAGATGTCCCTCCTCCCTGGGAGTGGTTAGGTGTGCGTTGACGCAGCCTAAGGAGCCTAACGACTGGCGACGGAACTCCATCTTTCACACTTATCTTAGGTATGGTGACAAGGCCTGCAAAGTCATCATTGATAGTGGTAGTTGTATCAACACTGTCTCCGCCAGTACCGTTACTCGACTAGGTTGGAAATCCGAACCGCATCCTCATCCCTACAAAGTTTCCTGGGTTGACACCCCTCCCTCGCCATCAAAGAAAGGTGTTTGGTTCCTATCCAATTTCTTTCTTACAAGGCAGACATTTGGTGCGATGTAATTCCCATGGATGTGGGGCATATCATCCTTGGTCGACCTTGGTTATATGATTTGGATGTCACCATCTAAGGTCGTTCCAACTCTTGCTCTTTTGAGTATGGTGGCAAAAGGATCAAACTCAACCGTACCCAACCCAAGCCTATAACTAAGAGTAGCAAGGCAGAATCCTTACCATGACCAGGGTTACACATCCTTACACTCAAAGAATTTGAGCGGGAAACAAAAGCAGAATCTATCATATTTGTCCTCGTTTCTAGAGAGGTCCAACTGGAAGACACGAACGACCCCCCAAATGAGGTCGTTCCTGTGTTAACTGAGTTCCACGACGTTTTCCCTGCTGACCTCCCAAACCACCTACCACCATTACGGGACATCCAACACGCTATTGACTTTGTCCCAGGAGCTTCCTTACCAAACCTTCCTCATTACCGAATGAGCCCAACAGAACACGCTGAGCTTCGTAAACAAGTACAGGAGCTCCTTCTTAAGGGATTTGTGCAGGAAAGCACTAGTCCTTGCGCCGTGCCTGCACTGTTAACTCCCAAAAAGGATGGTTCCTGGCGGATGTGTGTAGACAGCCGAGCCATAAACAAGATCATAGTGAAATACCGTTTTCCAATCCCTCGTCTCGATGATATGTTGGATCAAATGGCTGGCGCCAAGATTTTCTCGAAAATTGATTTGAAAAGCGGCCACCACCAAATCCAAGTTCGCCCAGGTGATGAATGGAAGACAACTTTCAAGACCAAAGATGGTTTATACGAGTGGCTAGTTATGCCATTCGGGTTGTCTGATGCTCTGAGTACATTCATGAGGGTCATGACCCAAGTACTACGCCCGTTCATGGGTCAATTTCTTGTGGTATATTTTGACGACATCCTCATATACAGTGACTCCAGAGAGACTCATTTGTCTCATCTCAAGCAAGTTTGTCAAGCCCTGCGAGAGGCAAACTTATATGCTAACTTTAAGAAGTGGTTTTTCTTTGTTGATCGCGTAGTCTTCCTCGGTTATGTGGTCTCGTTTGAAGGCGTGTCCGTTGATCCAAGCAAAGTTAAGGCAATTGTAGAATGGCCAGAGCCCAAAACAATTCATGATGCCCGTAGCTTTCACGGGTTAGCAACTTTCTATCGGCGTTTCATCAAGGGGTTTAGTACCATCGTCTCCCCCTTCACTGACTGTTTGAAGAAAGGAGACTTTGTATGGACAGCGCCTGCTGCTCGTGCATTTCAAGAAATTAAGTTGCATATGACCCGGGCTCCAGTTGTGCATCTCCCTGACTTCACAAAACCATTTGAATTTGAATGTGATGCATCCAGTGTTGGTATAGGAGGAGTTCTCAGCCAAGAGCGTCATCCGGTAGCATATTTTAGCAAAAAGATAAATGACGCCAAACGGAGATACTCAACCTATGATAAGGAACTCTATGATGTTGTTCAAGCCTTGCGACACTGACGCCATTACCTTCTACCACATGAATTTGTCCTTTACTCTGACCACGAGGCTCTTCGCTACCTCAATTCCCAAAAGAAGTTGAATTTTAGGCACGGTCGTTGGGTAGAATTCCTCCAAGATTTTACTTTTGTGCTAAAGCATAAGGCCAGGGTTGACAATAAAGTTTCCGACGCACTTAGCTGGCGCACTGATTTACTCTCTGTTATGAGCGTCAACATCACTGGCTTTGAACGCCTAAAGGAAGACTACGAGTCCTGTCCTGACTTCGGGGCAAGATACGCTACCCTGTCCTCCACTACAGGACTTGTCAGTGATGATTTCTTCATTCAAGATGGCTAACTCTTTCGGTCCAATAAACTTTGTATCCCACGGACTTTTGTTCGAGATTTCCTAGTGTGGGCAATCCATGCAGGTGGCTTGTTCGGCCACTTCGGGCGTGATAAAACCATCGAAGAAGTTGAACGGGAGTTTTGCTGGCCAAGTTTGAAGAGAGATGTCGCCAAAATAGTGGGTCAGTGTCAGGTGTGTCAGTTGGCCAAACACCGCAAGCACAACATTGGTCTTTATACCCCTTTACCGGTTCCCGATTGTCCTTGGCAGGATGTGAGCATGGACTTCGTCCTAGGCCTCCCTCGTACGTTTCGCAAACATGATTCCATATTCGTGGTGGTTGACCGTTTTTCAAAGATGGCCCATTTTATCCCGTGCTCGAAAACCTCGGATGCATCTCGTGTGGCCAAACTTTACTTCGACGAGATCGTCAAGCTATATGGCTTACCTAAGACCATTGTGTCCGATAGGGATGTCTGCTTCATGAGTTACTTTTGGAAGACCCTGTGGCATATGGTGGGTACAAAGCTTAAATTCTCCACAGCGTACCATCCCCAAACTGATGGTCAAACTGAAGTTGTCAATAGGAGTTTAGGCAATCTCTTGCGTTGTCTAGTGGGTGAAAGCAATCGAAATTGGGACTCCATCCTCCCGGCCGCCCAATTTGCCTATAATAGCTCTGTCAATCGCTCCACAGGTATGAGCCCGTACGGGTAGTACATGGGTATAAACCTCAAAAGCCTATAGATCTTATTCCCATGCGTCCGCATGATCGAGTCTCCGCGACCGCGGAATCCTTTGCTCGCTATATTCATGACTTGCATGCCATGATCAGCAAACAGATTCACGCTAGTAATGAACAGTATAAAATGCAGGCTAATTCGCATAGATGCTTTATGGAATTTCAGGAAGGTGATTATGTTATGATCCGAATTAGACCGGAACGGTTCCCCTCAGGTGCCGTTAGGAAACTGCAATCTCGTAGTGCTGACCCATTCCAGGTTTTACGTCGGATCGGCCCAAATGCGTATGTCATTGACTTACCATCCGATTATGGTATTAGCTCCACTTTTAATATAGAGGACTTGGTTGCTTATAAAGGCCCTACTTTTATCCCAAATGATCCTTTTGCACCTTCTCCTACTTCCCTAGATACTTACCATGACCTCGTTCCCGTTCCCGTTCCCCCTCCCATTCCCTTACCCGTCCCACTGGCACAAAAAGAACATATTGATGCTATTTTAGATGAGCAGATTTTGTCCACAAAAGACGGCGGAGTTCACCGTTTTCTAGTTCACTGGTGCGGTCGTCCTGACTCCGATTGTACATGGATTACTCGCGAGGAGTTACAGCAACTTGACCCAGACCTATTGGAGTACTACCAAAGCCGACCAATGACACCCTCGACAGGGTCGAGTTTTTCCAACCCCGGGAGAGTTGGTGCGGACACTAGAGCCACATTCCCAAAGTTTTACAGCCGTCGTCGCAAGAAGGCGGCCCACCCAGTTGCTTTGTGGCTAGATGACTTTTATGTTGGGCCAGGTTAAGACCCCAAGACCCAAGTTCATGGATTTTATGTTGTTCTTATTTTATAACTTTATTTCCTTTTTTTATCTTTTTAGGGTTTTGTTTATCTTCTTCTATAAATAAAGTGGCAAACTATGGTTTTGGGGGACTTTTGATGATGAAATAAAAATTATTATTGCTTTTACTAGTTTTGATCTTGGTGGACTCCAAGCGTTCGTTATATTTTTGTCTTAATCTAAGTGTTCGCCATCAGGTGGTTTGCTTAATTTTTATTTATTTATTTTTTAGAATTTTGATTATTTTCACAGTTTTCGTATCTTAATTGTGCATGTTGGCGTGTATCGCCGATACTGCAATGCGAAGACATGACCGAGTCATCTTGAGCCTCTCGAGATGGTGTCCAATACTGAGACATTGAATCATATTATATAGTTTGTTATGAACTCGGTAATTCATGCTCGATCTAGTTTCAGCTGATTGCTTGCAACTTGCAAGCTATCTTCCTGACAAGTGTACTACTTTTTGAGATGATGTTTTTAGCTTTTCTCTGTTCTCATCTCTATCCTAGTCATGGTAATTGCTTGACAAGTTTTTTTTCGTGATAAAGTCCTCAAGGATTGATTTTTTTTTTTTTGGGTCATATAATATGACTTCTCATACAGAACTACGGGGCTGGCCTTGAGAAAGATGGAGCGGGATTTAAGGGCCAAGTTAAGCTTACTGGGTTCAAAAATGGTGATATTGAACTGTCAAAGTCATTATGGACCTATCAGGTAGCCCATTTTATATCTGGACAGTATTTTCTGCATGTATAGAGTGAATTTCATTTATTTTACTTGCGAATCCATGATCATTCTCTATTGGATTTCTATGTATGTAACTATATATAGCAGGTTTGTATCTAAGATCTCTAGTATAACCACCTAAAGATTATACCAATAGTAGGCTACTAGTCACCTTATTTCTTTATTTTATTTCCATTTCCTGTATCTTTCTAGTCACAAGTACTTATTGACTATCATCGTTGAAACTAGATTCTGAAGTAATCAAACAGTGCTCTAATTAACAAATAACTATATTCATAGATCATCATATGGATGATATCACATGTTAGTGCTATATTTGTAGACATTTTCAAAATGTGAGCACCACAATATGCCTAGATTAACAGAAATTTAAGGACTTTCTTTTACATGTACGCTATCAAAAATTTATTTATTTTTACATGTACAGAGGTACTAATCTTTGATTTTAAAATAACTTGTCATCCATTCTTATCAAGGACTTCCACGTGTTTTTATCAATAACAGCCTGCAAAATTTCGCTCCTTGAACTTGTCTTAGCAAATCATTTGCCTAAATGGGGAACTTTCGTTTGAAGGCTGATATATAAATGTCAATGTTCATTTGTCCATCCATTGCTCCATACCAAAAAAAAAAAACAATCATTAATCCCTATCTTAAGATATTTTCTTTTGAAAATGGCCAATGGTGGGGCAAAAACCAACTGAAATATTAAATGATCCACAATTGTATAAGCACATGCTTAAGATTTCAAACATGTATTCTTGTTGTTTGTTAACAGTTAGCATTCCCAACGGTTGTAATGTTAAATGTTCTGATTGAGCATTACAAATATGGCTTTCTTAGAAGAATAATGATTGGGGCACAAAAGGATACAAAAAACTTTCACAAAATGAGTGGAAAGTCTATGTGGCACAGTGGGACCTGCCAGCAATTAATGGAAACAATGCTTAATTACTGGCGGGGCCCACTGTGCCACATAGACTTTCCACTCATTTTGTGGATGTTTTTTGTATCCTTTTGTGCCCCTAGCATTGTTGTTCTTAGAATCCTTTTCTTTCTATGATGGTGGAGGTACTATGCACTGATAGTTACTTTCATGTTCACTATAGATTGGGCTTAAGGGTGAGTTCCTGAAGATATATTCTGCGGATGAAAATGAAAGGGTCGAATGGACTGATATGATGCCTGATGCAGTTCCATCCATCTTTTCCTGGTACAAGGTGAGTTTATTTTGTTAAATACTTATTCTGCCAAAACCGAAATCTGAAACACTTGTCATGTTCACAAGTCGCAATTGGATTTCGAATTTTTTAAGTAGAAAACTTTTGAAATTTTGGGCCGTGATATTGCATGAAACTAGTGTAAAATTGTTATTTTGTTCATTTTAATCAGTGTTAGTGTGTGTATATGACTGCACTATAAAAGGGCAAACCCACTGCACGAGGCTCCCTCCACTGCAGGGTCTGAGGAGGGTTCCATGTACGCAACCTTATCCTAGGATTCCTAGCATGCAGAGAGGTTGTGTTAGTTGTGATTTTAGTTATTTTCTAGAAAGAAGTGAATCTACGACTCAAAATTTGAGGAACAATTGTTTTAGCGCAGCAAAATGCACTGTTTCCAGTCCTTAGAAGCAGGAATCGCCTCTTTGCCCTAAGAATCTCACCAAGAACCGCGATTTTGCGGTTCGCGAAAAGAATCGTTCGGGAATCGCGATTCTCACACAACTGATTCGCGAGTCTCTCAAAACTAATTTGCAAGTCTGTGAAGGACGCATAGCTCCGATGATCTCTTCGTCTACCCTTGTCGATTCCATCGTCTCTCTCTCTTCTTCCTCCTCATCTCCATCGTCTGTCGTCTTCGTCTCTTTTGTCTCGCCGCTGTAAATGTAACTGTGAAACCTTAGTTTATTAGGATGAAAAGAAGAAGACGATGGTGTATTTTCTCATTCTCTTCTTAATATATTACTATATTATTTTTTTTTTAAACCCAGCTGGCTCTCCGTCAGTGCCTTGACTAGTGATATGCCCTCATCTTTTTTTTTTTTTAATTTTTGTAAGGCACTTTTGTCCTTATCCTTATCTTTTATACTATTATGGGAAAATTACACTTTAGTCCATTAAACTATACACCTGTCTTCAATTGGGTCCATAAACTTTTTTTTTTTGCAATTGGGTCCTTGAACTTCAAAAATTCATTCAATCAGACCCAAATTTTGACAGTATTAGCTTAAATTATGAGAAATTGTCACGTACGTTGCGCGTAATGCTTACCTATCACATGTTAGGTTAAGACAAACACGGGAGACTGTGAATAGTGCTAAAATATGATGATTCAATCATACCCAAAATCACATCATATTTTAGCCATTTACAATCTCCCGTATTTGTCTTAACCTAACATGTGACAGGTAAGCATTACGCGCAACGTACGTGACAATTTCTAATAGTTTAAGCTAACAGTGTCAGAATTTGGGTCTGATTGAATGTATTTTTGAAGTTCAAGGACCCAATTGCAAAAAAAAAAAAAAAGGTTTCTGGACCCAATTGAAAACATGTTATAGTTTAATGGACTAAAGTGTAATTTGCCCTACTATTATTATTCTTAAGTTACTAAAGTTACTGCTTCTCTGATAAAAAACAAGAAGTTACTGAATGCTTCTCTGATAATAAAAAAGTTACTGTGTACTGCTCTCTTTCCAAAAACATTAAAGTATATATTTATAGTATTTTATTAATATAGACCAATTAACAAAGGTTTTTTTTTTATAGCACCCACTTAGTTTTACTTATTTTAAAAGAAGACTTCGTTTATTCTCCACATTCATTTATAATTCAAATCAACCATAAAAGATTTATCATTTTGCAATGTACCACAATATTTGAGTTAATTTTCACTTTCACCCTTACCTTTTAGTTGTCTTTATTCTAAATTGCCTCAAGGAAATTATAGTTTTACTATGTACTACATCCTCTTTAAGAGTTTTTTTTTTTTGCCATATTAAAACTAATAATATTTTAATATTAATTAACATAGACGCTTCCTAGACCCCCCAAACTTTAGACTCTTCTACGTATTCCCGCTTCCCCTCCTCTGCCCCGCCCCCTCCCCCGCCCCCGCTTCGTGCTTCTAAGTTCCGGTCCTGATATCTGATGGAAATTGAGCTTTGCTCTTCATTCTATTACAGATGAAGCTTGGAAGTAGTGTGACAAGGTCATTTTTTTTTTCTTCTCTTTTTACCGAAAGTTGTTGAGATTATTTTCATTAGTGGTTAAACCGATCACATCATTGTTCACAATGTTAAAACAGTGCCTGGTATAGAGAAGAAATGATATTAAATGGTATCTTGAAACAAAAATAAAATTATATCCTTCAGGAGAGAAACCAACAATTTGAAATGCAGCAACAACCTTGCAATGGTAATAGTCATGGCGATGTTACCACGAGGTTTAATGGTCATAGTTAAAGAGCGTGGCTACCGGAGCCAGGAATTTTCATTTGATCAACTCGCTGCCCTCTAAGTAAATTGTACGGGATATTTAAATTCGAGAACTTTTAGAATGTGTGGATTGGAATTATCAATACATAGTCATAAGAAAATGAAGAAGAATTTAATAACTTATGAAGGGGAAAAAACTATAAAAATTATGCATTATTAGTTAACCTTGGAAGTATTGAACCTTGAGGTAATTCAATCGTGTACAACTGTCTTATGTATATGTGAATTCAGCCATCTAAAACTTAATGAACTACTTTTACATACCATGGCAAGTTAAAATTGAAAACGAAAATGCAAGTTAGGAGATACAGGCCAAATCTGATTTAGAAGAATAAATATGTCTGGTTTCATGAACCTAACTCCCAATGATTCAAACAATTCTCCAATGATTCAAATTTTTGATTGTTCTGAACTCCACCGTAGCTACATTCAGATTAAACTTACATCTTCAGTTTTTTGCCACAAATGCATAGATATGTGCAACGCCACCCCACACACACACACACACTCACAAAGCATCCAAATCAATTGGCAAAAAATGGGCCAAAATGACCCTTTTATTTCACAGTAACAAGCGGCCACTAATGTATGGCCCGCAATGGGTCTTGAGGCATCTGTCTTTTTTCAAATAGCGGCAGCTGTGCACAGTAACAGTTGATTTTTTATCCTTTGAAGGTCCAAATTGAAAAGAGTAAAGATTGGGACACACCCAAAGACACAACTTTTGGGACACAACCCAAAAGATGTGTCTTTATCTCTCATGTGATGTCACTGGATCCCACAATGACACAGGAGAGAGATAGACACATCTCTTGGGTTGTGTCTCAAAAGTTGTCTTTGGGTGTGTCCCAAGTATTACCCAATTGAAAATATCACGAAACTAAGTCTACTTTTTTCCTGCCCAAAAGCAATTGGATTCCATTCACTAGGAGGGTAATATGTGCGAACAGAGCAATATCGAGACTAAATGCATAGTACTAATAGGAAGGACATAATCAAATAACTGATGAGCACATTGGTGTGAAATGTTACTCTTCACCTTGGATTTATACCTACTTCAATTACATTTTCATATTTATAGCATTGAGAATTGGTGTCATTGCCCACACGAAGATAAACTGAAGAGGGTCAAGATTCAAGAATATAGATTTTCTCTGGAATATTATGTTCACCAGTAATGATCATAAATGTAGGTTAATCTAGAGTTTCTAACCTTTACAATACGGAAAAGGAGATGAATTCAAAGAATTATATGGAGGTCTACTCCCTCAAGAGGAAAATCAAATCTACATAACCTAAGAGCATTGATTTTTTTTTTTAAACCTAGAAATCGTCTTGTATTTTGGTCCCCTTTGTTAAGTTACCAACTACTCCAAAAACTTAAGCTGTTAGAGAATGGGCCCAACAATGTATATCAAGTTTCAACACCCTCCCCCACTTGCAAGTCAGTGCAACCCTAACTTGCATGTGGAGAGCAAACAAACCAAACTCCATCATAGTGGAGAGACAAATAACAAAGTGCAAATATGCACAACAAAGCAGGGATGGAGAGTCGAACACGTGACCTCTCACAAACAAGGCTCTGATACCATGTTAAGTTACCAACTACTCCAAAAGCTTAAGTTGT
This sequence comes from Hydrangea macrophylla, assembly GCA_033977485.1. NCBI lineage: Eukaryota > Viridiplantae > Streptophyta > Magnoliopsida > Cornales > Hydrangeaceae > Hydrangea > Hydrangea macrophylla. The sequence goes on along the minus strand of CM066998.1, from coordinate 88,241,037 downwards.
TAGAGAATGGGCCCAACAATGTATATCAAGCTTCAACACCCTTAAAGTTCAGTTGGCTATTGCACTATGTAATCTTCATGAATGGTTGATTGCATGTTAGTAAGTCTAGGCTTAACAGCTTGTTAAGATGATGTTTGTTGCAGAAGATAGTGTCTTTTGCTGCTTTCTTGCAGCAAATTATGCCCCATTGTACTGCTATTTTTGTTGAAGCAATTGTATTATATTTGTATTTCTTTTCTTTTTTGTTTGTTATTCTTTCCCATATTTTAGGGAGTGAGGAGTGTTAAGGAGGTATTGGACACTTGGTAAGTAATCTTTAAAGTTGCAGATACTTGTTTTATATTGCATGTATCTAGTAATGGTTAGGGATTTACCCTATTCCAGGATCTGTGAGATACGAACTAGAAACGGAAAGGATTTTACGTGGTTAACTCGAAAACTCTTTCTATGTACACTTAGCTGCTGGAATTTGCATTATACTCAAAAAGAAGAAAGAGAGGATCACAGAATACATAGATAGCTTCCGTTTTAGGACATAGAGTTAGGGCAACAGGCTTTAATAATACCCTCGAAATTTTTCACCTAGGAGGAACAGTCACCGAATATATCACGATCCGCTAGAGTGAGGCTTAGTGTACAGTATTACAGGCTCCACACAACCTATCAGTTATATCATCTGATTTTATGTTAATTTGCCACTAGAAAAAATCACTGATGTATCTCCTCTTTTTTTTTCTCTTTTCTTCATTGTTTTTCCAATGCAAACAGACATACTTCAATGCCCCTGATGGGACAGATCCAGTTGCTCTTGATCTGAGAAGCATGGGAAAGGGCCAGGTTTGGGTCAATGGCCACCTTTTAGGAAGATACTGGACATTGGTTTCTCCAACTCATGGTTGTCGACCTTGTGATTATCGCGGTGCTTACAATTCGGATAAATGTACCACAAATTGTGGGGAGCCTACTCAGATCTGGTATACTTCTTGAGGCTTTGTTTGGTTATTATTTAGTTAGAGGAAACATAAAGAATTCTGTTTTGGTTAAAAAGGGGAACATTGAGGAAGGAAAATAGTATGAAAATAAAATTTTGAATTTTTCCAGTCAACTCCTTCCTTTTTTCTGGATTCTAATTTGCAAATTTTTCGTTTCTAATGTCATTTTAGCATGGAGGCAAATAGTAGGGATAAACATTGGAGAGAGAAATAGTTTTCCTTCTTTCTTTCCGTTACCTTTTCTTTTACTTCTCTAAATTCATGAATCAACAGAGCCTAACTGAAACATAATAGTGGATTTTATTATTTGAGCTGATGTTGTCATGTTCTAAGTCTCACTACTGTACATACGAGTAGACCAGACATCTTAAATTAGATCATTTCTGAAAATTGGTGGTTATGCTTTCTATATTGTAACACTCCACAAGTTATAAATGGCCTCATTTAAATTCATGGGACACCCAAACATGCCATTATCAAAAGGATTGAAGTCGACAATTTAACCTAGTCATTACCGAATTAATCTCCAGGTACCACTTACCTCGTTCTTGGTTACAGCCATCGAACAACTTACTTGTGATCTTCGAGGAAACAGGAGTGAGCCCGTTCAAAATTTCAGTCAATTCACATTTCACCCGAACCATTTGTGCTCAAGTGTCTGAATCCCACTATCCACCTCTTCGGATGTGGTCACATCCGGATTTTACAAGCGGGAAATTGTTAATAAATGATATGATTCCGGAAATGCACTTGCAATGTGGAGAAGGGCATAAAATTTCTTCCATAGAATTTGCTAGCTATGGAACTCCTCAAGGAAGCTGTGAGGGGTTTTCTAGAGGCAACTGTCATTCACCGAATTCACTGGCTTTGATATCTCAGGTAAGTCCGATTTATATTCGTCACAGAAGAGTATATGCATGTGCTGAAATTTATCGATGATGCATCAATACTGAATTACTCCTAAAAATTAAAGGAAAATGAAATTAAAGTAAGGATTTTTGCTATAAAAGTTGAGGAGAATAGTGATACTGCATACTAATATCTCCATGTGCAAAAACACCATCTCCAACTTATAAGCATAAGCAAGACTTGCTTCTTTTTTTTTCGCAAAAATTGAAATTTTGTATTCAAATGGATGCCAAAACACCCTAATATAGATACGATTTGTTCGAATGCATTCTGAAAATGACATTCCAAACACCCCCAATTTCAGCATTTTATCTGGAAGGAAGTTGTTTTCATCTAGTGGCCCAATGTACTGATGTGACATCAGTCTAACCAAGCTTTTCTCTATTTTTGGTAGGCTTGTAAGGGAAAAAACAGCTGTTTTATTGGAATTTCTAATGCCGTGTTTGGAGGCGATCCGTGTCGGGGCATTGTTAAGACTTTGGCTGTTCAGGCAACATGTACACCATCTTCAAACATTGGTTCATCAACTATGTGATGATAAATGGTTTCTACAGGCTTTCAATGCTGTATACGATCCATGTCACTATAATTTAATGCTTGTAAGCCTTTTTATAGTTACTGAGAAATGCTTATGTGATGGCTTGAATGCTTGTACATGAAATAAGATGAAATTACAGTTTCCATAAGGGTTTTACTCTGCACATTTCAAATCAAAATATACAAAAGTTTATATGCGTACCAGCATGTATATGCATACAAACTATGGTCAATATGTGGATGCATAGTCTCTCTCTCTCTCTCTCTCTCTCTCTCTCTCTCTCTCTCTCTCTGTGTGTGTGTGTGTGTGTGTGTGTGTGTGTGTGTGTGTGGAGATGTGTGGATAGTGATTCATTTAATTTTTTAGCAGGGCTTCACTTTCATGGTCATATTGATTTCTCAAACCCATCAATTTTAAGTCTTTTTCGCAAGATTTTTTTTTAGGTAAAGCCATGCTTTGAAATCAATTTGGACAAAAATGCAAGTCTTCCAAGTAAATATATGGTGGAAAGAAGTAAGAAATAAGAATGATAATAAATAAATAAGAAGGTAACGTTGTGTTTTGAAAACACGACTTTACCAAGAAATAATCCTAAAAGTTGATGGGTTTGGAAAATAAGTGGAAAAGTTGGTGGGTTTGGTCAAAAGGTTGTCACATGAATTCCTAATATTATAATAAGTTGATCTCACACCTCTCCGTAACTTCTAAGATCCTGTTAGACAACAGTTTTTAGAGTCCATAAGTGATAAGAAATTCAAAATTTGGGAAAATCTAGGGAAAAATGGGTGCATTGAATTGGACATAATAAATTGGGAATAAAATAACGAAATACCCATTTAAATTTAATATTTTAAATACTAAATTTTACAATTAAGTTTACTATTTGATCTACCTTTCAAATACGAAGTGGAAATAGAGATTTGGCAGGTGATTTTTATAGTCAGCGCACAATTAGTCTTAGCCATTACATTAAGGCTTACAATAAATCCTAGCTATCTAATGTTCATCACTCACAAATAAAGGCGTCCAAGCTTCATTATTACATAGATTAGTAGTGAATATATTGGATCACAACAAAATGAGTTGTGACCTTCGGATGATTGAGATATGGTTTCTGATTTTATTGTTTTCTTGAGAAGTTGTTTATGATGCTACAAGTAAGTGGCCGTGTTCGTTATCATACTACGTGCACTGTCCTTAATCACTTGCTCAATAGTACAAGCACTTTTTATGTAAATGTAACATGATAGCACAGATTTTTTATTTATTTATTTTTCAATTTGTAGATATAAAAGCAAAACTCAAAAAATAAAATAAAATAATTTCTCAGTGTAGTCCTATTTTTATTTATTTATTTATGCTACTATAATGAACCCTAGGAATAAATTAGAGGGTCTAAAAATGAAAGGAATTGGTCCTGATCACCGGCGTGCGAATTAATGGAGGGTGTTGCTCATCTCTCAAACGAGCTAATTGGCATGTGTTTGAAACCCATTACTGTCTCTACTAAGTGAACATTGCAATTGAAGTTCGGTGCGAGAAATTATTCAGTAAGTCCGTCACACCATGTCATCATGTTGACGTGGCGTGATTCTCCAATTACATGAGATTATGTGGTCAATAAAATGAAGTGGCATGACAATAAGTCGTGACCTCTATTTCTAGGGGCACATCATTCCCCACTTGTCATCACGTCCTAACTTTAGTGGCCAAATGACCTTATTATAATTAGGGCGTCACAACATGCTAGTATGATAACGTGGTGTGACAGGCTCTCTGAATAACTTTTCGTTCTGTGCAGCTTATAACAACTTATAACTTATAGCTTAGAAAAAACTAAAATGAAGTGTTTGGTGTGGTTTATAGATTTAGGGTATGTTTGATAACCCTATTAAGTGCTGAAAATGAAAAGATTCAGCACTTATTCTTTTTCAGTGCGTTTGATAACTTACCACTTAATTGAAAAAGTAGCCAAAAAAACCACTGAAAACTTTAAGTGAAAAATTTCTACTGAAAATATTCACTGAATGCATTTTATTTCAGTAGTTGAAGCACTATTTTTAGTATTACAAATTCAATCACTTAAAATTTTCAGTACTTAAAATTCAGCACTTAATTTTCAGCACTTAATTTCAGTTTTATCAAATGCACCCTTAGTATTTATAGTTTTTTCTAGCTTATTTAAAGCTCAAAAGTCAACTTATTCAAACTTGGGTAAAAGATTATAGCTTATTTTGCAATTTAATGAATGTTTCATTGGACAACCTTGTACTCGTTATTTCTTTTTCGATTAACATCAATTACCCCAAATCAATCAAACTTTCCCACTAGTATAAAAACCCTATCGTCCTTCCACTTCTCTTTCACTCCAGCTGTAACCCAAGAACCACCACAAATAAGGTATATTATGTAAATTAAAATTCATATATTCTGAATAAACAATTCCTAAAGCATCCTTAGACAAATCTTAAGGGTATTTTAGAGAATTATACAATAAATAAGATGCTACTAAACATTATTACAACTCAATCACTTATTTTGAAAAGGTGCACCGAACATCGAAAGAATCAATCTCTATTAGAGCATCCGTAATAGTGTGCTTGAGGTAGCCGAACTTTGCAAACTTAAGCAATTCGTTCTACAATGGTGTAGATAATGCAAGGGCGTACAACACTTAAACTTAGCAGAACCTAAGTTTATTGTTCGGCTAAGTTCCACTATACTACAATCAAACGGCACAAAGAGTGCCGTTCAAAAAAGCAAACGGCACACCCAACACCGCCCACAACTACACGACATAGCTTGTGCCGGCCCCCACTACAAGGCACACATTGTGCTGGCCACTTTTTCCACGGCACAATGTGTGCCGTCCACTTCCTTCATTACCACTCCTCACGGCACACACTAGGCTGGCCACCACAACAGGGCATTGTATGTGCCACCCACTTGGCCAGCTACCATCTCACGGCACACACTTGGCCAGCTACCATCTCACGGCATAAAGTGGGCCGGCCATCAATCTCACGGCATACTCTGTGCCGCTTCCTTCTCTCACGACATTCACAAGGCCGTCTCCCATTTTATACTACTATAGCATCCACCGCCTCTGTACACAAACTTAGCTTAAATTTAACAAAATTTACCCTACACCACTACAGATGTCCTTACAAGCAAGTTGGCCCATTTTCAAGATACCCATTCGGCATTGATATGCAAAGGCTGCAGATAGAAAGTTAAGAAAGAGAAGTAGTTAATGGAGAGAGGACAACAACAAAAAGTAAAAACAAATAAAATAAAATAACCCACTTGTCTCGCTCATCAGGAGCTAAAATCTTCAGCCTCATATTTACCTCATGTGTTGCATAGTGTTCATGTGGGTAATATCCAAGGCCGTACCAGAATAGTAATTTGGGGTAGGTTATAAATACATATAGTATTAGGTCCATGTTCCCCGGAATTTTTTTTTTTTAGGTCAAATTATGTTTATATTCTGAATTTTAGCATCATAAATGTTATAGTTTACTTTTGCTTCTAGTCGTTTTAAGAGTTGGGAAAAGATATTTTGGGTTTATTTATACATATTTTCTTGATTTTGCATCATAAATAATATAGTCTAATTTTGATTCTTATCGTTTTGTAGTTTGCATAAGCATTTAATAAATTACACCACAAACAAAGAGAAATTTTTTTTAGAAAAGGGAAAAGAAAATTAATGGCATGTAAATACTAAATATGGGCTAGACTAGAACATTTTTGAAATAACAAGCACATCATAAATATTAGCTGACTTTTAAAAGTTAGAACTGAGCTAAGGCTAATGGATTGGGCTTGAATACAAAATACTGCTATGCTGAACTAGGAATATAGACTGGGCTGAAGAAGGATTAATGCTAGTGGGCTGGGCATTTTGTTTTTTAAGTAAAAAAAAAAAAGGAAGAAAAAAGTTGGAACCAATAAGATTCGAACCTTAGTCATCCACTTATAACCAACCTTATTCACTGGGCTACTCCACCTACCTAGACCTATTATGTTGTAAAATATTGTTGTTTTGAACTTTACCATGTGCTATAGCCCAGGTCAGCCTAGGGTTAGATACGCTCTTGAGTATATCTACGTACTAGTAATAATCCGTGCCCGTGGGCACGAAGCAAAAAAAAAAAAAAAAATGAAGAAGAAGAAGAAGAAGAAGAAGAAGAAAAAGGGAAAAAAATGCTATACTTTAAAATTTTCAAATCTTTTGCCTAAAATTGTACAGGTCATTCAAATCCACATGCTATTTAGTACTAACCTGTGCCCGTGGGCACACATCGAGAAAAAAAGATTCAATACTTTAAAAGATATGAGATATGGTTAGAATTTTAAGTGAAGAAGACATTGGTTCTAATATTAAATATATCATTAACTCAATTTAGTTAAATATATTTAGTCCAACATTGGATGAATATTTTAAGTATAATTAATGTTTATTCGTAAAGACTTCCCCCGTGCCCGAGGGCACGAAGTGAAAACCAAAAAAACAAAAAATCAAAGATTTTTTCTAAGCTTTTGGAAAGAAATAGAAAAGGAAAGTTAAACTTTTGTGATTATTTATAATTAGCCCATATTTGGGAAGCAACATTACTCATTTCACTAATTAGCCCTATAGACTATATCAAACTGATAGAACTAATCAAATGACCTATAAAAGGATGGAACTAATCAAACTGGTAGCAAAATTTACAACCATATGGAAAAACCCATTTTTTTAGAAAGACAATAGTATATAACAAATACGCTTCCTAGATTTAAAAAAAAGTGCAAGTGAGAATACATTTCTTGAGACTTGAATTATGAAATCCATTGTTAAAACCCACTTCCTAAACTTCAATTTTATGTGATTTTTTACTCATATTATATCAGTTTGATTAGTATTATGAAAGTCATTTGATCAGAGACACGAAAAGGAAAACAGAAAAACCTAAAAACAAAATAAACCCTATGAATATATGTATGATATGGGAAGTTTATATTCCAATATTTCTATTTTGAAAAAATCAGTCCACTGGTTTAGTTTATCTCTCAAGATTTGTGTTTTGTATTTACTATTAGATATGTATATATTCAAATTCAAATTAATTTAGAGAATTTCTTTTTTGCTAAAAAAAAAATAGTCTAATGATTTAATTTTACCCAAGATTTGTGTTTTGTATTTACTGAATTTGACAATTGGGATATTGACATGTATTTATTCAAATTCAAATTAATTTAGGGAATTCCTTTTTAATTTAGAGTTTTAATAGGATATAATGCAATATTAATGGGATTAACTATTTTTGGTGGACAATCAATCCGACGGTCTGAAATATCTAAACTTGTCTCAATGGTCAAGATTAAAAGTTGCTAACTTGAGAGGGACCCACACCGCTGTATCTTATTATATAGATGTTTGTGTATATTTTATTTTTTTAGTAGAAGGGCTACTCTGGCATTTTATATTTTTGGGTTAATTATATTTTACTCTCTGAGATTAGGCTTATTTTCATGTTATTCTCTGTGGTTCAAAAGTTGACACTCAACCCTTTATGATTGTGGACTAAAGTGAAACCAGTAAGATTTATCTCAAAATAGCTTCACACGAAAACTAAGTATTAAAATTAGCCTTACATAAGAGAGTTTAAGTGCCAAAATAAGCTCACATAAATAGTTAACACCAAAATTAGCCTCGCAAAGGGTTAAGTGTTAAAAATTAGCTCGACATAGGTGGATTAAATGGCAGCATTATCCCCATATAGGGAGTTAACCCCAAAGTTAACCTCAGAAAGGGGGTAAAGTGATAATTTTTTAGTTAATTTTAGAAATTTCATTAGTTTTGAGGGAAATTTAACAGTTTCACTTTAGTCCGAAACCATGAAAGTGGGGGTTTAAGTGTCGATTCGGTTTTGAAGCACATAGGATAAAACGAAAATGCACCTAACCACATGAAGGTAAAATGTAACTAACCCTATATTTTTTTCAAGTGATTTCATCGTATAATGTATGTTAATTTGTCTAACGAGCAATAAACTTAGAAAATAGGGGTGTCCACTCTCGTGACACTTGATTGGTTGCACCATTTGTGGTGAATCATACACACCATTTAGAGATTCACCAAGCTCAACTTCAATGATCAGGTTTTGGAAACTAATGTATACGTTTTTGTGATGTATCCACAAATGATCACTGCAGAGCCTATGTAGAGTTAGTCAGTTAACTCATTGCATAATCCCTAACAAGTTTAACAAACTCTATTATTTGATCTTCATAAGAGGAAAATTCATCGAAATCTCCTCTTAGAATCAAATTTCTTAAATGACTCATTGCAGTGTCTAAGTTATGAGAAGCCTAAAATATCAATGTTGAAAATGTAGTTGTAGATTGTACTTTGTAGGTGGAGGGTTGTAGTTTTAATAAATGGAGAACTTGTGGTAGCTAGAAAGAATGACATATGGAAAGGAATGGTGGTGAGGAATGGTAGTTAGACGACGAACGATAATTTGTCAAAAAAAAAAAATGGCATTTGATATAGGATTTAGCGTTGGAATAGAAGTGCCAAAATATAGCAGTGGACATATTATTGTGGAAGATATAGCAATTAACATTAGAGATGCTCTAAGTATTATTGTGAAATATGGAGAATAGAAAGTGTATTAAGAGTAAACCTCAAGAGAGGTAAGTGATATTTACTCAGAAATTTAATACAACAAATTTGACTTTGATACAACAAAAAGACAAATTGATGCATGTTATGGAGATTGTTTAAATGCACCCACCAATTTTCTCTTGCATCTACATGTACAACAAATTGATGCATTACAATTTTGTAATGCAAAACTGGGTATAAAGTGAAAATTGATGGGTGCGTATTCAACGATTTCCCGACTATCTTTTAGCAAAATACCAATAACGAATGTCGAACCCTAACTTTTTAACTTTGGCTCAATATAATTAGGATTATAAATACACTTACATCCCCTCTAGTTTGACAGGTTTTAACTTACCCCCTTATGCTTTAAATTTTGACACTAATACCCCTATATAATTCAGATCAAAGTGTAACAATTGAAAACTCTAGTAAGAATACCTTCTTCAAGAAGAAAGAGACAACATTCAGAAGATCATGCAGAGCAAATTGAAATGACCAATACCCCCAAGATGTTCACTATGGTGTTAAGAACATACGTTGTTCACTTCAATACATTTTGGGAGAAACGTATAGTTTTAAATTGGGTGAAGAAGAACCTTTGATATTTTTTTAGGATTTTCTTGGTACAAGTCGAATGTTTGACAAAAGCAAATGACTTATGACATATCTCCCTTTCAGTATGAATTTTAGGGGCAAAATTTATCCTTCAAACCAGGAGTCCAAAGTGTAAAACTGTTAAATTAGATGGAAAAAACTCACAATTCGGTTTGGTTTGATTTACAGAAGTGGTCAGATTTGTAAACCCCGTAAAATCAAGAATTGAGTACAATTGAAAATAATTCAAATTTAGGTCAAATCAAACACAAAATTGTAAATCAATTCTTTTCATATTTGTGGCTAACAAAACGGAGGGTTTAGTCTGATCTGCACAAATATTTATACTAGTGCCAAAATTTAAAGCACAGTAGAGTAATAAGTGAAAAAGGAGGGGGTGTAAGTGTATTAAAACCCATATAATTAGTACTCGGAAGCGATTGGGAACAGCAGAGACGACCGGCCGATGAGACCAACAATCTGATATTCAATTTCTCAGATGGAAACTTCCTCTCTGTTCTTCTCCTGCTTCCCCCGATTCATTCTTGTTCCAGGTTCCCAATTTTTCTTTTTTTTTGCTATCAAATTTTTTTTTAGGGAATGTATTTCCACTCTATATATATTTTGATGAACAAGTTGATATTGTTTATACGTTTGTGTAATTGTGTATTTATATGTGTGTATCATCAGTAGGCACAAAAGGGTTTCGTCTTATCTTACCATTTATTACTTACAACTGTCAATCTGTGACTACTATGTATGTTGTATGTATGCACTTGTATGTATTCTCTCTCCAATTATACTAACAAATGCAAGCTGAACGATCTGCCAATTTTGTTCAACACAGCAACAACATTAGTGGGTTTTTTTTGGCATGTTTTGTTTAGTTTAAGAATTTATTGCCTGGAGATTTAGTTTAATGTCAACATCCCTTCTACCAAACCAATAATATCAGTATTTTTGACTTTTCTTATCCTTTGGGAGTCTTCAGTGAGTATAGCTCGTTTGACACCGAGCTGGGTCTTAGGCCCTCCATTGCATGGGTCTGAATGTTCGACTTGCATCTCATTTCTTTGTAATAATAATAATTAAAAAAAAATTTAATAATGTTCACAATATTCTTCGTCCATTTTTATTGAAGCAAATATTTGTTCTCTAGCTTCCTTGAAGTGTTCTGTTCATTTTGGGTATTGTCATTTTCTAGATATTAAATATTTGTCGCTATTGTAGATATTAAATATTTGCCGTTATTGTTTGTTTTGACTAATAAAAATTAAAATTGGAACGTAAATTTATTTGTCTCAAATTTGCTCCTCTCTTTACAGTGTGACCTCATATAATCAAGATCGGCGTGTTATTAACTTACATCCTTATTTTTTTATTACATTCTCACTAGAAAAAAGTTGCATATTTGAACTAGACCTATCTACATGCTATAGTTTTTCTTTTACTTGTTTTTGTTCCTTTTAGATTTCCCTCTGTACTATTTTAGTGGCTAGGTATAGTGAGCTCAGTCAATTTGTCCATAATATTGAGGAGCACTGTAGAAACTTCATCTCCAAATGGTAATCATTTTATTAAAGTCCTCATTAGGGAGGACTTCTCATGATGCACTTCCAAGAAGCAAAAGTTAAGCCAAAAAAAATTGAAGTAGGGCAGGCTAGGCCAATGTCTATTGGTTCCGGTGGTATATGCTTGTAGCTGCTTGCTATAAAAGTGACTGTATGTTGAGCGGACATGTTGGTCACGGGTTGTAAATTAGCCGGCACTCATCCCCGGCTCATTGAATTATGTTTCCTTGGCCAGTAGTAGCCTACTAGCCTGCTGGTAGATTTCCATAAACCCAAAGCCATTTATTTTTGGTTGGCTTGGGCATGCTCACGGGTTCAGGTTGGGATTGCCAGCCCTACTTGTCACTTTAGTATATGCTACTTAGCAAATAAGTACTTCACGATATTAACCTCAAATTTTCTGTACATAGGACTGTAGCACCTCTTTTGCGGGGGTTCATCTGTAGAGAACAATGTTCAGATTTTAGTTTTATTTCTTTTTCTTAGGGCCTTGTTTGAGCCAAGTAACTCGTGATAGTCGAGCCTTAGTTGGTAATTTTAGTAATCTGCTCTAGAGTCAGATTTTTTTTTATATATTTTATTTTGCATCCTTGATCCTATCATCATTCGGGCCCTCAATTCTTATAGCCTTTCAGATTCTCTTATCTACCTCATCGCTTATTCTTTTCTTCCTCATAAAGTCACGGTGGTGTTGCCGTCAAAGGGTCAAGCTGCCCAGGCCATTTTCCACCGATTGACCAACTAAGTAGGATTGCAAAGCTGAGACTAGCTTTGAAGTCTTCGGGCACACTTCGACGTCTTGACACTACCAACTTGGTGTTCTTTGAGCCAGGAGGGCTCAAATTGGCTCTCTAAAAGTCTAGGCGCTGCTTGGGCTCAAAGGTTGCTCCCTCATCCGACCTTCAACCATCTTCACATGATTTCCCTTCTTCTTAATTTGTGACACTTCAACACTTTTCTTTCTCTTTTGTAGAGGATTGCTATATTCTTTGTTCTACACTTATATCTGTGATGTAGTTCTACTATCTTGATTCTGGACATATGCATACATGATACAACGGTCAACTTCGTTTTATTATATTTGTGGTAGGTGTATGCAAGGGTCATCTATATATTCTACTTTGGTACACAACACACACTAAGAGAAATTTAAATTGCAACATGTCTCTTTGAGCTTAAAATAAAATCCTCGTGAGTGTAAAAAATTTACCTACCTGGCCCTTTACCCTAAAAGTTGACGAATATCTACGAGTTCAGCTTAGGCTTCCTCAAGTTTATCTTACTATCTTTAAATGAAGGGTTTAAAATGTAGTTTGGATCAACCTTCCAAGGTTGTTTGAATTATTTGCCTGGTGATAACCCAAAATTTATCCGTCTTAATTCATCCAAGCATTAGTTTCTTTTAGAAGATGGTTTATTCCATTAACTACTCAGCATTTACTCAGGTTATATCATGTATTTTTTACAGGCACATAATTAACCGGTTTTTTGAATCCAACACCATCTTGAAAAGTCTTATTTAGTTGAACAAAATTGCATTTGGGGCAGTGTAAATATAGAAAAATGGCTGATGGAATATCGAGCTTTTGGGGCCCTGTCACATCCACTAGAGAAGGGTGTGAGCACAACTATGTCTACTCTTCTTATATTGCGGAGTTCTACAATACCATATCAGATATCCCTGGCATTCTTTTGGCGCTCATTGGTCTTGTTATCGCCTTGAGACAACGGTTTGAGAAAAGATTTATTATCCTTCACATATCCAATATGATACTTGCCATTGGGAGTATGGTATTTCATGCCACATTGCAGCGGGTGTAAGTATCCTTTCCATAATGTCTCAAATTTCTCTTCTCATCGACTGATTGATAACCTTATCGAATGGCTACCCATTTCTTAATTTTTCTTTAGGTGATTATTGATAAATAAAGTGTTAGAGGTCTTATTTGTATAATTACTGAGTCTAGGAAATACTAGAATATTCTTGTAGGGGCAATACTCTAATATTCACGTACTTTCAATTCTTTTTAAAGGATTGTTACTACAGATACACATTGCCAGGGTTTGTCGTTTATCCTCTCTCTCTCTCTCTCTCTCTCTCTCTCTCTCTCGCTCAAACCTAAAGTCTGAATTCTGTAGATTTCACTCGGCGAATGTCTCCTAAAAGGGGATGCAATCCAAGTATGGTTAGTATACATGACACATATGGTAACGCCAGAGAAACACTTTTTATCCTCAATACATTTTACTAGCGCCAGATCACACTCGCAGAAATTGCTGTGCCGATGTTAGTTTATGTGCCATGATAAATAAGGTTTAGTAAATCTTCTCTTATGAAATTCAATTTCGGGTTATACTGGTGAAATTCTTAACCGAAAGTCCTCAGTCCTCACCTCAAATAACGGCTATTTGTATTTACTTGTTACTAAAGAAAACTTAGGTAATTGACGTTAAATCATAGTTACCGGGATCGTGGTACCCCCCATGGAACCGCGATCCGGGATCTTGCGATCCAGATTGTGGTTCCGAGGGGATCCGGATCCCAAAATTCACGAACCAAACGAGAAGAAGATAAATAAAATTGAAATTGTGAAGAAGATAATAAAATCCTAACTTTTACATTGCTTGTTGGTTTTTGTTTAAGAGCTTCTATGATATTTTCATTTGAGACTTAATTTGATCTTATTTTCCTAAACTTTTTGTGTTTGAAATTGATTATGTGAAGTCATGGAATCATTTAGTACTATACATATGTGTATAATTATTTACACAAGTGCTAATCGAACCAAAAATTCGAACCGAAGCGAACCACGAACCAAACAAGTGAACCAACTGAGACTACCCCCTCGTACCCCGAACCGAGCTAAGTGACGTACCGTGCACCCGAACCCGTACCACGCACCGGGGTGAACCATGTTCCAGGTAACATTGCGTTAAATATCATCAGGCTTAGGCGGGCTTAGCCTTTGGCTTCGTCTTGCCCTAGGTGAAGCCCCTTCAAATAGGTCACGTCTAGGTGCACTTTTCTTACACTTTTTTATAAAGCCCAAAGTGGAAAGAACGCACCTCAATGAAATAGTACATTAATACCTTAATTAGGCATGAAACTTAGGCCCATATTCTCACCCAACTAATATTAATTTGACCCAACTCGTGACCCACCTCGTATTTAGCTTTTGGCCTCATATTAAGACCCATTAGGTCATTACAATTCCTTTTTTTCTTTTCTTTTTTGATAAGTAAAGGTGTTTTAATTAAAAAGTAGATACATGTATACTAGAAGTATACGGAAAAAGGGGCAACCAAGCCGAAGTCACTAGAAACAACCAAAAACCTTTTGCCTGTTGGTATTAGGATTCAAAAACTCCTATAAACTTATGTCACCCATGTCACTGAATATACTCAACCAGTGAAAGATGGACCAGAACATATCTTTTCTTTAACAAGGCTAAACTCCTTTCTTCAATGTTGAACGCACGCCTGTTCCTCTCCTTCCAAAGGGTCCAAAAATGCTCGAAGGAAAACTCCTCAACATAATCTTCTTTTTGGTACAAGGGTCAAAAAATGCTACAAGGGGCACATTCTTTAAAATAGAAGAATATTCTTCTTTGTGACCATTTCTCCTGTTGGTTCCCATATTTAGAGAAGGAAAAGAAAAGAAAAGAAAAGAAAAGAAAATTGGAAAAGCCTAATTGTGAAAACAAACCCACATGAGAATTTGATTTGAAACTTTGTGACAGTTTCATTGATTTTTGGTTTTTCCTAAGTTATTGTAAGGTATTTTATTTTGGGAAGCATCATAGAGACAACTTACAAATTGGACAATTGAGCTAATAGGTCAAAATGTTTGTTAGTTTGATGCTTTAGCAATTATTTGTATATGTAGCTGTTGAGTTCTGTACATTTGCTCAAGTATATTTAATTTTCAAGTTTTGCTGAAGGGCGCCTTACTTCACTTTCACTGAGGCCCGCGTTTTTTTTTTCTTCTATGCCTTGCGTCTAGGCCCTGGGAGGTATTTGCGCCTAGACCCCGGGCTAGGCGGCATTTACGCCTATGTTGGCCTTGCGCCTTTAATAACTATGCTTTACCACTTGTCTGCCATAATTTAAGTTGTCAAGTATTCAAATTCATAATGATGCATTCATAATTATGCGAGAACATAGAAGACTGGTGCAACTGTGCATTCTGCAACCCTTATTAGGAGCGAGCACTACCAGTAGGGTGCATCTGTGCGAGAGATAAGACTCTCCCATTGGCTATCTTGATTCTTACCCATTTCATTTCCCTTCGTACAAAGATGGATGTGACCAAAAATTTTGCATTTCTTTTAAAGTTATCTTTTGAACTAAATCAGCCCTCCCTTGTAAAACTTGGCTAACAAATAATACCATGCAGGCATGCACTCATAGCCCAGGTCTTTTGGGTTTCTTTGGTAACCTAATGGATGTGAATTGCGAATAGCATCAATCATAGGCGAGCATGCCGGTATCGTCATCAATTATTGCCCTATTAACTTTTAGTTCAATAGCTTCACTGCTTCAGTAAGTGAGAATATATTATAGTAGCTTAAGGTTGTTTGTGCATGTATACAATGGAAAACAGTGAGATCACTTGCATGGAGTCCACCTGGAAGAGTTTTAGATGATCAGTCAACTTTAAATGTGAACGTATTTGTCCTAAAATCCGTGTGTATCATTGGTTGTTTAAAAATGGTTCTATCAATGAACTTTAAATGTGAATGTAGTTGTCCTAAAATCCTTGTGCATCATTGGGTGTTTAAAAATGGTTCTTGGTGGTTTAGAATTGAATCATATCCCATATATTGCAAGCAATTTTAGTAAGGGTGTTACCTGGCATCTGGCAGCTACCAAACAACGCTAGTGCTCGGAGATCTGCACAGATATCGTGTGCACAAGATGATTTTTTTTTTATAATTTTTTTATTGTTTATTGTGTTTTTCATGTCATTCCAGATCTTTTTTTTTTTTAAATTCACTCACCTTGCAATATATGTGCTTAGCGTTGAAGTTACTTGAGGGAAAAAAATTTAGATTATGCTCAGTATGAGTCAGACAAACTAGTACTCATTCTCTTTATGCCTACTGAGAATAGCGACCTTGGAAGATAGATTCTCCGTACTTTTGTTTGGAAGTTTGAAACCATTGGGTTAAAGTCAGTTGCGTCACTGAATTTTTTTTTTTTTTTTAAATTAATTTTTTTTTTTTTAAAATTAAAAAAAAAAAAGAGAAGAAATCTCATACTGATCTAGGAGTAGTTGATTCGTAATTCATTCCAGGCAACAACAAGGCGATGAAACTCCACTTGTATGGGAAATGCTCCTATATATATACATACTCTACTCACCAGATTGGCATTACCGGAGCACAATGCCGACTTTCTTGTTTCTCTACGGTGCAGTATTTGCCATTGCGCATTCGCTGATCCATTTTGGAATTGGCTGTAAGTTGCATTATTTGGTACTTTGTCTTCTCTGCATCCCGCGAATGTACAAATACTATATTCACACAGAAGATAGATACGCAAAGCAGCTTGCAAAGCTATATTTGGTTACCTTATTGCTAGGGAGTTTTTGTTGGCTCTGTGATCACATCTTCTGCAAGGACGTTTCACTATGGCACTTCAATCCACAAGGCCATGCATTGTGGCACGTCTTCATGGGTTTTAACTCGTATTTTGCAAATACGTTTTTGATGTTCTGTCGTGCTCAGCAACGTGGGTGGGACCCAAAAGTGGTCTACTTCATGGGTTGTTTCCCCTATGTGAAGATCCAGAAACCAAAGGCCCAGTGAATTCCGATACTGGTTGAAATAGTCTCTGATTTGGAAGTAGGTACACTTGTTTATCAGAATTCATTTTCTCCCCGTCTATCTCTCCCCAGCTTTGAAGATTGTAATCTATTTGATGATTGATAGTTGTGTTGGTTTGTTGGGATCCAGGTTAAATTTGCAATGTTACAGGTTGTGTGGGTAATACAAAAACCGTTCTAACTAGTTCGGTGCTTGTGAAGCAGCTTTTTGGTTAACATAGGAGTCTGTGCCTGACTTAAAATTTAGTGTTTTGTCCCAGAGTATCGTGTCTGCATACTTGTACTGATGTTATAATTGAATCAGGTAGTAGCTGGTGAAAAACATTTCTTTATTTTGCGAAAATTCGTTTGGTCATGGATTTGATCCAATTCCTTCCAACCAAGGCACGTGGAGTTGGCTTACTATACATGGTGAGTACTAAATAGACCATATCAAATAGGGAATTGCTATTCGCACTCCATAGATTACGAAATGCACTCCACAGGGAATTGCTATTCGCACTCCATAGATTACGAAATGCACTCTGTGGAGTGCATTAAGAGTATGGTACTACATTATATGGGAGTGGTACCATGGAGTGCATCGGGTTATTTTTGGAATGTGAATTAGTAGTGTTCCCTTTCAAATATGTTCAAGCTGAGCACTCCAATCTTTCCAATTGTGGAAGGCTTCTTTTTGTTTTCTTGGTAATCAGGGGAGTTTGATACTTGATTGGAATTGATGTTAAGTTTGTTAAATTTCTCTGATGGAATGTTTTTGGGTATTTGAAGCTGAGTTTGTAAGTTTTCATCTTTCTTATAAAACGTTCTGTTTAGTTGGTCGGATTTTTATGAGGAAAATTAAACCAAATATTTTCCTTTTGTGCGCGTTGACTATGGAAAATAGGGATGATGAAACATAATATACCAGGAAAATTTGTTGATTGTTCTCTCTCTCTCTCTCTCTCTCTCTCTCTCTCACACACACACACACACACACACACACGAGATTTACACACGATTTACACATGTTATGTTACTAAGATTTACACACGATTGATACACATTTGGGCAAGGCAATTATGAGCAGAGCAACTTTATATGTGCACAAGCGTTTCACAGCCATTGGATGAAAGAATAGGTCTCGAGATAGTAAGTAAAAATATTATTAAATATTTATTTAGTCACAATCTGAAGCAATTTAGTCAATCCAACAACTATGTAGTGTTTGGCATATGCAAAGTTGCTCATAATATCCTTGTTCAAGATCTTTACAAACAACATGATAGTCCAAGTTTTCATGCTTATTACCAAGTGGTGGCCGTTAAAGTAAATGGCTGCAAGCTCCAGAGCATACCAAAAAGCACAGTTGCAGGATATTATCTTTGTGCACATGGGTGTACCGTAATGTTATTGGACATGTAAATTTTCTTTTGGCCAAGAAATCAATTTATAGAAAAAAAACACAAGATACCAAAGTTCACCTTCGATGGATATTCTCGCCTTCTAGGTGGCAAACACAGAAATAGGAATATCATCGAGAGTAATATTTGTAGGTAATGCTATGTGCACATAAAATGTTCACATAAAGTGTGTACATAAAGATTTGGGCCATTCATTTCGGTGGAACCCGTGCCTACATACATGGAATCCACCAAAATTAATGGTCCAGATCTTTATGTGCACAAATCATTACTCATATTTGGATGACAAACACTTTTTACAAACACACTCGATCTCTCTCTTAGGTGGCATTGTGGGGTCTGGTTAATTTCAGTAGACCACATAGTGCCACACAGGAGAGATATAAAGTGTGTTTGTAAAAAGTGTTCACCCTAGCATTGTTGTATCATCAATTGGGATGGGACCTGGGAGGTTACAATGATGGGCCAAATTGTGAACTATAAAATTAACAGATCTAAAGAAAGGGCAAACCAAGTCAATTGCTTTTAATATATAGTTAAGTCTGTTTACCAAACGAGCAATTTCAGATTCTTTTGCACGCAAAGAGGTTTCTTTTCTTTTTTTCTCTCTCATTTTTCTTTTTCTTTTTTTCTTTTTTTTTTTTCTCTTTTTTTTTTGGTCTCTTTCTTTCTAACTTTCCCATTTGGTTCTGTTTGGTTCATGAATTTTGTGAGGGAAAAGAAAACTAGTTCTTACGCGTTTCTTTCATGCTTAAATAGAATTAAAAACTAAGGGCTTACATGGTAACTTTGTGGTTTTTGATTTTTGACTTTTGTTTTCATTCTTTGAATTAATCATAGTAACTTTACACTAATGAATGCCCAAACAATTCCTAACGACAAATCAACCTCCCCCCACCCCCACCTTCTTTTTCTTTTTCTTTTTCTTTTTCTTTTTCTTTTTTTGCTCATCACTTCGAATTTGGATGAAATAGGATAACAGTTGTTACTCTCTCACTCTCTCGCCCAAAAAAAAGAGAGAGAGAGAGATAGAGAGAAGAGAGTCTCCACATGTACATTGTGCTTGCATATCTTCCACAATATGATAAATAAAAACCATTTAGTAGCATTATTATAGTTAATGGAAACAACCAGATTACAACAGTTATAAGCAACAAGGAGATACTATATGTAACAACACGCAAACAAAAAGAGGGAAAGAGGCGCGCGTAGCCGCGTAGGGGTGTGGATGTTGGAGGTACGTACAAGCCTTGTGTTTCATTCATTCCAAACACATTTGTATCGCTCTAACAAGTTTTTGTACCCATCGATCTTTTAGCATTTTCTGATTAACGGCAGACTCTGTCTATTCATATCATAAAAATGTTTAGTTTCCTTAATTTTTCTTATCAAACCAAACACAAAGTAGCATTCCACTTTGTACATGTACTCCTTGCGAATCTCCTTCACCTTCTTAGTGTAGCGGCGCCTCAAGTAATAGGTATCTCTGTACGTAATTATGCAAAAGTAAGTACAATTTATATAAGTTACACTATAATAATTCATGGTCGCCTAAAGTAGAGCAGCAATGCGATACCACTAACAACATCGGACGTGGTACTGTTTACTGTGACGGGTTTGTTGGTGATACTTCGAACCTCAACAGGAGTAATGCTTCCATCAGGGAGTGCCTGCTGGATCGCTTTGGAGAGATCCGACCAACTGTTTTGTAGCGTCTGAGGTGCAATTCCTGGCTTATAATCTTTTCGTCGGTCTATGTGTAGACGAATTTGTGTCTCGATATATCTGAACCTGGCTGCTTCTGAGACCATCTGGATGATGATAATGAGAGATAAGGCGATTGGCGCATCTTGCCGCTGAGGCGTACGCAAACGGGTGATGGACTGATCCAGGGGAGCAGCTCCTAGAGTGATATCCTTCTCTCCCCCTTGATTTAAACGTCCCATAAGGTCGGGATATCCGCCGGTGAATCCAAGTTGATGACGCGTGGTGCCAGGGAATAGAGTTAACACGGGTGCAGGCCTCTTAGCATCTTCACGAAGGAAGTATGAATCATTATCCACACAATAAGCCATTACATAAAGGTTCTCCACATCTATTGCCACCGTGATTTTTTGATTGTCGTAGTTAGAGAGATCGACAAGAATGAAGCGTTGCAAGGCCTGCACATTGTGATGCAGCACTGGTATTCCGCTTGACAATTCCGACCCTTCTGTCAGTCGGGCTCTTAGCGCGTTTATGAACTCCGTATACGTCTCACCGGTGCAATTCTTCACGGAGAAACGCAGATTAATATTGGTCATTGCTACTAGTCGCAGCGTTAACAAAAACGAATCGTACGTACGTACATTAGCACTCGCTCGCACTACTAGCTCTCTGTTTATTTTTCCTCTCCTTAATTATCTTTGGATACAATAGTGAATGAAATCCGTGGTGATTGTTGTTGTGTGTTCTTCTTCTTCATTGAGCAGATGCTCAATTTATAGGCGAGGAAAGAGACAACGAGCAGGTGGGAAAAATCATCCACCAGCCCAACTCTTTTGACAAATGGGGCAGGTGATAGACAGGTGTGCTATCTTTTTTTTTTTTGCTAAAACAGGTGTGCTATCGTTCGGAAAGTTTTTCCAACTTTCCTATTTACCTGATGAAGACATTCACCATGTGAAATAATTCATAACTGTTGTTGTGCAAATTTTAATATTTTTGCATAATATAATTTCACACATATAATTTAAAATTACATATGTTTTTATTAAAGTAGGTTGGACACATTTAGAATGTGATGCATCTCTTAATTACAATTCACATTCATGAAAATATCTTTTGATTCCAATTTAAAAGATTAAATAAAATAAAATAAAATAAAATTTATTATATTTTATTTGGGCTGGACCTAGCTAGGTGAATGACCCAAGTTGCCTATGTATCCAGAAATGGTTCAAGTCAATCCATAGTTCTTTTAGGAAACAGTTTTATGACTTGGTTGTGGTTTAGGTTGAATGACCCTTAAATTTGAATAAGGTGTATGACCCTTAATTTATAATAGGATGTGTCCATTATTTTAAATATGGGTAAGAATACATTGAATTTAATATGGGTAAGTGCCCATATAATGAAGTTCAATTTAATGAGTATACGAACTCATGAATTTGACACTGGATATGTGATCCATGTCTAGTTAACGAACTTGAATTTGAATTTAGTGAGTGTACAGACTCATTTAATTTGACAGTGGATATGTGATCCATGTATAGTTAACGAATTTAGGAAATTTGTGACCGTAACTAAATCATATTTTAGGTTGCCTACGTATTCTTTACAAAATGGAATCAAGTCAAACGTAGTTCAGTAAAATTTGGATTTAGAAAAAATGAGTATATGACTCATTCAAGTTAAACTGCAAGTATGTGACCCGTGTTTTGTATTTAGAAAATTTGTGTAAGTTTAACGGGTAAAGACCCAAAAAATAAATTTGAGGGGATGTGACTGCACCCAGTTTTTAAGCTAGGTTGCCTATGTGTCCATTAAAAATGGAATCAAGTTGAACGTAGTTCAAGGAAATCTGCATTCAGTAAGTACATAAATTCATTTGTTTTAACAGTGGATATGTGACCCATGTCTTAAAGTTAAAAAGTTTTGATTTTTTGGATAAGACACATTTGATTTGTATTTTGATATTGGATTTCACATAGGTAAGTGACCTATGTAATTAGAATTGGTATTTAGATTTGGACTTGACATGGGTAGATGATCCATGCAATTCATGAAGGGTTTATATAACCCATGAAAATTTGAAATGAGTGAATTGCCCATTATGTCTTTTATTTAATAAAATATGGAATGGGTTAAAACATCAGTTTTTTTTTTTTGTAAAAGTTATGTAACCCATAAACCAAAGTTTTTGCACTCTAACTAGCCCTGTTTAATTTGACCGAACTAACTGATGCTCTGGGCATCTTCAACAATTTTTTGGCTGAACAACTTCTTTATGAAAAAGATTTTCACATAGAGCTGGACAACTTCATGTCACTTTCAACATTCATTTCTTTTTTTGACCAAACAATGCTCTGGGCATTGAAAGGTCTGAAAGCATGAATATTTTTTTGTCTTATATATTGATTTGGGAAAACAATTTTCAACCACACGGGTAACCCAAAATTTCTTAAGCTCTTTTTTTTTTTTTTTTTAAAGCTTAAGCTTATTGTTTTTGTTTTATTATTTGACTAAGGCTTAGTTTGGCCCCCATATGGTGCTTCACCTTTTTTAAAGCACAATTTAATATTAATTCATTTGGTAACTAGTTTATAAGCTTTACAAAATTTAAACTTAGGACTTTTTTGGAGGGAGCTTTTAAAAGCTCTATAATGGAGCTTTTAAAAGCCCAATGTTGCTTTTTGGTTTTATGATCATGTCTTTTTGAAAAATAGTGTGTCACTTGTATAAAATTATCAAAGAACTTAATAATAAATTTCATAAGCTCCTTTTAAAAAGCCACATGGGGGCCAAACTAAGCCTAAATGGAGATCAAGTGTTGCTTCTGGGCATCCTTGAAATACAATACAATACATGGTGTATGCTTTTCATTTAGCACAGAACATCCATAGTCAAAAGAAAAGCCACTGGCAGTGGACATTCAGGCCTTTGTTGCTGAAAGTGGAATTGGAATTTCCAAGGAATCAAGGAAGGAAATTAATTACGTTTAAAACTCATGACAATTAGAGCCAGAGACTCCATATCACCCCCACCTTAAATGGAGTTGCAGATATATTTGCTTGTCATCTTCCCTCTCACACTCGTGTCTCTTTTCTGTCAAAACTTCTGTCTGTCCGTCTCTGTGCCTCTCTTTTTTGCTCTACGTAATTCCTGCTCTTTGTGGTGTCCTTTTTATAGGTTGGGCAGTCCGCACAAGTAGTTTTTTTTTTTTAAACAATGGGGGTATTTGAGAGGTGATCGTGGGGAAGTTAAAAAGATCAACAATACTTGGGGTGCTAACAAATCTCATTAACACTCTCACCCGCTACACCCGCTAGTGCGAGTGTGAGTGAGTGAGTGAGATTTGTTAGCACTCCAAATATTTCTCTGAAAAGATAGTGGGTGGTTGTCCTTTTTAAGGATGAATTTAAGAGTTTAAAAATTCAAAGTGAGTAATTGTACGTGTATATTGAATAAAATTTGAGGAAACAAAACATATATTTCTATGTTTTTTAAGATCACAACCTATGTCTCTCTAATGCTTTCTCACTAAATCAGTAAGTGGCTTGGAGAAAACAAAACCCATTTATGGGCCACTTGACTGTTATAAATGGTTTGACCATTTTGACCACAGTACTATGAAAATTTAATGTTTGCTTGTTCACTTTTTTTTTTTTTCAATTGTTTTGTGGAACTTCAAGCTGCCACCGTACTTATAAATATAATTATAGATATATACGTTTGCTTTAGTGGATTAAAAATTGATTTTTTTCACTGAGAAAAAAATTAACAGTTTTGACAATAACACTCTCCTTGGATGTCTGTTTTTCAAATAATTAATCAATAATGTTATGGGTACTAATAAATTTCACTAACATTCACACTCGCACTCTATCTCTCTTTTAGTGGCACTTTGAATCCACTGCGGACCCTACAGTGTAACTATGAGAGAGATAGAGTGTGGGTGTGAGTGTTTAGTGGAATTTGTTAGTGCCCCAGATATTACTCATAATTCATATATCAGGTGTGCTATCATTTGGAAAGAGGCGTAGGTGTGGATGTTGGAGGTACAAGCCTTGTGTTGTGTTTCATTCATTCCGAGAACACATTTGCATCTCTCAATCAAGTTTTTGTACCCATTTTTTAGCATTTTCTGATTAACGGCAGACTCTACAGTCTATTCATATCATAAAATGTTAGTTTTGTTGTTCTTATCAAACCAAACACAAAGTAACGCTCCACTTTGTACATGTACTCCTTGCGAATCTCCTGCACCATCTTCGCGTAGTCGCGCCTCAAGTATTAGGTTTCTCTGTAATTATTCAAAAGTAAGTACAATTATATAAAGTTACACTATAATTCATCGTGCCTAAATCTGCTGCCGCCGGCACTATTAGCAACGCTAAAGTAGAGCAGCAATGCGATACCACGAATGACAGGAGCCGTGATACTGTTTACTTGGATGGGATTGTTGGAGATACTTCGAACCTCAACAGGACGAGTAAAGCTTCCCTCAGGGAGTGCCTGTTGGATCGTAGAGGAGAGAGCCGACCAACTGTTTTCTAGGCTCAGAGGTGCAATTCCCGGCGTATAATCTTCTCCTCGGTCTATGTGTTGATGAATTTGTGTCTCGATATATCTGAACCTGGCTGCTTCTGAGACCATCTGGATGATGATAAGGAGTGATAATGCGATGGGCGCATATCTTGTCGCTGAGGCGTACGCAAACGGGTGATGGACTCATCCAGGGGAGAAGCACCTAGAGGGATTTCCTCCCGCTCTTGATTTGCGCATCTCTGAAGGTCGGTATAGCTGCCGGTGAATCCAAGTTCATGACGCGTAGGAATAAAGTCCACACGGGTACAGTCTGATCGTCTTGACGAAGAATGTAGGAATCATTATCCACGCAATAAGCCACTACATAAGCGTTCACTACTACATCTATTGCCACGGTGATAGTTTGACCGTCGTAGTAGTTGGAGAGATCGACGAGAATGAAGCGATGAGAGTCCGGCACAGAGTGGTGCAGCACTGGAATTCCGTTAGACGATTGCGACCCTTCTGTCAGTTGGCCGGGCTCTTAGCTCGTTTATGAACTCTGTGTACGTGTCACCGGTGCAATTTTTCACGGAGAAACTGAGACTAATTTGATTATTGCCCATTAATTGTGGTAACAAAAAAGAATCGTACGTACGTACCACTAAGAACTCACACTACTCTCTGTTTATCTTTGCATACAATAGTGAATGCAATTCATGATCAAATGCTCCCCCTCCTTAAAATAATGATTGGAGGGGGTGGTTTGTGGGGGACTAGTGAATGAAGTTTAGTGGTGGAGGGATCATATGCTCACCTCTTTTATTAATGATGATAGGGGTGGGTGGAAGGGGACCAGTGAATAAAGCTATTAGTTGAGGGAGTCTCAATTATTGAGGTCCTTACGTACACAACACAGGTGAAGAAAATGTAAGAAAAAGCTTTAGTTTCAGAATTCATTTTTTGTCCTTCTCTCTAATGCATAACTTTGAAGATTGTAAATCTACTAGATTTATAGTTGTGTTGTTTTGTTGGATACTGGTTAATATATGCAACTTACGTTAGACACCAAATTCTTTTTTTTTTTTTTTTGTGAGAGAAATTAGACACCAAATTCTAAGAATCGGTTTTAAATAAATGGTGTTGTTATAGTAGCGTTTTGGACCTTTGGTACACAGGATTGCGTCACTAACAAAACTATTAGCTCAAAAATTCTAAGAATCGGTTTTAAATAAATGGTGTTTTTGTAGTAGCTTTTTGGACCTTTGGTACACAGGAGTGCGGCTCTAACAAACCTATTAGCTCCTTTGAGGTTTGACTTTAATACACGTATCACTGTTTATGTTTTATTAATCTCATTGATCTCCCTTGTGGTTAACCATCTCACTTAGATGAGATGGCCAGGGCCCCTCCCTCTAATGGGGTGGTTGTGGGTTCAAACCTCCTTAGGGAGAAGCAAGGAAGACAATTTCTTTAAGGGCAATGCTAGGGGCACTAACACAATCCACTAACACTTACTAACACACTCTATCTCTCTCCTAGTGGTACTGCAGGGGCCACTGCGGCCCCGACAGTACCACTAGGAGAGAGATAGAGTGTGTTAGTAAGTGTTAGTGGATTTTGTTAGTGCCCCAAATATTACTCTTTCTTTAAAGTGGGATATGACCCTCCCTTGGTATGCGTGTGTTACTAACACTAACAACTAATCTCACTCATGTCAGAGAGGTGGTTCGTTTCTGAGACACTAGCCCCAAAAAAAAAAAAATTAATCTCCCTTGTGGTTTGATGGTGATCTATGGATGTCAATTTTATAATAGGAGTATGTTTTTATCAATTTGTGCAAAAAGTAAAATAGTTTTTCACGTTCTACTTTAAATTTTTAATTTTTTGCCCCTATGAGTTCATAGTTAATATTAATCTCGTTTTTCTGATTTTGAATATAAAATTTACAAAAAATAAAATAAAATTGTAGATTAAACGTTAAGACAATTTGAAAATTTTAAGGCCTAGAAGAGTATTTTTTACCAAAGCAAGTGCAAATGGCTTAATGAGTTAAAAAAAACATGTGTGAATTTTTGCTAAGTTATGTTTTGGTATAAGGGCCTTTGGTTGAAACACCCCATTAACATATTTTTTTGGAAATTCTATTATGAGAAGTTTCGCATAAGCACAAGCACACGAGAATCATTGGATGAAGATTTGGTCTCGAGACAGGGGCAATCCTGAGAAATCGGAGGCCCTATGCGAGATTAGAAGACGGGGGCCTTTAAACATTAGGAGTTCAGGGTAGTGTCCTCAAAACAAATTTTTTAGGTCTATTTACGATATCTACAAATATAAATACATATATTATATGTAAAACAAAAGCCTTATTTCTTTAACTTTCGTCCAGCGAAGCCTTGAAATGAAACTCAGTTTGTGTGTTTTTCTAAGTGAGGTGTATTTGTATATATATACTAGTGGCAGTGGCGGACCCAGGATTTTGTATTAGGGGGGGGGCAAGTTTCATGCGGGGGTTCGGGGGCAGCGCCCCCGAGAAATTTTTTTTTGGGTTACTTATACATATTTTTATTTTTAAGTGTGACAAAGAGTCGAACAAGTAGTTGTGGCAAATTTACTTTAGACATTGTTTATATCTTGAGCAGAATAAGGGGATATTACTCTTCCCCTTCACTATTAATAGGGACTTTTAATATCACGCGGTCACATTAGTGGATATTGTTATTAATCCTGCAAAGTTATTTTTAACACATCACCATTTTAACATAATGAAAGTCAAATGGACACTATGTGTTAAAAACCTCTACATGTAAAGTCACAAATTTGGGGGGGCCACTATATAAAATATTTTCAAATCTTCAAAATTCGATATAGACCCTCAAAATTTTCAAAAATTTTGCAGGTGCCGTGGCCCCCCCCTCCCCCCGGTCTCTCTTTGGTTCCGCCCCTGACTAGTGGGGTAGCACGTGCCCGTGAAATGTACGAATTTTTCTCTTAAACATAGGACAGCACCTAATATTAGAGAATTTGATTAGTGTAGTTGATTTATGGAGTGTTTGTGCCCAATTAACCATGAAAAAAATATTAT
The DNA here is from genome assembly GCA_033977485.1 of Hydrangea macrophylla. Taxonomy (NCBI): domain Eukaryota; kingdom Viridiplantae; phylum Streptophyta; class Magnoliopsida; order Cornales; family Hydrangeaceae; genus Hydrangea; species Hydrangea macrophylla. Next base: position 88,213,226 of record CM066998.1, on the reverse strand, counting down.
GTACGTAGTCATTTTTGTTGACCCTTTTTCAAGTCAATTGTAATTATCGTTGCAAAAGTTAGTTTTTTCTTACAAAAATTGACCTGTAGTAGCCATTTTTGTTAACTCTTTTTTAAGCTAATTGTAATTATGGTTGCTAAGGGCTATGTAAGTAGTCATTTTTGTTGACCCTTTTTGAAATCAATTGTAATTATGGTTGCAAAGGGCAGTTTGAAAATTTAGACAAATTCGTAAAGAAATAAAATTGACCTACATGTAAATATTATATAATTAACTCTTTTTGCTGACTCTTTTTTAAGCCAATTATAATTATGGTTGTAAAGGACAATTTGGGAATTTGGGAAAATTTGATAGATACGCACATGTGTGTATATATATATAGAAGTATATATACAAGTGATATATAGCAGGGGTAATTTGGGTAATAGTAAAGCAGGGGTAATTTGGGTAATATTAAAGATTCGAGCAGCACCTAATATTAGAGAATTTGATTAGTGAAGTTCATTTATGGAGTGTTTGTGCCCAATTAACCATTAAAAAAATATTATGTAAGTAGTCATTTTTGTTGACCCTTTTTCAAGTCAATTGTAATTATCGTTGCAAAAGTTAGTTTTTTCTTACAAAAATTGACCTGTAGTAGCCATTTTTGTTAACTCTTTTGCAAAGGCCTATGTAAGTAGTCATTTTTGTTGACCCTTTTTGAAATCAATTGTAATTATGGTTGCAAAGGCCTATGTAAGTAGTCATTTTTGTTGACCCTTTTTGAAATCAATTGTAATTATGGTTGCAAATGGCAGTTTGGAAATTTAGACAAATTCGTAAAGAAATAAAATTGACCCATATAGGTAATTTGGGTAATATTAAAGATTCGAGCAGCTTTGGCAATTGAGCCATTGAGGAGCTGTGTTTTTATTGTGTATATATATATATACATATATATATATATATATATATCAGAGGGCAATTTGGGTAATAGGAAAAATTCGACCACCTTTGAAAATCGAGCTTCAAAATGGGGTGTGTGTCATAATTTAAACTCTTTTATTGACCTATATGTAATTTCTAATGCATATCATCACTTGAACCAAATTGAAACAGCCGCAATTTGCAATGTTAAAAGCAGCCGCAATGTTGGAGGGCAATTTGGGAAATAGGAAAAATTCGAACACCTTTGAAAATCGAGCTTCAAAATGGGGTGTGTGTTTTTATAAGATAGTAGATATATATATATATATATACACACAAAGATTCTCTAAAGAGGGTCACCTCTCTTTATTAAAGAGAGGACCTCTGTTTTGGCCGTTGGATTGTGTTTAAAAACTGTGAAATGACAAAATTGCCATTAATGAAAACACAATCTAACGGTCAAAACAGAGTCCCTCTCTTTAATAAAGAGAGGGCGCCCTCTTTAGAGCCTGACTGATACACAAAGATTCTCTAAAGAGGGTCACCTCTCTTTATTAAAGAGAGGACATATGCAAAATATTTTTATGCACAAGGAACGAATAGACTAAAAATATTGGAGTATTAAACTACAAGCCACTTGCTTAAAAATACAAAGGATTACAGAAACAGAACGAAATATTAAGAGAGAGAGAGAGAGAAAATAGTGATGCTGGACAAGAATCAGCTCATGCCTTTAAATAATACAAGAATCAGTACTATTTGATCTATTCGAATTTTAAAATAAAATTTTGACATTTGTTATTACAGATAACAATAATATGGAGTATTAGGTATACATATTTTTTGGCACATTATGGTTTTTTTTTTTTTTTATGTATTTTGTGTTGTTTGAATTTTTCACATTTTTTTATGCACCACTTACACAATATAAGGTACATATATTTAAAGCTGAATGTCAAAATTTGTGTAAAAAAATATGTGGGTGTAGTAATGATAAAGAGGTCAAGAATGATAAAAAAAACTTGTGTAGGCACAAATAATTGTCGTCGTCCAGAGGTCAAGATCATGAACCTAAAGTTTTTTTTTTTTTTTGGTTTGTCATTAATTACGAACACCTGTCCATACAATTATAAAGAAGATAAAGAAGGGATCTCTTTTAAGGACTAATATATTTTCCTTTGTCGGCAGTAATTTTGGCCATGTCCGTACAATTATAAAGAAGATAAGAAGGTATATCTTTTAAGGACTAATATATTTTCCTTTGTCGGCAGTAATTTTGGCCATTTTTGTTTAAATTTGAATCATTATATCTCAAAATCTTCTGCAATGGGCTCAGAAGAGACATCCGATTTTTCAGTACGAGTATCCATATCCTCTTCATGAGGATCTTGGCTTTCTCTAGCTATGTAGGTGAACTAGCCAAACAGCAGGGTGCTTGTGGACACAGGCTAAGTCCCTAAGGTAGTAAGGGAAGTTTGTGAAGTATGAGATTGGAAACTTACAAACTGTTTTTTGAGAGATTCCATAACCTTCATTTGTTATTCTTCTGGAGATAAAATCAAGTAACAAAGTAAAATATTTTCTGAAGATACCAATGACCTAGAAACTTACGATCTATTCTTTTCAAATTAAGAAATATATTGATCTGAAGTAGTCTTAATATCACAAAGGATTAAATCAACATCAAACCCTAGCCACCACTTATAAAAGAAAATTCTTTGGATAATTGGGATCTTCAAATTATACATGCAGATTTTAAGATCTCACATCCATATCCAAGTTATTTTGATGAATCAGTAAAATACCAAAAGGTATTTCTCCCACTGGGGGATTGGTTGCAGATTTTCCTTTCAATTTCGGATGAAATTGGTACCAAAAAGTGAATGATTCGATTTGGGTAACACATCGAAAAAAGGAACAACTTCATCCCACCATAGGTAGAACCAGGTTGGAAACCCAATGGTTGTAACAATATGAGGATATGTTGCTTGTGTTGTTTGTAATAATAAAAAATAATATAAAATTTAAAAACTTCTGCAGCACCCACGTGGGTGTTGCCCACAAAAAGAAACCGATGATCCGCATGCTATTTTAGGTGTACCTAGCATTACTCTTTTTTTTTTTTTGGATAGCCATAACATTTAAATGCATAACAGTCCTAATTTTAAAAAAATAAATAAATAAATAATTCACAAACACTATATTTATGCATTTTAGTGAGCTGATATGGATGATTTGGTGTCATCATTATATTGAATATTTACAACCATCAAGACCACAAATCTTAGGGTCTGTCTGATAAAATAGAAAATTAAGTGCTGAAAATTAAGTACTGAAAATTTTAAGCGACTGGTGTTACAATAGTGAAAATAGTGTTTCAAATACTGTAATATACTGTATTCAGTGATTATTTTCAGCAGAAATTTCACTTAAAGTTTTCAGTGGATTTTTGACTTCTTTCTCAATTAAGTGGTACGTTATCAAATGCACTGAAATAAATTAAGTGTTAAAAGTTTTCATTTTTACAACTTAATTGGGTTATCAAACACAACCTTAATTTATTTTATAGAATCTTCTTTAATATTATTTACATCTCGGGAAAGTTGGTGTGAATGTGTGCTACAACAATTGAGCGAGGATATATAAATATATAGCTCTAAAGTGCATTGGGTTTGTGCACTGAGATTTTTGGCCTAAAAAAACCACTGGCCGGCGGGGCGATGGAATGGGGCGCGGGTTTGCGGGGCAAATTTTGGTTTTTTTAAGCTAAAAATTTTAGTGCGCATATCTAATACGCTTTAGAGTCTGACTATATATATATATATATATATATGGAGAATTCTTTTATAGTTTGGTTGCATGGTACAACCAAAATTCAATGGTAAGAAATATATTGCTCGCTTACCATGGTACAAAGATCGTTACCATTGAACCAAAACCACCAAAACCACATGTGGTTTTGCTTTAAAGATGATGGAAGGCTGAGATTAACCTTGTATTGCATCCAACGGTCCAAGTGGTTTGGTTGTATCATACAATCAAACCACTTGATTGTATGGAAGCTTGCGCTATAATATATATAGAGAGAGAGTCAAACTCCAATGCGCACTAAGTAAACGCACTGGGTGAGTGTACTGAGCTTTTAAGCCTAAAACAACCGCGGGCCAATCCATTGACCCGCGCTCCAATCCGCCGACATGTTGACCTGCAGTTTTTTTAGGCTTAAGATCCAGTGCGTTATCCAGCGCGCACTGGAGCCGAACTTCATATATATATATATACAGTCATGCTTTAAAGCAACTAGAATTTTAAGCCTAAAAAAATTATGGGCCGCTCCACTGATTCGCGCCCCATCCCGCCGCACTGTTGACCCATGATTTCTTTAACCTTAAAATCTCAATACATAAACTCAGTGCACATACCTAGTGATTTAGATCTAACTATATATATATATATATATTTTTATGTGTAGATGTGCCTAGAAGACTGAAGACTTTGTGGATGGGTTAAATGAACCGGGCTTGTGAAGACCTCGTTGTTGTGGCAGATGAAGGAAAAAGACATACACTGACTGTATACAGTACCAGTTGACGATGAAATTTAGGGAGCGATTTTGCTCACGGTGGGTTGCTTACGGTTTATTTACGGAGGCACATAAATTGGACAAGTGTTCCCTTTTTTTTGTTAGATTGTGTAATTTGTGAATAACAAAAAATTAGTGGATCCCTCAGATCCTTTATGCCCAATTCTTTACACCCAGCCTTATGTATTTGCATTTAACTCTCTAAATATATCTAATTTGAGTAATTTTTTAGTGACAACTTTCATACAATTTTTATACAACATCCTAAAAAGATATGTCTATCTCTCTCCTGTGATGTCACTAGATCCCACAGTGACACATGAAAGAGATAGACACATATTTTAGGAGGTTGTATGAAAGTTGTATAAAAGTTGTCACCAAAGAATTACCCATCTAATTTTCAAACCACAACTATCAAATAAGAGTAATGCTACATTCTACACCCACAACCAAAACCACAAACCACACAATCATGACCCTATATTTAACTTTAAAAAATTGGAGGTTGGAGAACAAAAATATGAGTAGGACTCACTCATTTTGAGTCTATTTTTTGATCTCATGTGTAAGGTAGACCCAGGGGTATAGTTCAGTAGAAGCAGAAGTTTATACAGGGGTTCTAAGAAATATCACTTTATTTATTAATTTTTTATGGATAGAAATAATATAATTCTATGTGATTTTTTTGTACAAACTAATCTATCTCATAAATAACTTATAATCTTTTAAACAATTTGATACACTTAAAGCTTATAATATGATAATATGTTACAGTCTATTAAACCATCTGATAATATCTTATAATCGTTTAAACAATCTGATACATTTCAAACCGAACACGCACTGCCACACAAATATTAAAGTGATAAATATAACTAATTAAGCTTGTAATACAATTTTTTTGTGAAAGAATTATGGGATAGATTAGTTTGTACACACAAAAAAAAAAAAAAAAAAAAAAAAAAACCTCATAGAATTATACTATTTTTGCAAAAAAAAAAAAATAATAATTTAGATCGGGGTGCTGCTCCTTGAACCCCCATATAAGCTCATGTTCTCACCGAACTACATTCCTAGGTCTACCCCTGCACATGTGGTTATTTTTGGCTGAAAATAATGTGACATTTCCATTGTGTCCTTGCTTTTTTTTTTTTTTTTTTTTTTTTTTGTAATTGGGTGAATTTTGCACAATTTTCAAACTATAGAGTGTAAATTGCCAAAAATGAGTGGATCCTACTCATATTTTTGTTGTCCAACCTCAGTTTTTGAAAGTTAAATATAAGGTCATGATTGTGTGGTTTGTGGTTTTGGTTGTGCGTGAAGGGTGTAGTAGCATTACTCTTATTTGATAGTTGTGGTTTGAAAGTTGGATATATTTAGGGAGTTAAATGCAAATACACAAAGTTGGGTGTAAAGAATTGGGCCTAAAGAATCTAGGAGACCCACTAAATTTTATTGTTCACAAATTACACAATAGAGAACACTTGTCCAATTTATGTGTCTCCATAAATTAACCGTGAGCAACCTACCGTGAGCAAAATGGCTCCCATGAAATTTACATTTTTGAAAGGGAAAGTAAAGATATATTAGGTGAATGTGGGTCCCCCTGACCATCATTATAAAAGGAGGAGGGGGAGCATTTTATATATGAATATCATTTCAGTATAGTATTAAGATAAAGAGGGGGCGGGGGGGAAATTTTGCTTGTCACAATGTCTCATATTCATTTCTCCTTGAAGCAAGCAAACGGTGCCTCATACAGGAAGTTCATAGAGGATCTAAGAGCCCTATTGACAGGTGGGACGTCACACGGTATACCGGTGTTGCGCCATAACGTGAAGGATTCGGATCGCTTCATTCTCGTCGATCTCTCTAACAACGACGGTCAAACAATCACCGTGGCAATAGATGTGGTGAACGTTTATGTAGTGGGCTATCGTGTGGACAACCGTTCTTACTTTCTTGAACAAGATCCAAATGAGCAAGCACCAATCAACGTTCTATTCCCTGGCACCGCGCGTCAACCGCCGCACCGATTCACCGGCCACTATATCCAACTTGAGAGAGCTTTCCTTGTGGACCGTCCTCACCGCCGTGCAGAATTAAAAGGTCGAGAAGTACGTGAGATAATCTCTCTAGGAATTGTTCCCCTGCATGAAGCCATCACCAACTTGCGAAAAAATGAGCACGTAGCCGAAGCGTTCCTGGTCATCATTCAAATGGTCGCGGAAGCGGCCAGGTTCAAGTACATCGAGGTACAACTTAGCAAATGCATGGACCGAGGGCAGAATTTGGAAGCGGGACCTGCAATACTCGGCCTAGAAAACAACTGGGGGGCTCTCTCCACTCAGATCCAAAAGGCGGGAGCTGATGGAAAGTTTATTCAAAACGTCGACGTTGAAACTATCTCCAATAAAACTAAACAAGTAGACAATGTCAATTCGGACGTCGTCAAAGGTGTCGCACTGATCCAATACAAGCAAGTAACCGTTCCTACTCAACCCGGTGGTAGCAAAACTTCTACTGGTGCTAGTGGTGGCAAGAGAAGGCAGTAGGGGCGATGAATTATACTTTGAAATAATAAGTGCATGTACTTGTATTTTTTTTCAATTTCTTTACTTTTGAATAAATTCATGCACACTTTTACTTTCAGCTTGAAATAAGTTTGGTTGCACATTATAAAAAAAAAAATTCAATTCGTAAGACACAGTCACACAAGAGCAGTAACTATACTACAATTTTAAATTTACTAGGAATACATCTTTTAATGTGCGGTGAAGCTCAAACCCCCTTGAGCGTCAGTCATGGATGCCAAGTAGTTTAGGTTTCACTTATATGGGGAGTCCACTGCTAGGGGTGTAAAGTGGGCCGAATTGACCCGCCCCCAGCTCGTCAATCGGTGGACGAGCCCAGTTCGTGACTCAATTAAATGGGTATGGACTCGAGTCGACTTGCACTTTTGCGGCCCACAATTCGGCCCACAATTCACCCCGTGTGACGTGGCTTGTCTAATCCGCTAACGCACTCTCCCAACCCACTAACCCAACTCGTCAGAGGAATGCCTCTTCCAGCGTGCAAGCAGGGCATGAAAAGCACGCAACAGGAGTGGGAGAGAATTGAAAATACCTTGAAACCATTAATTTTCTTTTCAACACTATCCCTAAAAAGTTTATAATGTATGTTCTGGTCACCCAAACTTCCCCCACCTCAATGTTTTCCATTTTTGTTAGTTCAGTGAAATCAATAAAGAATATTTTATTGGATTTATAGGGCTTACAGCGGGTTTTCATGAGTTGAATTAGAAAGTACATTTTACTTGAAAACATGAATAAACATAATTCAAAGCTAGAAATTCAGGAACAAATTTGATGATGAATCAACTTTCAAGTTTCACCACAAGGGAATGAGTCTATGGTATCTTGCGTTATACTTATTTATCACTAAACTATACATAGTCATAATTCGTTAAATTTCAGTTAAGATTTCTCACAAGGGGTTTTGTGTGATATATGTGTATACTGCTACTGTTGGGACCTCACAATTTTGTTTGTCATAAGACTTTCTTATTCCAGAGAAATGGTGAAGAGGCTTCAACGTATGCTCAGCATGGCGGTGGAAAGTCCCCTGTAAATATATGGGGTGTTGTCACCTTCACATATATGAAGTATTATTTGGGATGCATAGCATTAGTAAAAATACCAAACGATTAAGTCAATCCCTCACAAGTAATTTATCAAACAGTTTTGCAAGCACAACTAAAACCCACAAAAATACCCAGCCCCTCAATTAGATACCCCCCCATTCAACACAACTGATTTCACAAAATATCAAAGAACACTTATAAAACCTCAAAACATACAATTATTGCGTTGACATTCTTGGATGATAATCTTTATTGGGGTGGGTCTGTTTGAAACTTTGAAGCCACCTCGCGCCTCAAATTAAAATTCACTGTAATCGTGTGGCCTTCTCTTGCTACCACTAGCGACATTAGGATTTCTGCTACCACCGGCTTGAGGAGTAGGAACACATACTTGCACTTGCACGTAGTGGATCAATGCGACACCTTGGGCGATATCCGAGTAGGCATTGTCTACTCAGACATTTACAGTGGATCTAGTTTCAATATAAACAGGATGAGTAAAGCTTCCATCAGCTCGTGCCTCCTGGATCTGAGCGGAGAGAGCCCCCCAATTGTTTTCTAGGCCGTTTATTGTAGCATCCGCTTCAATATTGGAGCCTTCTCGTATGCTTCGGCGAACTTGTCCCTCGATGTATTTGAACCTGGCCGCTTCCGACACCATCTGAATAATGACAAGGAGCGCTTCGGCTATGTGCTTATTGATCCGCAGGTTGGTGATGGTGAAAAATTCCCAGAGAGATTAACTGTCATACCTCTGGACCGTTCAATTCCGCACGGCAGTGTGGCCGGTCTATAAGGAAAGCTCTCTCAAGTTCGTTATAGCTGCCACCGATTGGAAGCGGCGGTTGACACGCGGTGCGAGGGAATAGAACGTTGATGGGTGCACCATCATTTGGATCTTGTTGAAGAAAGTAGGAACGGCTGTCCACACGATAAACAACCACATAAAGGTTAACCACATCTATTGCCAAGGTGATTGTTTGAGACCCCTTGTTAGAGAGATCGACGAGAAGGAAGCAGTCTGAGTCCCGCACACCTAGCTGTACACAGAGGCGGCGGTTCATGACTGTGCAGTGTCACTCAATAAGAAAGTAAAATTACATAAAAGGATCAATGATTTTGATAAAATCCCAAATTGGCAAAATCAATTTTAGTTTGCACGCCTCACTATAGAACTCCCTCTTTTATTTATGTAGCAGAGATAGATAGTAGATGTAGTAGATAGTTAGGTCGGTTACCAGGGGCGGAGGCTTAGAAGGGCCAGTGGGGGCACGTGCCCCCACTCACTTTTTGGCAATTAAAATTTTACCCTACATGTGTTATAGGTTTTATATTTAGGTCCCCTCAATTTATGTTTAGGCCCTCCCTCAACTTATGTTTAAGTCTCTCCAAGGGGTCTAAGACCCAATTTAATGTCATCAACTATATGTATATTGATATATAGGTATATACAACTCAAAGGAAATGCGCCTAAAATTTTTAAAAATTACACTTTTAGTGTAATAATTTTATGCATTTTAGAAATAGACCCCCTTAAAACTTTGAAAGACACTACACAATATTTACGTGTCACCGAATAGACTTATATTATAAGCATATCCCCAAAAATCACAATTATAGACAAGTAGACCCTAAAAAAATTATCAATTATGTATAAATAGACCCCAAAAAAAAATTTTCGGGGGCGTTGCCCCCGAACCCCCGCATAGCCTAGGCCCCCCCTGGCCAAAATTCCTAGCTCCGCCCCTGTCGGTTACCAAACTAGCAATTTCATATTATTCTGCACGCAAGGAGTTTTTTTCCTTCTTCTTTTTTTCCCCTTATATGTACTTTCTGCGTAAGAAATAGGGTGAGAGTACTGTGTTAAAAGTTAGATCCTTTTGTTGGAAAACTAAATGAGAACTTGACTTTTAAGTGTCTTTGATTATGGATAAATTTGGTCATTCAAATAGACCCTTAATTTGGATGGTTCTGACTATTGATGAATTGTCTCCTCTTGAATTGACGAATAGTACTCTCCTTGCAATTCTGCTTTTGCATATATTCCAGGTTTTATTTATTTATAGACTACAATATTTATTTTTACTTGTTAGATTTTAGAGTTATACATATCTATACAATTTGGATAAGAAATTCACATCTACTCTTTGGGAGATATGAAGTTTTAAAATCTGTTACTATGGATGAGATAGAGATCTCAAAATGAAGAGAAAGAACTTTGGTAAATGAATTTCATCTCAACAAACAATCATCCTTGAATCCAAACACTTCCTCTAACGACCCCCCTTTCTTGAAGCCTTATGCAATCACTTCGAATTTTAATGAAAGGGGAAATAACTAGTTTTGTTACAGTTATACCTTATAAGCAACAAGGAGCACCAAGCCACCAACATTATGGTCAATAGTTGAGTACAAACTTTTTATTTCCTTCCAAGTAAAAAAAAAAATTTGGGGAAATAAATAGGTGTGGATGTTGGAGGGACAAGCCTTGTATTTCATTCATTCCAAATGTGAATATATCAAATAATCAAAGAAACAACAAAGGGAAAAGAGAAAAGAGAGCTAGAGTTTCTCATAACATGAAAACTGAATGAATGAATACAATCCAAAAGAAGAGACAATAATAATATATCTAGGTATACAGTATTACCCTAATATAAAGTAAAAAGACCAAACTGCCCTAAAGCTAATAAAACTAACTCTAATACCCCCCCTCAAACTCACGATGCTGCAGCTAGAAGCATAGAGAGTTTGCCAACTAAAAAACGAAAACGCTTAATCGGATGTGACTTTGTAAACAAATCAGCAATCTGTGCAGAAGAAGAAACAAAAGGCAAAGTAATAGCTCCATTCTTAAGATGATGACGAGTAATGTGACAATCAATCTCTATATGCTTGGTCCTCTCATGGAAAACTGAATTGTGAGCAATCTGAATAGCACTCTTATTATCACAATACATAGGTGAAGGGCGAGGAAGGTAGACACCCATATCTGTAAGTAGCCGGCGTAACCAAATAACCTCACGGGTAGTCGAAGCCATAGCACGATACTCAGCTTCTGTGGAAGACACAGCAACAACATCTTGCTTCTTGCTCTTCCAAGAAATGAGAGAATCACCCAAAAATATACAAAATCCAGTAACAGACTTGCGATCTGTAGGGTCACCGGCCCAATCAGCATCAGAGTATGCACGTAACTCCAAGGAAGAAGATGACGAAAGTAAAAGACTTTGAAACCGAGTGCCCCTCAAATACCTCAAAATACGATGAACAGCAGCCCAATGAACAGTAGTAGGGGAAGTAACAAACTGACTAACAACATGAACAGCATGAGCAATATCCGGACGAGTAATAGTAAGATAAACCAAGCTACCAACAATAGTGCGATATAAGGTAGGATCAGGCAAAGGAACGCCATCAGAAGGGGAAAGACGAACATTAAGCTCCAAAGGGGTATCAACAATCTTATTATCAGTGAGGCGAGCACGCTCAAGAATGTCACCTGTATACTTAGACTGAGAAAGAAGATAACCCTTTGGAGAAAAGGCTACTTCAATCCCCAAAAAATAACGTAGTGGACCTAAGTCCTTCATTTCAAAACAACGAGCTAATTCAGACTTCAACACTACAATCCCATCAACATCATCACCAGTAATAATCATGTCATCTACATACAAAGAAAGCATAATACGACCAGTAGTGGTACACCTGATAAAGAGAGCTGAATCATACTCACTCGGGGAAAACCCAAATGAGGTAATCACTGTGGAAAACTTCTCAAACCAAGCTCGAGGGGCTTGTTTAAGACCATATAAGGCTTTCTTAAGCCTGCAAACTTCACCAGGACCATGAGGAACACCCGGAGGAGGAACCATATAAACTTCCTCGTGGAGGTCTCCATTCAAGAAAGCATTTTTAACATCCATCTGAGTTATATGCCACTGACGAATAGAAGCAACTGCAATAAGAGTACGAACAGTAGTCATTTTAGCAACAGGAGCAAAAGTCTCCTCGTAATCCATACCATACTGCTGGGAAAACCCCTTGGCAACCAATCTTGCTTTGTACCGCTCAACAGACCCATCTGACTTGGTTTTGATTTTATAAACCCAACGAGAACCAATAGCGCTCTTACCAGAAGGTAAGGGAACCAAACTCCAAGTGTCTGTCTTATATAATGCAGAGAGTTCCTCTGCCATAGCCTGCTGCCAAAGAGGATCAAGAGCTGCCTCTTTATAGGATAGAGGCTCAGAGAGATCATGAACTGAAGCTAAAAAGGAAGCAAAAGAATCCGAATAACAAGAATAAACAAAATCAGGTGATTGAGTGGACTTACGAGTGCGAGCAGGATAGCGAGGAGGTTCCACAGCCTCAGTAGGTGCTTGGGTGGCCTCTGGAAGGGAGGTAGCATCAGGCGACAATGTACCAGTATCAGCAGAAGTAGAACCATGAGGGGAGACTATATCAGTAGTGCATGGGGCTCGAGAGGGCACACTATCGGTATCATCAGAGAATGGGTCAAGATGGATGAGATCAGATTTAGTCAACTCATGATGATTATCAGGAATAGAAAAGAAGGGTATGTGCTCGAGAAACATAACATGACGAGAGACATATAGTTTCTTAGTAACTGGGTCAAAGCAACGATATCCCTTCTGACCCTCACCATAACCTAGAAAAACACAAATAGCAGACTTTGGTGACAATTTGGTACGCTCTACACGAGGTCGAAGGACAAAACAAGTACAACCAAACACCTTTAAGGAAGAATAATCAGGAGCATGCCCATACAATTTTTCAAAAGGTGACAGACCTGAGCAGTGAGAGGACGGAATTTTATTAATTAGATTGACAGCAGTAAGGACAGCCTCTCCCCAAAAATCACTAGGGACATATGCAGATAATAAAAGAGAACGAGCAGTTTCAACAATATGCCGATGTTTCCTTTCAGCAACACCATTTTGCTGAGGAGTGTCTGTACAAGAGGACTGGTGAATAGTTCCATCTAAAGCAAGCAACTCACGAAATTTATGATAGGTATACTCACCACCTAAATCACATCTAAAACATTTGATGACAGCAGAATGTTGAGTTTTGACAAAAGCACGAAAGGTATTGTAAATATCAAAGAAGTCTGAACGACGTTTCATAAGATAAACCCAACAGTAACGAGTGCAATCATCAATAAATGACACATAATATCGAGACCCCCCTCTTGTAGTAACAGGAGAGGGTCCCCACACATCAGAATGAACTAAATCAAATGGTGCAAGAGAATACGAAATACTTCTATTAAAAGGTAAAGCTGAAAATTTTGCCAGTTTACAACCACTACAATCAGAAATATCATGAGTTTGTAAATCTCCTAATGTTCCTGTAGAAGCTAAAAATTTTAAACGAGAGGCTGAAACATGACCTAGGCGAGAATGCCATAAATAAAAACTAGACGAAGATGAACTTAAACGAAAGGATGACAAGTCAACACTAGAGGCTGCAACCACTGGTACATTGAGCTTGTCCAAGATGTATAATCCCCCTTGCCTATGGCCTGTCCCAATCAGCTTCTGAGACTGCGGATCCTGCACATGACAAAAAGTAGAAGAAAAAGAGACTAAGTAACCTGCATCACAAAGCTGACCAACAGAAGCAAGATTCATAGTAAGTTTGGGAATGTGGTAAACACTAAAGAGAGATACATGAGGTGTGACAACAGACCCAACACCTGTTAATGGCATGGGAGTACCATCAGCAGTCATAACAGGCAAAGAGGAAGCAGGACATAAGGATGCAAAAGACGACAAGTCAGGTGACATATGATTAGACGCTCCAGAGTCTAAGACCCAAATACCTGAGGACATACCTGAAGACATACCTGAAGACATACCTAGTGAAGAGGTGGCCATAGCATGTGGCTGTGTGGCAAGGAACTTCTGAAATTGCTCAGCAAGGGAGGTCATGGACGGAGTGGATGGGGAAGGGGAACCGGGTCCAAATGAGTCTGATGGTGGTACAAACGAACCAGAATCAGTGACAGATCCAAAAACGAATCTGAATCAGCGAGAAATCCAAACATGAAAACTGAATATATCAAATAATCAAAGAAACAACAAAGGGAAAAGAGAAAAGAGAGCTAGAGTTTCTCATAACATGAAAACTGAATGAATGAATACAATCCAAAAGAAGAGACAATAATAATATATCTAGGTATACAGTATTACCCTAATATAAAGTAAAAAGACCAAACTGCCCTAAAGCTAATAAAACTAACTCTAATACCAAACACATGCTGAATCAATTTTTTGTACTATCTTTTAGCATTTTCTGAATAACAGCAGATTGTGTTTCTCTATTATAAAAATATATTTTTCCTTTTTCTGTTCATTTTCTTATCAATTTTCATACCAACCAAACACAAGGTAAGAAACATGCGAAAAAACATCAATTAGTAAAACATTGATAACAATTTCAAATCCACAGTACTAGGGACTGGCGAATCTTCTTCACCTTCTTTGCGTAGTCACGCCTCAGCTACTACGTTTCACTACAATTATTCAATTGTTTTTTTTTTTGAAAACCAGAATTTAATTATATTAATCAAGAACAACAATAAGCACCACACCCTAGCACTACAATCAGAGCATTACACTCCTTACCAAAGCATTTTAAAACAAGCACCAGCAACACCCAACCTAACACAAAACTCGCCCATATAAACACAGCTAAAGTAGAGAACAATGGCAGATTGTGGAATACAAGATTCATGGTCTGGTTTTCTTTCTCAAAGGAATGGGACCCGTATGCTCGGAGTCGGAGATGCTTAAGTTGCTGCCAGAGATGGTCAACTTCTTGGTTTCTTGCAGATTGGGTCGCTGGCCCCTCTCTGGTTTCTTCTCTCAAATGCGTTCTGCTAATCGGTTTGGTGGAAGGTGGTTGTATTGTTTGGTTGTGGCCCATCTCTCTTGTTGGCTTGTCCCCGAATGATAGTGTTCAGTGGTTTTTTCAATTGGCTGGAAGTTTTTTGGTCTTGTAATGGGCTCATGGTATCAGTCTACAAGATCTTTGCTTTTCTTTTGGTTTGTAATTCTGGTTTTATTTGGGTTTTTGCTAGGCTTTGAAGGCTCTCTGGATAAGTTTTGTAAGGTGGTTGTCTTACAAGATTTTGTTCCATGGTTTACCATAAACCAAACCAAACCAAACCAAGCCTTGTGTCCCAATCAATTGGGGTCGGCTATATGAATCTTTTTTCTCCATTCTGCACGATCAAGAGCTATATGCTCATTTAAATTATATATATTCATATCTTGTTGCACTACATATTTCCAAGTCAGTCTAGGTCTACCTCTCCCTCTAACCATTCCAGGCACTACGATCTTATCACTCTTTCGCACAGGTGCATCTACAGGTTTACCATGATGAATATAAATTGATTTTTGCCGAGGAAAAAAAAAATGTAGATCGAGAACAATATTGCAGACATAGAAACCGCAGGAAAAGTACAAAATTTAAAACGCAGCGTGATAATTATTCAAAAGTAAGTACTTAATTTAGTACAATTATATAAGTTTGATCACTAATTTTCATCCTCCTTCCATCTGCTGCTGCCACCGGCTGTATTAGCATCAGCTGCATTAGCAACGCTGAGGTAGAGCAGTAATGCGATACCACGAATGACAGGGGCCGTGATTCTGTTTGATACTGTTTTCTTATCAAATCAAACACAAAGTAGCGCTCCACTTTGTACATGTACTCCTTGCGAATCTCCTTCACCATCTTCGGGTAGTCGCGCCTCAAGTACTAGATTTCTCTGTAATTATTCAAAAGTAAGTACAATTATATAAGTTACACTATAATTCATCGTGCCTAAATCTGCTGCCGCCGGCGCTATTAGCAACGCTAAAGTAGAGCAGCAATGCGATACCACGAATGACAGGGGCCGTGATACTGTTTACTTGGACGGGATTGTTGGAGATACTTCGAACCTCAACAGGACGAGTAAAGCTTCCATCAGGGCGTGCCTGCTGGACCGCAGTGGAGAGATCCTCCCAATTGCGTTCTAGCTCCAACGAGGCACTTCCCGGCGTATAATCTTGTCGACGGTCTATGTGTTGACGAATTTGTGTCTCGATAAATCTGAACCTGGCTGCTTCTGAGACCATCTGAATGATGATAAGGAGCGATAAGGCTATGGGCGCATCTTGCCGCTGAGGCGTACGCAAACGGGAGATGGACTCATCCAGGGGAGAAGCTCCTAGAGGAATTTGGTCCCGGGTTTGATGTGCACGTCCCTCAAGGATTTGATAGTGGCCGGTGAATCCAAGTTCATGACGCGTGGTGCCAGGGAATAAATCTGACAAGGGTGCAGGCCTACTTCCATCTTGCGTAAGAAAGTAGGAATGTTCATCATCCACACAATAAGCCACTACATAAACGTTCTCCACATCTATTGCCACGGTGATTTTTTCATTGTTGCGGTTAAAGAGATCGACGAGAATGAAGCGATGCGAGGATGGCACATCATGATGCAGCACGGGGTATTCCGTTTGACGATTCTGTCCCTTCTGTCAGTCGGGATCTGAGCGCGTTTATGAACACCGTGTATGTGTCACCGGTGCAATCCCTCACAGAGAAACTGGGATTAGGTTGATTATTGTTCAATAATCGCCATAACAAATATATGAGAGCCATATATATATGGTCTAATGATTTCTCCTTCTTTTTTTTTTTTTTTTTCTTCTCTCCTTATCTTTGCATACTATAGTGAAATGTCAAATGCTCCGGTCCTTAAATAGTGAATGAATGAGGTTACTGGTGGAGGGATCATATGCTCCCCTCCTCAAATAATGATTGTTGGGGTGGTTGGGCGGGTAGGACTAGTGAATGAAGTTACTAGTGGAGGTAGTCTCGATTGGGGAACCGGCCAGTAACTGAAGTTGCTGTCGGAAAATATTCCTAATATAAACTTTAATTATATATCACATCAAATAAACCACAAATATGCTTGATAAAATATAGTAAAAGTTTAAAAATGGCCTGTGAGATTCATGGAAGGTACGCTAGTCGCTGTCCTAAAGTCGTATGTGCCTTCCTTCGTGTGGGTTTTAGCGGTCGCACACAACTCTAAGACACAACCCAAGAATTAATGCTCACAGTAGGTCTGATCCACTTAGCACGTTAGCGGCAGACGAGATGCTGAGTCTGTATCAGTTGCCCATACATATGAATATAGAAGAAAGTATAGGGTGATGATAAACTGTTGTATATATCTTGTATATATGGCTAGTAAATTTTGTGTGTATGTAAAATAACTAGAACTCAAGGAACCTTTCACATAAGGTTGTGACCCTTGGGGAAAACCTCTTCAAAAGGTTATGACCCTTAGGAAATAATACGTTTTATTGAATTAAAAGTCCCAATAATCCCCCACTGTTAATAAAATAAAACATGATTAGAACTCGATAGAATCACCAAATTAACTTTGTAAATCAAGATACAAAATATATATATAATTTAAAATAAGAAAATAGCCAGGCAACTTTATACCATACAATGGGTGTAGGTGTCTTCTGGACTTGAACCTACACTTTAGTGTTGATAATCTCATTATGATGGAATCATAGTGAACTAGGTCTTGACCTAGACACCTTAATTTTGCCAGAATTTAACATATCGCACATATGGTATTGTTACATAAGACTCAAGCGCGGGGTAGTACTATTTATGGTCCGTTCTAGATCTTGATTCTCATAAGAGTTTTAGAGAGTAGCCCAATTATCACAGTAGCGGCCCCACGACGGCTCTCACTTAGGTGATTGAATATTTACAACCATCAAGATCACAAATCTTACTTTATTTTACGGAATCTTTAATATTATTTACATGTCGGGGGAAGATGGTGTTAATGTGTGCTATAACAATTGAGCAAGAATATATATATATATATATATATATACTAGTAATGTAACACGTGCGTTGCACGTGGTTGGTGCTCATATTGTTAAAATAGTTATCAATGACAATTTTATTTTTTGGAATTGCAACTACAATAAGTAAAAATAAATAAATAAATAAATTATGATAAAAATAAATAAAAAAAAGTTGATTGACATAGTGTTATGGACCCAAAATTAAGGCAACTGGAATTCTAAGAAGGATAAATAAAAAGTACAATTGATAAAAGCATAGAACCATGAGAATGGTTTGTAATGAGATCATCACAATGTGCCAAATTTAATATCTTAGTTGTCATAACTCATAATTATAGTTGACTGATGAATAATCGAGTGTAAGCAAGAAGGGAAAAATATATCATCCTTACAGAAGAAAACAATATAAAATATTTGCTTACTGTAACTTAAACTTAGAAATGTCCTCAAGTAATTAAACTCTAAAGACTATTACAAAATGTTTATGTATTTGCAAAACTTATTCTTTTTCTATTTTGATTTTATTTTTCACGACACGTTTCTTCTTTCCATCACCTTCTGATCTTTGATTCATTTTCTTGAAACTTCGGATGTTTTCATCGTCCTCAATAACAATAGGTTCCATAGCTTCCACCCGTTCAAGTGATTGAACAATGATACCTTTATCTGATGAGAATTCTTTGCCATTTGTCAGTAATTTGAAGTAGAACTTGTATTCTTGTAATTTGCATAAACACTAATTTCTGTAAAACTTGGACCTGTTACATCCCTGCATTTGCAGTAATCTTATAATTAGATAGATGTTTAAATGACAATTCATAAAACAATATGAAATTTGTAGTTAAAAAATTAGAATGCGTACCACATTTATGGGAGCAACATTTTTTGACATTGCCTCGTCAAACAGAACAACATTCATTGTATTTGTCCCATTAATAGTTTCTAGTCTCACATTATACCTTAATAAGAAACAAAGTTTAGTATTCTTGTGAAAAAATACCAATAATAGGTGAAGATTTGTTTATTTAAATACATATGTTACTTTGGACTACGTTCTGCATTGGGTTTTTGGCAAGTGGTGCATTCAATTCCATCTTCATTTATGACTAATTTTTTACCGCATGCTTTGCACGCATCATACCATGGTTGAAAATAATTTCAACGGTTAATTGAAAGTAATACCACATATTCTGTTTATTACTAAAAAAAAAAGGTTAATATTAATGTAATTCAACTCTATACTTCGTTTGTGAAGTTATGGTAATATTACCTTTTGTAGAGATTTCGGGTTAGATAACATCTCCCCGACTTTGACTTCTATTGCATCATTCATTTTGGGTTTGAATGTCAATAATCCTAATTTTCCTGTTTTCTTGGAATATTTCATTCTGAATCTTTATTGTAAAAAGTTGAAGCATATAAATAAAAGAATATTGAACTTAGAAATGTATCAAATTTCATTGAACCAATATGCATATTACTCATGAACTTGTCAATATTGGTTATTTAATACTCCATCCATCCGAAATTAAGAGTCCTTGATTCCATTTTCTGATGTCCCATTTTAAGAGTCACTTTTGAAAAGCCAATGTACTTTTAACTACACACTTTTCAAGTTTACCATTTAGTCTATAAAATTCTTCCACTTTTTCTTTGATGTGAATTTTGAAATTCAAAAGGACTATAATGAAAAATTGTAAAATTTCATAAGAATAAAAGATTTCACTTATAAAGTTTGAATTCCCTAAAAGAGACTCTTAATATGGGACGTTGGGAGTATAACATTGCCTGCTATCAAACCACTCACTAAGATGAATGATTAGAGTTATAGTACATTACCGCTTTTTTAGTTCATCATTGACTCTGAGTAACAATCTTCTAGACAAACATCAGTTGACATTTCATCTTTGATTTATCTTGGATAATTTTGTTCTAAGTGAGAGGCATCATGTTGTATACTTGGCAGGGCAAAATTCTCAATACTTTTACCCATACTGTCCAAATAAGAGTTCAAACTTGTAAAGGTCTTTGAAATTTGCAACTTCATTGAATTATCATCACATCTAAAATCTTCAGACATTGCTTCAAAATGATCATCCCATAATTTTCTTACATCAGATGGTTCACAATAAACCAATATTGTTGCAAATAATCTGCAAAGGGCATGAGGCATTTGGAAGATGGTTGCCTCATTTAAACACTCTAAAATACTTTGATCAGATGCAAATACACCCTTTTTTTGTGTAGATTCTTTAAAAGTTTTACAGTTGATACCATTAACCGTTAACAAATCTTCATATGATGTTGGTCCTTTGACATGAAGTAATGGTACTCTTAAATAGTATCTCTTACCTTCAGCCGGATTTGCTAGCTCCATTTATTCGACCAATCACTTCTCATTTCTTTCTTTCATACCAACATATATATTTTTTTTTTTTACTTTCCTACACATAGTACTCTGTAAATTCACTATACAAAAGTGCTCTGGCCTTTTCACTCTTTGAGCACATCCTGAAATATTTTGTAAGCATTGTTTTGGAATTTTGATCCCAATTGATAACATCTCTCAAGTTTGGATTATTCTAGTAAGTTTCACATTTCTTATTCGGAAGGTGTAACTCCAAGTTTATGATAGCAGCGTGAATCTCATTCAAGTTGAACTTGTATATTCTCCATAGAGTAATGTTTAGGGTACACCCAAAAAGCATCCACACCCTGAGGTGGACCAATGAGAAGAGAGATAGAGACTATGGGGTCCACTGTTAGTCTCTTCTCATTAGTTCACCTCAGGGTGGATGTTTTTTGGGTGTGTAACGGTGTACCCCTATCATTGTTGTTCTCCATATTGCTTCTTGAGCTAGTACCATCTTACATCTTGAAATTGTTGGATTTCATCAACTATTTTTTCACCATCATTTTGCGTGACATGCACTGAAACTTTATCATGTCCCTTGTAGATGTACTTGTAAAGGTATTTAACTGCTTTTACACCAGAGCATACGTCAACATTGATATGACAATTATATCTTGTAAGGATATACGGACTATAAGGGACGACCCATTGATTATTGAGGTTCTTATTGTGAACTATCACTTTTACTTTGCCATTTGTCTTTCTGTAAATTGGATATCCATCTTTAGCACATGTTGTCTTAGCACACAAGGGTTGAGGGTAATGATTTTTACACTCTCCATTTACCATACATGAATAGCTTTTATTCAATTTTCTACAAGGGTCATGCATCATGTGTTTTCCGACCAACTGATATAGACGTGGATATTTTTCTTTATCTGGAATTTCTACAGGCACAAATTTGTCATATTTTAGGCTTGAGATTTTGAATTCTGGCTTTAATATAATCAACATGTGTGTATGAGGTAAACCCCTTTTTGGAATTCAATGACGTGAACATTTGCTGCTACTCTGCCAAAAATTTCTTTCCTAAACAACTGGTCTTTCAGATCTTGGAACTTAGCACGAAATACTCTTGAAATCAAACAAAGCATGTCCTGCGGACGTTGGCATTCTTTTAGGTTATCAAGTATCTCTTTCCACTCAGGATTACATGTCATTGTGATGATTAGTTCCAGTTTTCCAAATCGTTGAACCAATGCCATCACATCAAGATATCTACGACACATATCTATTGGGCCTCCAACAAAAGAAGCAGGAAGTCCTATCCTTCGACCTACTTGGCTGCTTCTAGTTTTTCTAGCTGTTACAGCATCCATAATCCCTTGATAAAGTTCAGATCTGATATGTGACTGCCTCCTTTCGTAACAATCCAACCTAGTTGCTTTAAGCTTTATGTACATATCGACATTGCAGTAACCTTCCAGCTAGTAGAAGAAAGGTTTTTCCAAAATCCCTTATTTGTAACTTGTAGCAGTAGCATTGTCGACATGATACCTTTGCATTATTTTCTTCACCAATATCTAGGCAGGAATTTTAATGAGAAACATATTAATATAACAACATTTGCATAAATTTAAAGTGAAGTGTATCTTATATAATTCGATTAGTCACCTTGTTGCTCTCGATCAAAAATATCTTCAGTAAATGTGAAATTAGGTATGCTAGACCCGTTCTCGAAAACTGTGTTGGCATCATTACTATCAGATGTTCGTTTATGAATATTTAGGTGCTATCCAATTTCTCCTTTTGGAAACATAAGAGGATAGTGAGGGATCATAACAACTGTAATAATGTTTCACTCTATATCTTTGTCCTGAATGAGCGTGTACTACAATATTTAATTCAAGCTGTGCATTTGGATTATTGCCTTCAATCCATATTGAAGCAACTTGTTCACGTGGGAGTGAGAAATATTTCCCCTGCAGATAGGAAAGTTGAAAAATTAGCATGATAAAATGTCTAAAGCAAAACCTAATTAATTTAAGACATATATTCCAAATACCTTTAGACTTGTATTACACTAATTGGACTTTAAGTAGCCAATGGATTCTTTGTCTTTTACCACTTGCATCATTTGTTTGATAATTATTTCCACCTTCCACTATTGAATTGTTAGCAGTTGCCCTTCTCTTCTTCCTTGCATCTCTAGTATTCTGAATATAAAGTTCTCTTTCATCGTCATTGAACGACGCGTACCAATTTTTTTCTATTTTTCTGTGATGCCATTTTTCCTCGAAAGTTTGTGTATAATTCCCTGAATCAAAATTGATAAATTTCAATTAAGGATTGTACCACATGCAGGCATATATATGCTCATTCATGGTTCATATAATCCAATTACGTAAATATGTAAACATGTCAACCACTTTAGTGTTAAAAATATTATTTTACCTTATTTTGTAAAACTAATTAGTAATTGTTAGACTTAATGGACTATAGTAATGAAGAAATTAAATATAAAACTTCAATATTATGTAATTCTTTAGACAATATTTATTTGCAAGCACGAAATATACAATTATATCATCATAATCATAAGAATGCAAATACGAAAACCTTGTATAACTGTATTGTTAGATCAAGAGAGTTGAACTAACCCTTGTTTTAGTTGCATGTACATACACAAACATGTGGTTCATATTTCGTCACTCGTTTAATATAGTGATTTTATATAGTTTCTTCTTTGTTTTAAATTTAGTGTTTTACATGTGCATTTGTTACACTAACGTTAGTACAACTTTTGATAGGATAGCTCATCTATCTATGATCTACCTGAAAATGTTTGTCTTTATAGATTGAGTCAAACCAAATATAAAAAATAGCAATTGGCGTTTTATTTATTTTCCGATTGGTACTCATATTATAAGTACTAAAGTTCAAATACAAAATAGGGGAAAGAAAACAATAAGACACTAATTAGTGATATATGCCATGGCATAGGACCATTTTTTTTTTTCAAAGCCAATAGATTCATTACCTGGTACAATAATCTATAACATGTCATTCAAAACCAATTAATGTATATTCCACTTCTATAATTATATCTGTGAAATTATATTTGTGAGTGATGAGGTAATAAAACTTAAGTTATATAGAATGAATGAGCCAACGACCTTTTGTTATTCTTAGTTTGATTAAACCACTCCAATCTCTTAAAGTTCTTTAGGATCTTTAGTTATAATTTATTTGTTAGAACACACTGTGCATCGCTATTATTTTTGCAGTATTGGCCAATATGATTATGGCAAAAAAAAAATGTAATATATGTAATTAGCACTCCCTAAATTTTGAAAAATAAACATTTGTGTAATAAATTATCACAAATGTAAGTTAGCCCTCTTATATTTGTCTTTTTACCTTTTCTTATCACTTTTCAATTTAGCACAACCCAAATTGTTCTATCACCGGTCAAGGTTACAAATTATAATAAGCTATCAATTTCTATGATTGAAAAAAGATAATTTGAAACCAATATCTATTTCCCATAAATGTGTATAAATATACCTAAAAAAAATTTGGAGGGGGGGGGGGGGGGGGGGTGGGGGGGCGAAACCCTCTATAACTTCGTCATTGTATATATGCACACCATTTCAATCTCAGCCCCCCCAATAAAAAATCCTAGCTTCGCCCTTGAACGTGAACCAATTTTTCTTCTTGAAAGGGGCCACTGGCCATGTAGCAATTGTGAAGGGAAAAAAAACCTTTAATGTTGTTATTAAGTTGTGCTATTGTAGGACTCTTATGGACTGAATACACACACACACACACACACACACACACACACACAAAAACCTTATTAAACTCTTACAAAAATTTGGACCACATTGCTTTTATTTAAAATAGTAGGGATCAAATTGACACAATTGAAACTACATGGACTAAAATGAGACAAAGACCAAACTTCAAGAGTATATTTTATAATTGAGCCTTACAAACATTATAAAAATTTCCAAATTATCAAAGTATTAATTACTTGCTTTGTTTAATAATTTGATATGTATTTGGTTCTTTTCATAAACTACAATGAGAGACAAACTATACACGAACAACAACCATGAAATTTTTATAAAATGACTGTATGTTCACGATGTTACAGAATGAGTGGGATTATCTTAATTGAATGTGTGACTATTTTTGTGAGAAAACCAATCTCTTTTTATTTAGTAAAAAGACCACCGATTAATAAAAGTACAAAATACTTAAGGGATGAAAAGTGATGGGCTCCACATTCTCACCCAATGGGGTGCTTGAATTAGCAAATTTTGGGTGTACAAAAATGCTCTAATAAAACAAAGTCACAAAACTTTTTTATAAAATGAGTGCACATTCACGATGTTACAAAATGAGTGGGATTATCTTAATTGAATGTGTGACAATTTTTGTGAAAAATCCAGTCTTAATGAGCAATTTTCGGTGTGCAAAAATGCTCTAAAAAAACAAAGTCAAAATTTTTTTTTATAAAATGAGTGTACGTTCACGATGTTGCAGTGAGTGGGATTATCTTAAGAAAAATTTAGTGGAAAATCCCATTCTACCAACGTTTGTTGTAATAGACCCACCATTTGGTACTTCCCAATGATAGACCCTATAATTGTAAATGTTGTTAGAGAATAGTCCAAATTTTCCTATTATAGAATTATTAGATGTCTTTTCTACCCCTAACCTATATATATACATATATTAATTCAGATTTAATGATTGAATCAGTTACCAAATCTGACCAAATCTTATCAAATCCTAATTGATATTGGTTACAATTTATATATAGAAATTTTATCCTAATATTTTAGGATATTACTTTGCACAACGGTTACAAACGAATTTCATCATTTCTAATTCAGTGTATTGCATATTCAATCTAGATATCACATCATAAACGAGTCTTTCTACGGGTATTGAATTTTACACTGCAAACAGATCATTTTTATACTATAACTGGTTTATTAGTGTGAAATTTTACACTGCAACTGGTTTATTAGGGAAATTTTACACTGCAAAATTTCATTGCTTTCATTAAACCGGATTTTGACTTGCCATATATACACATTAATTCTGGTAGTAATGATAGCATTTTGACTTGCCAATATCTCATTTTGTATTAATATCCCATAATTATAGTGCTTTCCGTTTTTGTGTTTGTGCCATAAATCACATAGCCTTTGAACCAAGAATATGAGTGTTAATATTCACACTACAACCTTTGAATTGTGGAGTTGTTTTTGGAACAAACTAATTAGCATTACGTTGGAATGGAGATTCAATTAGCAGTTAACTCTTTTTAATTTGGTAAGCAGTCATCATTCAAATAATAAATTATAGTACATACTAGCAATATACAATTTCGCACGACAATATAGGAATCAAGAACATGAGTGTTAAATTTCACACTAGAATGAACATGAGCGTTCAATTTCACACTAGAATAATTAAACAAAGTCACACCCAGATTCAAACAACTAGCCTCCAAAGCCACGTCCAGATCCAAACAACTTCCAAAACACAATTAAATGGACTCAACTAAGCACCCCCTCCAAAGACTCAAAAAAAGCACCCACTGAAACACCCCAAATTAAATACTGCTCCAATACAACTAAAATAAAAGACAAAAAACAAAAAGTCAGCAAACACCAATGAAAAGGCAAAATTGAAAAGCAAAGCAACATCACGAAGACAACGACTTCTCCCGCAAACCCGCGCGTGACAACAAGCTCGATCCCAAATGCAACACCCAAAAACAATCACCACCTCGCCGGAGAAGACCATCGCAAGCTTTTTCTCGTTGAATGGAGTCTCGGGTTCATCCACATCACGAAGACAACGACCTCTCCCGCAAATCCGAGCGTGACAACAAGCGCGATCCCAACTGCAACACTCAAAATAATCACCACCTCGCCGGAGAAGACCATCGCAAGCTTTTTTCTCATTGAATGGAGTCTCCGATTCATCCTAGAGAGAGAGAGAGAGAGAGAGAGGTGGAAATCTTATATATATATATACATATATATAAATTTGGTGTTTAAAATTTGAAACCCCTTAATTTTGGGTGTTTCCAAATTAGATAAAGAGTTTGAAAATGAATGACTCATTGATGGGCTTTAGGGGTAGTTTGGTCACTAAATAAAAATGTGGGCCTATCACCAAAATGTTGTTAGAGTTGAACCTATTATAACAAAGTTAGACTAAATAGGACATTATACTAATTAACTCTTATCTTAATTGAATGTGGGATTATTTTTGTGAGAAATTCAATCGTTTTTTATTCATTAAAAAGACTACCGATTGATAAAAGTACAAAATACTCAAGGAACGAAAAGTGATGAACCCCGCATGCTCACCCAATAGGGTGCTTGAATTAGCAAATTTTAGATGTGCAAAAATGTTTTAAAAAAAACAGTCACAAAATAACATAAAAATAAAACCAACATTGAGCCAAATATTCCTACAAGTAGGCTCCACTGAAAAACAAAGTCACAGAACACCACACAGACTTCACCAGTTTCTATATCTGATGGTCTTGAGGTAAATTAAAGTGAATTAAGAATTATTACTAACCTAATATACTCCACCGAAAGCAAAAAAAAAAAAAAAAAAAAAACCAATTGGAACGTGTCTAAACCTAATACGGAGAGTCCAAAGTGGCGATTTGCTTGGGATTTTACAGAAAGCCAAATTCTTAATGGTATAGATTCCTTCTATTAAATCACAGTTGACCATGTAGTAATTGGAAGGGGAAAAAAATACTTTAATGTTAACATGTTGAACTATTGTAGGACTCTTATGGACAGACCAAAAAAAATGGCGTACTAAATTTAATAAAACTCTAAAAAAAAAATTAGTTAAGCAAAAGTGCACCGATTGATAAAAGTTCAAAACACTTAAGGTCATCGGTGCACTTATATATATTATAGATATGAAGAATTCTTCCATAGTTTAGATGTATGCAGGGGCGGAGGTATTCCAGGGTCAGTGGGGGCACGTGCCCCCACTCACTTTTTGGGAAGAAAAATTTTACCCTACATTTATTATAGGTTTTACATTTAAACCCCCCTTAACTTATGTTTAGGCCCCCCCTCAACTTATGTTTAGGCCCCCCCTCAACTTGTGTTTAGTGTGAGAATTTTATACGTTTTAGAAATAGTCCCCCCTAGAATTTTGAAACACACTATACAATATTTACATGTCTCCAAATAGACTCATATTATAAGCATATCCCATAAAAATCGTAATTATATACAAGTAGCCCCTAAAAAAATCGCCAATTATGCATAAATAGACCCCAAAAAAATCGCCTCGGGGGCGCTGCCCCCGAACCCCCGTGTGGCTTAGGTCCCCCCCGACCAAAATTTCTAGCTCCGCCCCTGGATGTATGGTACAACCAAAATCCAGTGGTAAGAAATATATTGCACACTTATTATGGTACAAAGATCCTTACCATTGAACCAAAACCACCAAAACCAAAAGTAGCTTTGCTTTAAAAATGATGAAGGGCTGAGATTAACTTTGTATTGCATCCAATGGCCCAGGTAGTTTGGTTATATCATACAATCAAATCACTTGATTGTATGAAAGCTTGCGCCATATGTATATACTAGGTATTGCCTGTGGCTAAAGCTACTATCGAACAATTCAAATTATACATACGTTCGACCATTAGTCAACTACATGTGCATGAGACGCTTCTAATTGCTATGAATTATGCTTATAACTAAAATAAAACATTCACAACAGTGAAGTAATTAGTACAAAAAAAAGTGAATGTGGTGATAACTTCACATGATTTCGCACTTTAGCTTAGCCGTGCTAAAAGGCACTACAAAACAATTTTAATCATGCGTGTATTCGACCAATAACTAACTCGAAGTGCATTCGGCACTTAATAACTTAATAATTCTTATGTATTCAATAACAAAAAGAGAACATGATTCACTAATATCCCAAATCACCCTAATTGGATAGTTCAACAAAACATAATAGGCTCACAGGCCAAGTAAAATAAAAGGTTCATCAATTCACAACAAATGCATACACGTAGTTTGATTATGAAAGTAATACAGGAATTGATAGTAATCAACTGCAGCTTCAAAAAAACCGCCAAAGAGACAGTAAAATCTACACATTAAATAACTCAAGAAATAAAAAAAAGCACAACCAGGTTGTTCATATATTAGGACGACCATTCAATCATGTAACTAGTGGTGGACTCAGAATTTTGTGCTAGGGGGGCCAAGTTTCATGTGAGGGTTCGTGGGCAGCGTCCCCCGAGAAAATTTTTTTGGGTCACTTATACATTTATATTTTTTTTAAGTGAGAAAAAGAGTCGAACAAGTAGTCGTGGCAAATTTACGTTAGACATTATTTATCTCCTGAGCTGAATAAGGGGATATTACTCTTCCCCTTCACTATTAATAGGGACTTTTAATGTCACACGGTCACATTAGTGGATATTGTTATTAATCCTGCAATGTTATTTTTAACACATCACCATTTTAACATAATGAAAATCAAATGGACACTATGTGTTAAGAACCTCTACATGTAAAGTCACAAATTTGGGGGGGCCACTATATAAAATATTTTCAAATCTTCAAAATTCTATATAGACCCTCAAAATTTTCAAAAATTTTGCAGGGGTCGTGGCCCCCCGCCGGTCTCTCTTTGGGTCCGCCCCTGATGTAACGCATAAGACTTCCATGGGTTACACCACTCAAACGAACCATAGTTAAATGCTCCATATCAATTGTCAAAACTGAGAATTTTCACTGAAGAAAATACACATTCCCCTTTTCCCCTTCTAATCCTCAGCCTTATTGCGACAACATAAGCAAGTAT
Organism: Hydrangea macrophylla; assembly: GCA_033977485.1. Classification (NCBI taxonomy): domain Eukaryota; kingdom Viridiplantae; phylum Streptophyta; class Magnoliopsida; order Cornales; family Hydrangeaceae; genus Hydrangea; species Hydrangea macrophylla. The sequence continues at coordinate 88,183,926 of CM066998.1, read as the reverse complement.
ATGCCTTACTGCTGGCTCTTTTGGATTTGATATGAATACGGCCTCCAACCGGATCAGCAATAACTATAGCAATTTTTTCAAATACAAAGATTAGCACTACGCCTTTGAAATGCCATTCCTAATACAAATTTAGTCAGTGGTATACTTGACATTTTATTTAACGCATGTAAGTACGAAGCCCGAGTTTGGACATCTAGAGATTCAATCAGAGTAGACTTAATGAAAAATGAGAGATCCTAAAATTTGGAGCCATACGTATATACTCTTCATTTTTCCAAAAATTTTTTTTAATCTTCTTAGTCAAACTAATTTGGAAGTCAAACATAGATAACATGCAATTTGCAGGCATTGGATGTGGATATCCATTGGTGACAGCACGCAAAATGTCTAAATGCTTATGATATCATAACCTCTAACCTACAATTTGGAGGCCAGAAAGTAAAAACAAAACATGTGGTCTATTCTCCTCCAACCTTCATTTATTTTTTTTAGTACGAGATTGTTTCGGTATTATCCATAAAGCTTGGGATAATAAAGGGCATAAGGGGCTGCTTGGGTATTTCTATATAATTTCAAAAACCTAAACATTTGAGTTTGTTGAATCAAATTAGATGTGTGTGTATCAAATTGGGCTGTTTGAACTAAAATGAATGAAAGATTGAAAGATACTAAAAAGTAATTTAATGCGTTATATTTACCTTTGACCATCATTTTTTGTCATACGCAATAAGCCAAGCACCTATTACATGAATTTTGAATATGTCACCTTTGGTTTTTCTTATTTTTGGTTCCCGAACAATCTTCTCTAAAGCAGCAAATCAACTCTAAAACTATTAATAAGCTTAACGCAAAACCAGACTTCTAAAGTTTGTATTTTTTAAGTTAAATGTTGCAACTCAGAGTCAGAATTGTATTCTTACCTGAAATAATTAAAAAGAATTACAAAACTACTTCAGCTCAAATATCTCTGCATTTATAGTAATATTGCACATCAAAGATTGAATTGAGAAAGTTGTGAGTTGGTCCGACTACAAATAGAGCTTCTATGACATTAAAATAAAGTTACCTAAGAAAAGTGATGAGTAATTTATATGCCAAAGAAAATAAAGAGAAAGAAGAAAAAAAGAAGCAAATGCTCAAAACTCAAGAAAGTATTACGTACCTCTTTCTCAATGGGCATATTATTTGTGCAAGAATAGTGCGAAAAAAGAGAAACAATTACTGACTATACCTCCCAAAAAACTAATAGTACAGCACAACACCATAGCCTTCAATGCAGTTGAAGATGGCACAAATTCAAAATGAAGAGAAACAATTCATGAATACGGCCTCAATACACTCTCCCTAAATCTACTTATTCAACAATGAACTAAAACATATAGACTGAAAGTGGAATAAAATATAGGAACAATTCAAGATTCACATAGACAACTCAACGTGCTCGCGTAAATTTAAACATGCTTTTCACAATTTAGCGCGTGCATAATTAACGGGCCTACAATTAACGCATGGATTTTGCCCAGATCTCAATTTCGTCGTCGAAATATAAAACTTCATACCTCGTGCGATTTCTCTATATTTTACAAGTTAGAACTTCATACCTCGTGCGATTTCCCCCAAACTTTGAAGGATCGACTATGAGGTCAAATAATCGTCGGATTTCGAATTTGAGAAAATTCCTACAAGTTTATACCTGTTTTTCTCAAAAGTCTAGAATTAAGATTTTTACAAAAGTTGGCCAAACACGGCCTAAGTAGTATCAAAACGTAGATCTTACCTCCACGAGTTCAAATACGAAATCTGGAGAAAAACTGACAGACGGAAGGTCGTCGTATGTCGCCGGCAAGCTCGTGGCAACCAAATCTCCCTTCTCTCTCCTCTCTCTAGATATTTGTAAGTTTTGGATGAGAATAAAATCTCACCCCCCACCTATTTATAGAAAAACTCTTCGGGAATTGTGTTTACCTCCCCACGAGTTCCTCAAACTTCTAATTAGCTCTCGAAACTTCGCACACGTCCATTTTATAACTTTACGAGTGAAAACTATAAATTTCAAAAGTTTTCGACTAGGTCTCGTTTGGTCCAAAATAACGTCCGAAAACTATATTCGGTGGAATCTCTACACAACCTACCTTTTTAATTAACGTATCACTCACGTTCTCACCACAGTTCTCAAATGATATAACATCGAGATTACTAAAAATCATACTACACAGGTATAATTACTATTCAGAGGAATACCAGATAAAGTCAAATAACATTTAAATCATATAAATGTCATTTACTCATGTTCAAGCAATATGAACTACCATGTTCCCGTGTCCTCACTGACACCTTACCGTTGACTCACAGTCAACCTCAACTCAAATTATTAATAACGTTAATAATTTCAAAATCTCAAATGATGCATTTTCAAAATCATAAATTTCTGGAATGGGTGTGACATCAACTTCAAGCTATGTTTAAAAAGATCTATCTAAATGAGTACTACACCATTAATCCGTTCATTAAAACTCATGGCCGGCCCAAAGGGGGGGCAAAAGGAGCAACCGCACCGGGCCACCAAAGTTCACAAAATTTTGAAAGCCCCCATGAAATTTTCATAATTACATTTTGACCTTAAGATTTTTAGTATTTTACATTTAGGCCTCCCCCAATGCCCAATTTAGTGTCATCAACTACATATATATTGAATCATCGATATACATGTATATAAAACTCAAAAAAGCAAAGGCCCTAGAATTTTGAAAATTACACTTTTTAGTATAAGAATTTTTTGAGTTTTAGAAATATACCCCTCTAGAATTTTGAAAGATATCATACAATGTTTAAGTTTCACAAATAGACTCGTATTATAAGTAAACCCCAAAAGAATCGCCAATTATGTATAAGTAAACCCCAAAAAAATTGTCAATTATATAAACGTAGACCCCAAAAAAATTTAAGGGCCTCCCTTTAAGTAGTTCGTCATGGACCTTCAAATACACGGGACCGACTCTGTTAAATTAAACTATCTATAAACTTATACCAAAATGAGTATTGCAATGTCTAGTTACATCGGTCTTATCAGAAATTGGGGAAGTAATTTGTTGTGCAATATCTAATTGTGTTTTCATCTTTTGGTTAATTTTTTTATTGATACCCATGGACATTTATTTTGTCATAACTTTTTCCTTATTTATTTTTCACTATTTTTCACTTATTTTTCAGACATCGTCGGCAGCAAAAGCACCCCAGTAACAAGCAAATTTTTTTTCCTCCTCTCTTTATCTTAACACACAGTACTATCATATATTCTGAAACCATATCGCTATCAAAATTCAAAAATGACCCCCTCCTCCCCGTCCTCCTTTTATAATGATGGTTAGGGGGACCCATCGTCACCTAATGCTTTCTAAAACACGTTTGGCACTATTAAATGAGCACTAATGCTATGTGCACCAAAATGATGAAAGTCATTAATTTTCGTGGACCCCATGCGCGCAGGCGTGGAATCCGTCGAAATCAATGACCTTGATCCTAAGAAGCACGAGTGCTTCAAAAATGGTGCCGCACGCGCACTTAGTGCGTATGGAGTGCGAGTGCGGCTGGAGTGCGCCTTAGTGTGCGTGTAGTGCGTGTGGACTCCATGTGAGTTCTTGGTTGTGCCTGAGTGCGGCTCGAGTGCGTCGTGAGTGCGGCTCGAGTGCGGCAGAGTGCATCGTGAGTGCGTCCCGACACTCCGTGAGTGCGGCGACATCTGATTTTTTATTTTTTATTTACGGGGTTTCTTACATTATTATTACAAATTTTGGGGTACATAATACAAATATATAAAGAAAGGAGAAGTAAATATAGGTTGAGATACAGTCGCACCTTCACAAACTCACAAATCAATGCTTGTTGGAGATCGTCTCTCCGGCTAGCGCTCACGATGCAGCACGATGTCCGAATCTCTGCCTCTCTGTTCGTCTCTCTCCCCTCTCTCTATTCTGTCTCTCTATTTCACACACACACACTCACACACACTAACTCTCGATCTATCTCACGGTTTGTAGCGGTGCAGCTTTGCGCTGGTTCTTGATCGATCGAGACCTACTCTCTCCCTCTCTCTTCAGGATCTTCTCTATCTCTGTCTGTGATATCCAGGTTTGGTTCTCTCACTCTGTTTGTTATTTCTTTTCATTTTTTTTTTTTTGGTAGTTATCTGTTTGTTATTTCTATGATTCCTTGTTGTATGTTTTTTATTCTCATTGTTGTTTTCTTGCTAGTTTAATTACATTGTTTATTAGTAAACAAGTAATTTGTGTATTTTGTGTTTTAATTAGAAAAAAAAAATTAATAGTAGAATATTTTGTATATACTATATAGTAATATATAAATGCTATATAAAATATATTTTTAATAATTTACATAAGTACGCCTGTTTGTTATTAATATAGAATATTAATAGTAGAATATTTTGTATATACTATATAGTAATATATAAATGCTATATAAAATATATTTTTAATAATTTACATAAGTACGCCTGCCGCACGCGCACTAGTGATTTTGAAAAAATTGCCGAACTCTCCGCACTCGCGTCCCCGTACTCGCGTCCCCACATCGGCACTGGTGCTTCCCAGCCTTGATCATTTCAGTGCACATTTTTATGTGCAATTTTCGGTGCACATAGCAGGACTATTAAATGAGGTCTTCCCATTCTAGGTTTTATCCATCTATACCTATATACATACATATTGAGAATGTTACTGGGGGAGGCGAGGGACCACCTTCAGGTGATGCTTTTTTGCTCTTCCATGCAAGCTAGCAATGTCTTCTAGAATGTAATCTTCTATCCTATCAGATCATATTGTCTTCTTCGGCTTCTAAATTTTCCATATATATCTATATCTATATCTATAATATAATATATATATATATATAAGTGCACCGATGGCTATAACTGTTTTACACTTTTATCAATCGGTGCACTTTCACTTACGTAATTTTCTTAGAGTTTTAATAACATTTTTATTTTGGTATGCCACTTATTTTCGTATGCCACTTTTTCACTTAAGTAATTTTAAAAATTGGTATGTCTCTTTTTTTTATTGGTCCATAAGAGTCCTACTTTTTGATTGGTGGATTGGGTGAGGAATTCTTTCCTAATAATAACAATGGTAAGTATCACGTTTTTTACCTCTTTTTTTTTTTTGATAGGTCGTAACCGCTAAATTGTTGGTCATCACAATTCCATTTACTCCCCAATTTGAGCTAACTAGAAGAGTCCTAATTAAATCCTATATTTTTTTTAGGATCTGTTTTTATCTTTCAAAAATGGAAAACATGATATATTTGGGTTGATATACCCATCATTGTAATTACCAAGTAATGTTGGGTATCTCATACAGAAAAATATGGACAATGGATATGCACCTAATACATTGAGCCCTATCTCGGTTCTCCATTTAACATGTTTACTCTAAAACTTAATTGAGTATTTTACTTTATTATGACTAACAATTGCTATTATTATTTTCAATACGTATAATTTATGTACTCGGTAATTGTTATCATCATACTTGAGTTCTACAAAAAAGTCAAATTATGTCAGTAAGTTAAAATGACTTGGCTCGGTTTGGTTCATGAATTTAGTAAGGGAAAAGAAAAGAAAGCAAATCTTACATAGTCACTTTTCTTAATTCTTCTTTTCTTTTGGATCTATTTGTTCTTCCTCTTTTCTTGAGAATTTATCTGATTTTGAAAAAAAATTACCATCGAATGTCATTTAAACATGTCTAGAGAGTAATTATTTTCTATAACACCTTGGAAGAGGAATTTTGATAATTCATATCCTCTTTGTTTACAAAATTCATCATTATTATTTTTGATTTTTTTTTTCTCTGTTCCTTCTATAATATTCCCGACCCAGCATATTAATCTTGAAAATTTCATCAATCAAAATTCTCACTACCTAGCCTATTAAAGTATTAATCGTAATGATTTTATCAATTTGTATTTTAAATCATATTCTAAAATTGATATTTGAAGCTTTCTTTATAAATTGTAATTTAGAAGAGAAATATAATACAAAGGCTGCTTTGTTCAAATTAATAAGAATAACAATTGAAAAAAAAAATAGTTAGGACCCAATGAAATGCATAAGAAAAATATGAAACTAGGGCTTAATATACAATAAAGAATCATTGACGGAAGAGGTTGAGCCTAATGGGAGTTAGAAAAAAAACATAAACTAAGGGTGTGTTTTATTATCCAATTAAGTGATGCAAAATGAAATTTTTTAGCACTAATGTTATTGATAATTTAACACTTAATTGAAAAGCATCCAAAAACCCCACAAAAAAACTTCAGTGAAAAAACTCCGCTGAAAAATAACCATTGAATACAGTCTATTTTAATACTTAACATGTTGTTTTCCGTATTGCAAATTCAATCACTTAAAATTCAACACTTAATTTTCAGTTTTATCAAAAAGACTCTAAGACTACATTTTTAAATTTTAACAGATAAAAAAAAAAAACCATCAACTTAATTCTATAATCAAATAGATAATAATAAATAAGGGCATGAAAAAATGAAGAAAAAATGAAGAAAAAAAAAAGAGTGGAAGTGAATAACAACTACCAAAAGAATAATATCTACTACAACACAAACCCTTAATATACGTGTAAGAATATTATTACTAATGTTATTGATAATTTAACACTTAATTGAAAAGTAGCCAAAAACCCCACCAAAAAACTTCAGTGAAAAAACTCCGCTGAAAAATAACCATTGAATACAGTCTATTTTAATACTTAACATGTTGTTTTCCGTATTGCAAATTCAATCACTTAAAATTCAACACTTAATTTTCAGTTTTATCAAAAAGACTCTAAGACTACATTTTTAAATTTTAACAGATAAAAAAAAAACCATCAACTTAATGCTATAATCAAATAGATAATAATAAATAAGGGCATGAAAAAATGAAAAAAAAAAATGAGTGGAAGTGATTAACAACTACCAAAAGAATAATATCTACTACAACACAAACCCTTAATATACGTGTAAGAATATTATTACCTACATTTTTGTAAGAGTGTCATGAATAATTCTTATTCGCCACATGCTATTAATTATAATGTGATCTAGGTTTAGTTTTTCCTCCTCTTTTCTTTTTGATTTTTTGGTTCTTCCTTTCTTCTTGAGTATTAATAAATTTTGACAATTTTTACCTTCCACTGTCATTTAAACATGGAGGAAACCTACGAAAAAAATTGGAAGGGAAATACTTCTTCTTTTGATAAAATAATTTTGGATTTTTAGAATATGAGGTGAATTTTTATTTCTTTTATAAAAATTGCATTTGATTTTTGTTTCAATACTTGTGCTTTGATAGCTTCTTCAACCCTTTGAGTTATGTTATTTCTCCCCGTTTTTGAATCGGTATCTAGAGTTATTATTCTCTATAACATTGGAAATGGGATTTTGATAATTCATATCCTCTTTGCTTACAAAATTCGCAATTTATACAAATTATTTTAAACATTAATTTCAACTAAACCACATCTTACATTTTAATAGAATATGTGAAACAATCAATACTTTTGAATATTTTTCTCTGTTCCTTCTAAAATATTTCCAACCCAGTCTATCAATCTTGAAGATTCATCAATTAAGATTTTCTCAACCAACCTATAAATCTTAAAATTTTCATCAATTTTTATCTAAAAAGGTTTATTTAATTTAGAAGAGAAACATAATACAAAAGTAGTTTTGTTTAAATTAAAAAGATCAATGCTTGAAAAAAAAAAAGTAGGACCCAATGAAAGAAAAATATGAAACCAGGGCTCAATATAGAATAAAGAACCATTGACTGGAGTGGTTGGGCCTAATGGGAGATAGAAGAAAAATATGAAACTAAGACAACTTTTTTTTTTTTAATCAAAAAATAAAAGATAAGAAAGACTAAATTTATTATTAAAAAAAGGTCGTCTTAATGCTAAAATGAAACAGATAATAATCAATAGCTCGGGTCATCACAATTCACAAACAGGAAAAAAAAAATGAGTGAAAGTCAATAACTACTATTGTCATGAAAGAAAAATATGAAACTAAGACAACATCATTATTAGTAGGTAGGAAATACTTATTTATAATGATACTGCTTATATTCTTACACATTAGGGTCCAATGAAAGAAAAATATGAAACTAAGACAACTTAGTCAAAGGTAAATTAAAAGTCTTTTATGGTAGGGAGGGAGATCGGATTCTTTTTTCTTCATTGGATGAACAACTACTACTCAAGCAAATGGCTTATGACCTATCTCCTTTTTAATGTGACTTTCAAGAGCAAAAAAAAGATATTGTATCCGTCAAATTAGGCTCCCAACTGTAAAATCGTTAAATTGGATTGAAAAACTCACGATTACACTTTAATTATTTTGCCAAATTAAAAGCACGTACATGGGGTGTAAGTGTATTTAACCCTATATTTATAGGTGGTTTGACAAAATCATATAAAATGATTGTGTATACTTCAATAAATTAAAGCTATACAAGTTTTATGCAAACTCACAATATTACTATAGGTATTGAAAATGAGATTTAATCTCAAACAAAAAACTTAAAAGAAACTTGAACGTGATCTTAAATCATTTAAAAAAACAAGTCATATTCCTATATATGATCATACTTTGTCACTTGATGTTTTATTATAATAGTTATACTAGTATGTAACCCGTGCAATGCACGGAGAATATTATAAAAATTTCATATTTTATAATTTAATTTTTCAATAAATAAAATGAATTTTAAAGGATATAACAATTAGCTTACTAACTATGAGAACACTTGTAGTACATGAACATCAAAGTATATATGATATAGACAATACAAAGACATATGAAGAATACAATTTTTGCTCTTAAATTGGGCATGTTGATCAAGATCAGATTATCTTTTGATCCACAATACATATATAAGCTTGAAAATATAGAGGTAGAGACATTTTTTTTCGATAATATGTATACAAATATATATATTATGGCCAGGTTCTAGAGTGAACATACCCAATGAATATTTTTTTTTTGCCTAAAAAAACCCGTGGGACAGCCCGTGGATTTTTTCAGGCAAAAAAATAATAATAATAATATTCACTGGGTATGTTCACTCTAGAGCCTGACCGTTATATATATATCTTCATCCTTTTTGTTCATCAGATTCTAATAGATTAGATCATCCTATGTTTAGATCTAGATTCTATATAACATCTGTCCAGGTTTCTCTATATATTTCGATCAATCCTTTTCTCTTTTGCTCTTTCCCTGTCTCTCAATTAGCTAGTCTCTGTACATATCTCTCTCTCTCAACCTCCTCCTCATCTTTCTCTATCCTTTGCTTTTGTGTATAGATAGAAAGTCAATTAGTATGATAATTTTGAAAGGATGTGTCACATAATTGTGATAGAAGATAAATATTATGCTTACTTATATACACATACAATAAAACTTCTTTGACTGAATTTTCTATTTAATTCGCATCCATAAAAGTTAAATCAAAATGAATTTTTTTTTGGTAAAATAGAACATATACAACAGTTAATAGATCTTAGCATAAAGAAACTAACCTATTCATCCATATCGGAGAAATTCATCACAACATGTTCTAGGATTGTGCATGGCCTCAATGTTTAGCTATGACTTAGAAAGTCAAAACGCGCCCCATTTCCTTGGGCGTGGATCTTCAGCAGCGTCTACGTGGCCTTGATTGGACCATAAATTATTATTATTATTATTTATTTTTTGTAAAAATGCAAAAATAATAAATAAAAAAAATGAAAACAAATATAAAATTATGGTCATGCCAAAGACCACATGGGTGCTATTGGGATTCCAGCCTCCGTGTATGGGCTGAGAATCCAAAACCCATTATGTATGGATTGTTATTTAACATAATAAGAATACTAATTGCAAAAGAAAAAAAAAAGAAAAAAAAAAGCTAAATAAAAAATGACCTATTTTCTCATATTGTGTTTATTGGCGCAATAATCTTCATACTTCATTGAGTAGCTTATGCTTTCATCTCTGCACAATGAAAATAAAAATGTCAATCAACAAATTATATTAATTGAAAGTGCAAGTGCAATTGCTCAGCCAAAAGGAAGACAAAAAATTGAATCGTCAATTAAGTAAAGTGGAAAGGAGAATCATATACATATGTGCGTGTATATATACATATATGAGGGACTATGATTTTTTATGATTACAAATTCAAAATGAATATGGTAAATTCATATTTGTTTATGATTTTTTCGGTTACAAATTCAAAATGAATATAATGTATGCAAAATAAGTAAATCGTCTTATATACATTCATATTTTATTCATTCATAGATAAATTGGATTCAGTGATAAATTAGAGAAGTTTAACCATATTAAATATCTATAAAATATACTTATCTTATAGTCAAAATTCAAAATTTAAATTTATTTCAAGATAAGTTTTCCTGTTTAATCTATTTTTTCGTCAATGTCTAGTGTATTAATTTTAGGAAAGTAAAAGTAATCCAACTCTTCTAAGAATGCGCCACATAAGCGTGCGTTGCCCGGGTCTTTCGTAAAATTTAACCGTGTGTGGTCAAAAATAAAGAAAGAATGAATTTGACATACAAAGATAAATGCCACATCTAATATATATATATATATATATATCTATATAATAACGGACAAAGGACTTGATGGACAAAAAAACTGATCCAAGGGTCCCAAGTTAATCTCCATCTGACATTTTGATGTCAGTCATCCACTAAAATTGGACACTTTGAACCATTGGATCTAATCTTACGGCTGATATCAGCCTTTCTGACCTAGCCGCACTCTTCTGCCTCCTTTCTCACTTTATCAAAGCAAGAGTTTTAATTTATTCTGATAGTCTTCTCCAACACTCCATCCTCTATACACAATTACACATACACACTCTCTCTTTTTCTCTCTCACACACACACAAAATCAAATTTTGAATTTCAAAACTCTTCTCCAGTTCCGCTCTCTATCTCTTCTCTCAGGAGACTCTCACTCTCACTCTCGGTTCCTCACTCGAAATACACAGCTTCTCTCTCTCTCTCTCTCTCTCTCTCTCTCTCTCTGAACTTCTCTATTTCCCTTCCAGGCTACCACTCTCTCTCTCGGACATCAACAACGGCCTCAACTGTGCCTCTTGATCTAAACCCTTTTCATCCCTCTGAACGAGAAACCCATGTGGTGCACAGATATCGGTGGCCCAAATAAAGGTTTGCCCTTTCTCACTCTGTATATATTTAGTTCCAGGCTTAGTTTCAAGTCCCCAATTTTTTATAGTTAATTTTTTTTTTGATGATTTTCAGATTTGAAGGATCTATGTATCAGTGGCGTAAGGTTGCAAGGGGAAATTTCAAGATATCTGGGTTTGATTTCTTACTACCTTCTTTTCTTTTTTTTCTTTTTTTCTTTTTTATTTCCAAGTTTTGGATTTAAAATCTTCAGTAGCACTTTCTGTTCCTTCAATGGAGATCATTTTTATTTATTTTTAATCACTTTGCGATTGGGTCTCCTTAATGGACTTAGTGACCTGAACATAGGTGCCTTAAGTTGACCACTAAGTTGCCTGGACACGATTGCCCTTTAATACTTTTCATATCATTTACATACACACAAACACACAAGTAATTTTCTGAATTTTTCAGCCCCTAATGAGCTGAAAGGTTTTTCTAGAAACTTTTCATACAAACAAACACTTGATGGTTCTTCTATATTTTATGTCTATATTTTCTGGACATTTGGAGCTGGGGTTGCTGATTTCGTTGAAGGGGTAAGGCTTTGGTTTGATATTTTTCAGAGTAGTCATATTAAGTCTCTTTGTTGCAAATTGTTAGTGAACTAAGGATAATGCCCTTTGACATAAAACTGATTCTTTCTACAACATGGTACTTTTAACCATCATTGACATTATGCCAAATATGCTCCTTTCTGTTAAATATACAATCTTGGAACTTTGAAAATGGTGAATAAACTCTAGATATGTATTGAACGTGTATAGTGTTATTTGAAATCTTAATTTTGTGCCAGTATTTGGTTTGGGCTATTTGCAGGCTGCAGTTTTTTTTTTTTTTTTGGCTTGAGGCAAAGCGCCCACAGGCGCCAGCGCCACCCACACACACAAAGAAAAGAGAAAGCAATGATTATTGATTCGCAATTGCACTATGAGAGCTGCATTAAATTATTCAGTACCCATAGTTAATTAATGGAGTGATGAGCTGTGTCAGTTGTGACTATGGAATATAATTGCCATTTTTTTTTTTACAGAAAGAATCAATTATATTAGGCTGTTGGGCATAATCCTGAGAATGCATATATACAACAACATGTTTGCATCACAATCAAGATTTGAAGATGTCCATTCACAATTTGCAAAGCACTGCAATGTTGTAGTAATTATTTGGAAAGATTTCAAACTAGGATACAAACTTTATTTATTTAATTTAAATTTTTTTTTTTTGCTAAAAAGGATACAACTTTATTTTAGCAGAAAAAGTAGATATACAACAACTTAAGCTACTTAATTAAGCCTGATCGTGATGCTTATATCTTCACGAAGGTAGGGTTGGAGCGACTTGGAAAGGAGTATTACTAGGAATACCCAGTTTAGTTAGACTACATGTTTGAGTGTTTACTTGACCAGTTTTTATGTTTATATATTTGAGTCTTTAATAGTGCGTGTTTCATGTTTATTTGGCAGAGGTGGTGCTACAAAGTGGAAGAGAAATTTTATTGCAGGTAACTTGACATTAATGACCTATCATATTTCACTTGAGACTACAGAGTATTTGTGCTTCGTATTCCTTCTAATTTAGTATTTGGGAGGGGTTTGCATACACTAAATTTTTTTTTGGCTTAAATGAAAACCTGCATACTAAACTTGATGGGTTTCGCATTTTTGCTCATTGTTGGAACTATCTACTATGTTGCATTATTACGAGGATTGAGTGGGAAGGTAAAATGTTGTCGTTTTCTTGGATTAGAGTTCTCTTTCTTCTTCTGTTTTTCCCCACTGATTCTACGTACCACAAGAAGCCTTTGTATAGTGTTGAGTTAATGGAATTAAAATTGACTTCTTCTCTAATACACTAGCTTTTTTCCCACTGATTAGAGTTCTCTTTCTTCTTCATTTTTTCTTTATTTTTTTCTTCTCATTTATAATGTTTAGAGAAGATAATGTTGTCTTTAATTACCGGGTGAAGAATTCAGCAAGTGTGGCTTTGCCACGTGTCATCAATATTGCAATCTGTTGCACTTGGATTTGCACTTGGAGTTCAAAGGCGAGGAACACTAGATTAGAAAATAGGTGTTGGAGTTTGGAAATTGGCTCGAAATAGGAAGCATTTTTTTTTTCTTTTCATTGCAACTGTTTATGGATTCCACTATTACTGTAGTTGTCATTATTATTATCATTATCGCGGTTAAGTAGATTTTTTTTTTATATCCTTGAGACTTTTTTTTATATTATTTTTAGATTGTATTCAAAATGCAGTTTAACGGGGAGACACCAATTATTTGAGACTAATGTGACTTTGGAGGTTGATTAATTTTTTTTTTCTTTTCTAAAAATTGGAGGTTTAGTACTTGGTGTAAGTACTTCTATGTGCTTTATTTTTGCACAATTGTTTTGTATTTTGTTCGTATTAGTTTGTTTAGGAATTATTTTGTTATATCTAAATGGTTTGAACATTCTATAGACCAAATGAGACCGATATTCATACAGAATTGAGGCTTAGATTAGAGTTAAAAAAAAAGTTTTATGTATATTTGGGGCTTAGTTTAATTCTCAGTTTTTCTTGCGTCGTGGCCACGGCTACGGGCAATTACTAGTATATATATATATACACACGGTCAGACTCTAGCGTGAACATATTCAGTGAACATTTTTTTTTTACCTGAAAAAACCCGTGGATCAGCACGGTGCGCGTGGGTCAGCGGGGCAGCCCGTGGTTTTTTTCAGGCAAGAAAAAATGTTCACTGGGTATGTTCACTCTACCCTGTTCACTCCAGAGCCTGGCCGATATATACATATATATATATATATATATGAAAACAAATGTTCACTGGGTATGTTCACTCTACCCTGTTCACTATAGAGCCTGGCCGATATATACATATATATATATATATATATGAAAACAAATGATTTTAGTTTTGCCACGTGGCACATTCTATAAACTTTTCATATTTTAGAGTTTTCTTATTAATATTCAGTAAATATGTCAAATTTTATCCTATTCAAATTTTATTGAATGACAACCACACCCCCCCCTGTTTTAGATAAAGGGATGAGACTTAGTTGGTCCCCCCCCCAAAATAACTCACTCACTTAATTCACTACCCTAAACCCATTACCTCTCTGTATGAGGAATCATTTTCTTTTTGTATATTAATCACATAAGATACAAATTATATATACATATTAATCAGATAAGATACAAATTAATTATATATACATATATATTAGTTGGATAAACTATAATGGATAACATATATATGTTTAAGTTTCTTATTTTAAAAAAAAAAACATATCCTTAAGTTTATCCGAAAATAAAGTGGTGCTTTTTTTCTTTCTTTCTTTCTTTTTTTTTTCTTTTTTTCTTTCTTTCTTTCTTTCTTTCTTTATACTAATCAAATGGTCTTTTTGAATTTTTATTAAAAGATTACTTGAATGCTTGTATTATTTTTCTATTTGAATGTAATGGTTTTTCTATTCTACATTTTATTAGCATTAATTAGAAATAGTTAAGATGAGAGAGAGAGAGAGAGAGAGAGAGAGAGAGAGAGAAGAAGAAGAAATGCTCTTTATATAGGCTGCCACATAGGCGCCTAGGTGGCAAAAGCAAAAACTTTTGTTTTCATATATATATATTAGATTAGATGAATTAAGGGATCCAAAGCTACTAATTTTTTAAAAATTAGTTCGAATATTAGTAGAACTATTAGCAATTTTTTAGTATTTTCTTTCTGTCAAGAGAAATATTTAGGTAAAAAATATAATTATACTCCGTAGGATATAAGTTAAAGAATATGCTTCTTACTAAGAGCAACTCCAAGGGTAGTCACCAAATTTGGGTATTCAAAATGCTATTTGGTTACTTGAATAGTGTTTTACATACCAAATAAGTCTTATGCACTCCAACCATAGTAACCAAAATTAGTAGCCATTTTATTGTTTAATATATTTTGATGTATCTTAACCATAGATACACTAAAAATATTATTTTATTCACAAACCAATGGCTAGGATCATCCCACCAAATATGCATCCCCTCACTTTCTCTCTCCAAAGACTATAAGTTTGGAGACCTAAACCATGAGTTTGCATAATGGATCCCCTTTTGGATCCCCCATTGGAGTGCATTTTTTGGGATGAAGGGATCCATTTTAGCATCTTTTGGATTTGGATACCCATTTGCATCCCCCATTGGAGTTGCTCTAATGATTTACCTGTTAATTGTCAATAGGAAAATGTTAAGTACACCCAGAAAAGATACTCTCTCTGTCTCATTTTAAGAGTTCTTGATGCCATTTTTTGGTGTCCCATTTTAAGAGTCCTCTTTGAAAAGTCAAAGCACTTTAATACACACTTTCCAAGTTTGTCCTTTATTGTATACGACTTTTCCATCTCTTTCATTGATGTGACATTAGAATTTTGAATTTCCAAAGAGGCAATATTGGAAAGTTAGAAAATCTCACAAAAATCAAGATGTCCCCTTAATAAGTTGGAATTCCCAAAAGAGACTCTTAAAATGGGACGAAGGGAGTACCTAAATTGTTTAATTACCTGGTGATGTGTCAATGGCAATTGGAAATTAAAATCTAATTTCAAGCTCTTTTCTATTTGTCAATAAAAAAGAGCTTGTGTTATTCACATCGGATATCTTTTTTAGATGTATCTAGCATTACACTTGTTAATATTATTTTGAAACACTTCCGCATGCATCGCACGTGTTCCCAGACTAGTGTGTATATATATATATATATATCCACTCTCTATCATTTGCACACAATTACAAAGACTTTCCCTCAAGCGGTAATTATCATACTCTGTATCATATTGAAAAAGATTTCTGACAAGCAAAGGTTTGGAATTTTTAACAATAACTCATTTCTCAAGCCTATCAACTTTTAAAAATAGTGTTTTTAAAATGAGCACTATTAGGCCCACACAGTGAACCACACTCTTTTTCCACACACAGCTTTAAATGTTTGTACCTTGTGCTGTTTGAATTTTTTATACTTTTTTGTGCCCCACTTATACAGCACATGGTACTTGCATTTAAAACTGTGTGTGAAAAAAGTGTGATTCACTGTGTGGGTCTAGCATTTTCCTTTCAAAATATGCGGTTCTTTAATTGGTTAGGACAAATTCTGTGTCTACTTGGCAATGGGTTATGTATCGACACTGCTTAAGAAAAGTATTCAAGGTTACAGTCGAGGCTTGGGTGAGCAAAAACGGATGAGCAAAAATGCTCTTAACGCATAAATAGGCACTCTGTAATTGTTAGCAGGTTGATTGATGACTTTACTTGAAACTACATAGCCAATTCTATTCTAAGCCAAACTGGAAAAGTGTAACCCAAAGCAAGGTACAAGTTTATAGAGATGAGATAATTGATTAATAAACAAATGACAAAACTTAAGCACATTTCATACTGTTCTGAGTACAAGTCACATAAACAACGTTGTACACGTGGATTATTCACAACTCAAAACACTTGGAAATGTACATTAAGAAATGCACTCGCAATCAAAATGAATCATAGCAACCACTAGCAAATGTACCTTAGGAAATGCACTCACAATCAAAACGAATCATAGCAACCAAATCAAACACTTTGTTACACACGCGAGGCAACCACAAATTCTATTTGCTGTTACTTTTGTTTCATATTTTTCTAATTTTAGAAAGTGGGCACCAACCAAAAAGAAAATGATCAACCTCCAACAATAATGAATTGGCAGTAGTCCATAAAAATGGTTGTCACTCCAATGGTAAGAAAAACTCTGCCCAGTTGCAAACTTTTTTTTTCTGCTATGGACAACTCCATTTATATTTTGAACTTGATAGCCAAGAAGCTTCCTAAGATCAAAAGTAGACTTTCCAAATTCAACATATGAAGTTCTGAAATAGAGGGAAGAGAGACTTAGAGTGGATTGGTATCAACAATGGAGGCTAGAATCTTCTTCTCCAAATAAGATTCCTCAATCCACATTGAACTTTGGCGTCTCAGAAGCTCATTCTTATCCTTCTTTTTCTCACTGATTACTTTCTCTCTCATTCTCCAGTATTCGAGCTTCGCCGCTCTTTCTTTCAACTGCATGCACAGAACAAATTGAAAACACGTCACTGATACGGTAAAATGACTAATCAAAGTGAATAAAGCACCAAGTTATGACTATAGACGTGTGTGCGATGAAATTAGATAAACAGAAGAACTTTTGCGCCATTAGACGTGTGTAAAACGAGAACGATCTATTGATTGAGTTCAAAAGTCGAGTTTTGCAACCAAGGTCGATGGTACATGAAATTGAATGATAGAACATGTTGCATCATATATTCAAAATCAGAAATAGAGAATCAAAGTATAGAAGCCGTCACGCTTGAAAATGGTGTCTTAATGATATAGAATTCAAATAGAAAATTACAAAGTCACTGCATTTTAAATATCTTTTGAATTCAAATCAAGATGACATAAAATACAACCAATTAAAACCCAAATGCCCAAGGAACAAGGAAATTGGATACAGTGTGTATATACACACATGCACGAATGTATTTCATTGGACTTTGACAACAAAACATCAGATGTTCTCTAGTCTTAACAGTTTGTATACACCGGGATTATACTACACTGTGATTGTCTAACAACTGAAACAAAGAAATAAAAAGAAGAAGAGCATATTGTTGCCCTCCAAAAAACCAAAAAACCAAAAAAAAAAAAACAAAAAACCCACCCACCCCATACTAATCATTGCAAAAGGAATGGTACATTCGAAATTCATTGGAAGTCTTCAAGTCAGCATGAAGAAGTTAACCCCACTACACGAATCACTCTTGAATAAGAGCCTACCTTTTCCACAGAGCTAAAGCAGATATATATTGGAAGCACAAGATTCAAAGGAATGCCTCTTACGGCGTGTGGTCAGGGCATGAAAAGCACACAACAGGAGTCGGAGAGAAAGCAGGTTTGGTGGTTGGGACCAGAATTATACACACATACATACACATGTGCGCTTCACGAAAACAAATGAGAGACAACTAACCTATCAAAATACAAACAAGATATTGTCTGACACCTTTCAAAAGTATGCTAACTAAGATAGTAAAATCAGAGTAATGCTATGGTTCCCAAATGCTATGAGAGTGGTACCACATGCTCTGATAGTGGTTGTCGTACCATAGACCACTGCATGTGGCACCACTCCCATAGCATTTGGGATGTCCCAAATCTGGGAAGTGGGAATGACTTCTCTTTGAAGTGATAAAGTCGAGCAAGGATGCAATCAAAGATTATTGCACCAGTACTTTTCCATCCAAAGTCCACATATAAAATTTATCTAAGACTATGTAGGAGAAGTTTGGGCAGATGGTCTCCTGCAAACTATGCTACCAAATTAACATACGCAGTAGCAAACCAAGGGTTTCGACTCTCGAGGCTTAGAATTTAACAGAAATATTGGGTTGGAGGGGATGTATAAGGCACAAGATATGAAGCACCGACACTTCAAAAATTGAAACGTACTGGTTTCCAACACGGACACGAGCCCAACACGCAACCGACAAGTGTTTAACACCTAAAAAGTGTGTCCTACTTTGTGTAATTCGTTTTTGACCCCCGGACCTTAGAAGCAGGAACCTTCTAAATTGGTCACACTCCATCGTCAGGCTCTCGATTTCACGCTTCTTACTAAGAAGCTTTTCGGAACCTCGCTCCCCTCATATTAGAACCTTGCTCCCACCCCGCTCCCATCACAACCAAATCTCAAAATTGCCTATAAATTGATTCAAGTTCTTATTTTGCTCATATATTTTACCGAAGAAATATTTTTATGTCGGAACATATGGCTTAAGACTTTCAAAAACAAAATTTACAATCAACATATATTATGTCCATCTAAATTCCTCGGCAATAATTAGATATAAAATATATCTATATCAACTATTTGGATCAACTATTTGGACGCTTCTTAAACGCTCCGAATCTTTGAACCTTTTAAAGTCTAACGCTTCCTCGCTCTCGCCCTCGCCCTCGCTTCGTGCTTCTAAGCCTCGGACACGCTTGTGACACGCTTGGACACTCGCAGGACACTGGAAATTTGATTTTTCATCTCATTATTTTTATTAAAAAAAACCAAACTTGATGGACCCTTTTCAGTTCAATTTACAAACCAACACCAGCTCAACAAACAGAAACCCTAAGAGAGAAATAAAACCCTCGCCCACCTTGTGACAGCAGACCTCATCCACTCAACACTCGGCGTCGTAACAGCTCAGGCGAGCCTCCTACGTCATCGACTCAACTCCATCATGGTGATGTGGCCACGGCCCTCCGACGAAGCCCATACCACCGGTGAAGCCCCTCTTCCTCTTACTCGAACATGTCGCAGCCCTTAGGTACTTTCGCACTGAAAACCCTTGTTTTTATTTACTGTTTCAGTTTTTTTGGCTTCAGATGTTCCCTATCTACTATTGTCTATTGTTGATTTTTGTGATTCAATGATAACTTTAACCAGTCGGCAATTTTTTATGTTTTTGGATGAAGCCACTTGTTGCTTTTCCCTTTTTTTTTTGTCCTTATGTGATTTTTTTATTCACAGCTTCATCGGTCTTCTTGATGACAATGATAATGGTTTGATGTTGACGTGCTATTGTTTATTTTTGTGATTCACTTGTTGCCACTTTGACAGTATTGCTTTTCCTTTGTTAATTTTAATTGGTGTTGCTTTCTATTGGTAATGGGAGATTAGTTTTATTGGTTAATTCGTTCAAATTTACGCAAAATTTTTTTTTTTTTTTTTTTTAAATCTAACAGTGCCAAGAACTAAACTAGTGGGTATTTTAAACTTGTAAGTACATAAAAGTAAAATAGATTTTTAAAAATAAACGTATCCCTGGCGTGACGTGTCCTTATTTTTAGGATTTGACATGTCGACGTGGTAGTGTCGTATCGTGTCGCGTGTCCGTGCTTCCTAGAGCACAAGGGATAAGATTTGGAGATTGAATTGATAAGAGATAGGGCCCGCTTGGGGTTGCTTATGCCTCTGCTTTTGCTTTTGTTGATAATGGATTATGAGTCGTAGCAACTAGCAACTATGGTAGTGCAAGGTTTGAATGTTCCGATTCAAAAGTGATTACGGTGTCAATAATGATTTTGTGTGTGTGTGGTGGGGGGGGGGGGGGGGGGGGGGGGGGGGGCAAGATATGTACAAAAGTGATAATGAATGTAAAAGGTCAACTTTGTCCACCCTAATTAGAAATTCTTATGAAATGAACAATAAAAAAAGATGTATGTTAGCAAATAGTGATAAATAGCAAATTATAAAAATAATAGACAGTGAAGGACTATTGTAAATTATTTTTTCACATGTTTTTTATCAGTGTAGTGTAGATCTACTTGCACACATTAACTTTTCGCAAAAGAAAGGGTTGTTCTAGGTTCAAATCACTGCATAATTAGTTCTTTTGTACAAATATACGTTCTTTGCAAATAATTAAGCAAAAAAAGTTATAAAATAAAATATTTAAAAAAAAAAGGATAAGAATCGGACGATGAAGGAATTGTATCAAGATTGAACGGTAAACTAGGAAGGAGGGAAAAAAGGAAAAAAAAAAATAGAAGAAGAAGAAAAAAAGAGAGAGAGAGAGAGAGAGAGAGAGAGAGAGAGAGAGAGAGAGAGAGAAAGAGGAGCGGCCAAAAGCAAAAGCTAACCAAATTTCACCATGCAACAGCTTTTGCAATGAGTAATGCTATGCTTCCCAAATTTCCATCCCAAATGATGTGGCAGTGGGACCACTATGGGACATTACTCTTTTGCAATCCCCAAACCAGTTTAGGGTTGGAAAAGCTGTTGCCAAACAGCCTCATAGTAAAGTTCGAGGTTGTTCTAGATACTGGGAACAAAAACCATGAAAAGTAACATAAGAGTTGTTTGTATACATTTTTTTCAGGTTTCTACCAAGGATTAGAAAAATGACCCTGGGCCTCTCCAAGCCCGTCACCGATTGTTACGAGATTGAAACAATAGATCACATTACTAGTACTACTATCACGGCTCCGTAAGTGCCATATAGAGTATTAACTGCCATTCAGTGGGATTTAGAAGGTACTGTCTTGCAAGATATTCTATCACAATGTAAGCAAAAAGAACTAGTATTGTAGATTGATATGTCCCACAATGGAATGAAGCAGGCCTGCGACTTTAGTCCCTCAACCAAGAATTATCACCATGTTTTCCACTAGACACTTTCAATTGAAGAGACCTTGAAACCATTATTACCTAAAAGCAGCAAAACAAAAGACTTCAGCTCACACGATGCACAATGTAAGTTTTCTCTATCCAGTAAACATGTTTTTTAATCCCGGTATTGGGTTATGCGACTGTCATGGTCACGATTATGCTAAAACGATGTTACTAGGACCTTAGTTGCAGAAATCGTGCATATGGTGTACGAGTCACATCTAAAACCGCGATTCTACGGTTCTTAGTGAGATTCGCAACTGACTCGCGATTCTCTCACAAGAGATTTGCGGTTCCCACTCGCCTGGAAGCGTCCATGGATGAGACAGTGTTCTAAACCTGACAAAAGAGGGAGAAGAAGAAAGAAAATCAGCGAGAGAAGAAGGATTATCCGGTCATCACCGTCGCACAACTCGCACGAGCACAGCCGAGCTTCCTGCCATCGAACCAGCCCTCCTTGTCGCTAAGGTGTGGCCAAAGGTGTAGTAGGGTTGGTCACAGCCGAGCTCCCTGTCGGGCGTCGTCGAATAGACCTCCTCCTCCTCCTCCTCTCTCTCTCTCTCTCTCCAACTGATGTTATAAGCATAAGAAACCCTACATGCATATATAACACTTGGCATTTATTATGAATAAACCCCTTAAGTTTTTACAATATTAAAACCTAATTAAACTCTTTTTTCTTTATAATATTTCTTTGCAAATAACACCCCTAACTCGTGTAAATCTAATGTTTTTACACCAAATCTATATTTTATCTTTAAAAGAGCCACAAAGAATTTAAGAAATCATAAATTTAAAAGTATGACTCAAACTTTAGACTCAATCATGTATTATTTTTAATATATATGTGTGTGTGTGTGTGTGTGTACATATATAAAAACGCTCCCCCAATGCCTCAAACCTTAGACACTTCCATGTTCTCCCGCCTTCCCGCTCCCGCTCCTACTTCGTGCAACTTAGACTAGGACTACTGGCCAATGTGTAACGGGATTGGACATGGGTGTCATCATTTTTCTTTTCAGCACTGTTAGTATTAAGTATTATCCCCTAAAAAGTCAATAATGAATATTCTGACCCAAACTTCTCCCACCTCTGTTATCCAATTTTTGTTAGTTATATAATTGGATTAATAGGACTTACAGAGGGCTGTGCAGTAGAATTAGAAAGTATATTTTAGTTGAAAAACATAATAATCATAATTCAAAGCTAGAATTTAGGAAAAAATTTGATGTTGCATCAACTTTCAAGTTTCACTACAAGGGAATCTATCCTATCTTGCGTTATAATTGTTTATTACTTATCTATATAGTCATAATTACTTATATTTCAACCATTAGTGTCCAAAGCATAGTTACCGGGATCGTGGTACCCCCCATGGAACCGCGATCCGGGATCTTGCGATCCAGATTGTGGTTCCGAGGGGATCCGGATCCCAAAATTCACGAACCAAACGAGAAGAAGATAAATAAAATTGAAATTGTGAAGAAGATAATAAAATCCTAACTTTTACATTGCTTGTTGGTTTTTGTTTAAGAGCTTCTATGATATTTTCATTTGAGACTTAATTTGATCTTATTTTCCTAAACTTTTTGTGTTTGAAATTGATTATGTGAAGTCATGGAATCATTTAGTACTATACATATGTGTATAATTATTTACACAAGTGCTAATCGAACCAAAAATTCGAACCGAAGCGAACCACGAACCAAACAAGTGAACCAACTGAGACTACCCCCTCGTACCCCGAACCGAGCTAAGTGACGTACCGTGCACCCGAACCCGTACCACGCACCGGGGTGAACCATGTTCCAGGTAACATTGGTCCAAAGACTCTATACCAAAACAACCACTAAAATCATGTTGAATACTTAAAAGACAACAAATACAAAAGTAGAATAAATAACAACAAAAAAGACATTCAATTGCAGTTAAGATTTCTTATAGCGGATTATGTGTGACATATATGTATAATTGCTACTGAATAGACGATATCAAAAACAGAAAAATAAAATAAAATAAAATAGTACTGAAACAACAAAATCACCAAATTAATGTGGAAACTTAAAAGCAAAATGATAATCTATGGGTGTAATATTGTACTCGATCAAAATCTTTACACCTAAAATCTTGTAAACACAGCCTCCGATAAATGAACCGAGCCCTTGAATAACTAAATATAAACTAATACTAGTAAGTTTTGGAAGCATAAATAGAATTTCAACTAATAGAAGTGAAAAATAAATAAATAAACGAAGCCTAGTTGTTCCACATTTTATTATAAAGACAAAGACCATAAGTTGTTGCTATTATGTAATGGGTATCACGCCTGTGAAAATTTTGCAGATCGACAAATTAGTTTGTAACTGGCTAGGAGTCCCCAAGAGTCGAGACCCGCTAGGTACAATGGTCACGTTATGTACGATGTCTGTTTTCTCAAACAACTCTAAATTAGATGAATAAAGGGTTCCACCAACTTAAGAGGAAACACGAATACTGACAGTTTGTTAACTAAAAACAAGAGTTTGCCAAATAAGAAAGGTCAACAGATGGAAATAGACGTTTGAAGAGACTCCCTTTACAACATGTTAGATAACCAAATGAGACTAGGAAGCTTCCCGAGCCAAGAAGAAATAGAAAAACGAGGCTAAACAGAGAAATCTATAAGAATCTTTCTCAAAAAAACCTATTCAGGACTATATGAGGAAATGTTTTGAAGATCAATTGCAGAGTCAAAACATTATGTACACGTGTAAGCAACTTCTTGTTAGTTACACGAAAGTATGTCTACAGATAAAAAGGCAACAACAGCATGCCAAGCTAGAGACTAAATACACGAGAATGATAGGCTATCCATTACACCTTGCTCGCTGGTATACAAAGATTTACGTTAAGCTGGGATAGAGGACTCTCTGGCATTGGTTCCAAATAGAGAGGAGGATTTTTGCACTTTGGGTGCACCGAAGCAGAAAGTTCCGAAACACATGGTAAATAACCATCCTCATGGTTCCCCCCATGTTGAAGAATATGTCAAGGAAGGGAGTTAAGGATGCCAAATTTACTTTATATGCCGCAGTGGAGCTTCTTCTTGTGGTTGAGAACAATGGAAAATTGATGAGTCTAATGAAAATATTAAATGTCACCCATTAGCCATGATTTGCCAGAGGAATTCTTGCTATTACAGAGTAGTTCCTGGCAGAGTCTAGGAAGAGAAATCGAGCAAGGCATCAAATTGGAAGATTCGTGGAAATAAGAAGTTCAACAAGTTAGTTGGTTACATGTGATGCTTCCCAAGAGAAACAATGGAAGTTTCTGGAACATTCATAGGCCATAGAAATCAAGACTTAGAGAGAGAGAGAGAGAGAGAGAGAGAGAGAGAGAGGGAAGTTTTATAGTTCAACGACCTTTGATGAACAAGGGATGAAATAGGTTGGTTTGTCGGCTAGGTAGCTAGATTTTTAATTTATGTTGTGCCAATGGATGAAGAGGTAGATTTCTCTTCTTCCACTGTGTTTTTTTTTAGTAGGGGTATAGTTTCTCCATTTTGGTCCAACGAAGGCGTACATACTTCTAGTATACACAGATTCGACCCCGTTGGGGCTTCTTAATCCTAACAATCCATCAAGAGTCAAGACAAATCACAAGCCCATTGAATTTCAATATCAATATATCAGGTTTGTATACAAGACTGATATGTTGTCTGGTTACATCTTTGCAAATGATCGTCTTAGCTTTCATGTTATATTGTATGGAAAGGTGTGGGTGAGGTTGGTGGAAGTACAACATTGTGTTTCCTTCATGCCAAACCTATTTGTATACTCAATAAACTACTTGTATCTTATCCTCATGGGCTCTATTCGGCTTGTGAATTTGTGGATTTAGACAAGGAAAAGAAAAGGGGAAGAAAAGCATGAATGAAATTAAAATTTTCTATAATATAACCGTGATATACGGGGGAAAAAGGGAAAGCAAATGACTCACAACATTCAAAATGTTTAATTTATATCCCAGCTGGTTCTCTCTTTTTTACCCTATTTGCCTCATCGTTTTCCTAATTACCCATAAGAAAAGATGTTTCTCTATATTTCCTTTTCTTTTCCCTCACTAAATCAATGAACTAAACTAGGCCTTAGCATTTTCTGAATAATAGCACGTTGCATTTATCTATACTATAAAGGGTAAATTACACTTTGCACCCTTATAATTCGGGTGTGACGTCATTTTGGTCCCTATAATTTCAATTCTGACACCTTGGTCCTTATAGTTACAGTTTAGGTTCAATGCAGTCCATTTGTTGAAATTTGACAATTTTGTATGGATTTAGATTCAATATAGAGGTGTGAAGTATAACATATGTAGATAAATTTACCAGTATATCCCAAATTATGTGTCACCTGTGCATCATGAAACGTATTTCTGACAAAAACTGTAAGACATTTTCAAGGATGGACTACCATGAACCAGATTGAAAATGTAGGGACCAAATTGTCCAAATTGAAATTACAAGGACTGTAATGATATTAGACCCAAACTACACAGGGCACATGTAATTTATCCTACAATAAAATTGCATTCCCCATTTTCACGTCATTTTCCCATCAATTTTCACAGCAACCAAACACAATAAAAGAACAAAAACAATCAGCCAATAAATCAATAACAACTAAAACCCACTACTTACTAGGGTTTGTCGAAACTCCTCGTCGGCCACTTCTCTCTCCGCAGCTTTCGCCTTCTTCTCCGCGGCTTTGGCCGCCTTTCGCTGCTCGTTGGCAATCCTGAGTTCCTCTTTTCTGGCATCGTCCTTTCTCTTCTTCTCTTGCCTCTGCAACTCCACCTCGTAAACGTACTCCTTGCGGATCTCACTCACCTTCTTCGCGTAGTCGCGCCTGAGACGAGAGAGCTTCGCTTCGGCCTCTTTGGGGTCCTTTGGGGGAGTCCAGCTATCGATGTAGTCGCTGGGTGGGAGGAACTCGTGGTTGTGCTTGTGGTCGTTGTGGTGAGAGGGCTTGGTGGTTGTGGAGAGAGATCGGAGAGTGGTTAGGGTTTGGGAGGATGGTGGTGAATTGAGGGTCTGTAATCGGAGGAGGTAGCGGGATGCCGCCATTGAAGAGAGAGAGAGAGAGAGAGAGTGAGGCTTTGGTTTAGATTAGAGGTTTTTTAGAGGGAGAGAGAGTAAAGCAGCTAAAGCTGGGGATGGTAATAGGGCGAGTTTTTCAGATTTTTCGTCCGGTTTCGCCTTTAATAGGTGGGGTATGGGGTGCATTTAAACGGGGGTAGGGGCGGGTATGGAATTAATTTTCATAATTCGGGTCGGGGTGGAGTCGGGGTCGGGGTCGGGGTCGGGGTGAGGGTATATTTCTCCGAACCCGTCCCGATTATATACGTTTTTACCAAATTACCCCTCTTATTTATTAT
Organism: Hydrangea macrophylla; assembly: GCA_033977485.1. Taxonomy (NCBI): domain Eukaryota; kingdom Viridiplantae; phylum Streptophyta; class Magnoliopsida; order Cornales; family Hydrangeaceae; genus Hydrangea; species Hydrangea macrophylla. The sequence continues at coordinate 88,157,004 of CM066998.1, read as the reverse complement.
ATTACCTTAATACCAAGACTATATATGTTAAAATCTTTTATATTAGGGTATGTTTTTTTATCACAAACCACAAGTCAAGCTGCTAGGATATTTCTCTCTCTCAGCAATGTCAATCGATGGTCTCTCTCACCGTCTCAAGCTCACTCGACTGGAAGACCACTCATCGGTGTCGTCGAAGATCCCTCCCTCACGTCGGAGCTATCATATAAGAGGTGAACCCATTTGTATCTGATTAGCGTGTATGTATATATAGATAGATCTCTGTGTGTGTGTGTGTGTGTGTGTGTTTGTGTATATATATATATATATCTATACATATATAGATCTGTGTGTATTGTCCAGAGAAGTTGAAGATCCCTCAGAAAACATTAAATGTATAGATATAAATATGTGTGTGTGTATATATCAAGTGATTTTTTTTCTTGACTTTCACACTAGCAATGTTTTGATCCCTTCAACTGAATTGGTTTTTTTTTTCCCTTAATTTTTTGTTTGCTTTGTTGTATTATTTTTGCCTCTTTGTTTTTTGGTTTTCTTTTTATTTTTAGTTTCACTTTCTGAGAATTTTTATTTTTAATTTTTTCGGGGCGGGGCGGGGCGGGGACGGGTTTCTGATGACGGGGCGGGGCGGGGTCGGGGGAAGCGTTCACTCAATCGGGGTCGGGGTCGGGGTATGGGGACCCCGTCCCATACCCGCCCCGTTGCCATCCCTAAGTAAAGCGATGGAGTTACAGCATCTCCAACTTTATTACTTAAAAAATCTCTAATTTTTAGCCAATTTTAGTTAATCAGTTTTAAACCCCCAATTCTAACTATATTCTTCATTATAGGAAAGTTTGAATTATAATTTTTTATATAAAAGTTAAAGATTTTAATGCACTCTCTCTCCTTAAATAAATATAATATGTATTATTTTTTATTATTTTATTTATAAATAATTACTCATATTCACACACTCTTTTCTCAAATGTGGAGAACCAAAAAAGGTTCCCAAAATAGAGAACCATTCGGAAAACCCATTGAAGCTCCAAAAGTGCACTTTAATTCCCTAAAATAGCTAGAAATTAAATATGAGTAATGTGGTTGGAGTTGCACTAAGAGCAAATGCAGTGGTAATATCCATTTACCTTTGAGCAAAAAAAACCAGTTATCCTTTGGCATTTTTTATTTGTGTTTTTTGTAACCTAAATGAATTTTATTTTTCAAAGACTCCAACTATAGTATTCAAAATGGGTATTTATTTTAATGAATCAGGCTCTCTAGTGCACTGGGTGAGTACACCGGCCTGTTATGCCTAAAAAATCGGCGGGTTAGTGGGGCGCTGGTCAGTAGGGTGGCCCCGCATCTTTTCTAGGTATAAAAGTCCAGTACTCTCACCCAGTGAACTTATCTAGTGCTTTGGAGAGTCTTTACCCCATTTCAATATTTAATATAATTTTAAGACACTCCAACCATTGATGCACTCAAACTAATTTTTAATGATAAAATCAAGGGTTAGGATTAGGGGTGCAATTTGGAACGAAAATTCTGATTTCAACCGATTCTGATCCAAAGAATTCCAATTTTGATAACATAAAAGTAATTCCGAAATGCTGATTTCCGAAAGAAAAAAAAAATGAATCGGATTGCAATCGGAATAGTTCTGGAATTTTCGAAAAATCTGAATTTTCTATTTGTATTCCGAAAATTATCTGGCAAATTTTTGAAAAAAATTCGAAATATTCCGACTTTTTTAATGGTATATATAAAAGAACATATATATCCTATATCAAAACGGGGGTTTGACTACAATTTTTAGAAAAATTATCCTAAAATCCAATGTACATAAAATCTACTAATCAAATTTTGAAACAATATGTTGATTTTTATTTTTGCCTCAAAATTCAAAAAAAAAAAATCGAAACTTACTAGAAAAAAAAAATCGAAAATATCCAATTCCGAAAAATTCCAATATTTCCGAAAATTTGGAATCGGAACATAGAATCAAAATTCTAAAATTTAGAAATTGGCATTGGAAATGTTTTTTGCATTCCGAAAATTTTGGATTTTTTTTTTTCCGAAACAATTATTTCCGATCTGTTCCATCCAAAACACACCCCTAGTTAGGATGTAGATGCAATTTTTGAATCCCCTCACTTTTTTCTCTCCAAAAGCCTGTAAGTTTGGAAACCCAAACCATGAGTTTTCAAAATGGATCCCCTTTTAGATCCCCCATTGGAGTGTAGTTTTTGGGATGAAGGTATCCATTTAGCATCTTTGATTTTGGATCCCCCATTGGAGTTGCTCTAATGCTATGCTTCTCAAATCCCCATCCCAAATACTCATTCCAAATGATGTGGCAGTGGAACCATTGTGGGACCACGGATTTTGATTAGAGAATGTTGAAGTGACCCCACAGTGCACATCATTTGGGATGGATATTTAGGATGGGAATTTGGGAAGCATGGCATTTCCTTTAGCTAATTGCCTATTAAAAAAGATTTGGTTCATTCCAAGTGTCACTTTCTTATTTGGCTTTTATGTAAAAAAAGATTACATTGGTTTGATGAATAACCAGATTCATGGATATATTAAAACTTTTGTGCAAGAAATAAGTAATTGGCATTCACCATACTAAAAAATATGAAAATTGTTCACTTGTGAACCAACATAATTAGTTTTTGGCCTTCCCAAACAACCCTTAAAACTACCCAAAATCTCCAATAGATATTAACAAAAGTCTTTGTACATGTAATTCAAAAACTTCACTAGATATACATATGGTCGACTTTGTACTTGTAATTCAAAAAACAATAGTAAAAAAAAACTATGTCCTACATGTCGTACGCCTTCTCACTCGCTACAGCCTATCCTGCTGTGGTGGATCCTCTTGAGTGACTTGCGAAGCTCCCACATCCGGGGTCATGCTCAAACATATTAGTGTGACGACCTCTATCACAACCTTTCCCACAACCACGACCCGCAAACACTTTTCTAGCAAGTCATTTGCAGGAAAGAGTAGAGACACTAAAATGTGTGTATAATGAATGTGTATGTGTATGTTTGAATGTGTGTATTGTACGCGCGCGTGCGTGTGTTTGTGTGTGTGTGTGTGTGTGTGTGTGAGAGAGAGAGAGAGAGAGAGAGAGTGCATGTATCACACCCCGAAGATGCAAAAATAGAGAAAAAGAATTCCTTTTTGGTCCAGTAGGCCCGTGACTGGTGAATAACCGCATTGTCATCTACTCAAAACAACAAACACAATGATAGGGAGGATGATATTCATAGAACATATCTTATTAACAGAATCAGAGGCTACAGCGGAAACTCACAGGTCGTAGTCTACTAAAAACTACTACAACGACCGGCTTATAGTCTGAAGCCTACAATAATAATAACAGCAATACAATAGATATAAAAACTAACTATTACAAAGTAGCACGTCTTCGTCTTTAAGCCGTCAGCTCCAAGTCCAGCGGAACACCAGACCTCCGTCCTCAAGTTCTGCGAAGCTCTAGACATTGGAATGTCCAGGTCATAAACGCCATCAGCTTTGAATACAAAGCTGAGTGAGTACACCAAACACACTCCTTACCCGTTACTGTTTAGCATCTTAAAATGCAGTTAATCTCTTATTAATGACGTCTCCCACGGACATAGAAGAGATCTCATTAAACTACATATGAAATCGATGATCACAGGAATCATAGGAAGCATATTAAGATAATGCAATAATAAAGATCATGGTATAACATCTCATCACGCTATTGACCAAATCCATGCATCCATCCCATGCATATATCTTTACGTTGGGACGCTAAATCCACGACTGAACCGTTATTTATTCTATCTGTACCCATATCCATGTTCATATCCATATTCGTATTCTCATCCGTATCCATACTTCGATACAATAATACCAGTTTGATATCCATACATCAATACCACAAAACTGAGCCAACAGGCCATACCAGTCGCTTACCTAGTGGTGTCCTACACCACACGATGCCTTGACAGGTTACCGGTTGTCTACACGGTGCATCCTATTTGTAAACAATGGGAGCGGCACATTGGACGTATTCAACGATGTGTATATCCTCACTGGTCGTCTACACAGCTGAGAATACATTAGAGCACTAGTCGGACGTCTTCAATGGTACACTAGACGTCTTCAATAGTGCATACGCATCACTGGACGTCTTTAACAGCAAGAGGCGCACTAGGAACTCTAACCATCCCACGTCCACCCGGCTCGTCAGTCGTTGATCCCACGGATCCCAAGTACACATATCACATATTCTACATTGAGGCACATAGCCCATTTCCCATCATATTCTCGTATTTCTTCATACTACTATCCCATGCATGCTGACCACATATCGTGAAATACATTACTCTAGATACAGGAATTACCACATACTCTGTATTTATCATATCTACTCTTTATCCGGTTATTAACATGCTGGCGTGTTCTGTCTACTATACAGTTTAGTAATAGCAACATACAACAATTAAACAGTTCATCTCGTTACAGTATTGCATTTATCTCTTACATCATATATTGAAGGCATGGATCAAAATTCAAACAGCTACAAAGTTCATATCATAATCAACAGGAAATGACACTATTCTGTAAGTTTCAATCAATTGAAGTCCCTCTCAATCAATTAGGATAAAGGTGGTCTCGATCGATTGAAGCATTTTCGATCGATTGAGGAAAGGGAGTTTCAAGCGATCGAAGTCTTTTTGATTGATTGAGGAAATAGCAAGTTCGATCGATTGAAGTATATTCGATTGATCGAACGGTTGTCTTCTTCCCAGAACTGGGTAGAGATGCACATGTGCTCCAGGGAGGCCTATGGGTCTATTATTACACGTCTAAAACACATACTAACCATCCTAGAATCATCTCCTTGAGTGAGTCAATGGACTCACCTCACTCCGACGTTCCGGTGCCGGCGTCTCGAGCTCTGCGGCGGCGGCTATGGTGGCGGCGAGCTCCCTCTCTCTTCTTTGTCTTATGCTCCTCTTCCTCTCTCTGTCTTATGTTCCCTTCTTCTTCTCATTCTCTCCTAACCTAAGAGTGCGTATATATATCACACATACACACACACGGTTATATATATATATATATGTATATATGTAACACGCAAACTCTCTCTTTTTAATCTCTAAACTGCCAAACACCCACACACACAAAATAACACATATATCTATATAGGCAAGAGGGAGGGGCAGGTGGCAGCTTCTGCGTATAAGGATCAGACCACTTTCGATCGATCAAAGTGAGTTCGATCGCTTGACAACAGGTCGGTCAGGTTTGATCGATCGGAAGATGTTCGATCGCTTGAGAAAGGGTCCACATCACATAATCAGGTCGGTAGAGTTTCGATCGCTGGAAAAAGTACAAGTGCAATCGATCAAGATGAGTTCGATCGATTGAGAAAGGCACACAAGCATATAGTGTGTTATTTATATAACCATGTATCTGGAAATACAAGGTATTACAACGCGTGTCTATGTGTGTATATGTATTGTGTGTGTGAGATATAGTAGCAAGAGAGAGAGAGAAAGAGAGATATACTATAGGCACCTAGGGCTCTAATTGTCCCAATGAGAGAGAGAGAGAGAGAGAGAGAGAGAGAGAGAGAGAGAAGGTGGACAATTATGGACGAAGAAGAAGAAAAAGATAAAGGGCTCTATCAACTTGAGGTCGCACTTTCAAATTGCAACTTCAAGAAGTCGATTTTGGAATTACGACTTTAGCCTAAACATTTATTTATGAAGTCGTAAATTAATTGTGACTTCATGAAGTTGATGTGCTTAGGAAATAAGTTGAAAAGTTAATAGGTTTGAGAAATAACCCCGCGCCATTTGATGGGTCGGGTAAAAAATTCAAAATTTACTTGTATCGTTATAAAAACTCAACACAGTGACAAATTAACTGCAAGTTCCACGCAAGACAATGCAATCAACAGTATTATAACTACTCAAAGGACAGATAAATTCTATTACAAGTAATCATTCAAACATAGGCGATCATTTTATTTAATTATTATTTTATTTTTTTTGTGGTTGTGAGAAAAAGATCAAAATTCAATCCATACAAAAACTTAAGCAAGAGTGTCTAATTTCAAAATTCAGACTGCCATTTCTTTGGAAATCAGCTACAATCTCCTATAAAAAGAAAGTAACCATTATTAGGAATGAAAGTCGAATGAGAACACCATAGTTCAATTTATTATTTTCATTATCCTTACCCACTTTAGCATTGGAACTCTTTTGAGATTCAACACCTCTCTCTTGGTTGACATCTCTCGGTTGACAGATTCCCAGAAGATTATAAGGAGGATTCAGCATGTCATCATTCATCGAGCATCAACCTAAGTCTAACCAATATTTCCAACTACAGGTATGTATATGTACTGAAGGATCAAGTGTGCATGAGGCTCTCTCCACTAGAGAGGCTTAGATGTACGTAATATTATCTCTGCATGCAAGGGTCAATGCATAAATATGAAGTTGGGGGGCTCAGTTTGGGGGAAATTTTGGCAGTGGCACTTAGAGGGCTAAGTTTAGTAGGGTTTGGGAGCAGCGCCCCTGAGGCGATGTTTTTGTTCTATTTATACACATTTTTTTTTGTAGAGTTTTGTTTAAAGCTTGAAATGATATTAGATCAATTTGGGCTTGGTTAAGTTAAGAAGTGAATAGAAAATGTGGTTATAGCAACCTGTGTTTTCTGTTGGGATAATACATGCATATCACATATATTTTGCATGGATAATCATGACAAAGTCGTGACCCTTTAGTAGTTGAAACAAAATGGGAGTATTGGATTGTGTAGCCTTAGAACTTCTAGAAGTTGTGGTTGGCAAGAATTGATTGGTCCAATAAATCAATGGTGTTCAAATTGAAGTGAACTTCTTCACTTGTTCACACGGCTGGGACTTGCTAGGTGGTGATACATATGTGTATAAATATGTCATACATTGTAGAAGAGTTTGAATCACTCGGCCAGAGAGTGGTGACGAGAAAGGGTGCCCCTTTGGGGCATGGGACATTAATCATTGGGGTTTCTATGAGGGGTGTTCACAGCGTTATAGGGATGTAAGGTCGAAAGGATATTTCTTTGTCTCTATGATTTCTCTATGTATTACAGTGATTATGTCAGGTTCTTTGGGGTATTGTGTGGGGAGTGTACAAGGGTCTTGTATTTGGGTTATGGGATTTAATCCATGTAACTTGTACCATGTTTTACTCAATAGTAAAAGAATGGATCTCTCGGGTGTGGACGTAGGCAGGTGTTTGGCCGAACCACGTAAAAATCTGTGTATCTTTTCTTTGGTGTATGTGCATGTTTAATTACTGCTCATGAGTGTGTTTTATTTGGGGGAACTTGATTCCGCGTGTTAAATTCCCAACATTTTCACTTCGCTATTAATAAATAAAATGTCATTGTTATTTTACTATTGTGCATTATTTTAGTTGTGATATTATTTTAATAAATAAATTATACTTATGTTGTTAATTGTTGACCCAATGCCTTTAATTTGAAACCCTTAGTAGTTTGAATGGTATTATTACCTAAGACTGTGCCCCATAAGTTAACCTATGATTTGGGATAAAAAACCAATAATAAAGTATTATATTACGTTGCTTACATTTTTGTCCCTACTAATTATGTTAGGGTTTTTTTCTAGACTAAACCAACTGGACTAACTTAACTGACTAAAGCAGACTGAACTGATTAAATGAACCAGCTGCATTATTGCTACAAGATGATTGCCAGCAATCAATCAAACTAAATAATTGAGATTTGCAATGATCAGTAAATCTCGAGGATAAGAGGTATGAGCTGTGAATGATTCAACTCATTTTATATAAACACACACACACACACACACACACACACACACACACACATGCATACATAATTTCAAAAAGCATTAGCATTACTCTCGAACTTATACTTGCAAAACACAGTCTCATACATTTTGCAAACAAACAATTATTCTCACAGTAAGTTTTCAAAACCTCCATAGCTCCCCCCTCTTTTGATTTTCCTCTTCTATTGCTTGCTCTCTCAACCTCTCTCAAACACAAGCCCGCACATACACTTCTGGAAATTCACATTATATCACAGTAGAGAGCAAATGAGACACAGTAGGAGAGCTTCCATTGCCATTCCAAGCTTAGAGCTTTATATTTTGGTTTTACAGTTTTCTTCGGCAAGACGAGCCGCCAAATCTAGCAACCGAGGAGTCTCTTGAACCCACCCATAATGCACTTTAAGTCATTACGCACAAGCCCGGGGTATCGAATATAGGTATATACGTATATATATAGTTATGGAAGCTTGAAAATAGTGATCCCATAAATCTTAACGAAAATGGATTTTCTGAATTAGAAATGAAAGATTACAACCCCAGTAGCTTATGTTTCAAATCTTAGACCTTAATTTGTAATGGTTGCGACAAACGGTTAAAACAAAATTTCGGCGACTCTCAAATTTTCACAAATAAGTAGAGCTACGTTAATAATTGAGACTTAACACTTATATATTCGTAATCTACGTGGACAAACGAAGAGAATGGTATATTACATTCACTGTATTGTTTAAGTTCATAAAACTCGTTAATGGCTCTATTTTTCACTGTGAAGCTGGAGGAAGACAATGAGCCCGAGCGCTCAAGTGGGCCTGAGCGCTCGCGCCAGACAGTGCCATCTTTGTTCTGTTTTTATGCATTAAATCATCGTACCTTCTATTTTAAGGATATGTACTTCACAAGTACTATTTTTAATGTGATACTGAAAACAGAATATAAAAAAGGGATTTGGATACGTTGATTCAATTAGTAAATAAACATATGTATAAATTGCTCTGATACCTATATGAGAAAATGTAAAAAGAGAAGTATGAATCGCTCTAATACCATTAAAGAGAAAATGTATAAAGAGAACAAATCATAAATGTGCATAGTCGAGTTGGCATGTTTGAAAGGGGTCAAGTGGTCCAGCATATATGTTTGTGAGAAATGAGTAAAGAGATATAATTGTGACATTGTGAATATGAATATCTGTATTGATTGACTTTTATGGGCAGTGATACTATCTTGGTCAAACAGAGTTTGGCCAAGCGGCTTTTATAGGCGGTAATGGTATATCAAACAGGATATCTAGGTTATTGTGTCACACCACGTTCCAGAAAATCATTTTTTTAAATTGCATATTTGAGATTTTGTGAATTATCAATGTTATTTGATAATGGTGTATGAAGTTGACTATGGGTCAACGGTAAGGTGTCAGTGAGGACACGGAAACTTGGAACTTCATATTGCATTGGCATGATTAAATAACATTTATATGTTTTAAATGTTATTTGAAATATCTGGTATTTTTGTGAATAGTAAATTTACCTGTATAGAGTAAATTTTTGGTAGCTTTGATATTGATATATCATTTTGAACACTGTGGTGAGAACGTGAGTGTTTTGGTGAATAAAAGGTAGTTGGTATAGAGATTCCACGGATTTTAGTTTTGGATCCTTATTTTGGACCCAAACGGAACTTAGTCAAAAACTTTTATAAATTTTAGTTTTTCACTCGTGAAATAATAAAGTAGACGTTTAAGACATTTCGGCAGATTATTAGGAGTTTTGGAACCTCGTGGGGAGGTAAGCGTAATTTTCGGAAGCCGTGTCTATAAATAGATAAGCTTGAGATTTTCTTTAGTCTAACTTTCTAAAAATATCCTACAGGAGAGAGAAAAGGGAGATTTGGTGGCTACGAACTTCACAACGCCGATCGACGACCGTTCGTCTGTCAGTTTTTCTCCAGACTCGAGATTTGAACTCCTTGAGGTAAGAACTTCATTTTGATACCCTTCGGCCGCGTTTGGCTAATTTTTCCGAAAATCTAATTTTTTAGAAAGTTGGGGGAAACCCAGTTAAACTCGTAGGAATAGCGTATAATTTGATATCCGACATTTATTCGGGCCTCTAGTTGATCCTTCAAAGTTAGGAAGAAATCACACGAGGTATGAATTCTAGATCTATGAAATATATGAGATTTACATGTTTTGAATATCGGTTTTGATATTTTGGATCCGAGTGAAATTCATGTGTTAATTAGGCCCATTAATTATGCACGCGAAAATGTTAGAAAAGCATGTATAACTGTCTATGTGAGCATGCTATGTGTCTACTTGGGTCAAAGGGGAGTTTGGTGCAATTTCATCCGGGGATAAGCTCCTCGAACCTTGAGGATTGTGATTTTGTTTGTGGCTGTGTCTGGTATGGAGGAAGGCCCAACTAGTGTACGGGGTGCGTGGAAGAAGTGTACCTTCCACGGCATCAATTACATTTACCAGATGAATGCGTATCACTCACCCTAGAGACTATTTTGATGTGTTTAGATGTTTAAAGCATGGATTGTCATATAAGCATACATTTAGAATTGTGTACTCAGCATATAGCTGGAGCAGTGGAGCTTTACTCCATTGCAGGTGATAAGAAGCGTGAGGAGTGAGGTCGAGTAATGCCGGGGAAGAATCAACTCTTGTTTATACTTTTGTTTTCAAATCCAAACTTGTAATAAGAATTGGAATTATAATATATCGTGGTGGGAATCTTGGCATGGGTTGAGATCTTATAATTTGTAATAGAATTCCGGTAATTTATGTTTTGATATGTGAAGATATGGTTGTGTTTATGTGGTTTTGAATTGGAGAAGTTTTGGTTTGAAATGCTGGAAATTGTGCAAACCTGGGAGGGATCAGTTGACTAGGTCAGCGACACAGTCGACTGGACCCCTGTTTTTCACTAAAATCCTTTCAGTTTTCAAGGGGCTTTAGTCGACTGAAGGAGGTATCAGTCGACTGGTTTCTGCACGAAAACATGGCATTTTGCATGCATAGTGTCCAATCGACCGGACAAGGTACCAATCGACTTAATATTCGAGGCTCCAGTCGACTGGGTCCCCGACACAGTCGACTGGACTGAGCTGTGACACTTTTTAAACTTTATGTTTTAGGTCTCCAGTCGACTGGGGAACCGCCACAGTCGACTGGACCTCTGTTTTTCAAAATGATTTCTTTTGTAAGCATTTCGATTGGGCAAAACTTTTTATAACTCTGACTTTAATAGATTTTACTTATGTTTTCCACTGCTATGTTACTTTAACGAAATTGGATGAGCCTTGGTGGCGTGCCATGTGTCCTATTTCCGCGCGTAGCGGGATGGGTCGTGACATATTGTAACCTTCTTGGTGGGTTTTACCCATGCCACATCAGTCCAGTAATCCTATCAATCGGCCTTTATGGGCGGTGATGTTCTAAATTAACGGCATTGAGCCGGATGGTTCTGGTGAACCGACTGAGTCGAGAGATTGTATTCGAGATAAAAGAATCAGTAAGATAAGATAATTCATTGTTCATGCACGATTTTAAATATTCATTACTAATATTGTCTATTAATTGTTATTATGTGATAACTAAAATAATGAATTTATTGTACTCTAAGGTACTAACTAATAATAACTGTTAATGTACTTTTATATATCTTGCGTGTGTTGTTCATTATGCTCACTCAGCTTTCATTAGCTGATGACTTTATTTTGTCCTGGACACCCAAAAATGTCCAGGAGATGACTATGCAAGGTAATACGATTATGTCAGCTAGAGAAGCCTGCAGAGATTCTTTTATTCTAAATAAAGTTGTAATAAAGGATATGAATAATGTTTTATTTGAATAAAACGGTTTGTGCCTTAGAGGGAATGATTAAAGTCAATGTAATATTATTTGAGTTTAATTTGAGATATAATGATAATTACGATTTATCTTCTATGTTGCTATATATACTCTGTTTTATTATGGCATGTTAAGCTAAGTACAGGACAAGCGATCTATCACCTGTCATGACCTACAGTTCCAAAATAGAAATGATTTTTTTCCCTTATTTTGCTACACTAGGGCGTGACAATAGTTGACAAAATATTTAGTATGAGTTGAATTATAATTGCGTTAATATTAGTTCAGTTGCTCTTTACTTGGAATCTATGACTCGGCTCATGATTTTGGATGTGTTGGATTGCAATTAGTGTTATAATATGTATATTAGTATTATAATATGTATGCTGTCATCTAATCCAAGATACAATTTTTCAAAGTGAGGTGGACTTGGATTTATAAACTCGGTAAAATTAAACCAAAACTCAAATATTCATAAGATAAGGGCTTTACTAAAATTTTAAGGAAAATTTCTTAAGTGTACATTTTTATTTATCTTCGGGTATATCAAACAATTTCATAATTTGAGGGGGCCCCTTTTGCTCTTCTTTAGACCCGCCCCTGTCTGCATGTCCAGTGAGGCTGGTTTTCCGATTTTGTACTCGTAACCTCAAGGTCACGATGAAGCAATGTTACCGTTACGCCGAGGGTCACAAACTTACAATTATGTCTTCATTATCCTTATCAATTTTAACATCGGAGCTATTTTGCGATTCAACACCCCTCTCGAGTAACAAATTACAAGAAGAATATCATAAGGATTTAGCATCTCATCATTCATCGAGCATCAACGTCAGTCTAACGAATATTTCCAACAACCAAATATTTTTAACTGCAATTATGTTGATGTATAGAAGGGCAAACTCGCTGCATAAGGCTCTCCTACTGTGGGGTTTGAGGAGGGTTAGATTTATGCAACATTATCTCGACACGTGCAAAGAGGTTGTTTTTGCGATTTGAACCCGTGATCTCGTGGCCTCACTCGAGTGATCTTACTTTGCGCCAAAGCTCGCAACCTTACAGTTATACAAAATGTTCAGACTACTCTCAGATATTAATGTGAACACATGAAACGCTAGTACTCCCAACACTGCAGAAATTATCCAGGGTGACAGTTAAACCAGGTCATCATTGTGACAAGGTGTTCAATAAATATAATTAATATTTCACACAATGACGTGGCGGCATAATCACTTTCGATAATTTCTCCAAGCACTCCCGGAGGTAAAACACAAAAGTGCATATTTCAACCATAATTAGAAATAACCATCAATCGGGGTGGAAATTTGATAATCCCTTCATTCCAAATTTAGTGACTCTTTTTTAAATTTCTATCCAATTATTTAAAGAATCTTATTTTAGTGTTCTATTTATAAAAAAAAAAAACACATTTTCCCTGCTTTCAAGCTTAAACTAAGTGTCACATCAGAATGAAAAGTGAGTTTTATACAGAAAATGGTGTTTAAAAAAAAAAGAAAAAAAAAAGTGAGTAGTTAAGATATAAGGACTTTTCAGAGAGGAATTCCCAAAATGGAACATCCCAAAATAGAACAAAAAAACTTGGTGACCCACGTAGTAATGAACAATGTTGAATCAATACTATATTACTATGCACACAAAACTGTCAATAAACGTCTCAAATCAAATTGCTATCACAACACAATTAACAGAATGGTTCATAAATAATCACTGACATTATACTCTTATACTATGCTAGTATAAGGCATTTGTATTATGGACATGAGCAAGTCTTTGGGCACAAACTAATCTCACAGACACAATCCACAAACACCACAATGTGTCTATCTCTCTCCCCTGGTGGGGTCCACAGAGGAGAGAGATAGACACAATGTAGATTGTGTTTGTGCCCAAAGACTAATTACTGTATGGACATATACAAAGGTAATACAATAACTGCAGTATGTGTACATGTATTCCTGTTGTATCCAAGCTTTCTAAGAAAGTAATGTTCAAGGTCATAAATATATAGACAACCTCTTGACTCGTAATCCCTCAATGAACAGTTACAGAAAGGGAGGAAAAAAATCTAAAGATTGCTGACAATATTTACACTTCTGCCATGAATCTAAAAAGAATTCCTATACAACAAAGCTGAAATGTTGACCATAGGCATTGTGAGAATGAATAAAAATCAAGGTGTGAGTTTATTACCTAGCTTTGTTCTCGTCAATATATAGATACTGCAAATGTACAGCAAGCTTATTATCGTTCATCAAATAAATATCTCATACGACCAAAGAACCAGTACTAATCTGACCAAGTGCTCACAGGCACCAAGAAGTTATTCCATGTGAACGTCAACCCATGAGAAGACCAGTACGAATAGAGTTTCTCCATCACTGTGGGACATCACACGGGTGTGACTGTCACACGAGACAGTTCCCCATTAAGATACGGTGGAATTTTCCTTCTTCTGGTATGGCATTTTAACAGTAAGTTGAAGTTTGCCGAGCTGGGCCAACTTCAACGGATTTCTGAATACTGTTATCCTAGCCAGATTATGACCTAACAGAACATGCGCAATGCTAAAAGACTCGCCTTTTTCAACCGCAAGTTGCCACTCTCTTACTGATATAGAAAACCAGTCCTTTCTCGCAAATTTGGTAGCTTTAACTTCTATATATTCCAGGTTATTTTCATCATCCCCAATAACAAGGTCATAAGGAAGTCCCGTCTCGTTTTCCTTATTTACCCATTTCACGATCACCTTACCGGCATTCGCAGAAAAGTAATTGAAAGCTACCAACTCCCCAGTTCTCCCGGTCAAAGCCGCTTCTTGTGGATTGGGGTTCCCAATAGGAAGCTGATCTCTTTGGTTAAAAGTTGGGCCATCCGATGATGGAACAGTTGGAGCAACAGAATCAAACACGGGATCCGTAGAACAAGCAACCACATTAGATACGTCTATAGATATATCCTTTGAAATTTCGGAGTCTTGTATATGTACTGTCATTATTGCTGTTTCAGTATCAGTACTGGGTTGTACTATATGATCTGTTAGTGGAACAGGGCCTTCAGCAACATCCTCTGTTCTCACCCATAAGGTGCTTGCATGAAAAAAACCGAAACCCGTTGATGAAGACAGAGATGATAGTGACCATACTGATTCTTTGTCGGGGAGCTTTGGCAGTTTTTGACTGTTCAAAATGAAAAATTCAGTCTGCTCCTTTGTGGAGCCTGATTCTGCCATTGTCGTGACCATGTGGAGAAAATTTGCCAAGTGCAGTTCAGTAGTTCCACCAAATAATAAACGAGAAAGCTCCATAAACACCGAGTGAGAATTTGATTCTCGGGTGGTATACAACACGTTGTCCTGTATATGTACAGATGTGAGATGAGAGATTAAAGAAAAAAGAATTATTTAGTAAATATAAGGCTTAAATGCATTTTACACCCCTGAAGTTTGGCCCTTGTGTCATTTCGGTCCCTCAAATTTCAATTTGGTCAATTTCGTCCTCAAACTTCTTTAGTTAAATCAATTTCATCCATCAGTCTAAATCTGCTAGAAAACTTAACAGTAGATGGTCACGTGACACGCACAGGACGGCAACTTAAGGGCAAATCTAGAAATTCATCACACTTTTACATATATGCATATATACTCTCTGGAACACAGAGACCAAAGAACTGGAGGAGGAGAGAAACAGGTACAAAGAGAGACAAACCCAGGTCAAAGGAGAGAACATGGGTGGCGTGTACTGTCACTGCTTCCTTGAGATGTATTTTACCTAAATTTACGTAAATGGCTTTGGATAGAAGAAGAAGGTTTCTGATTATGTATTTTAAGACTATTTTGCCTAAATATATGCATTAAGGTAAAATTGAGCCAAGTTCATAACATAATTGAAACTGGGAATTTAGCAAGACAACCGAAATAAGATAACAAAGTCTGACCCCTCAATTTTCAACCAATGCAGCTTCTTCCCCTCAAACCCTGATTCATTGCTTTTCGGATTGTGAAAAATTTGTCAGGCTGGTTGAATTTCGAGAGTAATTGTGATTAGGGTTTTTCGGGCTTAGTGAATGGTAGGTGTGTTGGGTAAATTGGGTAGTGTAGTGCATTTCCATATTTGCCCTTTTGTTGCCATCATGTTCATGTCACGTGACCATCTACAGTTAGATTTTTCTATCAGATTTGGACAGAACGATGAGATTGCTTTAACCAAAGAAGTTTGATGAAATTGACCAAATTGAAATTTGAGGGACCAAAATGACACAAGGGCCAAACTTCAACGACATAAAATGTATTTAAGCCTAAATATAATATTGAGAGACAAACCAAAAACAACCTTCTCAAGTTGTAGAATTACACATAAGAACTCACAAGTATGACTAGTAAAGCAACAACAAAAGAAAATATGCAGGACAACGTTTTGCTACCCTGAATTTCCCCCGAAATTTCATTTTGAGACAACAGAAAGCCTCGATTTTTACATCGGTTTCAGTTGAGGACAATTGAGGCCAAATATGAGCATAGGCCTTTAATAATTGTCCTCAACTGAAACTAATTGCCTTCAATTGTCCTCAACTGAAACTGATGAAAATCCGAGGGCCTTGAGCGAAATAATTAATTTAGAAGGTCATGAAATTTCTGGAAAAATACACGGTAGTGGAAGGTTTTCTAGGCCCCAGCCCCCAACCCACCAAAAAAAAATTTCCACCGTGAAATACTTTGAACAGCAAAAACAAGAGTTTCTGTACCCAGTAGAGTCCCATTTGAATATAGTACTGGGAAGGATAAGGATACAAAGTACAAACCTAACCTTAACGCATTATTTTTGCGCAAGGTGGTTGCGATCGTAAAAGAACAGCGCGCACACATGCTTGTGTGCTTGACAACTATGAAAAATGGAAAGAAAACTACAAAGAGGAGGCATGTGGTTCTTAATTGCTCGATTCACAATTCGATTCGATATTCATTAAACACGACACGATTCACTATAAGCAATTTTAAAGAGAAAAATCCTCAACATTTCAGCCTTGATATTGCATGCAACTTGAGTTAACCTGTCATTCTGTACATTTAAGGTCATGTACGTGAGCTTTTTGCATTCAGTATATACAGAATTACAGATACATAGATACTGTGATTTATTTCCCTAAGAAAGGTGAATCTTACGATTCAGAATTTGATATGATTCACAATTTCACTCATATTTGGCCTCAATTATTAAAATGAGGTCAAATATGACTATTAAAGTTCTTCAATCGTCGTCAACTGCAACAAATTAGCTTCAGTTGTCCTCAACTGAAACCGGTGTAAAAATCAAGGGCTCTTAAGTGAAATGTTGCACAGTATACAGTGTAGCGAAAGGTTGTTAAGTATGTCTACTAGGTAACAAAATTGAGTCCCAAAAAGACAAAGCAACACAAATTCAAGAACATTGTCAAGATTTCATACCTGTAGAAGACAGCTACATTCAAATCGCTTCTTTGATGCAATGCCAGATCTCTTTATGAAATTCTTGTAGAATAACTTTTCAACGACAGTAATTTGCAGTTGACATAATTTCTCAAATCCAGATCGCTTGAGCAGAGAATACCGATTCGGATGTAAATTATAGATGTAGCGCTGAGCATAAGGGAGAGAATAGTTCACCAATGAAGATGTGAAACTAGAGTCTGCTGGACCATAATATATTGCTTCACGAGTTACGACCTACAATTAAAAAAAAAAAGCAGCAATTTTCTTAAAGAAGTTGCTACATAAATTAACTGTAAACTATTGCACCGCATATGTTGCATGTCGGAGGGAGACAAAATAGGTTGTGAATACATCTAGTAGTATTCCCGTGATTACTTATAAATGCTAGAACTACATATTTTTAATGACTTGACCACTTCAAATTTAAAAGAAACTCAGTCCCAGGATTGGATCGGCCTGTTTGGTAATTTAGGGTCTGTTTGGAATCACTTCCCACACACACGTTTGGGGTCCAAAGTCCAAACGTGCTCCTGGGAGCCAAGAAGGAATATATTAACCAGCTCGAACATTAATCTTATAAAACACTTCAGAGTCCCAAAAGCACGTTATGGCTGAAGGTGATCCAGAGGTGCTTCAACCCAGAGATACGGGAAGTACATTAGGGATTTAAGAATTTTTGTTTTTACTCCTATAGTGCCCTAGTGATTAGGGATTTTGCTTCTGCTTCTATCTACACATAAAAGCCACTGCCAATCCAAACGGGCCTTAGCAGACCCACCTGG
The DNA here is from genome assembly GCA_033977485.1 of Hydrangea macrophylla. Classification (NCBI taxonomy): domain Eukaryota; kingdom Viridiplantae; phylum Streptophyta; class Magnoliopsida; order Cornales; family Hydrangeaceae; genus Hydrangea; species Hydrangea macrophylla. The sequence continues at coordinate 88,139,012 of CM066998.1, read as the reverse complement.
TGTAACTATACCCTTTTCCACCCTTCCGGAGCACACACACTCACACAGAGATTAGAGATCTTACCTCCGAAAGAGCGGGAATTCCTAATGTTTGCATTAAAACAGAGACCTTCCCCTGCAGAATCACTTTTTCATCGTCGCTAAGTTCACCAAAATAAAGAAAGTCAATATCGTCCAAATGCTCGAATTCCTTCCTCAACATCTCATCATCACACCAACAAACAAGACCAAAGGATGAGTGTAAAGAAACCCATTTATCTTGTACGGTGGGAAGCACTGTATATTCCAATTTTGCTAGACACTCCCTCAGGTATACAATATCTTCAGAACTTACTGACCCAGATTTAAGTCCATCAGCCCACTTTGAAAACACTCGAAAAACCTGTGACATGAAAAAGATACTTAGATGCCAGGGAATCCTACATGACCGTGAACGCACCTAGAATGCTCTTACGCTTCGTTTGTTTTGACATAAAATATTTTACGCGAGAAAATTCTTTTAATACAAAATGTTTTACATGAAAAAAAAAAAACCATTTCCTTCTTATTTTCTGGTGTTCGGTTGACATGAAAAATACTGTACAAGTAAACAAATCAATGCACTTTTAAGCACCAAGTAACAAAACAATGCAATTTTAAGCACTTTGATAAATAAAGTTTGCTACTACTCACTTGAGTTATGCAGGAACTTATACAAGCGAGACTATATGACTTTGCATATAAAGTACTATGTGCATGTCTGAAGATTGGTATACATACATGTATCCCACCTCTGCGGGGTATGAGCCTCCGGGGAGGGGTAAATGTACGGAATGTCGAGTCTTATCCCCACATGTAGAGGTTTCTGTGTTTTAATTACCAAAAAAAAAAAATTTGTATATACACACACACACACACACACACACAAAAGGGGCAAAATGACTCAAGGCAATCCCCACATATAAATATACACACACACACACACACACACACACACACACTTATGCACATCCGTAAAATCCGCAAATCATTTCCAGTAGTTTAAGTTACTGTTGTTTTTCCAAAAAAATTCAATAACAAATTACGGACAACCCAAACACTGAAAAATGCTCAAAACTATTCCCCAGAAATGTTTTACTTCGAAACAAACGGACATTAATTTGGCCACTTACTGTGTTAGCTGCTTGCGAGGGCAAAGCAACGGTTGACAACTGCTGCAAATTATGGAGGTAAAAACTAAAAGGAGGGTTCTCGTTGACACCACAATGGTTCACAAAAAAATCATGAAGGCCCGGATAGATATTGCACAATATCGTGCTCAAGGGACGATCACTAGAACCAGTCCTAGAATGACGATGGATCTCCTTCTTTTGGTCCATAGAAACAGTAGAATCATGCCAATATACTTCCACAGGATTCAAAAATAAACCAGGTACAACATCATCAAGCCCACAACATGTGTATGGAACAAAGATGTAAGGTCCCGAATGTAATGCCTCCATAATTTTTTGCTTTGAAGTAGCCATTTCGTTCCATATTAAATTGTAAAGCTTCACCATCTGTGTTATGCTGTTAAAAAAAAGTCAAGATACACTCAAATAAGCACGGTCATTAGACTCATTACAAGATATTAAGAGGGAACCTAATGATGCATAGAGGATATCTGCTATCAATAGTGCAGTCATGGCTGTCAAATTGTGAATCGGCTCACCAAAATAATGTATTGTAAATCATAATAGTCAAGTTTCATGCAATATCATGGCTCAAAATGTTGAAAGTTTTCCAGTTGAAACTTTAGACTTCAAAATTATGAATCGCGAATCTAATCGAGTTGTTTGAAACGCAAATGGACTTGCATGAATCGATTAGTGAATCGATCGATTCTGATACCCACAAATGCAGTTAGGAAACTGTATTACAGGAATTTACATGCTTTCAATCATAAGCAGCAAAACCTATGCATCAAAAAAAGAGCTAGACAATGCTTTTTAATGCAACACCATGGGCGAGGGCATAAGAACCTCTGTTATGAAAAGAACAAGCATGAGACAAGGACCCACATGTTGGAAAATAAATAGACAGCTCGAAAACACAGGTTGCCAGTGCTGATACCATGTTACCATTGGAAAATGAAGATATAAATACCGAGGACCCAAACATTCCTCATGAATTATGGGAAAAGGGGAAGGAGAATACCTTGCTTGGAAAGGGGTCTCATATCTTCTCCAAATTTGAAGAACTTTCAAAATATCATCAAGGTTAACTTGAGTCTTAAATCCGATATCGCTCACTAACTTTCCACTTCTAACCTGTGTCAATGAGGAAAAATATACTAACATGAATTATCAATAGAACTAAATGTAGCTGAATCTCCCACTTCAAAGGAAATTGAGGTTCCATGAAGCTGAAATTAGATACTTTATTACCGACTATTGTGGGTTGTTGACTGTGTAACAAGCAAACAAGGAGCATCAACACCACTCATCAAATTCAGGTTCTAAAGTACAGAAGTACTGACAATGATATCAAATTCATGTCAGCTTAATTTTTCTTTTATTTTTTTGGGATGGGGGCAGCATAAATAAGCTGCAAACCTTCATATCTCCAACTGCTGATAATTGTTCGAATACATTGCAGCGTGATGTCTTTTCTTTTCTTTTTTTCTTTAATTTTTTTATAAGTAATTGTATTGAATTGAAAGGCACCAAAGGTTGGTGCACCCATGTACACAGGGAGTGTACATCTTCAAGAATTGCACAAAGGCTACTTAAGCCTCCAAAGCTCTCCGTTTGGTTTAGAGTAATTTTGATTTTCCACCATATATGTAATTTTTGATCTCTTCTATTTTTGTTATGTATGATTGATTTAGAGAATAATTTTGACTTTCCACCATATGTATATTTGATTTTCCACTGTCATGGTCGGTTTTCACATTCCTATCTCTATTCCGGTTGAAATCAGTGCTGAAGTTGTGTACACCGAATGCTTCAGTTCGGTGGGGAGATTGGGCAGAAACCGACCATTTCGACCGAATATCACCCCTACCTAACATAGAAAGTGTTTTCTACATCCAAAAGACTTCTATGTAGAGACTAATATTCGAGGCCAGTAGCTGATCCTAAAGTTAACTAAGGAAGTTCACGGGCAATGTCAAACTATTGATTGTGGAACTTCTCAACTTCCTGGCAACTCGTGTCCTGCACTTGCTGCTCTTATAATTAAAGTTGCTTGAAGCTAGCATACTTCGTATCCCTTAACACATTTCATGTACTAGTTTCCATTATTTACTTTGCATAGTAGTATAGTATTGCATGCGGTTGCAGGATATATTTGTAATGTGTATTACAAGGGCTTAGGTCATCAGTGATGTCAGCACTATGCTAACATCATCATTTTGGGTATTTTGTGAATTTCATTGCACTATAATTCCCTATAAATAGGGCCCTCTTGTACTCCTTAGATTAACAATGTCAATACACATTCTTTCTATTTACTTTCACATGGTATTGGAGCAGGTTGATCCTGCCGTCTGGTAGTCTATTAATGGGGATTGTTAGAATATAAGTATTAGTATTAAGGGTATTTTTGTAATTTTCTTGAATATATGATTGATATATATATATATATATAAGTGTGGGCTAACCTAATTAGGTTAAGCCTTCTCTTTCTCTCTATTCTCTCTTTGAACATGGTATCAGAGCCACCCGAATAGGCTTCTCGGTGCCGCACACCACCACCACCACCACCACCATCTCAGCCGCATCACTATTCACGCAGTTACTGTTCACGCGAGCACTGTTCACGCAGTTACTATTCATGCAGTTACTATTCACGCAGTTACTGTTCACCGAAAACACTGTTTATCGAACACTGTTCACGCAGTTACTATTCACCGAGCACTGTTCATCGAAAACACTGTTCATGCAGTAACTATTCATCGGGCATTGTTCATGATCTGATTTCTGCACTTTTTTTTGAACTCCAACCGTCCAAGGGATTACATTCGCATACATCAGAACTCGATTAGGCAATTTTGATTGGTGGTTTCTTCGTTCGTGTTGTCTCGGTCCCTTTATGGACCTTATTGGTTAGTTCCGTTTGAGTTTATTGGCGTTGATGTTGCTTCTTGTTCGTTGTTAGTATTTTTCCTTTGTTATTGGGTATAAGACTCCTACTGTTTTTGGTTGATATGGCTGACAAGAAAGGTTTTATTTCTTCGTCCGATGTTGTGAGTATGCAAATTATCACTACTAAGTTGAATGGGTCCAATTACTTGTTGTGGGCTCAAGCTATGAAAGTCGCCTTAGGGGCTAGGAAGAAGTTGAAATATATTGAGTCTGTTGCTCCGACTAAGGATAGTAAGGATTATGAAGATTGGGTGTCTGAGAATTATGTGGTTATGTCCTGGTTGTGGAATAGTATGGAACCTACTGTGTGTTCAAGTGTCATGTTCTTGTCCTCAGCCAAAGAGATTTGGGAGTCTGTTCATGAGACGTTTTCTATGGAAAAGAATGTTTCTCGCGTTTATGAGGTATATCAAAATTTGTTTCTGCTTCAACAGGGTGATAAGCCGGTTAGTGAATACTACAGTACATTTAAGGGACTCATGGATGAGTTGAATCAGTATCATCCTATCACTAATGATGTTGACGTTATCAAGAAGCAACGAGAGGAATTTTATGTCTCCAAGTTCTTATCTGGTTTACATTCGAATCTTCAGTCTGTTAAGTCACAGATTTTGGCCGGTGATGGTAGTATTCCATCCTTGAGCAATGTGTATTCTCGTGTGCTCCGTGTTACTACAGAGTCCTCCTCCATCTCTTCTGAGCCTGTTGGGAAAGAAAATTCTGCACTTTTTACATCTACGGGATATAGAGGGGCCTTTCGTGGTCGTGGCAATTTTTCTGGTAATAATCGCGGTCGCAGTGGTCGTGGCTTTGGCAATTCCCCTCCTATGTTTAATGGTAATCGAGGACGAGGAGGTCCTCCGGGACGTGGTCGTGGTTTTGGTCGAGGCCGTGGTTCTCTTTATTGCACACACTGCGGGGGTGACAATCATACTGTGGATAGGTGTTATGATATCTATGGTAAGCCGTGGGAGACCTCACCTAATCCAGCCCTGTACTCTTCTGACACTGCTTCTGGGTCTCAACAGGAAGTTAGTACTCCTCCACCTGCCGTAGCATCTTCAAATGAGTCTATCACTCTCTCCCGCGAGGAATACAATGCCTTAATCCAACAGCAACATCAGCAATCCTTGTCTAGTACTGTTGGTTTTGCACAGTCAGGTAATATTGCGTGTTTTTCTTTATCTGCTCCTTCACCATGGGTCATCGACTCAGGGGCTTCGGCACATATGACTGGTAAGTCCAATGTATTTACACAATTGCTTAGTCCACCCACACAGCCTTCTGTTGTTTTAGCTGATGGACGATCTTGTCCTATTATTGGTCATGGTCCTGTTTCTCCCACCTCATCTCTTTCATTGTCATCTGTAAATTATATTCCTCAATTTCCCTTTAGTCTCCTATCGGTCAGTCAACTTACTAAATCTTTAAATTGTTCTGTAACATTTTATCCCTCTCATTGTGTTTTTCAGGACCTCAGCTCGAAGAAGATGATTGGTGGAGGTCGTGAGCGAGATGGTCTTTATTACCTGGAACAACATTCAATAGCGAATAAATCGACGGCTTTACATACAACTGTTTCACCACATCAATGGCACTGCCGTCTGGGTCATCCTTCACTACAGTCCTTGCAGTTGGTTTTTCCGTCCTTTAAGTCTATGTCTAGTTTAGAGTGTGAGGCTTGCCAGTTAGGTAAGCATCATAGGGTGTCTTTTCCTTTACGTAAAAATAATCGTCGGGCTACTCCTTTTGAGTTGGTTCATTCCGACGTTTGGGGTCCGTCTAGACATAAGAGTCTATTAGGTTTTTCTTATTTTGTGTCTTTTGTGGATGATTGTTCCAGGATGACATGGTTATTTTTAATGAAAGAACGTTCAGATATTTCTTCAATTTTTCAATTATTTTGTAAAGAGATTATGACTCAGTTTGGTTGCACTATTCGTATTTTACAATCTGATAATGCTTTGGAATATGTTAAAGGACCTCTTCAGTCCTATTGTGATTCTCAGGGGATAATTCATCAATCCTCTTGTGGTTATACTCCACAACAGAATGGGGTAGCTGAACGAAAAAATAGACACCTTCTTGAGGTTGCCCGAACAATTATGTTGCACATGCATGTTCCTAAACAATTTTGGGGGGATGCTGTACTCACTGCCTGTTATCTTATTAATCGAATGCCTTCATCTGTTCTTAGTGGTGGCATTCCTCATTCTGTTCTCTATCCAGATAGATCATTGTTTGCCTTACCACCACGTGTGCTTGGTTGTGTTGCATTTGTTCATGTTCTTACTCCTGGTCATGATAAATTGGATCCTCGGGCCACCAAATGTATATTTGTGGGATATTCACGCACTCAAAAAGGTTATAAATGCTGGAATCCTCAGAGTCGTCGTTATGTGATTAGTGCAGATGTCACCTTCTTTGAAGGTACATCATTTTTTTCATCCTCCGGTGCATCCTTAGATGTTGATGTTCTTGCTCCATCGTCCACTATTCCCTTACCCATTCCTCCTAGTTCTCCTCCTCCCTTGCAGGTGTATCGTCGTCGTGACAAGCCATCCAGTATTCATGACCCGCCAGCTCCACCTCCATCTTCATCCACTTCGGCTGAGGTTCCTCAATCTCATGATCTACCCATTGCTCTTCGAAAAGGTACTCGTTCTTGCACTCACCATCCTATTGATCAGGTTGTTTCGTATTCTCATTTATCGTCTTCACTGCGCTATTTTGTTAGTGCTTTATCTTCAGTCTCTGTTCCTCAGTCTCATACTCAGGCATTGGTTTCTCCGGGTTGGAAGAGTGCTATGGATGATGAGATGTTGGCGTTGTCCAAAAATGGTACGTGGGAGTTAACTGATCTTCCTTCTGGGAAACATGTTGTAGGTTGTCGTTGGGTTTATGTGGTTAAGTATCATCCGGATGGTACTGTCGAACGGTTGAAAGCTCGTTTGGTGGCTAAAGGGTACACTCAGACTTTTGGTGTGGATTACTTTGAAACCTTTTCCCCTGTAGCTCGTCTCAATTCTGTTCGCATTTTATTGTCTGTTGCTGTTACTAAGGGATGGCCTCTACATCAACTTGACATAAAGAATGCCTTTCTTCATGGTGACCTACAAGAGGAAGTGTATATGGAGCAACCTCCTGGGTATGTTGCTCAGGGGGAGTCACATAAAGTATGTAGGTTGAAGAAAGCTATTTATGGCCTTAAACAGTCTCCAAGGGCCTGGTTTGACAAGTTTAGCCAAGTAGCTAGTTCATATGGGTTGAGAAGAACTAGTTCTGATCATTCAGTTTTTGTGAGACACTGTGAGAAAGGTACGATAGTTCTAGCAGTTTATGTGGATGATATAGTGATTACCGGCAGTGACAGTGAAGGTATACAGTTATTGAAATCTCATTTAAGTAAGCATTTTCATATGAAGGATTTGGGGCTACTACGTTATTTTTTGGGTATTGAGGTAGCAAGGTCTAAGGAAGGAATTTTCTTATCTCAAAGAAAGTATGTCCTTGACCTTTTAGATGAAACAGGATTGATGGGTTCAAAACCTGTCGACACTCCAATTGACTCAAATATTAAGTTTAGTAAAGATGATGGAGAAGACTTCAATGATGTTGGAAGGTATAGAAGACTTGTGGGTAAGTTGATTTATTTAACCGTAACTCGACCTGATATCACCTTCTCTGTTGGAGTTGTTAGTCAGTTTATGCAGAGTCCCAAGTTATCACATTGGGAGGCAGTGTGTCGTATATTGAGGTATTTAAAAGGTGCCCCTGGTAAAGGCTTAGTGTTGAAGCCTTCAGATAATTTGGAGATAGTTGGTTTCTCAGATGCCAGTTGGGCAGGAGACAGTCTTGATAGGCGTTCAGTATCAGGGTTTTGTGTGTTCGTTGGTGGAAATCTCGTCAGTTGGAAGAGCAAAAAGCAAAATGTAGTTGCAAGATCAAGTGCAGAGGCTGAGTATAGAGCTATGGCTCATACTGCGTGTGAGTTGTTATGGGTGAAGACTATTCTGCAAGAGATGGGATTTCCAAGTAGTAAACCTATGAAGATGTATTGTGATAATCAAGCAGCTATGTACATTGCAAGTAATCTAGTGTTTCATGAGAGGACTAAACATATTGAAGTTGATTGTCATTTTATCAGAGATATGGTTATGAGAAAGGAAATTGTTACTTCTTTTGTTAGGTCTAGTGAGCAACTAGGAGATATTCTTACCAAGGCACTAAATAGAGGATCGTTCTATAATCTTTGTAACAAGCTGGGCATGATAGATATCTATGCTCCAGCTTGAGGGGGAGTGTTAGAATATAAGTATTAGTATTAAGGGTATTTTTGTAATTTTCTTGAATATATGATTGATATATATATATATATATATATAAGTGTGGGCTAACCTAATTAGGTTAAGCCTTCTCTTTCTCTCTATTCTCTCTTTGAACAGGGATCAATAGGAGATTTTCATAGTAATTGTATTCGATCCGGGAGGATATTGTATTTTATTTGTTTATTTTGGTTTAGAGAGTTTTATTAAAAGAATAAATATACATTAGGAATAGATATCTTTTTAGGATATTAGTGATTTAGGGAATATTTATCTATTAGGAAATTTTAGATTTTGGAATCTTTATTTCTCTATAAAAAGAGGCCATGCTTATTGTATTAAGACAATTGATTATGAATAAAAATTATGACATTTGATTGCACAGGGGTGCCTTCAAGTTCTTGCAAGCTCTAGGTACAAGGATACCTAGGGTGCCCGAGGTACAGCGATACCGAGGGTTCCTTTCCTATTCTTTCTTCTTTCTTCTTTCATTTTTCCATCAATATTCAATTTCTCACACTTGTCCTGCATCAAATTTGGTATCAGAGCACAAGAGCGATTCACCAACCAAACAATCCATATTCTTGCAAACCCAAACAATCACCCACTGCCGCGAACCCCTGCCATCACCACCATGACAATCACCCCAACCTCTTTTGAAAATTATGGATCTCGCCTAAACTAACCACATGTTCGATCTCTCTATGCTAAGGGCTTCTTTGGTTCATGTTTTATGCATGTATGTGTGCACCTCTGCCGATGTGGACATTTCTTTTGCTAGATTCTCTTGCCTAGGCAAATAAATTAGCCAGGCTCTCTTGCACAACCATCTTGGCCCCTCACGGCTCGCTCGATCAACACAGCACTCTCAGGCTCTTGGCACTCTTGCTTTTCAGACATGCACTCAACTCTACTTATGGCAAGCTGGAAGTAGCTGTTACATCTACTATTCAGCTTGAGGGGGGGTGTTGGAGGATACATTTGTAAATTGTAGTATAAAGGCTTAGGTCATCGGTGATGTCTGCACTAAGCTGACATCATCTTTTTGGGTATTTTGGTAATTTTATTGCACTGTAATTCCCTATAAATAGGGCCCTCTTGGATTCCTTAGATTAACAATATCTATACACAATCTTCCTATTTTTCTTTACAACACATGCATATAGTGAACCCCTAGTTGTCCTACATAATACTTGGTATCAGAGCTTAGATTTCTCCATGTCTACACGTAGTGGACTACTATTTAGGTCTAATGACCGATAGACAACATGATGAGCTATTATTCCAACTCAATGATAGGTTAGAGGCATTGGCTGCACAACATAAACACGATATGCACAGTCTTGAAGTGTTAGAAACTTAGAAACCACTTCAAGACCTAGAGCACAAGAGCAACCTGAGGATAAGACTAAAGCACCCTTAGACCCTAATCTTCAAGAAAGGATAGAGTCCGTAGAGGTGGGAACATCGATCACAAAAATCAAACCATAAATGGGCATGAAACTTAATGCACCCATTTGTTGCAGCCCATCGTTTTCGCAAGCCCAGTTGGCAAGCTGACCCTAACACGAATGACACCACTGCCAACGTATCATGCACAAAATTGGGTTGTTAATGATCAGGATATAGGGCTAGAGGACGTCGGGATTAATAAGTGCTTAAATGTTGTACCTTTAAATTATAACCCCTTTATTTACGTTTGTTAGCCTTAATCTATCTACATTTACTTGTTACTTTGTTTATTTAATTTTTGTGCTAAGTGATATCATGAGCAATGTGAAGCAAATAATGCAAGAGGAAGAAAAATGGTGTTGTCCAAATAGAAAGCACAAGCAAGTGGATGTCAAAGTAAAGAAAATGAAAAAAAAAAGACGAAAAAATAAAAAAGAAAATTTGTGTTGAACTTGCCCGGATTCGCCAAACCAATAAGTTGCCAATCATTCTACTATGTCTACTCAACCCACCCATGTATGTCTCCATTTCTCACAAGTGCTGCCCAAGAAGATTTACCACTCCTTAGTACATCACAACCCATTCCATGAAAAGATGCAAGAAAGAAGACAAGGGAAAAGAGGTGTAAAGCTAAGGTGAATAGGAGCTTGTCTCCTATAATTTGAGTATATGTAGTCTCACTGAGAGCAAAGGGACACTCACGGACATAATCCACCAAATATTCTCTCCTTCACACACTTTCACTTAGACAACTATTAGTGAGTAGAGAGAGAAGACGAAAGAAGAATTTCGGCACTTTCAGCCCATCCATGGTTGAGTTCTCCATCTCCATGGAGGGCTAAACTCCCTTCTAGGATGGTGATGTATCCCTAACCTTTTGATTCTTGGTTCAGTCGTATTTGACTCCAAGAGTTTTCCTATATGCAATTCGGTTGGGTAATCTTGAGAGAGTTGTTTCAAGCAACTTCATGTATAAACTTTTTAACTCAATTATGTATGAAATACTTTTGGTTTTCAAAATTATCTTATGCATGCTTGAACTTGATTCCATATTTGATTTTAGTAATTTCTAAGTATGAGGATTACGTAATGGTGCTTATTGGAAGTGTTTGTAGGATATCCTACAATTCATGCCTAGAGAAGATGATTTGTAAAACCAACTTAGTTTAATTCAGGTTAGTTCAATTTAAGGTGGACAAGTCATGATAATCGAAGATTGAATGTAACTTTAGTAATTGAATATACGGAATGTAACTTTAGTAACTGTAGAAGTAAAAAAAGCGAAGAGGTGAAGATTGAAAACCAGGTGATACCAAAGAGAGAACAATTTCGCTATTTAGGTTCGATGATCAATAAGGACGGAGAACTTGGAGTAGACCCAGAGAATTATAGTAGACTGGCTCAAGTGGAGGAGTGCTTTTCGTATATTATGTGACTGAGTACCAGCAAAATGGAAAGGAAAATTTTATAGGACAACTATCAGGCCAACAATGCTATATGGGATAGAGTGTTGGGCAATTAAGAAACATCATATTAGCAAAATCAGTGTAGCTAAGATGAGGATGCTAAGATGGATGTGTGGCAAGACTAGGAAGGATAGAGTTAGAGATTAATACATCCGAGAGACGATAGGGGTGGCGCCAATTGAAAATAAGTTGAGGGAAAATAGATAGATGGTTTGGTCACTTACAATGAAGAACCCATTAAGCATTGGGATGAGATGAAGGAAAAGCTGAAAGAAAAATATCTCCCAGTATCTTACAGTGACAGACTCATGGGCCAATTACTTACACTTAGGCAGAGTAACGCCATGTTTGTAGCTGAATATATGAATAGGTTTGATGAACTCATGGTCGGGTGTGATGTTCAAACAAGATCCCCGTTTAACCATTTCAAGGATTCGAAATGGTTTGAGAGCTGACATTAGAAGAGAGCTACTCCCACATTCTTTGAACACTTTAGAGGAGGCCTTTAATCTAGCTCTCGTCTATGAACAACTGTTAAGATTCCCTACTACTAGGAGATTTGTTGGTCAAATCGGGGGTTGTGCTTCACATAAGAGCACAGAAGGTGATCGTACTACGAAACCTTCTCAGGTGGTATCAAATAAAGAAAACAATTACAAAGGTAAGGCAGTTGCTGGAGAATCCTCGAAACAAGTCAACAAGAATGTACGTTACAAATGCCACAAGAAAGGCCATTTGGCCAACCAATGCCCTCATCTACAGATTTTAATAATGATGAGGGAACTGATGAAATTTCATCAATTCACAATAGACAGAGACCAAAAGTTGTGCTGCTATCAATCCGAAAATCGCGTATTCAAGATTTGGCTAGTTCTTGCTTGCGACTGCTGGGACCACCCTGTTCTGTCCAATCGAACCTGTAGGTTTCACAAAATACACTTCGCAACATGCTAGGGCATAACAACATGGTGCGCACATGAAGCCGTCTGCGATTGAAGCTTGAGAATGATTCAAGTTCTTCGATCGAGTGTAGCAGATGAGCTAAACTTACAAACTGAAGCCTGCGAACTGCTTATAAGCCCTTCTCGAATACAGCCCCAGATTTGTGTTTCGAAGCCTTCATTGCTTGAACCTTGCATATGAAGATTCTCGAATCTGCCGCAATTGCTGAGAGTAAGCTTGTTCATTTTGCGAATTGCGTTCAGTTGGTAAAGATTGCTTCGCAAGCCACGGAACTTACCTCAGGTGATCTGCAACTGGTTGGGCTTGCTTTGACTACTCTCAAGGAAGCCAGCGCCAGAATTTTGAAGTGATTTCGACCTCGTTGATATCAGTAAGGTTACGAGTAACAGATATCATTATTCTGTAAGTGGTACAGTTTGGTTTCAACTTATCTTTTTTTTTTTTTTTTGCGACGTGTTAGTTCTCAGGCAGCTTCTGAATTGAAATACCGGCACAATTTGGTTGAAGTTTTGCTCATCAATAGTTGGATTACCAATTGCAATTGTTATGGCTCAAAGAGGAAGAGGAAGTATGGTAGAGGACAAGGAAACGCTATGGATTTTGGGGATGGGGGTGAATTGTTATATCCGATGGGACCAGCCCATGAAGAAATTCTTATTTGTAGGAATGAGATGGAGGAATTACGAAAGCAAATCGCTACCTTAGCCATTAAACAGCTAGGCGTAAAGCAGCTTTTGATAATACTGTATTTGGAATTGGTTTTGTAAAAGTTGAGCCTAGAGCTCTTGTTTTAGGGTTTTGGTCTTCCAAACCCTAGTTTGTTCTTAATATATTCTCTACAACTCTTGAATTGAGCATTCAAATGCATTTGCATGCATCACGAGGGGTACGAATGAGATATATACTTATCATTGTACGCCGCAGGCAATAAACATGAATTCAATAACCTAATAAGTCCATCAAACGAGAGTTTCACTGTGGTTCCCTTTGAGCGTCTTTTGTGCACCCAACAACGAAGATAAAGGCTTGCTTTGAGATTAAAAAAGTTAAGTTAGGGTCATTTTCTTTGAATGGTTGAGTATGCATGGGCAACACTAGATTTTTAGTTTTAAGAAATTTTATCTCATCACGGGTGAGTTTTCTGTTTCTCTAGGCTCATGCCTGACTGGCTTTCTTTGTATACTCATATTCTACCAGTAATTGTCCCTTTTTTTAATTATTATTTCTTAACTTTAAACAAAAATGCATTAAAAACACCAGTCAGAGCGAAGTTGCACTAAAAGAGGAGGTAATAATGAGAAATCTACCTATCATTGGATGCCAAATGCTGTAAAACTTAAACAACAAACGTTCTAACTTAACTTCACCATTATGTTTTCCTGTTCTACAATTCAGAGATTGAAAGCTGCAAAACCGCGAACTAATACAAAAAATTTCAGTGTTTAATGTTAATTCCTATTTGACCCTTGTGTTACATGATCGTCATGTACAATGGACAAAAATTCACATGCTTATGGTAAGTCAATACCCAAATCAACTAAACTTCAAAGCCAGATCATACAACGAGTGATAACTTGTTCGACAAAATATCACTCCAACAGAAGAAATCACAAGTTAACATGAGGAAAAAAAAAACACAAAAAGGATGGGAGAAATATCTGTTATAAACACAACAAAACTATGATATAGCAAAGAGAACTTAAAAATAAATAAATAAATAAAAAGAAGTAGAACAAATATACAACAAAACAAAGAGCTAAAGGAAGTGTGAAAAAGTACCAAGTTTTATATAGTAATAATCATAGGAAGCATTATTAACACTGACCTTCAGAACAGCATACGGAGCAATAGCACCTAGAATCGAGCGCACTGCATCACAATCATAGAATAAATCTCTTGCGTAGTGAAGTTCATTGTCCACACTCGAGGCTATCCATGGAACACCAAAAAGACTGCTTAGAAATGAAGACTTAAACGGTTTGCTATCCCCAGTGGTACTAAAACTGCAGTAGCCAGTAACTTTATCACAAATATAATCGTCCCATAGTGTATCAAGTACCTCCAAGAGGTACTGAGACCTTTTCCGATCACCACTGGAGGACAATTTGGATAACAAATGTACAAGTTCTTGAGATTCCCAATCTTTCACCCTTGACCCAAAGGATAGTATGTCACTCTCACCCATCATGGCCATAAGATCAACATGAGGTATGTCCGTGATATTCTTCTCAACGGAAACGATATTCACAAAATCAGTAACGCCCAATTCCTGGAAAAATTTCCTCCACTTGATCCTTCCACCATATAGTGATTTGTTGATTGGGTGCTGCAAATAGGAGATGTCAACCTCGTGCCACACCAAATCCATGCCATCAATCAACTTGCTTACATCAACAGGGCTCCCAAATATTTTGTTGAAATGCATCGGCACATCAACGGGTCGTTTGTAGCCATGATTTGTCAAAATAAGAGCTTTATTATATAACTCGGAGATTATGTGCGCCCTTTCAGTAGGACAGTTGGGGCAACTTGATTGTAGGTGGAACATAACAAAAGATAGGTATTCGATCAGCACATTCTGGTCTTCTGTTATGTTGCTGTCATCAGAAAAAGCAGGTAAGATGTGCACCTTCACAATTTCATGAGCAGTTAACCGTTGGATACCAATCCGTTCAAGCATCCTTGTAACATTTTCCAGTTCTGACCCATTAGAGTGAGGCATATCAACAGCCGCAGAAAAAAGCGCAGCACTTACAGTCCGAAGTTTAGCATGCAACTTTGGAAAAGCCTCTGGACTAAACCCAGTGCTAGAGGCATCAGAGGGAAAATGTAACCAAATTGTACCTTCATCTACTGAGCCATACGTACCATCTGACAGAGGAAGCAATGGAATTTTTCTAAGGTTATTCACAAGATCTGAATCCATCCCAACATGTAGGGAAGTTTGTGCAGAAGAATGAAACAACATTGTATAAAGGGTATTCAGCCAAGAAGACAACCAAACGAGACCTAACGATCTAAGACCATTAACTGTTGAGCATATTGAAGACATAATTTGAAGCAGGACTTTGGGTCCATACTCTTCAATACCCAGTGCCCTTGCTAACGAATCAGACAAAACTATGTCTTTATCCAAGAATCCAAGGCCAAGGTGCGCTCGAAGCAAGCTATCCGGCAAAAGAGTTCGAGCTTGTTCATTACAATTTCTTAGAACCTTGCATGGAGGAACCCATTCATTATTATTTCCTTCCAAGAGCAAGCAATTTGACATGCATAATTTAGAAATAATCATCCGTGGAAGACTTGAAAAGAAACCGTGCACTTCGCCCATGAGGGGAACAAAACTCATAAATGCTGCCACAGCTTTCCCGGGAGTCTCTCTAAAACATGACAGCCCACAAAAAGATCTCTCTGCGCTAACAAATAAGTCGGGAAATTGTGACAATAACCACTGGTTCCAAGGACTATCTCCATCAACTTCTTCTCTAGAGGAAGGAAGAACAAAATCACCTTGGAGAATACACTTCAGACCGTACGTTCTCAGGGGAAGAAATGCGAAAACGGGCTGTTGGCCTAAATGTGGAATGTAATACCCATCATCTGATTCCTGAAGTGTGAACGCTATGGAAATTTCTGTTGTTTGCACATCGGGACGAACCACAACAGATCGTAACTGCTGAGATGCTACAAACCAAGTCATTATCTCATTCCCAAAGGAAACCCTTGTAATACCATCACCCACAATTTCTTTCCGCATGATAACAAAAGTATCATCAAGCATGTTCCTAAACTTGATACACTGCAGGCGATGAAGGAAAAGTAATAAAGATGGATGGAGATCCGAAAACATTGATATAATGCTGTTAATGGCAGAGCCTTCAGATAACTTCGATCTGAAAGGAAGCACAATGCAAGTTTTCCACCAATTGGTAGTCATTTGATCAGTATCAATAGAAGCGAGCCTCCCAAAGTGATCCATATCACAAGGAGGAACTAATGACGGCAAAACAAAACCAATCTGGCCTTCACTTGTATCAAACTTGACATGAAACCCATTGGAATGAATTTCTGGAGCATCTGTGACCTGCAAAAAAGACCCAAACATTTTCATGAAATTTACTGAAAATAAAATATGTAATCTATCATGCAATGGTAATATTCAATTTCTTTATCTTTAATAAATAATTAAAAATAGCAAAATATTTGTATGTTGCAAAAGGGCAGCCTAGTGAACGAGGCTCCAGCAATTGTGGGGTCTGAGGAGGGTGAGATGTAGGCAGCCTTACCTTTGCAAGCAGAGAGGCTGTTTCAATATTCGAACCCGTGACCTCCAGGTCACAATGGAGAACATACAACATACGTAAAAAATAACGTATTTACAGTGCTCAAAATGAACAAAGCAATAATATAATACGAGTTTTATGTCATATCAAGGCCCAAAATCTTGAAAGTTTTCCATTTAAAACTTTGAAGTTCAAAATTAGGAATCATGAATCGTATTGGATTGTATGCAACTTGAATCGACTCGTGATTCGTGAATCCACCAATTCTAACAACCATGGTATTAAGTTGCATACACTATCATGATCTGGAGTAAAAAAAAATAAAAATCACAATATAAACAGAGGTCAAGCCAAGAATTAAAGTAGGGGGCAATTTCTGTTTACGATACCCGAAATACAGATTTGAAGCCAATGCCTTTCTTCCCAATATATCCAGAACCGCATCCCTTTTTCGTTGAATTCCCAACATCACAAAGTGCTCTGATGTTTTGAGCAGAGAACCCTAGTTCATTGTTCAGAACAACAATACCTGCCTCCTGAAGAATGAAAGTTAGAGTTGGTTCCACACTTTCCGGATAGACATTGTCGTCGGCATTTTGAACCTGAAATCAGCATGACAGGAAGTGGATGCTTTTAGAACATAAATAGTGTTACGAAGAAGATAAATAAAAAGCAGCGCCTTGCAATTTTAAACCTAAAATAATTTGGCCAAATAATCCAATAAATAAAACAAAGTATTACCCTAACGCTTCGAATAATACCGTTCCTCAACGTTCTTAATAAAGTAAACAAAAAGCCAGATTATAAATAGTCCTCTTCATTCAATATTGTAAATCAACTAGATAGGATTATATTGATGATATTATGTAAGGGTTACAATGGAGGCCTAAATAAAGGCAATAACACAAAAGGTAAATAACCAAATACTACTAGGGATCACATCAAAATTATTTAACAGGATCCTTATGACTAGAAAAATGTTTTATGAGTGGAGGAAGAGCATCTTAGAACCTATATATAAAAACAAAGGAAGCGTACAACAATGCAACAACTATAGAGGTATTAAACTAATGAGCCACACCATGAAACTCTGGGTGAGAATGGTTGAGCATCGCCTAAGAGTAGCAACATGATAGAAAATCAGTTTGGATTTATGTCTGAGAGATCGACTATGGAAGCTGTATATTTATTAAGGAGACTAATAGAGAAGTATAGAGAGAAGCGAAGAGATCTACATATGGTTTTCATTGATAGAGAAAAAGGTTATGCCAAGGTGCCCTAAGGATTGATTTGGTGGGTGTTGGAGAAGACGGGAGTGACCAAGGGCTACATTGACGCGATAAAGGACATGTATGACGAAGCTGTAACTACAATTAGATCACCGGCTGGAGAAACAAGCGAATGCCCAATTACTGTAGACCAACACCAAGGTTCGGTCTTGAGTCCTTATCTATTTGCCCTAGTTATGGATGAATAGAGTAGACACATCCAAGATGAGGTCCCATAGTGTATGTTGTTCGCGGACGATATTGTGTTGATTGATGAGACTAAGAGAGGACTTAACACTAAACTAGAAAAGTGGAGGGAAGCACTTGAGACAAACGGGCTTAAAATAAGTAGGACTAAAACTAAATATATGGAATGTAACTTTAGTAACAATAGAAGTAGAAATAGCGAAGAGGCAAAGATTGAAAACTAGGAGATAACAAAGAGAGAACATTTTCGCCATTTAGATTCAATAATCAATAAGGGCGGAGAACTTGGAGAAGATGTGACCAAAAGAATTAAAGTAGGTTGGCTCAAGTGGCGGAGAGCTTCTGGTTATGCGACCGACGAATACTAACAACATTGAAAGGAAATCTTATAGGACAGGCTGGACAGCTATCAGGCCAACGATACTATACTAGACAGAATGTTGGCAATTAAGGGACAACATATTAGCAAAATGAGTGTAGCTGAGATGAGGATGCTAAGATGGATGCGTGGCAAGACTAGGAAAGATAGAGTTAGAAATGAATACATTCAACAGAAGGTAGAGGTGGCGTCAATTGAAGATAAGTCGAGGGAAATATACTAAGATGATTTGGTCATGTAAACAAAGACCGTTAGGTGCACCGCTACGGAAGGGTGATAGGATCATAGTTCAGGGAGATGTTAGGGGGAGGAGAAGACCTAAACTGACTTGGGAGCCTGTAGTGAAGAACGATATGATTATACTTAATTTAACGGAGCATATGCTCTTGACCGTGCGGAATGGAGAAGAAGGATTCATAAAGCCGACCCCAACACAAGGCTTGGTTTGGTGGTTTGGTTATCATTTTGGGCCCTCTATTATCGATTTGCACCACTTAAGACCCCGACTTTAAGAGATGCAATTGATAATACAGGATCAAAATGAAGTTTTGAGAAAAATAGAGGGTGCTAAAATGTACTTCAGCCAATATAAACATAACAAATATGATATGAAAAAAATACCCACCAGTTCCAAAAGAAAATGTGAATCCTGAGAATACAACTCTTGGGAAAGACAATGGAGTGCTCTCCCTAAACGAGCATGCTGCTTCTTTAGCATACTGATGTCCATTTCTGAAAGGCTTGGATCCAAACCAAACTCTTCACGCCTTATAGATTCAATGACCAGTGCTGCCTCATTATTTTTATCAAGTTCGGATACTTTCTGTAATCGGTCATCACCAAAACAATCACCAGAAACATCCCCAGTCTTACTCCTTATGTTTATCATTTCACATTCTGCAGAACCAGAGGCTGTTTTGCGATCAGAATGGACGGCTTTGAAGCCTGATATCTCCGAGGACAAGAGGTTCGTAGCTGTTGATGAACAAAATACATGGTAGTCATCAATCCACTCCACTATACCCAGAGATAACCCTACCTCATGAAGCATAAGGCGCTGCTCCATTTTCTTGCATTCACTCAAAATGGCTGAATGAGCATTTTTTATAACACATCGAAACCCTGATAGCAATACATCTGCAGCAAAACTATGGAATTCATTAGGCAAATAAGCCAAAAGATCAAGGATAAACCTTGATGCAACCGGCACTGTTTTATTAACTCTGTTTTTTAATCTGCGTAATTCACTGCTGAAATTACGAGAAGGGTCTTTGTCAAGTATCAGTTCTCTGCACAATAGACTTCCTTCAACGGAAAACTTCACACTGCTACCTACTTCCATTTCAGTGGAATTCATTACGATGACTTCGAAAGCTCGCCGAGCATGGCACTTTAAAAGGGACAAAGGGACATGCCTAACACCTCCATACAATGAAAACAACGACAACAGTTGTACCGCTGTTTGGAAAGAAGATCCGCGAAGGAAAGCTTCTAAGAAAGAATCCAAAGTTGCTGAATGATCAATTCTTACTACTTTGCCATCCTTTGTCACCAAACATAGCAGCTCTTTTCTGTTGACTTTGCTCAACAACCAATCCACGAGAGGACCAAGCGAGGGACCATATATAAGGTCCCAATGTGACCATAAGCCTACATCTGATAGCATCGGGGCCCCAAGTAAGACATCAATTGCATCCTTGGTTGTAACAGAACCAAGGGCTCCACCTTTATAGCTTTTTTCGGGTCCCAACTGAGCAGTTTTTGACAAAATTTTGTCATTACAAGCCGATGTGTCTCCAATAACTCCTAACAAAGTTGCAGAGAATATGATACATTTTGAAATTACGCTGATTTCATTTGCTTTCAAGCTATCAAGAAAATCTATCATGGAACTTCTTTCCACTAATCTGAAACTGACTGATGGGTACTGCCTCATAAGTAGCACAGAAATCTTCTGATTGGTTATGTCTTCATTTTCCCATAGGTTATTTGAAGCTTGTGACAATAATACAGCCAACTGATGCTGGTGAATGCAAACCTCCAACTGAGACCCCTTACAAGAGTCAACAGGCAAGAACATCTTTAGTCCACTAGGTAATCGAGATGCATACTTCTCTAAGAACATGAGAAACTCTCCATAACCAAGGGATTCAAATTCCTTTACAGAAAACTGCTCAGCCAACCAAAATTTACACTCACAAAGTTTCCGCAAGAAGAAGAACGTCTTTCCAGCAGATGATTTGTTTGGAGTGTCTTGGTCAAGCTCAAAGTATGTGAAAATTTTGTCGATGATATCTTCCACAGTGACATCTGTCGCACAGATAACACATTAAAAGATGTATATAAGTTTCACATTGTACTGAAAGAAAAGGTCTACATACCAAAAACAAAGAGGCTTCAAACGTGTAACTTAAGAGTTATTTACAACCTAGGAACTGACATTTCAAACAGAGTGCCGCATTTGTGCCCGACACTGACATGCATGTGACACGCCTCTAACACGTGTTGGACACACCAACGTGTCTAGAATATTTTCAATTTATTTTTGAGATCCGACATCGCACCGACACATCATCGACACGGCTATGACACTTTCCTGACACAGTTTGGGGTTTTTCTAAGAGAAGTCTTGAATTTTAGGGCAAAAGTTTTAATATGTAAAATAAGGTGGCAAAAGAGGGGTTTATTTGAAAAGTTAAAACAATTAATAATAAATAGAAGGAATACTAGAAAGTTGAAGGATTTAAAATAAATAAATAAATAAAAATAAGGAAAAAAATTGATCTCTGTCAATACGATTATCAGGTAGTTCCACATTGTACTCGTTTGATTGCTAACGCAATCAATGGAGTGCCTGAAGGAATAGCGACTGAAAGTTCGTACTCCAGAGGTTCTGGATCCCTATCAAATTTCTTTGCAAAGTATGGTGATACAAACGAGTGCGTGGATCCTGAATCCATAACTATATAAGCATTTATACCACAAATGGATGTTATACCTGCAACAACATTCTCTTCCTCATTCTCTCCCCCAGGAAATAGAGTAAAAGCACGTTCCCGACACTGTTGATTTCCTCCTGGGCCCCTCTGAGTCTGGATGGGCCTTTGGGTGATAGGACCTGGAGCGGGGACAATTGCCTTCCCTGTATTCAACAACGGGCATTCTCTGCATATATGGTCCGGGTTGCCACAATTGTAGCACACTCTCAATCCGTGACGGCTGACACCTGTATGCAGCTTATTACGGGTTTTACAAAGTGGATATGCATCTCCCTGTGATTGGTTCCTGTTTAGCCTCCCAAAACCAAAACTGGACGTCCCTGTGTTCGGCCTTTTGAAATCCCCTGGTCTAGCTCCCTGATTGACCATTGGTCTCTTCTGGAGTTTTTTCTTGTTCAAGATTCCGGCATGGGTTTTGTATCTCCCTGTGATTGGTTCAGGTAGAGATGAGACATCAGCAATATAGAGAACTGAGTATAACTGAATGAACATAACTAAATATAGGTCTAATTACACATTACACCCTTACGCTATACCCGTGTTTTCAATTGGATAATTACACATTACACCCTCACGATATACCAGTGTTTTCAATTGGAAATATACTCCTTTTTTGTTTTTATCAATTGAACCCGCCAACTTCAAAAATCTATGATGCACGGACACTCCAAAAATGGAGCCGCAGGGGCACTAAGTGCGCACCCAGTTCGGGTGCAGCACAGGTGCGGCTGGTAGTTCTTTAGAGTTCTTCCTGAGTTCTTCAGTAGTTTCGGGTGTGGCGTGGGTGCAGATGCATGAGGCAAAGACACGTGGGGGTGCGGCAGGGACACTTTTGAGGGGTGCGGCGGGGCAATTTTTTTTTTTTTTAAAAAAAAAGTTTGAAAACAAATTTTTGGTAAACTAGGGGTCCAAAATATAAATACTACAAACTTAAAAAAGAAACCCTACATAGACCACATACAACTTACAGTCCACAGAAATGAAAAACCAAAAGAAATAGGGTCTCACTAAGAAGAAAGAGACGATCCAGCGATCTACTCTAGCCTACGATCTACTCCAGCCTCCAGGTTCGTCTCTCTCTCTCTCTCTCTCTCTCTCTCTCTCTCTCTCTCTCTCTCTCTCTCTCTCTCTCTCTCTCTCTCTGGTTCTGTCTCCATCGTCTCTCTCTGCCCCCTTCATTTCTCTCTTTCTCTGTCTGTCGGTCTTCTAGAGAAGCCCTAATATATATATATTATTACTATTATTATTGCACACACTAAATGTCTTGGGCCTCGTAAGTGGTCCCCCGCTTAAGTTTGGTCTGATGAAAACATTATAAGTTTATACATACACTAAACATGTGGCCTTCATGTTTATGTGTTGCTTAGTTGCCTATGTAGTCTTTATGTTTATGAGTTTATTGTAAGTTTATTTTTATTAGGTCTTAATCACAAAAAATAATAACAACAACAATAATAATAATAATAATAATAATAGCAATAATTGAAAATAACTGTGTAGTGCTAGAATGGCTCAAATATAGTAATATATAAAAAAATATTTTTAATAATTTATATAAGTACCCCCGCCACATCCGCACTCTTAATTTTGGGAAAATTGCCGAACTCTCCGCACCCGAGTTCCCGCACCTGCGTCCGTGCTTCATAGTCAAAATTCATTCAATCATACCCAAAGTCTAATGCTGTTGACTTAAACTAACGAAAATTGTCACGTGAGTTGCACGTAATGCTTACCTGTCACAGGTTAGGTTAAGACAAACGAAAGAGATTGTTAGTGTGCGAAAAATCGCATTCAATCAGATCTGAAATCGCATTCAATCAGAGCAATCAAATCCAAAATCACATTCAATCAAACCCAAATCGCATATTTTTTGCTCCATTCACAACCTCCTTCATTATCCTTAACCTAACTCGTGACAGGTAAGCATTACGCGCAACTCACGTGACAATTTTGGTTAATTTAAGCTATCGGCCTCAGGCTTTGGGTTTGATCGAAAGAATTTTTGAGATTAAAGGGTTCGATTGAACAAAAGAAAAAGAATACATATCCAATTGAATACACGGGTATAGTAGAAGGGTGTTAAGTGTAATTAGGCCTTAAATATAACTCGAACATGACTGAATTTAACTGAATATGTCTGAATAGTATTTGAATAGTCAAATCACCAACCACCCACCCATTCACACACACACGTAGCTTCCTTTCTTACATCAGCACACAGATCATAGGCCACATCTACCCTGAAAGTCGGGTTGGCCAACTATGGCCGAAATATAGATCTTGTGATCTGGGTCCTCCTAGTGAGACCAACCCCCAATCTAGTGGCTATGACTTCATAATTTATTTATAGATCAAAATGATGTGATCTGGATCCTCCGGGTGAGATCAGCCCCCACTCTAGTGGTTACAATATAATAATATAGATTCTCATGGTGAGATCAACCCCACTCCAATGTTTACAATTTTGTAATTCATAATGTGGTAGTAATTGACATTGGAGTAAAATGAATAGCATATATAACATATCGGAACTTAACTTGAAAGATGAAATCATTCCAGGGAACCGAACAAAAAATGTTCCGGAAAGAATAATAAAAAGTGCATTATATATATATATATCATTATTCACTGGAGACAGAATTTAATTCAATCGTGAGGAGTTGAATCCATGATAGAAACGAATACTCATTATAATATTGAGTTAGCAAGAAGGTAGATGATCACTCACCTTGGGAATCTACGAATTGGATAAAAAGCAGTGAATTAGTTACTTCCCAAGTCCTACATGAATATCGGTAAAAGAACTAAACGTTTAATGCTAAGTTGTAAACATAGGGTAAAACTGTAATTATGGCTATTCTAGGGTATTTTTGTAAACTTGTCAAAACGTGACTTAAACCTCACTAAGGTATCCTTTATATCATTCTAAGAACAATACCATTGACTAGACTCGATTCGGAGTCCGTAGCAGTTTTCTACGCAAAACTTGGGTCTTTAGACGCCAGTATTGATCCAAGGAATAAGCTGTATTATTAACGGTGTTGAAAAAGTTCAAAATCGGGGAAATTATTCTACAATTATTTTAAGACTAATGGCGCTAACAGCATATTTTTTCTGAGTGACCAATTGTTTGCATGTGTCGGTCCCAAGCGCGGATAAAAGAGGAGGGTTAGTGCGTTAGGTAGCTCGACAGCCAGCATGTAAAAAACACCGTCGGATCCTTATGATATGAATCCAAATATGAATGTACGCGTAAACACTAGGGAATTCCCTTTAAGCGACGCGTTGCGCCAGCCTTCGGGCGTTTCGAAAAATGTGCAAGGGGCGCCGCATCGATGCCCAGGTGCAGTGTTAAACAAGCAAGGGTTCTCTCCCTCCTCTGGACCGCCGCGGGTAAAGAAGCTAGTCCAGAACCATAGGTTTAGATTAGCAACTTGGAATATATGAACCCTAACTGTTAAAGCTATGGAATTAGTGGACACTATGATTAGAAAGAAGGTCAATGTAGTATGCCTACAAGAAACGAAGGAGAGAAAGCTAAGGAGTCGGACAATATTGGGTAAAAGATATTCTATTCTAGGAAAGATAAGACATAGAAATGGTGTTGGAATCATAGTTGTTTGAAGATATGGAAGATATGGGGTGTGATAATTCAAGAATATTCGAGAGAAAATACAGATTTTATGGGAAGATTTGAATTGATTTGTAATCCTCTTATGTTAGGATATGATTTGATCTGATCTCCTACGCTTATCTTATCACTCCCATACTCACCCTATATAAAGGGGTTGAAAGCTTTGTAATCATGTACCACCAAATATTATCAATAAAATATCTCTCTTCTAAAATTCTACGTGGTATAAGAGCCAATCATAGGGTTCTGGTGATTTCAAAGATCAAAATTTCATTTCGGTCTATTGTTTCGGTCTGCCCAGAAACAGAAACTTTTCGGAAACATTTCGGAAACGTGTGGAAAAAGAGGAAAAAATTGGAAACATTGAGAAACATGGGGAAAAATAACTTCAAACTTAACCATATGAGTGTATAAAGCTAATAATTGATTAATTGAACATTTGAGAGGTCTATATATGTAGAGATGCATTAAAAATGTGTAGTTCAAATTGAAAATACATGAGGATTAAGGCTTAGTTTGGCCCCCATTGTGGTGCTTCTCCTTTTTTAAAGCACAATTTCATGTTAATTCATTGGTAACTAGTTTATGAGCTTTGTAAAAATTGAACTTAGGGCTTTTTGGGGGGGAGCTTTTAAAAGCTCTAGAATGAAGCTTTTAAAAGCTCAAGGTTGCTTTTTGGTTTCATGATGTCTTTTTAAAGAGTAGTGTGCCACTTGTATAAAATTATCAAACAACTTAGTAATAAATTTCATAAGCTCCTTTTAAAAAGCCACATGCGGGACAAACTAAGCCTTAGTCATCAATCTACGGTCAAACACTTCATAGAATCTCAAACACTTCATAGAATGCAAAAGATACATATAAGTACATAGTAAGCTAATAAGTCATCTCTAAAATAAAATGGTTGTTCATATGACAAGTACACAATCACATGATTATCTCGATGGAAACAAGTATGTTTCCTTGGAAGCAAATGAAACGATGCGGAATCATAGGTTTGTTTCAATGGAAACAATTATGTTTCGATGGAAACAAAAGAAACAAAGTCGTTTCGATGAAATCCATGGAATTTCGAGATTCCATGGCTGTTTCGTTTCCATGACCTAGGAAACGGAAACGTTTCGATGGAAACAGAAGGAAATTTTGATCCTTGGGTGATTTTTTCAGTCTTCCGCTTCGCCCGCGGGCGGTGACCTTGCCGCCGCCGGACAGAAACGTTTTCCGGAATATTTTTGTTTTAGCCTTTTTTGATTCTTTATCAACCCAAATCTAACGGTAGAAAGTTGTTTAATACACACAAATAAAAATCACGACTCTGTTTCAAAACTGTTTTATTTTTTGTTAGAGAGAGAGAAAAAGGGTGAATGAGAGGGATGAAAAAAAAAATATATATATATATAGAGAGAGAGAGAGAGAGAGAATGAGGGTGGTGTTCCAGCTCTAGAGAGAAACTTGATGGTCACTTCAACCAAATGGGAAAAAAAAAAGGACGAGAGAAGAAATAGGGAAACCCCAGCCGCGACACTCGCCAAATCACCTTACTCGCAAACCCTTACCGCAGCCTGTTCTTAGCTTGCAACCCTAGCCGCCATCGATCTCAAGTTGAGATCCCATCACAAGCCAGTCTCGAAAACTAGTATTGATGCGATCTGTTTGGTTGTAAGTCCTTGAAGAATCTGGCTCTTTTTTTGGGGTTTGATTTAGCAAAAAAAAAAAATAGACAATTTAGAGAGGGAAGAAAAGATGTGTTCGTGAAGAGAGAGAGAGAGAGAGAGAGAGAGAGAAAAGATGTGTTCGTGAAGAGAGAGAGAGAGAGAGACAAAAAAAAATGGAAAAGAATGTTGGTGGTCTAATATGGGCTTCCTTTGTCCCCCACGCCAAAACATCTCCTTTTTTTTTTTTTTTTTTTTTAATGTTGGACAACTAAGAAACAACACATTAGCAAAGTGAGCGTAGCTGAGATGAGGATGCCAAGGTGGATGTGTGGTAAGACTAGGAAAGATAGAATTAGAAATGAGTACATTAGAGAGACTGTAGGAGTGGCACAGATTGAGGATAAGTTGAGGGAGAATAGACTTAGATGGTTCGGCCATGTGCAACGAAGACCTGTAGATACACCTGTGCGAAAGAGTGATAAGATCGTAGTGTCTGGAATGGTTAGAGGGAGGGGCAGACCTAGACTAACATGGGAGTATGTAGTGCAACAAGATATGAATATATATAATTTAAGTGAGCATATAGTTCTTGATCGTGCAGAATGGAGAAAAATGATTCATACAGCCGACCCCAAGTGATTGGAACACAGGCTTGGTTTGGTTTGGTTAAAAGGGGGATTTCAAATCTGGCCCCAAGCTTTTCTGAATTTTCAAATCAGTCCCAAAAGTTCATGAAATTGCAAATCAGCCCCAATATTTTCTGAATTTTTCAAATCAGTCCCAAAAGTTCTTGAAATTGCAAATCAGTCCCCAAAACTTTCTGAAATTACAGAATAGCCTCAATTTTTATATATATATATTTTTTTAGAAAATCAGGTTTTTTTTAGCCGTGTTTTGACTTTGGGCTTTAATGGTTTTTAAGATCTTTAATCTTCCAAACTTCGGTGTTTGTGTTCACTCCCACCTTCAGTTTGAGAGGGAGAATATAAGGAGACAGGACCGGATAACAGGATCCCGAGGAGGCGGCCCACTATATCACAC
This sequence comes from Hydrangea macrophylla, assembly GCA_033977485.1. Classification (NCBI taxonomy): domain Eukaryota; kingdom Viridiplantae; phylum Streptophyta; class Magnoliopsida; order Cornales; family Hydrangeaceae; genus Hydrangea; species Hydrangea macrophylla. Next base: position 88,111,234 of record CM066998.1, on the reverse strand, counting down.
GGGTGACAAGACCAATCGATGACGGACCCACTACACCGCACGGATTGGTGTGTTTGAACACATAGCCCCCCTTCAAAGGGGGAGTGTTGAAGACAAGACAACTACCTCTATTTATGTGTCGTACCATGGATTATTCCGTGGACACATCTCAACTTTCTCCATGTGATCTTGGAGCTTTGGATGTTTGTATGATGATACCACCTAAGAGGAGCCGCACGTGGACGACCCAAGAAGGGGTTGCACGTGGACGAGAGACTACCTAAAAGGAGCCGCTGCAATAGTCTACAAGGTGGAGTTTTAGAGAGGATAATTAGGTATAAGATTGTTTTCCATATTCGTGTGCAAGTTGGACACTTCAACAATTATCGTGTGTCAACTTGAGGGGGAGTGTTTGAAGATATGGAAGAAAATATGGAAGATATGGGGTGTGATAATTCCATAATATTCCAGAGAAAATACAAATTTTATGGGAAGATTTGAATTGATTTGTAATCCTCTTATTTTAGGATATGATTTGATCTTATCTCCTACTCTTATCTTATCTCTCTCATACTCACCCTATATAAAGGGGTTGAAAGCTTTGTAATCATGTACCACCAAATATTATCAATAAAATATCTCTCTTCTAAAATTCTACAATAGTAGACAAGAACCTTAAGGATAACGTTGCAACAGGTAGGAGGAAAGAAGACAGAATATTGCTAATCAAACTGGTAGTTGGAGAAGATATAGTCAATGTGATTAGTGCATACGCACCCCAAGTAAGTTTGGATGAACACACTAAAAGACAATTCTGGAATGAATTAGATGTACTAATGCAAGAAATACCTGGAGAGAGAATATAATTGTAGGTGGAGACTTCAATGGCCATATAGGTAAAAATGGAAATGGATATGAGAGAGTACATGGGGAATATGGATTTGGTGATCTAAATTAGGCGGGAGTGAATATTCTAGACTTCGCTGTAGCATATGACATTTTTTGGAGCAAACACCTTTAAAAAGAGAGATGAACACTTGATAACCTTTAAGAGTGGATCTAATAGGAGCCAAATCAATTTGTTCCTTGTGAGAAAAGTTGAACACTAGGTCATCCCAGGAGAGAGTTTAATGTCACAACATAGACTTACTATATTAGATATCCATATTAAAGGACAACACTACACTAGAAAAGATCTAGTAACCCTCGAACGAGGTGGCGGAACCTTACAAGCGAGAAACTAGTAATATTTCAAGATAGAATGTCTTCAGAAGAACCTTGGAATTTGGAAGATGGAAGCAATACTATGTGGGATAGAATGACTGCGTGCATCACAAGAATATCGAAGGAAGTCCTTGGACAGTCAAAGGGAAGAGGGTTGTTATCTAAAGATACTTGGTGGTTGAATGAAGAGGTACATGCTACAGTAAAAACAAAAAAGGATTGCTTCAAGAAGTGGCAAAAGGATAGAAATGTGAAAAACTTCACAAGCTATAAATGTGCTAAAAAGGAGGTTAAGAGGACAGTTAGAGTTGCTAAAATGAAAGCCTATGACAACTTTTACAATAAGCTACACACTAGAGAGGGAGAAAAATACATTTATAAGCTTGCTAAGATGAGAGAAAGTAAAAAAAGAGACATTAATAAGGTTAAGTGTATAAAAAGTGTGACACGAGGGTTTTAGTGAAAGATGAAGAGATTGAGGAAAGGTGGAAGAGTTATTTCGAGAAGTTGCTGAATGAAAAACATCTGGATAACGCATTAGAAGAAGAATCTGGTGGTTGCGATGAAACTAGAGAATACAAATTTTATCGGAGAATAAGTAAGTTTGAGGTGGAAATTGCTTTAAAGAAGATGAAAACGGGCAAGGCTTTGGGACCGAATGGTATCCCCATTGAGGTTTGGAAAGGCATGGACGATATGGGGGCGTCTTTGCTTACAAAATTTTTTAATAGGATCTTAATGACTAGAAAAATGCATGATGTATAGAGGAAGAGCATTCTAGTCCATATATACAAGAATAAAGGAGATGTACATTATTGCAACAACTATAGAGGTATTGAACTGATAAGCCATACTATGAAGCTGTAGGAGAGAGAGATTGAGCATCGCCTAAGAGGCGCAACAATATTGTCAGAAAATCAGTTTGGATTTATACCTGGGAGGTCAACTATGGAAGCTATACACTTACTAAGGAGACTAATGGAAAGATATCGAGAGAAGAAAAAAGATCTATATATGGTTTTCATTGATTTAGAAAAAAGCTTATGATAGGGTGCCCAGAGATCTAATATGGTAGGTGCTAGCGAAGAAGGTGGTGACCAAGAGTTATATTGATGTGGTGAAGGATAGGTATGATGAAGCTATGACCTATGTTACCCGAACTTGGCATACATGGTAGAGTATCCACGTCGACGCAGGTACGACGCGGATCCCAACACGGATACATGTCGGACCTGTTTCACATCTTGTCGGACATAGCTCTCACCAAGGATTTACGAGAACATGAACAGAAAGAGGAAGTAAAGCAAAAGAGAAACGAACAGCCATCGCAGCCAGGCAATCTTAGTCCACTTTGAGCCATCACACACTTCCATGAGCCATCGTTCAGCCAGACGATCTTCATCCACTTCACCCTCTTCTTCTTCTTCTTCTTCTTCTTCTTCTTCCATGGCCGGAGAGAGAGCATATCGCAAAACAGAGAGAGGAGTGAGAGAGTTGGCTAGGGTTTGAGTTTGATAACCGTGGATGTGGATTTTTTGGGGGGTAAAAAATGTGGGTTTGAATGTGTTGGATTTCGTTGATATTTGTTAATTGACACAAGTCTGTAAAAGAAAGCAAATGCTTTTTTCCCAACTACTCCCCATTAATCCCTACTATATTTATTCTCCATATGGTCACATTATAATAAGGCTGCCCACTGGAAATATAAATATAAATTATACTCACACTACGTATCTTAAATATATATAGATAGTACCCCATATTTATTATTATTTCTAGAAGTCACAAAGATAATCACAAATATAAAATTTCCACCCATCATTTAATTAGTTTTCACATGTCCTTCAGCTTTATTCAATTTCTCTCAATATTAAATTATAAGTATTCAATCAACATAGATGTATACCCGTACCCGTACCTAGTTTTTGGATCCTTTATGGCCGTGTCCCCTTGTCCTAAAAATTCGAGATCTACCAAGTCCGACTCATGGATACATGTCCGCACCCGACGCACACTCGAGTCTGGGAAACATAGGTTGTGACAACAATTAGATCAACTGCAGGAGAACCAAGCGAATTCCATATTATCGTAGGCCTACACCAAGGGTCGGTCTTGAATCCTTATTTGTTCGCCCTAATTATGGATAAAATGACTAGACATATACAAGACGAAGTCCCATGGTGTAAGTTAGTCGCAGATGAAAACAGAATACATGGAATTTAGCTTTAGTAATAGTTGAAGCAGAGACAATGAAGAAGTGAAGATCGAAAATCAGGAAATACCAAAGAGGGAACACTTTGCTATCCAAGCTCGATGATCAGTAAAGATGGGGCGATTGGTGATGATGTGACCCATAGAATTAAAGTAGGCTAGCTTAAGTGGAGGAGTGCTTCCTGCATATTATGTGACCGGTGAATACCAACAAAGTTGAAAGGGAAATTCTATAGAACATCCATTAGGCCAGCGATGCATCATGCTCTACGGACAGAATGTTGGGCAATTAAGAAACACCACTAGCAAAATGAGTATAGCTGAGATGAGGATGCTTAGATGGATGTGTGGTGAGCTATGAAGCACAGATACGACACGACATGAGCACGTCGACATGACAAAATTCTGGAAAAATTGCACGTAGACACTGCAGGAAACCTGTCCGGGAAGTGTCGAGTGACTCGTGGCCTTGCGTCAGACAAGACACGTGACGTGTTACCTAAGAGGTGACAGTGCTTCCTAGGTGGTGAGACTAGGAAAGATAGAATTAGAAATGAGTACATTCGAGAGACTATAGGTGTGACACAAATTGAGGATAAATTGAGGGAGAATAGACTCAGATGGTTTGGCCATGTGCAACGAAGACCTGTAGATGCCCCGGTACGAAAGAGTGATAGGATCGTAGTGCCTGGAGTTGTTAAAGTGAGGGGCAGACCTAGACTAACCTGGGAGTCTATAGGTTCACAAGATACGGATATTTTAATTTATATAAGCATATAGCTCTTGATCGTGCATAATGGAGAAAAATGATTCATACAGCCAACCTCAATTGATTGCGCACAAGGCTTGGTTTGGTTTGCTTTGCTTTGGTTAATACTTTAGATTCTATTAATGTAAGATATTAATTTCAAATAATATTTGAGGTATTTAAAAACCTTTAAATAAATTCTAAGTAATACTATTAATATGTTAATTAAATACTACTCCGAAATAATTTTTCTACATATCTAAAATTCATAAAGCAGTGTTTATAAGCTAAAAAATATCACATAAATAATTTTAACAAAATTGTGTTCCTTTTTTGAATAAAACAGAATATTGAAATATTTTAGGTGAAATTATAAAGCATTAAGTAAGACAAATAGCTATGGTTATCAAGATTGAAAGCAAAATTACAAAAAAAAAAAATGATTTACAATAAAAGGGCAGCCCAGTGCATGAGGCTCCCACCATTGCGGGTTCTGGGGAGGGTGAGATGTACGCAGCCTTACACTTGCAAGCAGAGAGGCTGTTTCCAAATTTGAACCATTGACCTCCCAAGTAGGAAAGTAAGCGATCGGTTTCGGTCGGTTTTTTCGGTTTTTCAGGAAAAAAATAAAAAATAAAAAACTGACCTATAGTGGCAATCGGTCGGTTTTGGCTTGAACATACATTTAAAAAACCAACCAATCGGCTTTTTGGTATCGGCTTCGGTTGGTTCTCGGTTTTTTACTTACACCCCTACCTCCAAATCACAATGGAGCAACCTTAGCATTGCGCCAAGGCTACCCTCTAGGAAATGATTTATAATGATTTAACAAATTTTAAAATACCAAATAAACCCCTCGTACGTGTTTCAAAAATTAAGTCAAAGTCTGACAAATTGGTCAACAGATAAATCGACTTCTTCATGCAGCTGAATAGTCACCAAAATACTACCCAAAATTTGTTATTGATATATCTCACTCATTCTCAACGAAATCAAGCCAGTCCTATATGACAATTGATCCTCTCGACGAAACCTATCCATATACTTAGATTTGGAGTCTCAATTCTTAGTAATTTGCACGAAAAATGTGATAAAAAAAACAAATCAGGTCGTGTGAAAATTTAACAATTCGTGATGATTGGCTATGGATTTTCTACAACTGTTCTTAGAGGGATATAACGGACCTAATACGAACCTTTTGGCATAGGTTTCATAGGTTTCATGGGTTTTACTGGGGGGCTATGGATACAGTGGTGTAGCTGGTGGTGGCCCTTGGCCCTGGTCATGGAGCCGCGGTCGCTGCCTGGGGGTTGTGGTCTCACCCAAAATCTCCTCTCATCTTTTAATTTTCAACTGATGTTCCAAAATTCTTGGGAATCTATTGAGAAACTTGTTTGAGGCTTTTAATTCTAAATTTCAGTTTCAATAATTTCGGATGTTTGAGATTTTTTCTTGAGAAATTTCGGTTTCAAAGTTTGCAATTTTTTACAAACTTTTGGAAAACTTCAGTTTCAAACTTGTTTGGGGTTTCTGAATTTTTTTTGACATTTTAGCGTTCTTCATCTCTTCAGTAACGGATGGCGAAAACTAAAAAATCCATGGTTTCCCGATAGAACCCTATTTCGCCCAAGTTGTTGCGGAACCGGAAAAAAGAAGCGGTTTTTCGCACATCTTGCTCATACTGCAGGTCCCACTTGTGTATCGGATTTGGCCGAAGAAGGATCGGACAGTTTGGAGTACTTACCTTCTTGGGACTGCATGGACCAAGATCTGCTTTCATTATATAGACAATATCGATCTACTTTAGGCTATATGAGGACTTCGAGATCAAATATAAGATGTTTCTTTCCATTCCTCATGAGCCACTTATTTCTCCGAAACAAGAGGTCAAAGTGATTTTCCACCCTTTTCCCAATAAGTCGATGGCGTTACACCATTGGGATACTTCGAATAAACTGTTTATCGTTGAGACCGTTCAGGAATATTCAAATATGGCAAAGAAGTTATTTTGCCATATTGCTACGTCAGTCGGAAGTTTTTTTCTCGAGTGCAAGGAAAATGAATCTGTGATAAATGAAGCAAATTTGTGATCAAATGAAGCTGGCTCTGGTTTGTGAGAGATCTTAGTTTGCTGCCTCAGATCTATGATCTTAGCACGTAAAACATAGGATTTGAAATAATTTTAGAAGTCTCTCAACTCTATTTTCTTACGTTTTTCCCTTCTTCCCGGGTCTTTGTTTTGCTATCTCCTACTATACTTATAGAATAAAATGATGAAGAAACTGCCAGAGAAAAATGGAACTAGCTGCATGTGATGAATCTAGAAGAGAGAGGCAGAAGTCCAAAAAGGCCGCGGCTGTGTCTTCTCAACTTCTCAAAGAAGGTGGTGAAAAAGGCCACCTAGGTAGTCTTTTTGAAGGCTTTTCTAGCTCTGTGAGAGAAGGAAGAGAAGGGAAGAGAAGAGAGAATCCTAATCAAACTTGTATTTCACATATTTGGTTTGGGTCATTGTCACCTGTGTAAGTATTTCACTTGGAATTGAAGGTCTGAATTTTTTAGAAAGATTTAGTATCTGAAGAGGGGAAAAGTCCAGAGGAGAGGGAAAACAAAGCACTGTAGAAGGCTGATTTAGTATCTGAAGAGGGGAAAAGTCCAGAGAAGAGGGAAAACAAAGCCCTGTAGAAGGCTGCCACGTGCCTGCTTCATATATCACCAGGGTTTATTGAGCTCACACTTCACCAGGATTTTATTCGTTCACACCTTCACTTTTATATTCTAGATATAGATAAAGATATATAGACTAATTACGATATGATGAACTCCCAATGCACGAACCCCAAAAAATGCTGATGCAATAGCACTTTTATGTAAGGATCCTCACGGAGGACAAAAAGTTTTGACAGTTCAGTGTCTTTTTCCCCACCATTCAAGAATTGCTGATAACGTAAACCTATATGGGATTAAGTGCAGGCTATGAACTCACAAAAGAAATTAATGAATATATAAGACAATCAATCATAATAATTATTAATGATAATGCCTTCCACCAAAAAGAAAATTTTGCAGCAAAACTGGCCATCTTCTCTGTGATTCTTTCAGCCACCTCTTTATTTTTAATCTTTGCAACACCATACCAGCAAGCAACAGAGTACAGAAATGGAACCACAACTCAGTAAAGCATGGTTGTCAAGTAAAACAAACTCACTGTTTTTAGGTGGAGAAATGTGCTTGGTGGTGCTCATTAAATCCTTTTCAGATGTTTCAACCTCAATACTTTCATATCCAGTACACTTCTCTGAAGATATATTTTCTACTCCATGTTGACTGAAAGCTTGGAAGGTATCATACATACTATCCCACATTCCACTCTTCAGAGTTATCACCTGAAACAAAAGAAAGCAACTCAATCATGATGCATCCTGATAAGGCCACGTCACAATCATGAATCAAATTATGCGTTTATAAAAAAAATAACTAGTCAACAATCCGTGCAATGCACGGGAAAGGGAATTTATCAAAAAAAAATAAATAATAATAATAATAATAATAATAATAAATAGAACAAATTAAAACTATAAATAAAAGGGATAAAAACAATGATATATATAACATATAAAGGAAAGAAAAAATAAAATAAAAAGAAAACTAAAGCACCCATTTATATAAAGGGTAATACTTGGGACGCACCGAAAGACAACTTTTGGGACACAACTCAAGAGATGAGTCTATCTCTCTCTTGTATCACTGTGGGGACCAGTGACATCATAGGAGAGATATAGACACATCTTTTGGGTTGTATCCCAAAAGATGTGACTTTGGGTGTGTCTAGGGGTGTAAAAAAACCGAAAAACTGAACCAACCGACCGAACCGGTCAACTTCAGTCGGTTTCTATAAAGGGGTGGTCGGTTTCGGTTCTGCATTCTGAAAAATCTCGGCTCTCGGTTCGGTGTCGGTTCTGATTTATTTTAGGCCGAAACCGACCGAACCGACCCAACCTACTTTCATATGTACATATAGATTTATATAATACTCCATACATGTACATAGTAATCTCCTCTCTCTCTTCATTTTCTTGAAACCCACCCCTTTCTCTCTCTTCAATCTCATAAATGTCTCTGACAAACTATCCAACCCCTATATTTCTCTCTCTCTCTCTCTTCAATCTTGGTAAACTCACCCACTGTCCTATCTAATCAATCCAAGGATTTGCAGCAACATCCTACGGTTATATCCATATTTTGATTATATTAATATATACACAAACCCCAAGATTAATTTTTTACTCTTAGAAAGTCCAACAAATGACACATCAACCAACAAAAGCCTAAAAGCTCTGCACACCACCTTTGAAAATTGAACCCCATATAAAGCTTTGTAGTGTATAAAATGATGTGCAACGTACAGTGCAAGTTTCCAGTTTAAAAAAATTGTAAAAAAGCACATCAATTACACGCCAATCAGCATCCAAAGAGAAACCCACTTGCCATATTTTTTAACCTTTCATTTTCTAATTCCCCTCTCTCTCTCTCTCTCTCTCTCTCTCTCTCTCTCTCTCTCTCTCTCTCTCTCTCTCTCTCTCTCTCATTCACCTAACTCTCTCTTCTCTCAACTCAAAGGAGAAGCGACCAAAGGATGAACTCCGGCCACCACATCTACTTTTCGATGATGAAGACTCAAGGATGAACTTCAGCAAAGGACCAAGGATCTAGAGTTTTTCAAGTTTTTGGATGACTTCTTTTGAAGGATTTAGATGTGATTTTGTTGTATCTATGAATACTTTTTTTTTCCCAAGCTTTTAGAACTAGTTTTACAAAGAAAGAAGACATTGAATCAAGATTGTTTGATGTTAGTGTTTTTTCATATTTAAGATCTCTGGTTTTTTACATTCAAGGTTGTATCTTGAGTTTTTTTCCTTAGATTGTGTGCAATGCCTGGAAAAAACCGACGGCGAACCGAACCAAACCGAAGTAATTTCGGTCGGTTTGGTTCGGTTTTAACAATTATTCGGTCGGTTTTGGTTTCCATCCCTGTGAAAACCGAATGTTCAGTTCGGTGCACTATCAACCCTCAAAACCGACCGAACCGAACCAATTTCACCCCTAGGTGTGTCCCAATCTTTACTCTTATATAAAAGCACGTTTTTCATGTACTCCAACCAGAACACCTTACTCAAAGGCTTCCCAACCAATGATCATGAAAGGCTTAAACTACCACAACCAACCATAACTTCCTTTGACTACAACAGAGAAGTTCTCAAGAACTGACCATACAGAGCACCGCACCTAGTTTCTACAAATATGACTTATATGAACAAATATATATATATATATATATATTTACAAAGATTCTCTAAAGAGGGCGCCCTCTCTTTATTAAAGAGAGGGCCTCTGTTTTGGCCGTCAGATCGTGTTTAAAAATCGTGAAATGACAAAACTGCCCATAATGAAAACACGATCCGACGGCCAAAACAGAAGCCCTCTCTTTAATAAAGAGAGGGCGCCTTCTTTAGAGCCTGACTGTATATATTTATATATATAGGTACAAGCACAACAATAACTTAGATTCACATATAGACATAAAGATGGTTCATGTAGAAATATATATATATAATTAAAGAGAGTTCAAGGAAAGATACAAAGGTAATTTCAGATTCATGTAAAGGTTCCTTGTTCTTGGGGAAGCTAGAAGGGTGGCTGGGTATTTTGTGGGGTGTCTATCTATAGCCAAAAAAAGAAGCAAACGAAAAAAAGGAAATACCAATTGGAAAAAAGAACAACATACAAAATGCCATGTGGCACATTGTGGGAAGAGCTTTGCTTTGCTCTTTATACAATACACAGATAGATGGTAGATAAATAGATGAAGTAATAAAAAAATAATTAACCTCGTGGCAATTTTTCTGCTCCACAATATAGACATATACACGGGATTGTTAGACGCTACATTGTACTGAATAAAATAAGAACAAATCTCCTAGCCATGATAGGTAAATCCTTAATGCCATTGAATATCACAAGGTTAATATGCCAAGATATGCTACAAAAAGAAGGGAGCCTTGGCACAACGGTAAGGTTGCTCCATTGTGACCTAGAGATCATGAGTTCGAATCTGGAAACAGCCTCTCCTGCAGGGTGCCCAAACCCGCAATGGCGGGAGCCTCGTTGAACTGAGTTGCCCTTTTTATGCAACAAAAAGAAGTGAACCAACAATAATTACCAGTATGCAGGTTGGCTTTACAAAGAAATCCATGCAACTCCGAGACCCTTAGCAAAAGAAAACACATAGGTCGGGAACAAATCATCGTTGTAAAATCTCAATAAAAAAAAATACGAGGAGGACAACTAGTGTACATGTAGGTGAAAATGATCATATATTCATACAATATAGACATCTATTGAATCATTTTTCCCTCCAGAAACGCATTAGTCTTATTGACTTTCTAAAATCTCATTAAATTCATGTCAAATCTATATTTAAAAGATTCAAAAATTGACATGGCTAAACCCAAAGGGTTTTAGTCAAATGTCTTCTGTTGAGTGACTTGAGTTCAATATTCAAATCACCTCCACCGCAACTTAGGCAAACCCCAAGCATAAAGAAATTTGCAGCTGTGTAACTTGTGGAATCCTATTTAGGAAAACAAAAAAGAACAAAGCAAAATATTGCATGATATATATATATATATATATATTTGTGGATCCATTACGAAATCAAGCTTCGTAGTTTAGAACTTAGAAGCAGGAACCTTCTAAAGTGGTTACACTCCCACCTCAAGGTCTCAGACTCTCGATTCCGCGCTTCTTGCTACAAAGCTTGTCGGAACCTCGCTCCCACCCCGCTCCCATCACTACCAAGTCTCAAAAGAACTTATAAATAGATTCGGGTTCTTATTTTGCTCAAACAATTTATCAAAGAAATATATTTATGTCGGAACATATGGTTTAAGACTTAAAAACAAAATCTACGAACACAATATCTTATTTCAATGTTCAATCCAAATTCATCTTCACTATTTAAATACAGAATATATCTATCTGAAATATATGGACGCTCCCAAACTTTGAACCTCTTAAAGTTCAACGCTTCACCGCTCCCGCCCCCGCTTCGTGCTTTTATGGTTCAGACGTGGATATCAACACTAATCTCTCCACTTTTTTGAGGTCGAGTGTCCATCTAAATTGAACGAAAACTGTGAATAGCCTCGTATTTGGAAATAATGTTGCATTAGAAAAAAATACAAAAGACATGTGACGTACTCAATACGTAACTTTCCTATCCTATATATAGATATATATATCTTCTGTTGTTATGGACTATCACGTATATATATATATATATATCTAATACATAATATATAATATAATATATTCCTTTTGCAAAAGTCGAGTAACAGAATTTCAAATAATAATAATATATCTATTTTAATGGGAGCCTTGGCGCAGTGGTAAGGTTGCTCCACTGTGACCTAGAGGTCAAGGTTCGAATCTGGAAACACTCACTGTTTGCAACTTGCAAGGGTAAGGCTGCGTGTATGTCACCCTTCCCGGGCCCGCAATGGCGGGAGCATGTGCACTGGGCTGCCCTTTTTACTTTTTATGGGAACATATCAATTCAAAGAATAAAGTAGTAGTAGTAATAATAATAATAATAATAATAATAATAATAATAATATTATATAGAATGGGCCTGGCTCTTAAGTGAACTGGGTAGAGTGAACTTACCCAGTGAACTGAGTTTTTAGCCTAAAAGAATCCGCGGGTTGTACCGCTGACCCGCGGATTCTTTTAGGCTAAAAAGTCAGTTCACTGGGTAAGTACACTCTACCCAGTTCACTTAAGAGCCCCTCCCTATATATAATACTAGCATACATGTATATATATATATATAATGTAAAAATAAGGAAGATGTTAGACAAAAGCCTAAAAAGTCCGAAAGGTAATAAAGTAACTTCTCAACTACTATTGATAGAGGTGTTGATTTACAGCTGGCTTCATTGATTACACTTCCTTTCTAGGCCCTAGTATTCCAGATCTGAAGGTTGCGCATACGTCCACCGCAATGGATCTCACCTCCGACCAGCGACTTTCTTTTTATTTTATTTTAATTTTTTTTTTTTTTGGGTACCATCTGATTTAAGGCCCGAATCTTCACAGAGGGAATCGCGAATCTCCGGTGATAGGATTGCGGTTCTTAAATGATTCTCACTGAGAACTGCAGAACCGCGATTTTTGGTGAGATTCGAACGACATATAGGTGATTTTTGCTTCTAAGATTAAGATACTAATCCACTATCTGGCATGTACAGATTGAAAATTCTGTCCTCAACTCTACGAGTGTTCCCATGAAAGTCTTCCCTACTTCTAATTCTGTTTAAAACACAGATTCTTTCAGTGTGTAAAGGAAGCACACCTATTTTGAAGAATTCTTACCATTTTAATGTTATAGTGATCTCTTTTTTTTTTTTTTTTTTGTGTGCACCTTGTGTAAGAAGGGTGCATCCTCATAAACTGTTTTTAATGATTTCTCTTACATATTAAGGAGAAAAAAAAAATAAACAGGGCAAAATTTCCATGAAAAACATCAAAACAACGTGAAAAACAACCTTGATGAGGAATTGCCACGAAGATTACACACGAATTTAATTTTTTTAAGAACCGTTTAGGATTGGCATTTTTCCTTTGATGGGGAACGGCGGGGCTAGTGTTGAGTTTACCTTTTGACAGGAAATTATAAAAATAAAAATAAAATAAAATAAAATAAAACAAAAAGGTTCTATGATAGAACTTAGGTGACTACAGTCTACATTATCACCGTGTTAGGCAAAGTCTATTACAAAATACATATGCACTTTCTAGTTTTTTCCAGAGAAGGAACAACCTGATGAACATTTGGAAGAGTTTAAACCCATGTTTCGGCAGCCACATCTATAGGCTATCCTGATAGTGTAAAAAAATTCAAAATTAAAGACTGACAATCCCTTGAGGTTTACGCCTTCTTGCCCAAAGGATAGTGCAGCTTGCGTTACACATGAGCCTTTTAGACATTTTCACGAGAAAGAGTAAACCACATTACTTGTACCAACAGTTGTGAATTTGCACTGACCAAAAGATGCTCCACTCCAAAAGTAATCTAATATTTACTCAGCATTTTGAGAACTGATACTCCACAATAAATTATTCTGGGGAATTAATTTAACCACAAATAACTTACAGCAACATTGACCAGCATTCCAATAACTGGGAGGTTTGAACAGAACGCTTTGAATTTCTTTCTTTGGGGACGACTTACTTTATAGGACTCAAGCATCCTGTCTAAAACCTAAGACATAAGAAGAAATCCATGAGAACCAGCATCAGTCAGTCAAAATGGCATAAATACTTGTTTTATTTTCTCCATGGGGCAGAGAGAGAGAGAGAGAGAGAGAGAGAGAGAGAGAGAGGAAAACATCAAAATCACATACAGACGAATTATAAATCGGACACAACAACGGAATTTCTTGGCAGCTCGTAAAGCAAATTATAGAAAACATACCTAGCAAATAACAGGAAAAATAATGTAGGAAAAGGTTTCTTTACACTTATGCACCGGCTAAGTAGCCCAAGCGCACACGTAAATGAATTAATCATGCGATGGACACCTATTTCTCAACAACTCTCCAGTGGCATTTGTCTACCATGCAACATATGTCACCATGATAGAGAATGAATATCTAATTTCTAATCTAATTGCCCAATAATCACCTGACATGCACCGGATATATTTGCCTTCCTAAATAACTTCGATTTCATTTCAGGACTGAATCGACCATTTGCAGTGATCTGCACGCAAACCATAACTATCACAATAGGCCACTACTAAGTACTAAGTGTAAGTCTCATCATCTCAGGATGTTGTTCGTGTAATAGGTGCAAAGTGAATCGGGTTTTTTTCAAATGAAGTGGCCATGCCCGCATGATGTCCAAAGACCTTGCTCCATTTCGATGAAGTATTAATCAGTGACAAGTGTATGTACCCTTGTAAAGTATAATAATATTAATAAGAAGAGGTTACACATGTCTTGAAGCCTCAAACTCTCACGAGGTATGGTCTTCTGTCAAAGGAAGCATAACGGTCCTTGGCCAGTTGAACAATACTATCTATAATGGTATGCAAGAGATTTATTTCACATTTTCCAGTAACCCACATTATTCCATGAGGACCATGACACTAGGCCTGGCCATCAACAGCTACTTCACAAGTTTGGAAGTAGTAGATCTATTATGAAGGATTAATTGCAGATGCACATTAAGTACACACATTTTCCTTTTAGACCGCAGAACATTTTCTGGGTGGGTGAGTACGATCATGGCATAACACATGATTAAAAGGGCTAATACAAGGTTACTAACTGCTGAAAACAAAACAAAGGAAAGATTTCAAACTTGAGCACCAGAACTGCAAATCAATACAATAGCAGATACGTCAACAGAGTGGTGTCTAATATTGTGTCGTAACTAAGAGCGTCTATTTACCTCAGCAACATCGTTCCCCTTGCATGCTTCTTTCCATGTTGTGACAAACATCCTCATAGGATCATTGGCAAGGGATATATCAGTTCCACTCTGATTATTACACTCCAACTCATTGTCATCCAAACAAAGAAGACATTTAATTCTCTTTCTTTTACCAAGTTTCCTGGCTGCAGATACTTTGCAGTTGAAATTATTAGATTTCCTTTTCCTACCTAATAATACCCTGTCACTCTCACTGCACTTTAAACTGCTAGAAAGTGGGTTACCATCCATTTCACCTTTCAACCCATGCCAACCCATCTCCTCAGACGCCAATGGATAGGGACAGCTACTCAATCTGTCCCCACATGGCATACTTTGATTCGAGATATTGCGACATGGCTTACTCAGTCTGTCGTTTTCATCCTCGTTATCTATGGGTTCAATATCATCACTACCATCGATCTCTGAACTTGATGAAACAAATGTAGTGTGTTGGCCAAAAATATCCTCGTGTACCAAGGAAAATGATCTTACATGCTGTGCTATGGAACTAAAACGGTCAGTGAGCTTATTTATCTGTGATTGTAAGGAACGAAGAGGGCGGTTCTTTCTTTTCTTTTCTGATGATTTCGGTTTCAAGCCATCAAAACACTTCTTTAAACTCTCCATTTCTATTGTCCTTGCTTTTCGGAGATAAGAAATATGCATCCTACAAAGTTAATCCAATAAAAATGTAGAACGCGATTAGCTTTCAGATTGCACCACGAGTACTGGGAAAATGAAATGTCCCCATAATATAGAACACAACTAAAAAAAACACTAGGATTCCTATCCACTATCCACTAAAAGGTTTATAGCAAAAGGTAGCAATGTGGAAGAAACTTCACTATTCCAAAGGATATATCAGCAAAAAGATCAACATCCAAAAAAATGATGCAAAAGATTTCCATCAAATTTCGGAAATGTCATTAGAGAAAGGAATAATTAATGAGAAAGGGATAATTAGACTCAAAAGCCAACATAATTATTTGGCAATTGATTTCTACTTGATCTCCGATTCTGAATGCCACAGACAACTCTCTTCTTTACCTCTCTTCTTGAGAACAAAACAGAGTACTAAAAAAATCATGTACGTAGAGAATTTGATAGCTAAAATAACTGACTGATGGATCCAGAAGCCAAAGATGTGCTATATCTGATTTCAATTTCAGAGCAGTGTCTCACAGATGATATGGATATGTTTAGAGAGAGAGAGAGAGAGAGAGAGAGAGACACACACACACACACACACAGAGCACATTTGTGATATTGTTTCCAATAAAGACCAACGACTGCCCGAATTAAAAAGAGTGATATAGTCAACATCGAGGATAATGATAAGGGCAGAGGCTAATGATCATATAGTTGGGTACGACATACTTAGGAACATTGACTTACATGAGGCTATGTCCTTTGAATGGTAAATAGGAATAAGATCAATATAGTTGCTTTCAAATAGTTGGTATAAGGTATATTATTCTACAATTTCTAACAAGAAAAGTAAACGACACTTCGTCTCCAGTTCCGAAAGGACAAAAAACTTCATGGAAGAGAGAGAGAGAGAGAGAGAGAGAGAGAGAGAGAGAGAGAGAGAAGAGAGATGAATAAAAGAACAGACACCAGTAATGCATTCTCAAAGAGAACCCTCAAATACAAACTACACATGCATACGTAGACTTACATCTTAGGGCTTTACTCACTCCAACTACTTAAGGAAAAACTTAGTCCCTAATTAGAAACCATCCCAAACTGAGATGAGACCCACTTCCTTAAAAGTTAAAACCCATAACCCAAACAAGCCAACAGAGTCCAACCCCTGAACCAAGTTACTAGAATTCCCCTTTTTCCATCACTGCATACTCATGTAAGGCACCAAGGATGCACAACCCAAGTATATGCAAGTGTTAAGAACGTTCCAAAATTAGGCTCCCACAGAAAAATTCTAGTGCTCACAAAAGAAAAGAATCAAGACTGTGTTCTTGATACTTCTTTGCACTTTTGAAGCCTCATGTTATCAACTCAGCATCTCGATGTGATGGAGGTGTTAAAGTTACCTCACCCACAATTATATCTCAGAAAAAATCAATAGAAATATTACCCATGACTTAGTGTTAACAGATGAAATAAAAACAGTAAACATCCAATTTTTGCCCTCAAATGAGGAAAATGAGTAGATTGCTTATCATTAATGAACTCATTAAATTTGTTTGTTTCTCTACATACCCCAAGCTTTGAATACGCACGTGAAGCTTTTCCCGGTCAGTGACAGAACACTGCTTAGCAATAAAATCCAAAAGTTCTTCAGCCTCAACAAGTTCACCTCTCTGAGCATCCATGAACTCCCGAATAAAAGAAACAATATCTTCACTTGTGATCTTGTACACCTCTGTCACATCAGAGCTCACAGAGAAATAATTCCGGACAAGTGGGTGCTGCACTAATGGGCCCAATTCAAAATCTTCAAAACGCTCAACACCTTCGCTTTGGCATATTGCCAGTTCCAAATCATACAATGATGTAACTCTCCGGACAGCAACAAAGCAGTTGATAAATGCATTAATCTACAAAAAAATCATTCAACAAAATAATCAAAGGACTTAATTTCAACTGAACAAATAAAAACCGTCTATCAGTCAGTCGCAAAAACAAAAACTGCAAGCCTTTATGATTATTGTTACTTCTATTTATCAATCTTGAAAATCCATTCAAACCCAACTTACCGATCAAGGAAATTTATTAATGCTTTAATTTTTGAAAACTAGTCCCCTATATTTCCTCAGCACCCAAATGCAACTTCAATTCCCATTTGGATGCTAAAGTTACAAAACTATGAAACTTTAAGTTAAAGCCAACGAAAATAAAGACGAGAATTGTGTTCAAATCCAACCAAACATCATGTGCTGGTCAATTGCTAATAATTTATGGATTCGGAATCCTAGAAATAGTTAATTAATAATTGTTGAAGAATATTTCGGAACCATGCCATGTTTTACGGATTACGAAATATATGGAAATATTTGAGACTTACTTTCTAGGGTTGATTACAAATTACCCGTGTTTAGGCTCATTTTCACTTTAGCCCTGCAGTTTAAAAGTGGACACTTTACCCCCTATGGCTTCGGACTAAAGTAAATACTAAGATTTCTCTCAAAATAGCCTCATATGGGGATTAAGTGTTAAAATTAGCCCCATATAGTAGAGTTTAAGTATAAAAAATATATGCATATACATATGTATACATAATTCAAATAGTTTTTGACAATGGGCAATATTTGGGACACAAAAGAGTGACAAACAAAAGGATGAAGCATCTCATGTGGCACCCATGTGACAGTAGGACTACCACACTTAACACAGCACATGGGTGCCACATAGGTTGCCACATCATTTTGTGAAGCATTGTCAAACCTTCGACAATAATAAAGCTTCTACTTCGTGTCCTTTCTTCTACAACATTTCTCATCAACCCAAAACAGCAATACAAAAAAAAAAAAAAAAATTGCTATGTACACCTCTAATTTTGCTGTACACCGCTCAACTTTATAAAGTGGGAATTTTTAGAAGAAGAATGAGTAGAATAAAGGAATTTGGGTGTACATAGCAAATACACGGGTGTACCTAGCAAGTCCCAAAAAAAAATCGATGTCCTTTTCGAAATTACCTTTCCTTCTGTCAATATAAGGCGATGAAGAGATGGGATTTGTTGCATTTGAAACCCCAACAAGTCCCAAGAATCGACTTGCAGAGTCAACAAAGCAGACTGCGATACTTTCCACGCCGTAACACTCTCTCGGCTCGTGATAAGATTACGACGAGCCTTCTCTACTGCTTGATCGATCTCGAGAGCCTCTCTGGGCTTGGGATGTTGAGGCTGAGGCTGGGACCGGGGCTTAGGCTGAGGTTGGGGTTGAGGTTGAGGTCGGAACGATTGATTCGGGGACTGGTGGGGAGGGAAGTTGGGGTTTTGGATTGGGAAATTAGGATTTCGAATTTGGAAGCTAGGGTTTCTGACAAAGAACTGGTTGAATGGGGTTTGGGGAGCCTTGTCAACTGCTTGGTCGATCTTCTCATGAGCTCCGCTGGGGGGCCTGGAATGTTGAGGTTGAGGCTGAGGCTGAGGTAGGAACGATTGATGATTCGGAGGGAAATTGGGGTATTGGATTGGAAAATTAGGGTTTCTGAAAAAGAATTGGTTGAATGGGGGGGTTTGGGGAGTAGGGTTTTGTAGATAGTAGTTGTTGTTCATATTCATAACTGGTCCAGGAGGAGGTTGGGCTGGTGGCGGCGGCCACCGGCCGTCGTCGCCGGGCCGGAAGCGTGGGTGCTGTCTGTGCATGGTTATGTGTGTGTATATATGTATATATGTGTATACATATAGGAAGAGAGAGAGTGGCAAAACTAGCGGGTGAAAAAGGGCCCCCGTGGTAGAGAAGACATGACTGAAAGTAATGCTTTTGCTTTGTTTCTCAACGAGAAAAACAAATAAACAAAATCCTCCGTCTAAAACAGTGTAAAATTACAATTTTGTTTTCTTGGGCGTGTGGTTGTTGTTGTACCCCTCCCATAAAAAGTAAAATAGTGTAGGTTGGTGCAGTATTACTCACATCCAATTGCACCCAAAAGCTGCATACTACAATTGTGATCATACTCTAATTAGGACTGTCTATAAAGAAAATACTTTTGCTCACCCAAAATTTAGTACATCAATGCTCACCTAAGCATTCCATTGGTCAATGCAGTGGGACTCAGGATTAAACAATATTTAATAATATTGTTTAATCCTGGGTCCCACTGCATTGGCCAATAGGATGCTTGGATGAGCATTGGTGTACCAAATTTTGAGTGAGCAAAAATGCTCTCGTCTATAAATAAGTGTCCACTTTTCTTTTTTTTTTTTCTTTTTTTGATGTTTTAAAATAAATGTCCATTTTTTCGTTGGAATACTAAGTGGTTATTTTTTAAGTGAATAAATATTACCTGATTAGTATTCCTATCTTTTTGTTGGAAATATTTCATTGATATAATTGGAAAACAGAAATTATTCTGAATTATAACTTAAGGAAAATAGGAAAATTACAGACGATGTAAATAAAGCAGGAACTAAAATAAAATTGATCAAACAGAGGCCTGTGAAATTTCACAGTTTCCTTAAAACAGATTCGCCGCCTCACCGGATGTGCTTGAGGAAATCATCGGCGTCTGTCTCCCAGGATACAACAGCTTCTAGCAGTGGTACTTGCACATATACAACTGCTCCGGCGAACTTTTTATGCTTCGTGCTCTCTCAGGAAACCAAGGATAGAATATGACAGTGGAAGAAGACTCTGTAATTTCGTGTGTATAAATTGAGGGAGAGCTGGAATATATATAGGATTATCATATGCCTTTCCATTTTCTGTAACTACAACCTGTTCAGATCTTGCAACAGTTTAGAAATTCCAAAGGTTTCTGCAATGCAAAACATGTGCAGAAATTCCAAGGGTCTGTCATTACAGATTGGGAAAAAACTAAACTTGAGGGGTCTAAAAAGAAATATTATGTGCGGGCCGCACCCACGACCCGGCCGGTCGGACGGCGGCGGCGCGCGCGTGTGTACGGAGTAAACCTAAAGGGCCTTAGGTCCTCCCCCTTCCACAAAACTGGGTACCCCTTGGGGCCCAAACCCAAAACATGAAGTAGCCTTATAAATACGCTAAAGGCTACTTCTAGTTTTCCTATGTGGGACAAGGCAAGTTGTGAACCTCTTTCATTTCAATAACTCCTTGTAAGGGACAACCTTTAACCATTAATTTCTCATTCACCTATCAATAGTTTTGGACATGTAAATATCCAAACTTCATCTCCTCATGGAGGAGAACACAAATCCACAAGGACCCCACTTAAACTCTAAGTGGGTCCCACTTTTTATTAGCCCTTAAACATGGCCAAAACACATATTAGATAGGTGTAGACTTAAGTCCACAGGCGTCCTGGCTATACTAGTATCAGACTTGTTGAACTTCTCTAGAATCTTGTCTACATAATGTGACTGTGACAGAACAAGTCCATTAATATTTCTATAGATCTTGATGCCCAATATAACATCAGCAAGTCCCATATCTTTCATGTCGAATTTAGAATTCAACATTTTCTTAGTAGATTTAATGATTTTATCATTACTACCCACTATGAGCATGTCATCAACATATACACATAAGATGACATAGCCTTCATTCGTGTCTTTGACATAAACACATTTATCACACTCATCGATTTTAAATCCACTAGAGTCTAGAGAGTATAGCTTTGTCAAATTTTTCATGCCATTGTTTTGGAGCTTGCTTTAAGCCATACAATGATTTGACAAGCTTACACACTTTATTTTCTTGCCCTGGAGCAGAAAATTCTTCAGGTTGTTCCATGTAGATTTTTTCATTCAAATCTCCATTAAGGAAGGCAGTCTTAACATCCATTTGATGTATTTCGAGATCTCGCAAAGCTGCGATCACAATAATCATACGAATGGATGTTATTCTCGTAACAGGAGGATACGTATCAAAGTAGTCTAGACCCTCCTTTTGTCTATACCCTTTGATGACAAGTCTTGCCTTGTACTTATCAATAGTACCATCCATTTTCATTTTCTTTTTAAAAATCCATTTGTAACCCAACGGCTTACAACCAGGAGGAAGATCTACCAGTTCCCAAGTATGGTTTTGTAGGATAGAATCAATTTTACTTTTGATTGCTTCTTTCCATAATGGACCATCTGGTGATCTAATAGCTTCATTATAGATTTGAGGCTCACTTTCTATAACATAAGTTATAAAGTCTGGACCAAATGATTTTGAGGTTCTAGCTCGTTTCCCACGTCTAGGCTCAATATCAACATTTTCTTCTTGGATTTTACTAGTTTCCCCAACAGTCTCAAATGTGCGTTTTTTTAGAACTATATTCCTCTTTATAAGGAAATATATTCTCAAAGAAAGACGCATTTCTAGACTCCATGATTGTGTTCTTGTGTATATTTGGGTTTTCAGATTTATGTACAAGAAACCGATACGCACTACTATTATGTGCATAGCCAATAAATAAACAATCAACAGTTTTTGAACCTATCATTTCTTTCTTAGGAGTAGGTACAAGAACCTTTGCAATACACCCCCACATTCGTAAGAACTTGTAGGAAGGTTTTCGACCATTCCATTGTTCATACGGGGTTTGATCAACTTTCTTTCGAGGTACCTTATTTAAAATATAATTTGCAGAGAGAATTGCCTCCCCCCACAAGTTCTGTGGCAATCCAGAACTTATCAACATCGCATTCATCATTTTTTCTAAGGTACGGTTTTTTTTTCTTTCAGCAACTCCATTTGATGGAGGCGAATAAGGTGCAGTGGTTTGGTGAATAATTTCATTTTGTGCACAATAGTCACCATATGGTACTACATATTCACCACATCTATCACTTCTTAGCACCTTAATCTTTTTTCCAAGTTGATTCTCAACCTCTGTCTTGTATAGAATGAACTTATTCAAAGCTTCATCCTTACTTTTTATTTTTAGCAAATATACATAACAGTAATTAGTGTAATCATCAACAAAAGTAATAAAATACTTATTTGAACCATTTTTAAATCACATACAACAATGTGAATTAGACCTAATGGTTCAGTGCTTCTTTCAAGTAATTGAAACGAAGTCTTTGTTAATTTTGCTTCAACACAAATTTCACATTTCTGACTTGTGTCAATGTGGAAGTTTGGTATGTGGTCTAATTTAATTAATCTTCGCAAAGAATTAAATTAACATGTCCTAGTCTACCATGCCACAAATTGGAAGACTCAAGCAAGTAAACGGAAGAGGTACTCATTTTATTAATCTTTGGGAATACAGTCGCTACATTCAGTTTGAACATCCCATTACACATATATCCCTTCCCCACATATATTCCCGCTTTGGTCAGCACCACCTTGTCTGATTCAAGCAGACAGATTAATGTCAGAGACATCCTTTGAGATAGAATCTAACTCCGTCATATTAGCATGATTATTTTGGACTTTCTTTTGTGGCAGACGACATTCAGAAGCCCGGTGTCCAGTTTTGCCACAGTTGTAGCACTTTCCTTGAAACTGAAATTTTGGCTTCTTGGCGATACCACCTTTTGGCCCCATTTTGTATCCTCTGCCAGAAAAGGATTTCTTCTTCACTTTCGAACTTTGACCATGCTCAACCACATTAGCCTTGGCCACAAAGTTCCCTAAATTCTTGTCAGCCCCTTTGTTGTCTTCTTCAATTCGAAGCCTGACGATGAGATCTTCAATTTTCATCTCCTTTCGCTTGTGCTTCAAATAGTTCTTGAAGTCCTTCCAAGCAAGGGGTAGCTTTTCAATTATAGCAGCAACTTGAAAAGTTTCACTCAAGGTCATCCCTTCAGCATGGATTTCATGCAAGATTACTTGCAGCTCATGAACTTGACTGATCACAGTCTTCGAGTCCACCATCTTATAGTCGAGGAATCTCCCCACTACAAATTTCTTTGACCCGGCATCCTCGGTTTTGTACTTTCTGTCTAAGGACTCCCACAGTTCCTTAGCAGTGGTCTTAACACTATACACATTATAGAGTGTGTCGTGTAGGCCATTCAACACATAATTTCGGCACAGAAAGTCCGAGTGCTTCCAAGCATCAATAGCTAGCACAACCTCTCGGTCTTGTTCATTTTCATTAGGCACAGGAGCCTCTTCCTTCAAGAACCTCGCAAGGTTCAAGGTGGTAAGGTAGAACAGCATCTTTTGCTGCCACCTTTTGAAATCCACACCATTAAACTTCTCGGGTTTCTCCCTGTGGTTCACAGGAACAGTTTGGATTGAGGGAACCTTCACAGGTATGGAGCCAATCATCACGGTGTTGGAGACTGTAGCATCGTCGGTTGCAACAGGTGGGTGTGCAGTAGTGTTCACATTCTGATTTTTCATTTCTGAAAATATTATCAAAGGAGAAAATAAATTAAATCTAATATTTTATTTTTCCTCCTCTTTTTTTTTTTTTTTTTTTTTTCCTTTTCACAGCAACAAAATTTCGTTTTCAGTTAGGAAAACGAAGGAATTTTAAGATTCTGCTCGCTGAGTCTCAAGCAAAATGCGATTCTGCACACTTTTAGTCTAATGCAATTTTCCCTGATTTTGCACCGTTTGAGCAGAAAATGAGAATTACAGTAGCAGTTTTTTGTAAAACTGTTTCTAAAAAATAATTTCTGTTTTTCCAAAACCGAATCTGTTTTTGTTTTGTAAAATATATATAATCTGTTTTAAGATTATTGGAAATATTTCATTGATATAATTGGAAAACAGAAATTATTCTGAATTACAACTTAAGGAAAATAGGAAAATTATAGACGATGTAAATAAAGCAGGAACTAAAATAAAATTGATCAAACCGAGGCCTGTGAAATTTCACAGTTTCCTTAAAACATTCGCCGCCTCACCGGATGTGCTTGAGGAAATCGTCGGCGTCTGTCTCCCAGGATACAACGGCTTCTAGCAGTGGTACTTGCACATATACAACTGCTCCGGCGAACTTTTTATGCTTCGTGCTCTCTCAGGAAACCAAGGATAGAATATGACAGTGGAAGAAGACTCTGTAATTTCGTGTGTATAAATTGAGGGAGAGCTGGAATATATATAGGATGATCATATGCCTTTCCATTTTCTGTAACTACAACCTGTTCAGATCTTGCAACAGTTTAGAAATCCCAAAGGTTTCTGCAATGCAAAACATGTGCAGAAATTCCAAGGGTCTGTCATTATAGATTGGGAAAAAACTTAACTTGAGGGGTCTAAAAAGAAATATTATGTGCGGGCCGCACCCACGACCCGGCCGGTCGGACGGCGGCGGCGCGCGCGTGTGTGCGGAGTAAACCTAAAGGGCCTTAGGTCCTCCCCCTTCCACAAAACTGGGTACCCCTTGGGGCCCAAACCCAAAACATGAAGTAGCCTTATAAATACGCTAAAGGCTACTTCTAGTTTTCCTATGTGGGACAAGGCAAGTTGTGAACCTCTTTCATTTCAATAACTCCTTGTAAGGGACAACCTTTAACCATTAATTTCTCATTCACCTATCAATAGTTTTGGACATGTGAATATCCAAACTTCATCTGCTCATGGAGGAGAACACAAATCCACAAGGACCCCACTTAAACTCTAAGTGGGTCCCACTTTTTATTAGCCTTTAAACATGGCCAAAACACATATTATCCAACATTTTTAAATGGTAAATATTAAATTATTTGGTATTTGGATTAGCTGAAATCTTTCATCACTTCGAAACATAAGAATGTTTTTGGCAAACAAGCTGAAAACGTGGTTGTTTGCATAAAATGACCAAAAATGACAACCTATAAATACTTTTCAACTCTTTTGTTTTCAACATGTGAATTGAGCTTTAATGTCTTTTGACAAATTAAAATTAAAATTAAAATTAAAATTAAGTGATTGGTTTAAAATAAAATTTTAAAAAGCTACTTTTTTAGCTTGATTTTTCAACTGATTTTCAGTTTGATTTTTCATCTGGTTTGTTTAAGTTCTGAAATAAAACAATCACTATTTTTTCTCAAATTCCTTAAATCATAATTTAATTTTTAATTCTCAACTAACCCAAACAGACCCTTAAAAGTCAAACTACAAATTTTATATAAACTTTCTATGATATCCTTATAATCAATACAAAATAAGATTTATGTGTAGTTCAAAAATGAGTAAAAAAAACTAATCACTCATCACATCAAGAGTAAAATAGGAAAGTAGTAAACTAATTGTTTACTTAAAAACACACAAACAATATACCGCGAACAAATGTGGTGTAGGTTTCTTGCCTGAATTAAGTGGACTTTCTTATCGTGTAAAAGAAAAAGAACAAGAAGATGGGAGAATTCAAGAAGGAAAAGCAAACTTGATTAAACTAACACTATAGTGGCTAACTAAGGAAAAAGAAGATGAATAAATTTCATTAAAGATAAATTAAGAATTTGAATTGAAAGTAAACTTAATTAGGAATTGCATTAAAGATAAACGAATGACTATAAATTGCATTAAAGATAAATTAAGAATTTGAATTGGAAGTAAACTTAATTCGGAATTGCATTAAAGACAAACTAAGGACTAAAGTTTCAGGAAAAAAACTAATGACTAAACTAAACTAAAGTGGTCACGCTAGCCTAAAAAAAATAAGAACAATATAAAGATCATATATTGATGTAGTTGATTTTGGCTAAGGATCATTTACAAGGAGTACATTACATCTATATAATAAAGGAGAAATGCCTTTATGGGAAGACATTTTCAGCCCTTGGATCTTAATCCAAGGGTTGACAATCTCCAATGGCTGAAACAAATCCAGCCCAAACAAACTCAATCTAATTAACTCAAAGTCTTTAATCTAATGGCCCTATTATGGCCAATAACTACTAAAAGGGTAGAAAAATTCTATTCGAGAACATTTTTTTTTGTTGTCAGAAGGAAATCAAAATTCAATCCATACAAAAACTTAAGCAAGAGTCTCAGAGTTCAAAATCCGAACTGCCATTTCTTTGCAGATCAATTACAATCTCCTATAAAAAGGAAAGCAACCATTATTAGGTATGAAACTCGAATGAGAACACCATAGTTGATATTTCAGTTTATTATTTTCGATCAGCATGTCATCATTCATCGAACATCTGTAAATTCCTATGTGACTTTAGAAGTCCTATTAAATGTGGCCCACTAGCCTTCTATGTTAGTTGAACTCCACTAACTATTAGCCAATAGAAGATTGTCCCAATTAATATATATATATATATATATGTATGTGTATATATATAAAAGATATACGTTATTAATTGTTGAGAGAATCAATGATTGAATGGTTCATCTTTCAACAGTTATTAAATAAGGGACTTTTCATATTTCAAGAAAATATTTATGAAAGTCATTACGTATTCCAAGACTGTCTTTATGACAGTCATTAATAGTCCCTCTTCTCTCCTCTATAAAAGGTACACCCTACCCCTTGAAAGTCAATCTCAATCAATTACAGAAATAAGGGTGTACATAACTGAGAGACAGAGAGAAGAAGGTGAAGCCAAGAATAAAGTGCAATCTAAGGGGTTCCAATTTCTTCCCTAGCAATATCAATGGCAAATAATGGTATGTAAAATTTATATTTGATTTCTTAAGGTGTGTTTTATTCAAGATCTTGACAATTATATTATTTCCGCATGATAGTTTTATCAATTAAATACTAACAGTTGGTATCAGAGCAGAGGTTTTAAATATATACATCTTAGGCTAAAATTATTTAATCATATATGTTCATATAGAACTGTTTATATGATCGTATATATGTTCGCATATACATGTATATATCAGTACATGATTGTGTATTACAGTATTAGCCAAGTAAGTTTACACCTTTTGGTTCTGTGAAACCATTCACATGAGGTGTCTTTACCACGTGCATGCGATTAGAGTTGATGACCATTTTGTGATGAATAAGTTATTAATGTGTTGTCAACAAATGATCATGGACATGAATTATTACACACGATTTGGCCACTGTACAAGCATATTACGTGTAAAATGCTCATGAAATATTTAGAATAAAGTTGCCATGTGATTGGTATTGAATATTATATTACCAATCTGATTCAAACTTTTGAGTAAAGTTGTAGAAACAAATTTGCTTGGTTTGTTTGGGCAGTCGGGTAATTGTTCATTCAGTTGACCACCAAGTATCAAATTTTTCATTTGTTTAGAAAATTTACAGTAGTTTGTTATGTCTTACAAACTAGCTAAGAATTATAGTTTCACATGATTTGATTTGTTTTACATGTGAATAAAATATATGTAGAGAGAGTTATTGCTAATTCTTTGTCATTGAAAGGTTTTTAATCACATAAAAGAAAAATTTTAAATTTTATATTTTTATTGTGTAAGTGATTAAGTAAATAAATGACAAGTTTAGCAATTAAATAATAACTCTCGTAACAGTGATAAAGAATATACAATTTTAGAGTTATTGCTTAAAGTAATCATTGAACAGAAAATTCGATTACATAAAAGAAAAATTAGAAATTATTATTATTTTATTAAATTAGTAATTGAATTATTAAATAATGACTTTAGCAATTAAATAAATAACTCTAATAAAAGGTTAGAGAATATTATTGGTTAGTTTTATTTTCATATGGTTTATTAACTTAGTAGTTGCCAAAGTGACCTAGGTTAGTGAGCCTTATGAATATATAACTACATTAAAGATTAGTCAATAAGGGTGACATAAAAGATAATAATATTCTCATTGGCAGTCATAGTTGGGAGATTGGGACTAGCCCAAAGGAGAGTCACTTTCAACTAACTATGAACTGGATAGGGTAATGTAATTTGTGTTACTGAGTAGTTTAGAATTGGATACCCAAAGGTAACATGACTAACTATTAGGTAACATAAATTACATTAGACCTATATGGGTGATAATATTTTGCACCTATAGAGTGGACACTAGATATGCTATGGTTTCGCCCAAAGAAAAAACTGTAGTGATGTCAATAGTTCATCTATTTTGAATTTATAATTCTATATTAAAGATAGACTCAAGGCCTTAACGTGAGCATTGTCCTATTTCAGTGACTGTTCCCACTTCGTTGCACTCTCATGCATCTAGCATTCCAACTCTTAATGGGTCAAATTTTTCGGAATGGTATGAACAAGT
This sequence comes from Hydrangea macrophylla, assembly GCA_033977485.1. Taxonomy (NCBI): domain Eukaryota; kingdom Viridiplantae; phylum Streptophyta; class Magnoliopsida; order Cornales; family Hydrangeaceae; genus Hydrangea; species Hydrangea macrophylla. Next base: position 88,082,811 of record CM066998.1, on the reverse strand, counting down.
CCAATTCACACTAGGTGTGTTAGATCTTGGCATGGCACTGTTGGTTGTCAAACCTGAGGAAGTTACTGCTGACAGTACTGCAGTACAGGTTGACATTATGAAAGCCTGGGAAAGATCGAACGACTTAGTCTTATGTTTCTGAGGATGACCATAGCTAATAACATTAAGACTTCTCTTCCTCAAACTAATAGCGCATTGGAACTATTGACTACTGTCAAAGAACGTTTTAAATCAGCAGATAAGTCACTAGCAGGCACACTTATGGCAGAATTGACTAATGTCAAATATGATGGTAATAGAGGAGTTCAGGAACATATCCTCTATATGACTGACAAAGCTGCAAAATTAGGAGCACTAGGAATGCAAGTGGATGAATCCTTCTTAGCACAGTTTATTCTCAACTCACTCCCTTCTCAGTTCGGCCCATTCAAAATTCACTATAATACTCATAAAGATAAATGGAATTTGAATGAGCTGACTAGTATGTGTATTCAAGAGGAAGTGAGATTAAGGCAAGAAGGACCCCACTCTGTGCTAGTTGTAACTCATGAAGCTAAAAAGAAAGGAAAGTTTGTGAAAGGAAAGAGGATTCCACCAAAGAAAGGAGATTGACCTGGGAAAAGTAGTCAGGGCCATGGAAAGTTTATTGTCACGTGTTATTTTTGTGGCAAGAAAGGTCATGTGAAGAAGGACTGCAACAAGCGTAAGGCTTGGTTCGAAAAGAGAGGTATCAATCTTTCTTTTGTATGTTATGAATCAAATCTTGCTGAAGTTCCTTCTAATACTTGGTGGATTGACTCTGGGGCCTCAACTCAAGTAACAAATTCAATGCAGGGATTATTTACAACCCGGAACCCGAAGGAAAGTGAACAATTCATCTATATGGGGAACCGTCTCAAAGCGGAAGTGGTATTTGTTGGAACCTACCGCATACTCTTAGAGACGGGTCATCAGATGGATCTTATGGACACTTTTTATGTACCTTCGATTTCTAGGAATTTGGTTTCTCTATCCAGATTAGATGTTGCTGGATATTCTGTTTTATTTGGTTGTGCGAAACTTAGTTTAATGTATAACTCTATTATGGTTGGTTCTGGTATTTTATATGATGGTCTTTATAAAATTTCCTTGAATCATGAGTTTGCACAATCTTTAATAGCCCTGCATTCGAATGTTGGTTCAAAACGAGGTCTAATTAATGAAAACTCTTCAATCTTGTGGCATAAAAGACTGGGGCATATCTCCAAGGATAGAATTGAGAAATTAGTGAAAACTGGGATTTTGGATAACCTAGACTTCACTGATTTTCAAGTGTGTGTGGAATGCATTAAGGGAAAGCAAACCAAACACACTAAGAAAGGTGCCACAAGAAGTACTAAGCTTCTTGAGATTATTCATACAGATATTTGTGGACCACTCTCCATTCCATGTTTTGCTGGAGAAAAGTCCTGAATCACCTTTATAGATGATTTTTCTCGCTATGGTTATGTATATCTAATACATGAAAAGTCTCAGGCCGTTGACATCCTTGAGGTGTTCATTACTGAGGTCGAGAGGCAGTTAGATAGAAAGGTTAAAATAGTGAGATCTGATCGAGGTGGTGAGTTCTATGGTAGATATGATGAGACAGGTCAAAATCCTGGCCCATTTGCCAAATTTCTTGAAAAGCATGGCATTTGTGCTCAATACACAATGCCAGGTATGCCACAGCAGAATGGAGTTGCTGAAAGGTGTAATCGTACACTTTTGGATATGGTTAGGAGTATGATGAGTTTTTCAACTGTACCTGATTCATTGCGGGGTGAAGCATTAAAGACTGCAATGTATATCTTGAATAGGGTTCCTAGTAAGGCTGTCCCAATAACTCCTTTCGAGTTGTGGACTGGTAGGAAGCCTAGTTTGAGACATTTACATGTTTGGGATTGTCCAGCAGAAGCGAGGATCTTCAACCCACATGAGAAAAAGTTAGATTCACGGACCATATCTGGATATTTCATTGGTTATCCAGATAAGTCTAAAGGGTACAAATTTTATTGTCCTAACCATAGTACGAGGATTGTAGAAACCGGTAATGCCAGATTCTTAGAGAATGGCGAAGTTAGTGGGAGTGATGAATCAAGAAAGGTTAATCTTGAGGAATTAAGAGTGGATATCCCACCACCCTTTCCTCCTCGAGAAATTGTTGTTCCTCAAGCTGTTCAACCAGTTGAGGGAAATGAACAACATAATGGAAATGATTCACCACTTCATGAGGATGTTGCCATTGAAAATAATGTAGTACCACCACAATCGGCAGTTCTGAGGAAATCTCAGAGGGAAAGAAAACCTGCCATTTCAGATGATTATGTGGTGTATCTACAAGAATCTGATTTTGATATTGGGATTAATAAAGATCCGGTTTCATTTTCACAAGCCATGGAAAGTGATAATTCTAGTAAATGGATCGATGCTATGAATGAAGAGTTGAAATCAATGGACCAGAATGGTGTCTGGGATCTCGTTGAATTGCCTAATAATTGTAAGAAAGTCGGCTGTAAATGGGTCTTTAAGACCAAGCGCGACGCTAAAGGCAATATCGAGAAATATAAGGCCAGACTTGTGGCTAAAGGTTTCACTCAGAAAGAAGGCATTGATTATAGAGAGACCTTCTCTCCGGTATCTAAGAAGGACTCATTTAGAATTATCATGGCACTTGTAGCTCATTATGATCTAGAGTTACATCAAATGGATGTGAAAACTGCATTTTTAAATGGACATTTGGATGAGGATATCTACATGGAACAACCTGAAGGGTTCACAAAGAAAGGAAAAGAACATTTGGCTTGCAAATTAAAGAAATCTATTTACGGTCTTAAACAAGCTTCCAGGCAATGGTATATAAAGTTTAATGATACCATTACTGATTTTGGATTTAAGGAAAACACTGTTGATCAGTGTATTTATCTAAAGATCAGTGGGAGCAAGTTTATCTTTTTGGTCTTATATGTGGATGATATTTTGTTAGCCAGTAGTGATCTTGGTTTGTTACACAAAACCAAGGAGTATCTTTCTAAGTGCTTTAAGATGGTTGATATGGGTGAGGCATCCTATATCATTGGCATAGAGATCTTTAGGGATCGATCTCGAGGATTGTTAGGACTGTCTCAGAAAGGTTATATCAATCGAGTCTTGGAAAGATTCAATATGCAGCTGTGTTCAGTCAGTGATGCACCAATCATGAAAGGTGACAAGTTAAATGAAAGTCAGTGCTCTAGAAATGACTTAGAAAAGGAACAAATGAAGAAAGTTCCATATGCATCAGCTGTGGGGAGCTTAATGTATGCTCAGACTTGTACCAGACCGGATATTAGCTTTGCAGTTGGAATGTTAGGTAGATATCAAAGTAATCCAGGAATGGAACACTGGAAAGCAGCAAAGAAAGTTATGCGATATCTTCAAGGGACAAAGGATTATATGCTCACATATAGGAGATCAGATCAGTTAGAAGTGATCGGGTACTCAGACTCGGATTTTGGTGGTTGCTTAGATAGTAGAAAATCCACATCAGGCTTTGTGTTTCTGCTAGCTGGTGGAGCAATCTCGTGGAAAAGTGTGAAGCAGTCCATTATTGCTTCATCCACGATGGAGGCCGAGTTTGTGGCATGTTTTGAGGCTACGAGTCATGCTTTATGGTTGCGGAATTACATTTCAGGACTTGGTGTTGTTGAATCTATTGCCAAGCCGCTGAAAATTTATTGTGACAATACCGCAACAGTTTTCTTCTCTAAGAATGAAAAGTATTCTAGTGGTTCCAAGCACATGGAACTAAAGTACTTGGTTGTTAGAGAAAGAGTCCAGAAACAACAAGTGTCAATTGAAAATTTGAGCACTACTCTTATGATTGCTGATCCATTGACTAAGGGATTACCTCCAAAGGCATATAAGGAACATGTTGTAAGGATGGGTCTTTTGAGTAATCAATGATGTAAATGATGGATATTTCAGTTGTAGTGTAATTGACACTTATGCGCAATTAAAGTTTGTTTCTGTTATTTCCTGTTTTCAATTATGTGTGCACAATTTATGTTTTATTGTTTGATAAACAGGAAATGTCTTAACAAGACACATTACATGGGCATTACAGAATAATAGACTAAGGTTAGTACAGGTTATTAATGGCGTGGTGCATGGAAGGGAATACGACACAAATGTTGTACAACCGCTATGACTCACATTGATAGTCTATGCTAATCTTAGTATAACAGTAAATGACAGTTTGGGTGTATTGGCTAATTATGAAAATTTGTGATCACATTAAAGTTTTATATGTGGAATCCAACTAAATCAAGTATCATAATCGGTCTAGTGGACCAAGTGGGAGAATGTAAATTCCTATGTGACTTTAGAAGTCCTATTAAATGTGGCCCACTAGCCTTCTATGTTAGTTGAACTCCACTAACTATTTAGCCAATAGAAGATTGTCCCAATTAATATATATATATATATGTATGTATATATATATATATAAAAGATATACGTTATTAATTGTTGAGAGAATCAATGATTGAATGGTTCATCTTTCAACAGTTATTAAATAAGAGACTCTTCATATTTCAAGGAAATATTTATGAAAGTCATTACGTATTCCAAGACCGTCTTTATGACAGTCATTAATAGGCCATCTTCTCTCCTCTATAAAAGGTACACCCTACCCCTTGAAAGTCAATCTCAATCAATTACAGAAATAAGGGTGTACATAACTGAGAGACAGAGAGAAGAAGGTGAAGCCTAGAATAAAGTGCAATCTAAGAGGTTCCAATTTCTTCCCTAGCAATATCAATGGCAAATAATGGTATGTAAAATTTATAATTGATTTCTTAAGGTGTGTTTTATTCAAGATCTTGGCAATTATATTATTTCCGCATGATAGTTTTATCAATTAAATACTAACAACATCAACCTCAGTCTAACTAATGTTTCCAACTACAATTATGTTTATGAATAAAAGGGCAAATTTAGTGCATAAGGTTCCCGCACTGCGGGATTTGAGGAGGCTTAAATGTACGCAGCATTATCTTTGCATGTGCAAATTGCGATTTGAACTTGAGATCTTCAAGTCACACTCGAGCGTTCTTACCATTTCGGGTCATGACATTTTGAGGGCCCTAAACGAACTTTGAAGATGAGAGCTCTCAAAAATAATTTATTTCACATGTATCAACATGGAATATATAATACACTGTGGGGGACCCAAAGTGGTTGCCTAAGTGGCTTGTTCTAAGGACCAGCTCTGAATCTTACCGTTGCTGCGAAGCTTGCAACCTTACAGTTATACTAAATGCTCAAACTACTCTATGACATTAATACAAACACATGAAACACTAATACTCCCAACACTCCAGAAATTATCCAGGGTGACTATTAAACCAGGTCATCATGACTGTGTCAACAAATGCAATTGGTATTTCACACAATGACGTGGCGTCATTATTACCCTCAATTTCTCCAAGCACTTCCGGAGGTAAACATAAAGTGCACATTCAAAAATTAACTAAAAATAAAACATCGCCAAAAATTAACTAAAAATAAAGCATCGCCCGGGGTTGAAAATTGATAATCCCTTCGTCCAAAATTAAGTGACTCTTTTTAATATTTCTATCCAATTATTTAAAGAATCTTATTTTACTGCAGTAAATTTTAGTATTCACTTTCCGTTACCACCCTGCTATGAAAAGTGAGTTTTATATAACAAATGGTCAACCAAAACAAAGAAAAAAGAAAAAAAGTGAGTAATTAAGATACATTGACTTTTCACAGGAAGAATCTCAAAATGGAACATTCCAAAATAAAATAGTTCTTACCTGGAGAACGGAGGAGTATCGAACAATGTTCAATAATGTGCACACAAAACAATAAACTGACCCACGAATCAGTTGGTATCACACAACACAATTAACAGAATGATTCATACCTTTAGCAAAAAAAAAAACCAGAAAGATTCATAAAATTATCACCGACACTATACTCTCATACTACGCTAGTACAAACGGCGTTTGTATTATGGACACAGAGAAAGGTAAGCTTTTAAACTCTAATATAACAGCAGTATGTGTACATATGTTCTTGTTGTATCCAAGCTTTCTAAGAAAATAGTATACAAAGACATGAATATATAGACCACCTCTTGACTCGTAATCCCTCAATGAAACAGTTACAGAAAGGGAGGAAAATAATGTAAAGATTTTCCTGACAATATTTATAGGTCTGCCATGAATCTAAAAAATGTTGACCATAGGCATTGTGAGAATAAATAATTAAGGTGCGAGTCTATTACCCTTTGAAAGAAGAGAGAGCTTTTGTTCAAGTCACTTTATAGATACAGAGCTGTACATCAAGCTTGTTATCGTTCATCAACAAATATCTCATCCGACCAAAGACCAAAGAACCGGGACTCACAGCCATCAAGAAGTTATCCCATGTGTCAACCCGTGAGAAGGCCAGTACGGATATAGGATTTTTGCATCACTGTGGGACCCGCAAAAAGTATTCAAAATCATAGTGGACATCACACGGGTGTGACTATCACAGGAGATAGCTCCCCATCATCAAGATACGATAGAATTTTCCTTCTTCTGGTTTGGCATTCTAACAGCAAGTTCAAGCTTGCCTAACTGGGACAATCTTACCGGATTTCTGAATACTGTGATCCTGGCCAGATTATGACCTAGCAGAACATGTGCAACGCTGAAAGATTCGTTTTTTTCAACTGCAAATTGCCACTCTCTTACAGATATAGAAAACCAGTCCTTTCTTGCAGACTTGGTAGCTTTAACTTCTATATATTCCAAGTTATTTTCATCATCCCCCATAACAAGGTCATAAGGCAGTCCCGTCTCGTTATCTTTATTAACCCATTTCACGATTGTCTTACCGGCATTTGCGGAAAAGTAATTGAAAGCAACCAACTCCCCTGTTCTCCCGGTTAAAGCTGCTTCCTGTGGATTGGGATTCCCAATAGAAAGCTGATCTCTGTGGCTAAAAGTTGGGCCATCCGATGATGGAATAGGTGGAGCAACAGAATCAAACATGGGATCAGTAGGACAAGCAACCACAGTAGATACGTCTATAGATAAACCTGTTGAAATTTCGGAATCTTGTATATGTACTGTCATTGTTGTTACAGAATCAGTATTGGGTTGTGCTATATGATCTGTTTGTGGAACAGGGTCTTCAGAAACATCCTCTGTTCTCACCCATAAGGTGCTGTTTGCCTGTGGAGCTTGTGCCCTTGACGCGTTTGCACGAGCAAAACCGAAACCCGGTGCGGTTTTCCAATCTACAGGCGGCCAGTTTGTACTAATTCTTGGTTTTCTCTTAGATTTTGGAGGGCTTTGCTCGTTACTCGTTTGATCATTTGCCTGGGAAGTCTCATCATTCTCTGTTGCTGATGGTATAGATGATAGTGACCATATTGGTTCTTCTTCGGGCAGCTTAGGCAGTTTTTGACTATTCAAAATGAAAAATTCAGTATGCTTCTCCGTGGAGCCTGATTCTGCCATTGTTGTGATCATGTGAAGAAAATTTGCCAAGTGTAGTTCAGTGGTTCCACCAAATAACAAACGCGAAAGCTCCATAAACACCGAGTGAGAATTTGATTCTCGGGTGGTATACAACACGTTGTCCTGTGTATGTACAAATGTAAGATATGAGATTACAGAATAAAGAATTATATAGTAGCTATAACATAATATAGAGAGACAAACCAAAAACAAATGTTGTCACATTGTGAATCGAATCCTGAATCGGTTTGCCAAAATTATGAATCATGAATCGAATCGAATCGTGAATCGTAAGATTTACTTTTTTAGATAATAAAATAATAATATATTTCAAATGGTGGAACCTTAAAGGCGAGAAACTAGCAATATTTCAAGATAGAAAGTATACTAAAACACCCTGGAATTTGGAAGATGAAAGCAATATTATGTGGGATAGAATGGCAGGGTGCATCACGAGAATATCGAAGGAAGTCCTTGGAGAGTCGAAGGGAAGAGGGTTAGCATCTAAAGATACTTGGTGGAATGAAGAGGTACAAGCTGCAGCAAAAGCAAAAAAGGATTACTTTAAGAAGTGGCAAAGTGATAGAAGTGGGGAACACTTCAAAAGCTATAAATATGCAAATAAGGAGGTTAAAAAGGCAGTTAGAGTTGCTAAAATGAAAGCCTATGATGACTTCTACACCAAGCTAGACACTAGAGAGGGAGAAAAATGTATTTATAAGGTTGCTAAGTCGAAAGAAAGGAAAACAAGAGACATTAATCAGGTTAAGTGTATAAAAAGCGAGAACCCTAGGGTTTTAGTGAACGACGAAGAGATTAAGGAAAGGTGGAAGAGTTATTTTGAGAAGTTGCTAAATGAAAAACATATAGATAACACAATTGAAGAAGAAACTGGAAGTTATTATGACACTAGAGAATACAGATTCTATCGGAGAATAAGGAAGTTTGAGGTGGAATTCGCTGTGAAGAAGATGAAACCCAACAAGGCCTTAGGACCAGGTGGGATCCCCATTGAGGTTTGGAAATGCTTGGGAAATGTGGGGGCATCTTGGCTTACAAAATTTTTTAATAGGATTTTAATGACTAAGAAAAATGCCTGATGAGTGGAGAAAGAGCATTCTAGTGCATATATATAAGAATAAAGGAGATGTATAACAATGCAACAACTATAGAGGTATTAAGTTGATGAGCCATACTATGAAGCTGTGGGAGAGAGTGATGGCGCATCGCTTAAGAGGAGCAACATCAATGTCAGAAATCAATTTGGATTTATGACTGGGAGGTTAACTATGGAAGCAATTTATTTACTTAGGAGACTAATGGAAAAGTATAGAGAGAAGAAAAAAGATCTACATATGGTTTTTAATATTTATGATTTAGAGAGAGCTTATGATAGGGTGCTTTGAGATTTTATTTGGTGGGTGCTAGAGAAGAAGGGAGTGACCAAGGGTTAAATTGACGTGGTGAAGGACATGTATGATGAAGCGGTTACCACAATTAGATCATCGGCAGGAGAAACAAGCGAATTCCTAATTACCGTAGGCTTGCACCAAGGGTCGGCCTTGAGCCCTTATTTATTCGCCCTAATTATGGATGAATTGACTAGACACATCCAAGATGAGGTCCCATGGTATATGTTGTTCGTAGATGATATTGTCTTGGTTGATGAGACTAAAAGGGGACTCAACACTAAACTCGAAGCTTGGAGAGAAGCACCGGAGACTAAGGGGCTAAAGATAAGTAGGACGAAAACAGAATACATGGAATGTAGTTTTAGTAACAGTGGAAGTAGAGACAACGAAGCAGTGAAGATCGAGATCAGGAGATCCCAAAGAGGGAACACTTTCGCTATCTAGGTTCAATGATCAGTAGAGATGGAGAAATTGGTGAGGACGTGACCCATAGAATTAAAGTATGCTGGCTTAAGTGGAGAAGCGCTTCCGGAGTATTATGTGACCGGAGAATACCAGCAAAATTGAAAGGAAAATTTTATAGGACAGCTATTAGGCCAACTATGCTCTACGGGTCAGAGTGTTGGGCAACTAAGAAACAACACATTAGTAAAGTGAGCGTAGCTGAGATGAGGATGCTAAGATGGATATGTGGTAAAACTAGGAAAGATAGAATTAGAAATGAGTACGAGAGACTGTAGGAGTGGCACAGATTGAGGATAAGTTGAGGGAGAAGAGACTTAGATGGTTCGGCCACGTGCAACGAAGACCAGTCGATGCACCTGTGCGAAAGAGTGATAAGATCGTAGTGCCTGGAATGGTAAGAGGGAGAGGCAGACCTAGACTGACCTAGGAGTATCTAGTGCAACAAGATAGGAATATATATAATTTAAATGAGTATATAGCTCTTGATCGTGCAGAATGAAGAAAAAGGATTCATACAGCCGACTCCAATTGCTTGGGACACAAGGTTTGGTTTGGTAAAATAATAATATATATGTATGCATATGACAATGTGTATACATAGTTGTATGTATATACCTATAACAATGTGTGTGCTTTTCTTTAGGATGTGAAGCCCAACACTTCACATACATGCATGAATGTGAATAGGAAAAAGGAACAAATAGAAGGGCAATTCTCGTACTTCTGATTTGCCAATAAAAAGTTTGGAATTATCTGACTAGTCACCCTTTTATTTCCAAACCAGAAGCTTTAAATGTAGAAATTGTATCCCAAATTAACCTGTAAACTAATAAAAGTGAAGAATAGGACATGTAACACGAGCGAAAGTGAAGACAACCTCTCTACTTGCAGGGTAAGGCTGTGTACATCTCCCCCTCCCCAGACCCCGCAATGGCGGGAGCCTCGTGTACTAGGCTGCCCTTATTTCTTTTATAGCAAAACTCAAAAAATCAGACGATTCAGATCGATTCAATGTGATTTCCGATTCATACGCACGATTCGAATCCTTCGTTATGAGAATCGAATCGAATCGAATCGTGAATCGTACGATTCTAATAACCATAAAACTACCTTCTCAAGTTGTAGAACTCCACATAAAAATTCCAAAATTACATTTTGAGCCCACTGAAAGGCCTCGACTTTTGCATTGGTTTCAGGTGAGGACAATTGAGGCCAAATTTGAGCATTAAAGTCCTTTAATAATTGTCCTCAACCGAAACTGTCTGCTTCAATTGTCCTCAGCTGAAATAGATGAAAAAATTGAGGGCCTTAACCAAAATAATTAATTTAGAAGGTCCAAAATGAAATTTCTGGGAAAATACATGGTTGCGAGAGGTTTTCTAGCCAAAGAAGAAAATATCCACCGTGACATGCTTTGAACAACAAAAACAAGAGTTTCTTTACCCAGTAGTGTTCCATTTGAATATGATAAAACCTTAACGCATTATTTCGCGCAAGGTGGTTGCGATCGTACCAGAACAGCTGGCACGCATGCTTGTGAGATTGACAACCATGAAAAATGAAAAGAAAACTTGAAAAGAGGAGGCACATGGTTCTTACAATTGCTCGATTCACAAGTCGATTCGATATTCATACAACACGACACAATTCACGATTAGCAATTTTGAAGTTAAAAGTTTTAACTTTTAACTTTTAAATGAAATTTTTTCAACATTTGAGCCTCGATATTGCATGCAACTTGGGTTAAATTGTCGTTCTGTTCATTTTAGGCGATTTAGGTGAGTTTTTTTGTATTCAGTCTATACAGATACAACGATACAGTTATTTATTTTCCTAAGAAAGGTGAATCTTATGATTCGCAATTTCATATGATTCACAATTAGACTCATATCTGGCCTCAATTATTCCACAGAGGCAAAATAGGACTATTAAAGGCCTTTCAACAAATAATCGTCAATAACTTGGCTTCAGTTGTCCTCAATTGAAACCAATGTAAAAATCAAGGGCTTTAAGCGAAATTTTGCAGAATATACAGGGTAGAGGAAGGTTGTTTAACCTTAAAAGTACGTTTACCAGGTACTAGAATAGAGTCCCACAAAGACAAAGCAACACAAGATCAAGGAAATTGTCAAGATTACGTACCTGTAGAAGACAGCTACATTCAAATCGCTTCTTCGATGCAATGCCAGATCTCTTTATGATATTCTTGTAAAATAGCTTTTCAACGACTGTAATTCGCAGTTGACATAGTTTCCCAAATCCAGATCGCTTGAGTTGAGAGTACTGATTCGGATGTAAGTTATAGATATAGCGCTGAGCATAAGGGAGAGCCCAGTTCACCAATGAAGATTTGAAACTAGAGACTGCTGGACGATAATATATTGCTTCACGAGTTACAACCTACAATTAAGAAAACAAAAAAGCAGCAACTTTCTTAAAGAAGTTGCAACATAAATTAGCTGCATACTATTGCACCGCATATGTATGCATGTCGGAGGGACACAGAATATGTTGTGAATACATGTAGTAATATTCCCGTGATTACATATAAATGCTGTAACTATAGATTTTTAATGACTGGACAACTTCATATTTAAAAGAAACTCGGTCCCAGGAATGGGGTCGGTTATACGAATCCTGTTTGGTAATTTATGGTCCGTTTGGAATCACTTCCCAGATGCACATTAGGGGTCCAAAGTCCAAACATGCTTCTGGGACCCAAAACGGAATATATTAGCCAGTTCGAACATTAATCTTAGAAAACACTTTAGAGTCCCAAAAGCACGTTTTGGCTAAAGCTGATCTAGAGGTGCTTCAACCCAGTGATATGGGAAGTACATTAGGGATTTAAAGAATTTTTGTGTAACTCCAATAGTGCCCTACCTAAACGTAAAAGCCACTGTCAATCCAAGCTGGAACTTAGCATACCCACCTGGCTGAACTATACCCTTTTCCACCTTTCCTGTTCACACACACACACACACACACACACACACACACACACACACAGATTAGAGATCTTACCTCCGAAAGAGCGGGGATTCCTAATGTTTGCATTAAAACAGAAACCTTCCCCTGCAGAATCTCGTTTTCATCGTCGCTAAGTTCACCAAAATAAAGAAAGTCAATATCGTCCAAATGCTTGAATTCCTTCCTCAACATCTCATCATCACACCAACAAACAAGACCAAAGGATGCGTGTAAAGAAACCCATTTATCTTGTACGGTGGGAAGTACTGTATATTCCAATTTTGCTAGGCACTCCCTCAAGTAAACAATATCTTCAGCACTTAGTGATGCACTTTTAAGTCCATCAGCCCACTTTGAAAACACGCGAAAAACCTGTGACATGAAAGATATACTTAGATGGCAGGGAATCCTAAAGGACCGCAAAGGCACATAGAATGCTCTTACGCTTCGGTTGTTTTGACGTAAAATATTTTAAGCCAGAAAATTCTTTTGATGCAAAATGTTTTACATGAAAAAAACCATTTCCTTCTTATTTTCTGGAGTTTGGTTGACACAAAAAATACTTTACTAGTAACAAATCAATGCACTTTTTAGCACCAAGTAACAAAACAATGCACTTTTAAGCACTTTGATAAGGACAAATATAGTTTGTTACTAATCACATGAGTTATGCAGGAACTTATACAAGCGAGACTGAGTGCATGTCTGTAGATAGGTATACATACATGTATATGAGCATATACAAGAGGGCCAAACCGAGTGCACGAGGCTCCTGCCTCTGTGGAGTATGGCCTATGGGTACACAATGTCGAGTCTTATCCCCATATGTAGAGGTTAACGTGTTTCAAAACCCGTGACCTTCGTCGGGTCACAACGGGGAAACCTTACTGTTGCGCAGTGGGTTGCCGTCTTATACATAATTGGCGATTTTTTTTTTATCTACTTATAATATGAGCTATGAAACACGGACTCTTCAAAAAGGCCGTTGCACCCGCACATAATGCGCACCTGTACTGGGTGCTCCGTGGATTCTTTGAGTTTTTTTGGAGTGTGGCTGAGACTTTTTTGTAGCGTTCTTTTGAAAAAGAACACAAGTTCGTCATGCAATTTTGTAAACTTTCGGGGTTTAAAAGATAAATAATAGAAAATAATAATAGCAATATCTAGGGTATACACTAATGCACTAATAGTTATAAACGAATTTGTATATACTACTATCTGAAAATATATTTTTAATATTTTATCCAAGTACTCCCGCGGCACCTGCACCCTTACTTTTTAAAAAATTGGCGAATCCCTCGCACCCGCATCCCCGCACCAGTGCTACCTAGAATATGAGTCTATTTGGTGACACGAAAATATTGTATGGTGTCTTTCAAAATTCTAGGGGGCCTATTTCTAAAATTCATAAAACTTTTACACTAAAAGTGTAATTTTAAAATTCTAGGGGCCTTTGCTTTTGAGTTGTATATATACGTATATCAATATACATGTAGTTGATGACACTAAATTGGGCCTTGGCCCCCTTTGGGGGGCCTAAACATAAGTTGAGGGGGGGCTTAAATGTAAAATACTAAAAAGCCTCAAAGCAAAATTTTAATTTCCAAAATCTCAGGGGCGGCCTGGCCCACCCTGGCCCTTAGCTCCCTCCGCCCCTGCATATATGTAAATGTATATATGCACAAATATGTGAGCGTATGAACATATATATAGTTGTGTGTATACAAAAAATGACTTAGGTAAACCGCGAATCATTTTCAGCATTTTAAGCTACTGTTATTTTTCTAAAAAACTTTCAGTAAAATTTTACGGACAACCAAACATAAAAAATTGCTGAAAACTTTTTCCCGAAAATGTTTTACTTCGAAACAAATGTACATGAATTTGGACACTTACTGTGCTAGCTGCTTGTGAAGGCAGAGCAACAGTTGACAAATGCTGCAAATTATAGAGGTAAAAACTAAAAGGGGGGTTCTCGTTGACACCACAATGGTTGACAAAAAAGTCATGAAGGCCCGGATAGATGTTGCACAATATCGCGCTTAAGGGACGATCACTAGAGCCACAGCTAGAATGAGGATGGATCTCCTTCCTTTGGTCCATAGAAACAGTTGAATCATGCCAATATACTTCCACAGGATTCAGAAATAAACCAGGTACAACATCATCATGCCTAGAACTACATGTGTACGGTACAAAGATGAAAGGTCCTGAATGTAATGCCTCCACAATTTTTTGCTTTGAAGTAGCCATTTCATTCCATAGGAAATTGTAAAGCTTCGCCATTTGTACTATGCTGTATAAAAAAGTCAAGATACACTCAAGTAAGCATGGTAAAAAATCCATAGTCAGCTCAAAACCACAGGTTGCCAGAGTGCTGATACCATGTTACCATTGGAAAATGAAGCCATAAATGCCAAGGACCCAAACATTTCTCATGAATTATGGAAAAAGGGGAAGGAGAATACCTAGTTTGGAAAGGGGTCTCAGATCTTCTCCAAACTTGAAGAGCTTTCAAAATATCATTAAGGTTAACTTCAGTCTTAAATCCGATATCATTCAATAACTTCAAACTTCTAACCTGTGTCAATGAGAAAAATAAAACATCATGAATTATAAATAGAACTAAATGCAGCTGACTCTCCCACTTCAAAGGCAATCAGCGGTACCATGAAGCAGAAATTACCTTACTTTATCACAAACTATTTTAGGTTCTTGACTGTGTAACCAGCAAACAAGGAACATCAACACCACTCATCAAATTTAGGTTCTAAAGGACAGAAATACTGACAATGATATCAATTACATGTCAGCTTTATTTTAATTTTTTGGGATGGGGGCAGCATAAACAAGCTGCAAACCTTCATATATCCAACACCTTCTGATAATTGTTCGAAAACATTGTAGCGTGATTTTCTTTTCTTTTTTGGGGGGGTAAGTAATTGTATTGAATTGAAAAGGCACCAAAGGTTGGTGCACCCATGTACATAGGGAGTGTACATCTTCAAGAACACCTATCAAAATGAACAAACAGAGACCGGAAAAAACTAGGCAAACTAAAAAGGCCCCATTGCAGAGGGATAT
This sequence comes from Hydrangea macrophylla, assembly GCA_033977485.1. Taxonomy (NCBI): domain Eukaryota; kingdom Viridiplantae; phylum Streptophyta; class Magnoliopsida; order Cornales; family Hydrangeaceae; genus Hydrangea; species Hydrangea macrophylla. The sequence goes on along the minus strand of CM066998.1, from coordinate 88,067,342 downwards.
TGTAGAAGTATTAACAACAAAACTGTTTTCTACAAGTTACTTGCAAAAGTATAAGCAGCCAAACTTCAAACCATACTGGACTCACTTATTTCCAAATCGCAAACTTTAATGGCAGGTAGTCAGATTCTTGGAGGCACCTATAGCTAACAAGTGTGTGGATTCTGTAATGATATAATGAAAACAAAGGGGTGGTGCGTCAAGTAAACATAGAGACATATATATATATGACATCATTGACATATGAACTGTAAACTTTTTAGCAACATCAAGGAAGGAATGGGTTTTGGTAAGAAGGTGAACACTTGGATTAAGTTATTTGTCCCTACAACAAAGTTCTCCGTTCTTCTCAATGGCACTCCATAAGAGTTATTTAGTTGATCACGGAAATTGGGACGAGGGGATCCTCTCACCCGTCGTGTACATATTGGTTATGGAATCTTTGGTATCACATGCAAAGGGCCATCAAAAGAGACTTGTGCAGTTTTCTAGTTGACAAAATGTGGGAAAGTCAAATCCAAGTTGACCACCTTTTATTCACGGATGACCATGTAATATTTTTTTTTTCAAATGCTGAAAAAAAGGAGGTGAGGCATCTAGCGTGCATTCATGTGTGTTTCAAAGTTTGAAGATCAACCTGGGAAGAGAGAGTTAATTCCAGCGAGAGATATGAACATACCAAATCACTAGTGGAGATCATGGGCTGCAAGGTGGGTTCATTTCCAACTACCAAAATTAGGCTTCCTTTAGAAGCTAACTCTAGGTGATCCCCCATTTGAGATTGAGTAGTGGAATGCAACAAAAAGATTCCTGCAGTTTGGGAGGGGGAAGACTAACCTTCATCAAAAGCATTGTATCCAATCTACCTACTTATTTTACTGACATTATTTCTCATCCGACTTCTGTAGTAAAGAAACTAGATAGGTTACAAAGGGAATTTTTCTGGGAGGGATAGGAGATTACTTCAAATTCTATTTTTGGTGAATTGGAACAACAATTGCAAACTCTTGAAGGAATGAGGTCTATGAATAAAAAAAATGAGCCGATTAACTGAAATCGCTTGGGAAATGGCTATGAAATTATAGAGAAGAGACAAACTTTATTGACGAGGATCTATAACAAATGTCTATAACAAATGTCTGAATGACAATGGCGACTGGTGTAGTGAGGAGATAAGAAGCCTCTACGGGACAGATGTGTGTAAATAAATAAGAAAATGTTGGGACACTTTCAGATCCACATGCAGTTCGCAGAGAGAGGAAATCATATAAAGTTATGTTTGGTTCACAAGTGTGGCTCGCTGCAAATAGCTAGGTCTGTTGTTAGATTATCGAAACCTATGGGATGGGATGATGCTTTGGTGGATGTTTGCTTCATCACCCATGCAGGATTTGGGGCTGAATTGAACCATACCTTCTTTAGCCAGTTGTAAAATCAAGTTTTTAAGGAGGGGGTGGCTGACAAGATGAGACGAAGTCTAGCCAAAAATGGTGGCATCGATATGAGATCTTACAAACCTATTAGATGACATAGTAACGAGGTGTTTCCAGTTACTTGGAAGGCCAAAACCCTTACTACGGTTGCATCCTAAAATTGGAGTGTAATATTAGGTAGAATGTTAACAATTGACAATTTAAGGAAAAGGAAGCATATAATTGTCAACTGATTAAGCATGTGCAAGAAAGATGAGGAGATGAAAAGTCGTTTAATGTAGCATTGTTTGATAGTAAGGGATGTTTGGTGTATACTTCTGGCATTGTCCGACCTTCAATGGGTGATGGCAGATCATGTTTCTAATAATCATGTGGCACCTTATTGTTTTTGGTGATGTATATGGGGGGAATACAGTAGAGTTTTTGAAGGGGTAAACTGGTGAAGTCCCCGATTTTTTGTTTAAAGTTTAGGTCAATTCCTTTTGTCTTTATGGAGCAAACATCCTGAGTCCAAGGGAGCACTCTCTTTTTGGTGCTTTTAGTGTTATACCTTTTTATTAATCAAAAGAAGTTACAAAAGGAAAATGATGCAGCGGAATCGCAGGAATCAAATACACCCTCCGTCCCAAAATAAATGTCACTTTCCATTTTGGGATGTCCCAAAATTAGGGCTGCAACTTGGCACGGAAATTCCGGTTCTGATCCGAAAAATTCCGATTTTGGCACTTAAAAATGAATTCCGAAAAAAATCGGATCGGAATCGGAATTGTTTTGGGATTTCCGAGAATGCCGAAAGTACATTTTCCAAAAATATTCAAATTTTATCCAATAAATTCCGAATATCTAATGATACATATACATATATAAATATATAGGGAGAGGCTCTTAAGTGAATTGGGTAGAGTAAACTTACCCAGTGAACTGACTTTTTAGCCTAAAAGAGCCCGCGGGTCAGTGGGGCGCACGGGTCAGCGGGGCAACCCGCGAGTTTTTTTAGGCTAAAAACCCAGTTCACTGGGTAAGTTCACTCTACCCAGTTCACTTAAGAGCCTGACCCTATATATATATATGTATACATATATTATATTATACATATTTGTATACATAATAGGTCTTTAACATTTGTAAAAATATAGGAGGCCTATTCATAATAAACTTAAATTATATACACATTAGGTTTAATTTTGTTACTCCAGATCAAAGACAAAATAAGAGGGTTTTCCTCCACAGACGCTGCCACAGAGAGAGAGAGAGAGAGAGGAATATCTGGAATGCTCTCCATTTGGGTCCAAGAAAATCCCCAAACAGAGGACCACCATTAATTACACCCCATGAATGCTTTCTATTTGGGTCCAAGAAAAATGAAAGCAAATCAAATGCTCTCCATTTGTTGTTCAAAACCCACACCTCGGCTTCTTCTTTTTCTTGTTCTTGTTCTTGTTCTTGTTCTTGTTCTTCTTCTCAAATGGAGAGCATTCATGGGGTGTAATTAATGGTGGTTCTCTGTTTGGGGATTTTCTTGGACCCAAATGGAGAGCATTCCAGGTATTCCTCTCTCTCTCTCTCTCTCTATATATATATATATATATATCGAGATGTCGGATTTTTTTGTGAAATCTCTATCTCAAAATTTCTTCTTTTTGGGTTATGTATTGGGATCTAGTGAGTGATCTATGTTCAAAATTTTCAGAAAATACCAATTCCGAAATTTTCCGAAAAATTGGAATCGGAATGCAAATTTGAGATTCCGAATTTTCGGAATCGGCATCGGAATAGGATTTTGTGTTCCGAAAAATTCAGAATTTTTTTCGAATCCTTCCATTCCGTTCCGTTTCGGCCGAATTGCACCCCTACCCAAAATAATTGTCACATTTGAAAACTCAAAACTATATATTTGCAAACTTCCTCTTTTACCCTTCTTTAAATTTAAAAATTACATCCAATCTCACAAAAAAATAATGTAATATTTATTAGGGGGCAATATTGGAAAATATAAATCATAGACATGCAATTAATTATATTACCATAAAAAGTTGGAGTCCCAAAGTGTGACATTTATTTTGGGACGGAGGGAGTAGAAATCACAATGAAATTCCAAGACCAAGTTTAGACAACTAGGGTTTGAAGAAGAGAGAATCTGAGCCAAAACTCCGAAAACTCTATATTAACAAGAGTCTTAAAAATACGTTTACCTACAAGAGAGGTTTAGACCTCCTATTTCTAGGGCAGAGTAACTAACAAGCTAAGTGACTTCTAGAAAATCTAATATTACAGGGCTGCGAAATAAGGTAAATAACAGGTAAAGAGAGGCTATTAACCTTTTTGCATCAGACTCCCCTTCTAATGAAAACTTGCCCTCAAGTTTTAAAACCAACTACATCCTTTGCACTTCAGCAGTTGCTTTTCTCTTGAGATTAATCTTGGAAAACATAGTTACCACGCAGCAATCAAGTCCGTCTTCAACTCTTATAGTCGGATATAAAATGTAGCTCAATCCTTCACTTCTTCAAACGGATTTTAGGTCTAGTCCTGCTTCTTTTGGGTCATTTCATTGGCTACCATAGAAGATGTTGAATTAGGAAGTGGACCAACATCAATTAAATTATGCATAGAAGATAAGTTGGGAGGTAGTTGTGGATTTCGTTCTTCACAAGATAGCTTTCTAACAGCCTTAGAAAACTCCGCATTTTCCAAGCCAAGTTTATATAAGTCGGAATCTGATTTATCCGGTATGGAAACCTTGGTAACCATAGAGCATCCAAAAACTCCAGTAGGAGCTTTGGGTTGTCCTGTATCACCTTCAACAGTTGTATAATTGCCCGCATTAGCCTTGGAAACAGATAAATCAGGTTGTCCAGCCACAAAATCTTTGAAACCAACCACTTTCTCAGCCACTTCCTCTCCAAGATCCAAAGAAAATTCTTCAAAAGACTCCTCTTCACAACTTGTAGCTAAACCCTTTGCCTTCGGAGACCAAAGAAGTTGATTAAATTCCAATTCATTGTCACCTCATTTGCTTAGGTCTACATCAAACTCACTTCCAAACCATGTGTCACACCCCAACCCGCCTGGGGATTAAGACACGTGTAACAATGCTACAAGCGCTCAAACTATACTAATTAGCAAGAAAACGTGAATTAACTAACACCAAAGAACTCTGCTGTGACAAAACAGACCCAAGGGTAAAATGGTCATATAGAAAATATGGTAAACTTTTACATCAAAAGATAGTTCTTTTGAGTCCCGGTTCTAAAACAAAAAACGGCGCACGAATCCGAGTTTTCTAGAAAGAGTTGTCCGTTTCCGTAAAAGTCGACGGGCTGGAAATTTGTGAGCGGATCGATCCGCCCTTAAACCCGGATCGATCCGGAATAGTAAAATCTGGCAGAAACTGTAATATCTCAACATTTTGACATGTGATACTATTATCTTAATGTGCATTATACGGTAATGACATACATATATAAGATTTGCATACCTAATCTTATTATACATGGCAATCTATTCGGCATTTGCCTATTTTGAAAAACATGGAATTATTTAATGCCTTGTATTGGATATATATTTGATGTAAAATGTTGAATTGCTAGACAAGGGCACAAATGATAGGAGTAAAAAGAATACATTTTCCTAACTAGTAGGTGAATTAGCAATTCACGAGAACTAGAGGAGCTATTGTGTAATTAGTAAGAAATATGGTAGGTGAAAGTGTAATTTCGGAAATTTGGTAGATTTTTCCTAATCAAGATTAATTAGTCTAATTGAGATTAATAAGCTTAATGATGATTAGTTAGCCTAATCAAGGTGCTAGCTTACATTACCTAAGCTAGTAGGTGGCCTAGTAGGTGGGCAAGTAGGAGGTGTTGGGCTATATTTGGCTAAGTCCATGTGTATTCAAGTGGGCAAGAGAGAGAAATGGAAGAATAACTAGTTAAATAAGATGTACATCCTTTTGAGGTGTTTGTCTCTATACAAGCATGTAGGTGCATAGAAGAAAGGGAAAAACAAGAGAGAAAAGAAGGAAAAACAAAGGGAAAAGGGTGCTAGGGAGATTTCTATCTCAAATTGAAGCTATACTTGAGAAGCTAAGGGTAAGAGGATTCTTTCTATGTGATTTAATTTCATTTCCATAGAGTTTTGATGGATTAATTAAAAGAATTCATATTGATTTGCTATGAAATCTTATATGACTTGTAGGAGTTTGAAAGTGAGTATTACATCTTGTCAATTCTATATCTAGAGCAAGGTGAGTAACCTCTATCTTTGAGGAAACTTTTCAAGTAATGAAATTGTGGCATATAAATGATTTACTTTCAATTCATGAACTATGAGCACGTGTGTATATCATGATTGACTATATGTGCAAGAGATAGAAAGGATTATGTGTTGGAAACATGTTTATGTGATTATGTGGTTGAAGAAGCAATTGTTCTATCACTACAAAGAGAAAGCTCCAAAAGGGAGTGTAGAAAAGCCTTCTAAGGCTTGAGTGTTCAATACGCCTTGTGTAGGGTATTGGATAGCTCGGAACAAGGATAAAGGGTGTCATTACGGGCACGGGGTAGTGAGAAGAACAAGAAGCTTTGGAGATAAATACTTACTTGGTTGTGATTCATTATGTTACATTGAATTGCATATCACGTGTTTAAATGATATACACAAATTTATGTAAAAGAGCATGTTATTCATTGAGCTTCAGCTCATGTGGTTATTGAATAACCATTTCAGGTGAAAGGAAAGAGAAGGAGAAAGAGAAATAGAGTACGAAAGAGGAGAGCAAGTGTTTAATGTGCATATTGTATATGGCGTAGTTGTTGTAGTTTGGGACTAAGGACTTGTAAATTATGTTGTTAGGTGAGCATGTGTAGAACTTGATGTATAAGACTCCTATGTTCATGTATGAAAGGTTTTGACAAGTGCTTTTGCTATTCAAGTATGTTTGATTGCTTAGATACTCATGGCTAGAATTGTGGATAGAAGCTGTTTCGATCGATCGATCGAAATACACACTGTTTTAATTGGTTCAAAACGACGATTTTTACGAAAACCGACAACTTTTTCAGAAATTTTGAAATCGTGCACCGTTTTCAACGTTGGCACCTAGACTCAAACGGCTATCTTTTGGTACAAAATCTAACTCAAATTTTCAAATTCCTATTATACCCTTGGGGCTAATCACTTGCAAATGTGATTTAATTGGGAGCCTAAAAACCCATTTTGTACGTTATTAACATAGAGTCAGGCCTCGGTGGCATGTCACGTACCCTCGTGCCATACTTAGTGGATTTGGGTCGTGACAGAAACTCTCCCAAAATGCCCGGATCGATCCACCCCTTAAACCGGATCGATCCGGTTTTGCAGAAGAGATTTTTGCTGCTACCCTGGTTTTTAAGTTTAAAACATAACCAAACTCAACCAAACTTCATGGGACTACATGAAAACATCTCAAAACATATTCCAAACATTCTTAAGCATTACCATACACACAAATCATGGATACCAACTCTCTTGAGTCAAAACAAGCAATCGCACTCAAGTTTGATTTCGAAAACAAGCATTTACGCAAAAGCTTTCCAAAAACGATTTCAACCTTACATAACCTTTGTTTACAAAATGAAACTTGTTCAAAAAGTTTGCAACATATGTCCGGACTTGCCGGAATGATCCAAACACAACAACATACACAAACTGACTAATAACTCGAGGTCATACATAGGATTCTCAAAGAGAAACTCCAAAACTACCAACTAAACATGATTGATTGCTTAACATGTGCAATGCTACAATTTAACGCATAATTCATATACGTGATCGCTGAACTACCGGTTTGATGATTCATTCAGACCCGAAGACCTTCCCTTGGCCCCGTGGTCACTTCTATTCCTTGGACTTCCGTTTCCAACGGATTCTTTTCCTTCAGCCCCCTCATTACTTCCAACAATGAATCATCTCCCCATGTACCCATTGATCACCACATAAGCACATAAGCATAGCAACTTTTACATAATTGACATGTAATTCTCACAATAGCGTGCTCATGACTACTAAGCATGAATTTACCAATTCTACTCATATTTGAAGCATTTAACAAGTTAAACCACAATCACTTTTAGTTAGAAAACTCACCTCTAACGATTTCTACCCCAAATAAGCTTAGAAATGCATAATTCCTTAACATTTTTTGTCAATTCTCACTCCGGAGTAAATCTTACATAGTTTCGGCAAACCGCGTCTCACCGATTAGAATGAGCTACCAAAATTGACGATTAAAACATAAAAGAAAGGTATAGAAATGGCCGTCTCACCTCCATGAGTCCGAATACGGCTTCGGTTCGCGAATTTACGACATCAAAGCTACGTATTTGTCACGACCCATCCCGCTACGGGCGGAAATAGGACACGTGGCACGCCACCGAGGCTCATCCCATTCATTCTATAACTCTAGCAGCGGAAAAGAAACTTAAACAAACTCTTTAAAACAAAGTTCATTTTGGAAGGAAAAAAAAAACATTGAACTATGAGTCCGTAAAATCCGTATCAATTTGAAAAGTTAATTATATTTCAAATTAGCTATAAAAGTTTTATTAGGGACCCCAAAGGCACCCTAGAAGCAAAATAGAACATTTCAATATTTTCCGAAAAAGGTACTTCCTTTGTAAAAGCACTATTCACAAGCAGTCCACTTTGCCTATTTTTTTCCCTTTTTTTTTTTTTTTAAAACATCGCAAACACGACAAAAATTCAACATACAAATTTCCAATCATTCAGAAACTTTACCAAAGGTATATAAACACATTAGGCAGTATGTCTAAGCTTTGAAAACATTAACGGAATAAGTTAATGGCTCGTTGGGATCAAATCATAAAAGTACTAATAACCTACATTCCAAATCCGAAATGACAAGTTAAGTATTCTAAAACGAGAATCCACAAGCTTGGATTCGTTACAACCATAACCAAGTTTGAGACATATTACAACATTACTAAACCATTCCTACTCTTCCAAGTTGAAGTTAATAGTTCTAACTTCTCAAAATTTCACTTTACAACATTTGGAATGGAAAACAAAAACATATACAAAAGTGATTCCCGGCATTCCCGTTAGCCTCACTCTTCTCGCTTCTTTTTCCCTTTCTTCCTTTCACCTGCAATGGAGTAAAGCTCCACTGCTCAGCTATATGTTGAGTGCACAATTCTAAACATATGCTTATATGACAATTCATGCTTAAAACATCTAAACACATCAAAATAGTCTCTAAGGTGAGTGGTACGCATTCATCCGGTAAATGAAACCGATGCCGTGGAAGGCACACCTCTTCCACGCACCCCGTACATTGGTTGGGCCTTCCTCCATACCAAGTACCGTGTCCTAGTTGGGCCTTCCTCCATACCAGACACCACAAATCAATGTTACAATCCTCAAACTTCGAGGAGCTTACCCCCGGATGAAATTGCACCAAACCCCCCTTTGACCCAAGTAGACACATAACATGCTCACATAGACAATTATACATGCTTTTCTAACATTTTCGCGTGCATAATTAACGGGCTTAATTAATACATGAATTTCGCCCGGATCCAAAATATCAACTCGATATTCAAAACATGTAAATTCCATATATTTCATAGATCTAGAATTCATACCTTAAGTTATCACTCTATAACTTCAGGGGAAGTACTAGGGGACCAAATAAACGTCGAATCTCCGTTTATAAGCGATTCCTACAAGTATCCATACGTTTTCCCCAAATTCTTAAAATTAGCTTTTTAGAAATAATTTGCCAAACGTGGCCTAATAGATATCAAAACGTAGCTAATACCTCGAGGAGTCCGAATATAAAATTTGGAGAAAAGGTGACGATCGGAAGTTCGTCGATTTGTGTCTTGAAGCTTGAAGCAATAAATCCCCCTTTTGGCCTCCTCTTGATTTAGGTTAGAAATTTTAACTAATGAAAAATATCTCATGGTTTTCTATATATAGGCACGACTCTTGGGAATTACGTTTACCTCCCCACGAGTTCTCAAAACTTCTAATTAACTCCTGAAACGTTGCACACGTCCATTTTACGCCTTTACGAGTGAAAACTATAAATTACAAAAGTTTTCGACTAAGTCTCGTTTGGGTCCAAAATTACGTTCGGAAACTAAATTCTGTGGAATTTCTACACAACCTACTTTTTATTTAACGTGTCACTCACGTTCTCACCACAGTGTTCAAAATGCTCTACAACGATAACAAAACTACCAGAAATTACTCTACACAGGTATAAACACTATTCATGAATACCAGATAATATCAAATAACATTTAATCACATAAATGTCATTTAATTCATGCCAATGCCTCACGGATTATCAAATCCTCGTGTCCTCAATTGACACCCACCATTGACCCACGTCAACCACTTCCACAATTATTAATGAACATTAATAATTCACACGAAATTCAATTATGCATTTAAAAGAATGATTTTCCCGGGACGGGTGTGACAGTATTCTTCTCTCTCCCACTCTTCTTTTCTAAGTTTCTGTAAATCTCTTTGTTTATTTGGAGAAGACACTAGGTGTCACTCTCTAAACTAAAACATGGATAATTCATGCTTCCAATTTCTATTTAACTCTGCTCAATTTTCTAAGTTCTATTATGAACTCCACAAACATCTTATTAATTAACCAATAATCTAAATGGGTGTTTGTCTAAGTTCCGTATGGATCTCACACGTGGTCCCAAATATTTTGTGAAGTTGCTAACGTACCTACTAATTATGAATCTTTTTCATTCATGCCCTTATATGGGTACCCTAAATGGTCCCAAAAGCTAACATATAACGCCATATATTATGAAAGCAACTTTAAACAAGTATTCATTTAATCATATAAATGCACTTAACAAGTAAAATGCAAATTATATTATCTGGGCCCTTCACCGAGTCCCACTTCATTACCTGTCCCTCTTCACTGCGAACTTTCCAACTGTGTCCTTCACTGAACACTTTTCCACGGGAGAGTCCAAAGCCTCCCCTTAATCCACCATATACACTAATCATATTAATTAATGCACATTAACATATTAATTAACCCTTTTTTCTGGGTACGGGTGTTACACCATGCATCAAATATTGGTTCTTCATCCAAGTATTCATCAAATTTGGGTTTCTCATTAAAACCCTATCAAACATGTGCCAATTCCACACATTTGATTGGAGAGTAATTCATGGTTGAGAACATTTGCTTCAATTTCTTTTGTATTCTCGTCCAATCCTAGATTTTATCTTTCCTTTTTTCTCTTTCTAACAACTTCAATTTGCTGCACCAATCCACATCTCTCCCTTTTAAATCTTTTCCCATCAAATTTACTTTCTTTTCTTCAACTATATCATAGCAATTGAATATAGCGACAACTTCATTCACCCAATCGACAAACTCCGATTCTTGACCAAAGAATTCCGGAATTTGGATTGAGATGCTTGAAGATTCACTCCTATCAATAGGAGATCACAAATGTTGTTGTACCATCCCAGTGAGAGCGGCAATGTGCCTTCTCAACTCTTCAATCTCATTTCTTGGATTCTCATTTTCTTGTTGAGCATCATTCCGACCAATAGGTGGAGGTATCTCAGCCAAATCCTCAAGATTCAAATCATTTCCTCTTCCTCTTCCACTCCTATTCTGTCTTCTCTGAGCCATAACCAGCAAGAAATTACGAACACAAACTGGTTCTAGCAAGGTACTCCATAAAACTTCAATTAGGACTTTTATCAAAAAGGTCCTAAGCTGATTTTGAAAGCTTACAAGCTAAATAAGTCAAATACCCAACAAATGTTTCAAAAAGAAAGAAGTAGAAGGTTCAAGAGTTAAACCAGACCTATTCCAAACTCAAACCACGATGAAAACTTTTAAACGAGACTTGAATCTGTCTTGGAAAGCAGTAGGAAAAAGGTTCTGATTCAAACTTTGCACAAATTTGTGCTATAAGGATTTGAAACTCGTGAACATCATTGAGGAATTCTTCAAACACCACCAGGACAATCGAAATCCTGATGCTCTGATACCAAATGATGCAGTGGAATTGCAGGTATCAAATATAAATCAGAATGAAATCCCAAATTGAGAAAACAAGAATTTGAGGACGAGAGAATCTGAGCCAAAGCTCAAACTCTACATTAACAGAAGTCTTAAAAAAACGTCTACCTACAAGGGAGGATTCGACATCTTATCTATAGGTAGAGTAACTAACAAGCTAAGTAACTTCTAGAAAATCTACTGTTTCAGGGCTGTGAAAAAAGCTAAATAACAGGTGAAGAGAAACTATTAAACTATAGCTACATCTGATTGCTTCAGAAAAGTCCACTAAAAATGGAGGAGGTGGCAGTCACAAGGGGGTACAAATGAGATATCTACTTATCACTGTACGCCAAAGGCAGTAACTTGAAATCGATAACCCAATAAGTACATAAAACTGAGAGTTTCACTCTGCTTCCCCTTGAGCATTTTTTGTGCACCCAACAACGAAGAAAAAGGATTGCTTTGATGTTAAAAAAATCTATGCTCTGGTCCACTTTTTGAATGGTTGAGCATGCAAAGTAATAGGGGTAACACTAGCATTTTTGAGTTTAAAGAAATGTTATTCTCATCAGGGGTGAGTTTTCTGTTTCTCTAGGCTCATGCCTGACTGATCCTTTCTTTGTATACTCCTAGTATACTTGTTTGTCCTTTTTTAATAATTTTTTATCATTAAAAAAAAAGTGCATTCACAACACTAGTCATAGGAAAGTTACACTAAAAATGAAAATGAGAGATCTACTTATCACGGGATGCCAAATGCTGTAAAACTTACCTTTTAATTTAAGGTTAAAAAAAATTGTAACTTAAACTTTAAAGTTCACCGTTATGCTTTCCTATTCTACAATTCAGCCACTGAACTAAAACTAAATTTTTCGGTGTTTAATGTTAATTCCTATTTGACCCTTGTGTCACATGATCGTCACGTACGTACAATTGGAAAAAAGAAAAAGAAAAAAAGAAAAGAAAAGATCACATGCACATGGTAATTTAGTAGCCAAATCAACTCAACTTCAAAGCCATCTATACCACGAGTGCTAACTGTCACAGTGTATGATTTCAAGTTTAGATTGAGACGAAGAGTCTCAACTCTATTTATATTAATCACTGATAAGAGAACCTACAATGATGCCCTTGGGCAATAAAAGAAAAACAAAATAATAAATACTAACAACCCAGTAACAACTTATTGACAATTAATTGCCAGCTAATAGACAGCACATCTCAACACTCCCCCTCAAGCTGGTGCGAAGATAATCTCTCATGTCCAGCTTGCCAAGGATATAATGATGAGGCCTACTTCCAAGACCTTTAGTAAAACATCTGCCAACTGTTCACTAGATTTTACAAATGGAGTACAAATCACACCACTACTTAGTACTTAGTTTCTCTTTTATAAAATGTCTGTCAATCTCCGCATGCTTAGTTCGGTCATGTTGCACTGGGTTGTGAACAATACTGATGGCTGCTTTATTGTCACGGTACCGTCTCAAGGAATCAGGGGGGTGTAAGATTAAGGTCTCTCAATAAAATCTTTATCCACACCAGCTCACAAATTCCCCGAGACATAGCACGAAATTCTGCCTCGGCACTAGATCTAGATACAACATGCTGTTTCTTGCTCCGCCAAGTAACAAGATTTCCTCCAACAAAGGTACAATACCCTGAGGTAGATATTCTGTCTGCAGCTGAACCTGCCCAATCTGCATCTGTATATCCTTCCACTTGAAGGTGATTATGTATACCAAAGAATAAACCCTTTCCAGGGGCTGATTTCAAATACCTGAGGATTCGAAGAACAGCATCATAGTGAAACTCACGAGTAGCAGGCATAAACTGGCTGACTACGCTCACAGCAAAGGCAATGTCAGGGCGAGTGTGAGACAGATAAAAATCAACTTCCTAACCAATCTTTGATATCTCCCCTTGTTAACCACTTCTCCATCTGTGTCATCCCCTAATTTCTGATTAACTTCCATAGGAGTATCACACGCCTTACTCCCAAACATACCAGTTTCTTGTAGGAGATCAAGAACACATTTTCTCTGGGAGATGAAGATCCCTTGTTTGCTTCTTGCTACCTCAATTCCCAGAAAATACTTGAGGCTTCCCAAGTCTTTAATTTCAAATTCCTTGGCCATGTATCTCTTCAACTCCTGTATATCTTCCACATCGCCTCCTGTAAGAACGATATCATCCACATATACTATGAGAGCCATTACTTTCCCTTGTAAGGAATGTCTGATAAAAAGGGTATGATCACCTTAACTTTGTTTAAAGCCATATTTGAGTATAGCTTGAGTAAACCTTTCAAACCATGCCCTCGGAGACTGTTTAAGTCCATACAAGGACTTCTTAAGACTGCAAACATTTCCCTTAGTTTTGGAGTCTTCAAACCCCGGAGGAATATCCATATAAACTTGTGCCAAATCCCCCTGTAGAAAGGCATTTGTAACATCGAACTGATGGAGAGGCCAATCTAAATTTGCAGCAAGGGATAAAAGAATTCTCACAGTGTTCATCTTAGCAACTGGAGCAAATGTTTCCTCATAATCCACTCCATAAGCCTGTATATATCCCTTTGCCACCAATCAAGCTTTATACCTCTCAATAGATCTGTCTGCCTTATGCTTGATTGTAAACATCCACTTACACCCCACTATCTTGTGCCCACTAGGTATTTCAACAAATTCCCAGGTGCTATTTTTGTGGAGAGCTTTCATTTCCTCAATCATAGCATGCTTCCATTTGGGATCAGTGAGTGCATCCTGTACATGGTTAGGGATAGACGCAGAAGCAAGTTTGGATACAAAGGCTTGGTAAGAAGGAGACAGACGACTATATGAGACAAATTATGATATGGGATGTTGAGCATATGCCCTAACACCCTTACGTGTAGCAATTGGAATATCTAAATCATCAGTAATAGTAGTAGGAGGATTAGGATTACCAGGTCCCTCATCAAGGGAAGGAGACGGGAATGACGGATCTGGAGGAATGGTCTTATCTTTCATCCTTCAAGTTCTTCTCTGATATACTATATCCTCTTTCTCTGGATATTTTTCTTTTGCAATGGTGGGTTCCACAAATGTCTCTCTCTCAGTCTGTTGCTCTCCATTAATTTTTTCTACCTCTTCCTCCTCATCAAGAGTGCCCAATATCTCAAATGGATTAGACACAGGTAAATTAGGAACATGTAGTTCAGGCAACTCTTCTGTACTTGTATTCTCCCCCTGAAGAGGAGCCTGGGAGGTGAAATAGGACTGTTCCTCAAAAAAGGTGACATCCATGGAAACATACCACTTTCGAGTAGAAGGATGGTAACATTTATACCCTTTTTGAGTGGGAGAGTAACCAAGGAAAACACATTTGATAGCCCGAGGATCAAGTTTTCTTCTTGTGGGAGCATGATTATGAACGAAACAAACACACCAAAGACCTTAGGAGGAATGGAAAAAAGATCAGAAGGACTAGAAAGAATCTCAACAGGTGATTGTTTATTAAGAACTTGAGTAGGAAGTCGATTGATTAAATAAGCAGCAGTTAAGACTGCTTCACCCCAAAAAGACTTCGGAGCTTGGGATGAGAATAACATTGATCGGGCAGTGTCTAAGAGGGGACGATTCTTGCGCTCCACAACTCCATTTTGTTGTGGAGTATGGGTGTAAGAAGATTGGTGAATTATGTCGTTCTCCAAAAAATACTTCTCAAGACCAGATTTAAAGTAATCCCCCCCATTGTTTGAACGAACTATTTTTACAACCGCACCAAATTGGGTACAAATCATTTTGTGAAAGGTTTTAAAAATTGAATGGACCTCACTTTGTTCTTTCAACATGTAAACCCAAGTAGTACGAGAAAAATCATCTATAAATGAGACAAAACCACCTATGGCCTTTAAGTGCAACAACACAAGAAGCACCCCAAACATCTGAATGTATAAGAGAAAAAGGAACAATACTTGTATTGTTACTGGGATAAAAAGAAGTACAGTGGTGCTTTCCAAGTTCACAATCTTCACACCGAAAGGTGGATACATTTTTATTATTAGATGACAAAGAAGGAAATAAATGCTTTAGTAGACCAAAGGAATGATGTTCTAGGCGTCTACGCCAGATCATGATATCGCCAGATGTTGAGCCAGTGAGAGTAGTATGATGAGCCAATTGTTGTCGGTCCTGCGGTTCTAGAAGATAAAGACCATTCTCCTCTCTACCACTGGCAATCGTCCTCCCCGTGATAAGGTCCTGAAACACACAATGAGAAGGAAAAAAAAGAGACGCTACAATTTTGATCACTAGTGATACGACCAATAGATAAGAGGTTAGTGGTAAAGCTAGGAACATGCAAAACAGAAGATAAAAACGACGACGAAGTGACACGGACTAAACCTTTGCCTGAAACCGAAGAGACGGTTCCACTGGCAATTTTGACTTTATCCTGACCTGAATATGGTTTATAATCGGAAAAAACAGAAGATGAACCGGTCATATGATCAGATGCCCCGGAATCAATAATCCAAGGAAGACTTATGGGAATTGAATGCACTCACTGAAGTAGCTAAATTACCTGAGCGAGCAAAAGATGATGAGGCAATAGTAGGTGTATTCAGACGAGGCATCAGGCGGCAGAGAGTCTCTAACTCTGATATCTGGGCAGAATTGGCCTTTCTGGAATACGTGTTAGCTATGGTCTCCCAAATGTCCTGGGCAGTCGCAATGTCGAAGAAACCCTCACCAATTTCAAGGATCATAGAGTGAACTAACCATGTCATGACAATGGAATTTTCCATCTCCCATTTGTCATAAGCTGCATCCTCGGTGCTTGGTGCTTTGATTCGGCCGTTGATGTACCCCATATTTCCTCTACCCTTAAGAAACAACGTCACAGATTGGGACCAAGCCCGGAAATTTTGGCCATTGAAGAGGGAAGTAGTGATCTTCAAGTTCGGGTTATCAAGGTGAGCAACAACAATGTTCTCACTTCTAGACGGCTGTGAATTGACGGTGGATTTTTCAGAATCATCCGTTATCGTAAATCAGCCCACAAGAAAATTACCCGCAACAATCATTGAAAAAAGGAATAGGAACCGGTACCAACGGGGTCGTAGCACAGAAGAGAAAATCAAATCACCATGTAGGATGCAGAAAGATCAGTCATTGCTGATCAATGGTCCATAGAAGGACCAAACAACACCGGAAAAAAAGTCAATCAAAACTAGGGTATATGGGCAATAGAGGGGCTGCGACTAGGGTGTATGGGTGGTAGGGACCTGCGGCTAGGTCTATGACAGCATATAAGGTTGCGGCTGGGTATGGTGTGGTGACGGCTGGAAGTTGTTGGGTGTGGATGGGCGGAGTTCTAGGTTAGCATAGATGGTAGCGGCTAGGTGTGGTGTGAGGCTTGGGAGGCTGTGAGAGGTTCGGTGAGACTGTTGGAGGCTGCGGCTAGGTCTGGTGGAGCATGGAAGGCAGCGACTGTGTGTTGGTGGGTAGGATTAGGATATGAGCCGATAGTGGTGGCTGTTGGTGGATGAGCTTTTCCCTGCTTAGGTAGGCTCGGATACCATGTCACAGTGTATGATTTCAAGCTTACGTTGAGACGAAGAGTCTCAATTCTATTTATATTAATCACTGATAAGAGAGAATTTACAATGATGCCCTTAGGTAATAAAAGAAAAACAAAATAATAAATACTAACAACTCAGTAACAAATAATTGACAATTAATTAACAGCTAACAGAGAGCACATCTCAACAATAACTTGTTAGACAAAATATCGTTCCAACGGAAGAAGTCACAAGTCAACACGAGGGAAAAAAATCCACAAGAAAAACACAAAAAGGATGGGAGAAATTTCCGTTACAAACACGACAGAAGTCACAAAACTATGATATAGCAAAGAGAAGTAAAAATAAAATAAAATAAAATAAAGGAAAAAAGGAAAAGAAAAGAAGAATAGGAAAACATATATACAACAAACCAAGAGCTAAAGAACGTGTAAAAAAAATACCAAGGTTTATATAGTACTAATCATAGGTAGCATTATTAACACTGACCTTCGGAACAGCATACGGAGCAGTAGCACCTAGAATCGAGCGCACTGCATCACAATCATAGAATAAATCTTTTGGGTAGTGAAGTTCATTGTCCACACTCGAGGCTATCCATGGAACACCAAAAAGGCAACATAGAAATGAAGACTTAAACGGTTTGCTATCCCCAGTGGTACTAGAACTGCAGTAGCCAGTAACTTTATCACAAATAAAATCAACCCATAATGTATCAAGTACCTCCAAGAAGTATTGAGACCTTTTCCGATCACCACTGCAGGACAATTTGGATAACAAATGTACCAGTTCTTGAGATTCCCAATCCTTCACGGTGGACCCAAGGGACAGTAGGTCACTGTCACCCATCATGGCCATAAGATCAACATGAGGTATGTCAGTGATATTCTTCTCAACTGAAACGATATGCACAAAATCAGTAACGCCCAATTCCTGGAAAAATTCCCTCCACTTGATCCTTCCACCAGCTAGTGATTTGTTGATTGGGTGGTGCAAATAGGAGACGTCAACCTCATGCCACACCAAATCCATGCCATCAATCAACTTGCTTACATCAACAGGGCTCCCAAATATTTTGTTGAAATGCATCGGCACTTCAACGGGTCGTTTGTAGCCATGATTTGTCAAAATAAGAGCTTTATTATATAACTCAGAGATTATGTACGTCTTTTCAGTAGGACAGTTGGGGCAACTTGATTGTAGGTGGAACATAACAAAAGATAGGTATTCGGTCAGCGCATTCTTATCTTCTGTTATGTTTCTTTCGTCAGAAATAGCTGGTAAGATGTGCACCTTCACAATTTCATGAGCAGATAACCGTTGGATACCAATCCGTTCAAGCATCCTTGTAACATTTTCCACTTCTGACCCATTAGAGTGAGGCATATCAACAGCCGCAGAAAAAAGTGCAGCACTTACAGTCCGAAGTTTAGCATACAACTTTGGAAAAGCCTCTGGACAATTCTCGTTATTAAACCCGGTGCTTGAGGCATCAGAGGGAAGATGTAACCAAATTGTCCCTTCATCTACTGAGCCATAAGTACCATCTGAAAGAGGAACCAATGGAGTTTTTTGAAGGCTACTCACAAGATATGAATCAATCCCAGCATGTAGGGAAGTTTGTGCAGAAGAATGAAACAACATTGTATAAAGGGTATTCAGCCAAGAAGACAACCAAACGAGGCCCAATGATTTAAGAACATTCTCTGTTGAACATATTGAAGACATAATTTGAAGCAGGACTTTGGGCCCATACTCTTCAATACCCAGTGCCCTTGCTAACGAATTAGACAAAACTATGTCTTTATCCAAGAATCCAAGGCCAAGGTGCTTTCGAAGCAAGCTATCCGGCAAAAGGGTTCGAGCTTGTTCATTCCAATTTCTTAGAACCTTGCATGGAGGAACCCATTCACTATTAGTTCCTTCCAAGAGCAAGCAATTTGACATGCATAATTTAGGAATTATCATCCTTGGAAGACTTGAAAAGAAACCGTGCACTTCGCCCATAAGGGGAACAAAACTCATAAATGCGGCCACAGCTTTTCCAGGAGCCTCTCTAAAACATGAGAGCCCACAAAAAGATCTCTCTACGCTAACAAATAAGTCGGGAAATTGTGACAATAACCACTGGTTCCAAGGACTATCTCCATCAACCTCTTCTCTAGAGGAAGGAAGAACAAAATCACCTTGGAGAATACACTTCAGACCGTACGTTCTCAGGGGAAGAAATGCAAAAACAGGCTGTTGGCTTAGATGCGGAATGTAAACCCCATCATCTGATTCCTGAAGTGTAAACGCTATGGAGATTTCTGTTGTTTGCACATCAGGACGAATCACACTGGATCGTAACTGCTGAGATGCTACAAACCAAGTCATTATCTCATTCCCAAGGGAAACCCTAGTAATACCATCACCCACAATTTCTTTCCTCATGATAACAAAAGTATCATCAAGCATGTTTCTAAACTTGATACACTGGAGGCGATGAAGGAACAGTAATAAAGATGGATGGAGATCGGAAAACATTGATATAATGCTGTTAATGGCAGAGCCCTCAGATAACTTTGATCTGAAAGGAAGCACAATGCAAGTTTTCCAACTATTAGCAGTCATTTGATCAGTTTCAATAGAAGCGAGCCTCCCAAAGAGATCCATATCACAAGGAGGAACTAATGTCGGCAAAACAAAACCAATCTGGCCTTCACTTGTATCAAACTTGACATGAAACCCATTGGAATGAATTTCTGGAGCATCTGTGACCTGCAAAAAAGACCAAAATAAAATTCATAACCTATCATTCAATGGTACCAGCTTTGTAGCATGGGCACTTCATTTAGGCCCCCGTACCCGTACCGGGTACACAGCGGACACCGACACGAGTTGGACATGCCAGGGTAAATACCCGACACTCCAAAAAACGTGTCCGCTTATTTAATTCAATTTTTTGTCAGTGTGTACGGCTAGGACACGGCATGGGTACAGCACGGTGGCTTATTTTTTACATGAGTTTTGCCCCCTTTTTTAAGGATTGTGGTTTTGGATGAATATTTTCTTTTCTGTGGACTTGTGGTTTTTATGATTTGGTAGTGATATTGATGATGTAATGATGTTTAATTATAACAATCCTGTTATGCTTATGGTCCTTGTGAAAGATTTTGTAATAGTGAAAGTGTAAAACAATCTTGCTATGATGGATTTGTAATGTTGATATTTAATGGTAAAACAATATTGTTATAATACTTATGGTTGTTGTTATGCGACATATTTGGACTAGTTTTTATTAGTATTATATTATTAATTAGAAAATAATATTTTATTCTTCGTACCCTATCCGTACCCAACATTTTTAGGATTTTGTCATACCCCTGTGCGCGTATCGTGCAATACTCGTGTCCCGTATCCGTACCCGTGCTATATAGGGTACGGGAACACATAATGCCCTTTCTCCACTTTTCTTTGACAATCAGTATCATTCAAGAAACCATATCACCAATGGCACTTGAAAGACTGCATGTCTTGGCTGTCAAATCGTGAATCGAATTTTCCAAAATTACGAATCATAAATCGGTTAGTCAGAATTCTGAATCATATGGAACCGAAAATCGTAAGATTCATTTCTTTAACATAATAAATACATAAAACTTTGTGTGTTGTACACATAAAAAAACAACGTATCTGCAGTGCTCAAAATGAACAAACCAGTAATATAACACGACTTCATGCAATATCAAGGCCCAAAATCATGAAAGTTTTGCACTAAATATTTCGAAGTTCAAAATTATGAATCATGAATCGTATTGGATTGTATGCAACTTGAATCGGCTTGTGAATCCACCAATTCTAACAACCATGGTATTAAGTTGCATACACTATCATGATCTGGAGTCAAAAAAACAAAAAACACAAAAATGAAAATCACAACATAAACAGAGGCCAAGCCAAGAATGAAAGTAGGGAGCAATTTCAGTTTACAGTACCCGGAATACAGATTTGAAGCCAATGCCTTTCTTCCCAATATATCCAGAACCACATCCCTTTTTCGTTGAATTCCCAACATCACAAAGAGCTCTGATGTTTTGAGCAGAGAACCCTAGTTCATTGTTCAGAACAACAATACCTGCCTCTTGAAGAATGAAAGTTAGAGTTGGTTCCACATTTTTCGGATAGACATTGTCATCAGCATTTTGAACCTGAACCAGCACGACAAGAAGTGGATGCTTTTAGAACACAAAAAGTATTACAAAGAAGATAAATAAACAGCAGCTCCTTTCAATTTTAAACCCCAAATAATTTGGCCAAGAAATCCAATGAATAACACAATGTTTTACCCTAACGTTTAGAATAATACCATTTTTCAACTTATCCTCAATGTGCTTCGTAATAAAGTAAATAAAAAGCCAGATCATAAATAAGTGTTCTCTTTGTTCAATATAATAAATAGACCTCATTTACCAATCATCACACCACATCTGCATCTTTGCAATTATAACCATCAAAACAAACTTTTACCACTTTTAAAAGCTTGACTAACAATGACTTGATACTGTTTACAAGATCTTAATTTCTATGAAATCACCATTGTAAATTTAACAAAGTTTCCTAAAATTAGTAAGAAGTCTAAATGTACGAAATCTTGCAATGGAAATGTACACAGCATTTTTAATACTCCGAACAATGCAATGGAAAAGTACATAGTAATAAAAATTCCCTGGACCAGATATATGAGTAGTCTTTATGTTAAGAGGAAGAGGACTAAATGACATCGATTGAATTAGTAAGAAAATATAGTATAGTGTGGGGATAAAATATCAGACAGATCACAATGGAGGAACACAATTCCTGTAGCCAACCCCAAATTATTTGGGACAAGGCTTTGAGAGTGCGTAGATAGAACGTCAGTCTCAATGTGTTCCAAACACATGGATGTACCATATAAGCAACGAGGCATCCACGATTTGAAAACAGGACAGACCATCACCTGCCCCAAGAATTTAATCTAATAGGTAATGAACCAAATAACATTACAGCAAAGATTTAA
This sequence comes from Hydrangea macrophylla, assembly GCA_033977485.1. NCBI lineage: Eukaryota > Viridiplantae > Streptophyta > Magnoliopsida > Cornales > Hydrangeaceae > Hydrangea > Hydrangea macrophylla. The sequence goes on along the minus strand of CM066998.1, from coordinate 88,045,245 downwards.
CACTCTACCTATCGGTGAGACGTCTCTCTCAATTGTGAAGAGGCATATGGACAAACAAAGAATTGGAGCAGAACTGCGTAGGACGAGATTTATAACAAACACATTCCACAACTAAACTCCACTACCATATTTGACCACTTGTTTCAAACGCTTAAAATAAATTATAAACTACTAGAGTATATGAGATAGCCTAAGGATTCATGTATCAGACTATTGTGTAAACAAAATGGCATCAGAAGAAAACTTGTTTGCAGTACATTAATTACTACAGATATAAAATGGCTCAAATACATTTCAGTACCCTCCGTTTTTCCAAAATTATCATTTTGAGCCCTCTATTTTCAATTTGCATCGCTTAAGACCCCCAGCTCTAAGTGATACAATTGATAACAAAGGATCCAAATGAAATTTTGAGAGGCTGCTAAAATGTACTTCAGCCAACGCAAATCTAATAAATGTGATATGAAAGAAAGCACGTACCAGTTCCAAGAGAAAATGTGAATCCTGAGAATACAACTCTTGGGAAAGACAATGGAGTGCTCTCCCTAAACGAGAATGCTGCTTCTTTAGCATACTGCTCTCCATGTCTAAAAGGCTTGGATCCAAACCAAACTCTTCACGCCTTATAGATTCAATGACCAGGGCTGCATCCTTATCTTTATCGAGTTCAGATACTCTCTGTATTCGGTCATCACCAAAACTATCACATGGAACATCCAAAGTCTTACTCGTGTGAAGAACACCACTAAGTTTTTCACTCTGAGAATCTGCCAAAACAGAGACTATCATTTCACCTTCAGCAGAGCCCGAGGCTGTTTTGAGATCAGAACAGACGGTTTTTAAGCATGATATCTCAGAGGACAAGAGGTTTGTAGCTGTTGATGAACAAAATACATGGTAGTCGTTAATCCATTCAACTATACCCAGAGATAATCCTACCTCATGAAGCATAAGGCGCTGCTCTGTTTTCTTGCATTCACTCAAAATGGCTGAATGAGCATCTTTGATAACATATCGAAACCCTGATAGCAAAACATCTGCAGCAAAACTACGGAATTCATTAGGCAAATAAGCCAAAAAATCAAGGATAAACCTTGATGCAACACGCACTGTTTTGTTAACTCTGGTTTTGAATCTGTGTAATTCATTGCTGAAATTACGAGAAGGGTCTTCATCAAGTATTTGCTCTCTGCACAATGGGCTTCCTTCAGCGGAAAACTTCTCACTGCAACCTACTTCTATTTCAGTGGAGTTCTTTACGATGACTTCGAAAGCTTGCCGAGCATGGCATTTTAAAAGGGACAAAGGGACATGCCTAATACCTCCATACAATGAAAACAACGACAACAGTTGTACCGCTGTTTGGAAAGAACATCCCTGAAGGAAAGCTTCTAAGAAAGAATCCAAAGTTGCTGAATGATCAATTTTAAGTACTTTGCCATCCTTTGTCACCAAACATAGCAGCTCTTTTCTATTGACTTTGTTCAGCAACCAATCCACAAGAGGACCAAGCGAGGGACCATATATATGGTCCCAATGTGACCATAAGCCTACATCTGATAGCATCGGGGCCCCAAGTAAGACATCAATTGCATCCTTGGTGGTAACATAACCAAGGGCTCCAGCTTTATAGCTTATTTCAGGGCCCACCTGAGCAGTTATTGACAAATTTTTGTCATTCGAAGCCAGTGTGTCTCCAATAACACAGGTTCCTAACAAAGTTGCTGAGAATATGATACACTTTAAAATCACACTGCTTTCATTTGCTTTCAAGCTATCAAGAAAATCTATCATGGAACTTCTTTCCACTAATCTGAAATTGACTGATGGGTACTGTCTCATAAGCAGCACAGAAATCTTCTGATTAGTTATGTCTTCATTTTCCCATAAGTTATGTGAAGCTTGTGACAATAATACGGCCAACTGATGCTGGTGAATGCAAACCTCCAACTGAGACACCTTACATGTGTCAACAGTCAAGAACATCTGTAGTCCACTAGGTAATCGAGATGCAAACTTCTCTACGAACTTGAGAAACTCACCATAACCAAGGGATTCAAATTCCTTTACAGAAAACTGCTCAGCCAACCAAAATTTGCACTCAAAAAGTTTCCTCAAGAATAAGAACATCTTTTCTGTAGATGATTTGTCCGAAGTGTCTTGGTCGAGCTCAAAATATGTGAAAATTTTCTCAACAATGTCTTCCACAGTGACACCTGTCGTAGAGGTAATAGTAATACATTAAAATCATGTATTTAAGTATCACACGGGCCTAAAAGAACAGGTTTACATACCAAAGACGGAAAAAGACCTCAAAAGTGTAACCTAAGAGTTGTTTACAACTGTCACAGGAGAGAATTAACGCATTGTAGAGTTAATGGTCTGAATCATCGCACTGGGAACAAGGAAAAAGGCCAAAAGGCAAGGATAAATGACTTTTGCTTTCGTCATTTCACAGATAGATACTGTAATGATGAGTTTGCTGAGTATTTTACTTTATTATTGGGTGTCTAGTTATAGTTAAGTATTATTAGGACGACTATCTTGTAATTTTTATTTCTCTTCTATTTAAGCGACGCGTTGCGCCTGCCTTCAGGTGTTTCGAAAAATGTGCAAGGGGCGCCGCATCGACGCCCGGGTGCGGTGTTAAATAAGCAAGGGTTCCCGCGCTCATCTTGGCCACCGCAGGTAAAGAAGCTAGTTCAGAACTATAGGCTTAGGTTAGCAACTTGGAATATAGGAACCTTAACAGGTAAAGCTATGGAACTAGTAGACACTATGATTAGAAGGAAGGTTAATGTAGTATGTTTACAAGAAACAAAGTGGGTTCGAGAGAAAGCTAAGGAGGTAGAAAAGACCGGGTATAAGATATTCTATACAGGGAAAGATAGGCATAGAAATGGTGTCGGAATCGTGGTTGACAAGAACCTCAAGGATAAAGTTGTGACAGTCACGAGGAAAGGAGACAGAATATTGCTTATTAAACTGGTAGTTGGAGTGGATATAATTAATGTGATTAGTGCATACGCGCCCCAAGTAGGATTGGATTATCACACTAAAAGACAATTCTGGGATGAGTTGGACGCTTTAATGCAAGAAATATCGGGAGGAGAGAAGATAATTGTAGGTGGAGATTTTAATGGCCATGTAGGCAAAGATAGAACTGGATAGAACTGGATATGAGAGGGTGCATGGGGGGTATGGTTTTGGAGATCAGAATGAGGCAGGGGTGAGTATTTTAGATTTCGCAGTAGCATATGATCTTGTAGTAGCAAACACCTTTTTCAAAAAGAGGGAAGAACACTTGATAACCTTTAAGAGTGGATCTTATAGAAACCAGATCGATTTGTTCCTTGTGAGAAAGGCAGACCGCTTAGCATGTAAAGACTGTAAGGTCATCCCAGGAGAGAGTTTAACATCTCAACATAGACTTACTATTTTAGATATCCATATAAAAGGACAATGTTGTACTAGAAAAGACCTTATAAACCCGCGAACTAGGTGGTGGAACCTTCAAGGCGAGAAACTAGCAATATTCCAAGAGAGAATGTATACAGAAGCACCTTGGAATTTGGAAGATGGAAGCAATACTATGTGGGATAGAATGGCAGGGTGCATCACGAGAATATCGAAGGAAGTCCTCGGAGAGTCGAAGGGAAGAGGGTTAGCTTCTAAAGATACTTGGTGGTGGAATGAAGAGGTACAAGCTGCAGTAAAAACCAAAAAGGATTGCTTTAAGAAGTGGCAAAATAATAGAAGTGAAGAACACTTCAAAAGCTATAAATGTGCAAATAAGGAGGTTAAAAGGACAGTTAGAGTTGCTAAAATGGAAGCCTATGACGCCTTCTACACCAAACTAGACACTAGAGAGGGAGAAAAATGTATTTATAAGCTTGCTAAGTCGAGAGAAAGGAAAACAAGAGACATTAATCAGGTTAAGTGTATAAAAAGCGATGACTCTAGGGTATTAGTGAACGACGAAGAGATTAAGGAAAGGTGGAAGAGCTATTTTGAGAAGTTGTTGAATGAAAAACATATGGATAACACAATGGAAGAAGAAACTGGAAGTTACGATGAAACTAGAGAATACAGATTCTATCGGAGAATAAGGAAGTTTGAGGTGGAACTTGCTTTGAAGAAGATGAAACCCAACAAGGCCTTAGGACCAGATGGGATCCCCATTGAGGTTTGGAAATGCTTGGGAGATGTGGGGGCATCTTGGCTTACAAAAGTTTTTAATAGAATTTTAATGACTAGAAAAATGCCTGATGAGTGGAGGAAGAGCATCCTAGTGCCTGTATATAAGAGTAAGGAGATGTACAACAATGCAACAACTATAGAGGTATTAAGTTGATGAGCCATACTATGAAGCTATGGGAGAGAGTGATGGAGCATCACTTAAGAGGCGCAACATCAGTGTCAGAAAATCAGTTTGGATTTATGCCTGGGAGATCAACTATGGAAGCAATTTATTTACTTAGAAGACTAATGGAAAAGTATAGAGAGAAGAAAAAAGATATACATATGGTTTTTATTGATTTAGAGCAAGCTTATGATAGAGTGCCTAGAGATTTAATTTGGTGGGTGCTAGAGAAGAAAGGAGTGACCAAGGGTTATATTGACGTGGTGAAGGATATGTATGATGAAGCGGTTACTACAATTAGATCACCAGCCGGAGAAACAAGCGAATTCCCAATTACTGTAGGCCTGCACCAGGGGTCGGCCTTGAGCCCTTATTTATTCGCCCTAATTATGGATGAATTGACTAGACACATTCAAGATGAGGTCCCATGGTGTATGTTGTTCGCAGATGATATTGTCTTCGTTGATGAGACTAAAAGGAGACTCAACACTAAACTAGAAGCTTGGAGAGAAGCACTGGAGACTAAGGGGCTAAAGATAAGTAGGACGAAAACAGAATACATGGAATGTACTTTTAGCAACAGTGGAAGTAGAGACAACGAAGCAGTGAAGATCGAAGATCAGGAGATCCCAAAGAGGGAACACTTTCGCTATCTAGGTTCAATGATCAGTAGAGAAGGAGAGATTGGTGATGACGTGACCCATAGAATTAAAGTGGGCTGGCTTAAGTGGAGGAGTGCTTCTGGAGTATTATGTGATCGGAGAATACCAGCAAAATTGAAAGGGAAATTTTATAGGACATCTATTAGGCCAGCTATGCTCTACGGGACAGAGTGTTGGGCAACTAAGAAACAACACATTAGCAAAGTGAGTGTAGCGGAGATGAGGATGCTAAGATGGATGTGTGGTAAGACTAGAAAAGATAGAATTAGAAATGAGTACATCCGAGAGACTGTAGGAGTGACACATATTGAGGATAAGTTGAGGGAGAATAGACTTAGATGGTTCGGCCATGTGCAACGAAGACCTGTAGATGCACCTGTGCGAAAGAGTGATAAGATCGTAGTGCCTGGAATGGTTAAAGGGAGAGGCAGACCTAGACTGACTTGGTAATATGTAGTGCAACAAGATATGAATATATATAATTTAAATGAGCATATAGCTCTTGATCGTGCAGAATGGAGAAAAAAGATTCATACAGCCGACCCCAATTGATTGGGACACAAGGCTTGGTTTGGTTTGGTTTGGTTTGTATGGTATCAGAGCCACCCTAACTAGGGTTTCTCACCACCACATCAACCACCATTTGCACCACCACCTGCGCCACCTCACCAGCCCACCTCCAGCCTGCGCCGAACCATACCAGCCCCTCCCTAGCCTGCGTAAACCCCACCAAAACACCTCCCCGAACCCCACCAACCCTCCCAGCCTGCGCCGATCTCCCTCTAGCCCAATAATCCTTCGCCGACAGCCCTGGCCTAATTTTTCCTTACCTTTTCTCAAATAAAATTCTTTTCTTTTTTTCTTTTTTTTTTTTGTCCTAGATTAACCGCAAAGCTGTTCAGTTTGCTGGGCTGATAGAAACTTCCCGAGTTTATGTTTAGGTCAGTAATCGAACCAATGATCTGTCCATAGAATGTACAATTGCACCAGACCGGTGCATATGACGGGTAGGTTTACCTTCACTGCCGTGTGTGATCGTTCAGACCAAGAGTTATCCCCAACAGGCAACATGTCGAAAGAAGATTTGACAATCGAAAAGTCCCCAGCCACTCCTGGTGTTGTGAGTTCTCCTATAAGTAATGAGAAGCAATCCTTCATTACCGAGAACCTAGGTCCAAAAATCACCACAGTTCTATTCAATGTGAAAATTCTCTCTCTTTGTCTCACTCCGCCACCTTCTGGCTTCGCTGTGAGCAAAGTTTGGCTATGTTGATGGCAAAAGCTCAAGGCACCTAGTTGTGAGGATCCCGCTTATGCCAAGTGGGAGGTGGATAATTATCTTGCGATGAGTTGGCTCAATCATTCTATGGAGCCTACTGATTTCTTTTTTGGAGATAGAAACTGCACAGGACATCTGGGATACCCTCGCACAAACTTGTGCTCGGAAAAGGAACGTGGCTCAGGTTTATGACCTCCGTCGAAGTATCAAGGGTGAAGTTCAAGTTAAGCGCACTATTCTTCAATATTATACACCTTTATCCACGATGTGGAAACGTCTTGATCATTTGAAGAATTACCACCCAGTTTGTCCTACGGATGCAGCTAGTTTTAAAGAGTATATTGAGAGTGAAAGAATCTTTAAGTTTTTAGCCGGTCTCAATACAGAGTTTGATCAAGTGAGGAGTCGGGTACTTGGGATAGAGCCTTTACCGTCACTTAGGGAAGGATTTGCATATGTTCAGAACGAGGGGAGTCGTCGTTCAACTATGCTTTCCCCTGTCTCCACTAGGGCTGGAAGAAAACCGAACCAAACTGACACACCGATCGGTTCAGTCAGTTTTCATTTAGTTTAGGCAGTGTAAAACCGAAACGAACCGAAATTTTACACACTCCGAACCGAAACCGAAACCGAAACCGATCGGTTTCGCCAAAAAACACACTGAACCGAACCATTTACACCCTTAGTTTCCACTAATAGGTCTGCTTTGGCTCTTCTAGTCGGAGAGGGGGTAAGGGTCCAAGTTTAAATTCACGCAAGGATCATACTTCTAAGGTTACTAATGGTAAAGATAAGTGGTGTGATTGTTGTAATAGACTCGGGCATATACGTGCAACATGTTGGAAACTCCACGACCGTCCACCATTAACAAAGGGGAGAGGTGGTGGCCGAAGTGGCGGCCAGGGAAGTGGGCACAGGGCTCACTTATCCACTGGCTCTGATTCTCATCATTCAGAGGAGTCATCCTCTTCTTCCCCTGCTGCTGGGGGTATTAGTAGTACCGAAATGGAGACATTGAGGAGTATTGTAGCACAGTAGGACACTCTCACGAGGGCTTCTACTTCTTTTGCTCATGCAGGTAATGTTGCTAATTTTTCTAGTGCTTTACATGCTACCTCTCAACAACCATGGATCATTGACTCTGGGGCTTCCAATCACATGACTGGTTTGTCCACTATTTTTTCTACTTATGATCCGTGTTCAGGTAAAGATAAAGTTAGAACTGCTGATGGTAATCTTTCTCCTATTTCTAGTAAGAGTAATGCTATGCATCACAAATTTTTTTCCCAAAAAGTGCTTACCAAATGATGTGGCGGTGGGGTCAGGCCTAATATAGTGGGACCAGTTGAATTTTGATTGGAAGTTATTTGCCTGGCCCCACTGCCACATCATTTGGGAAGCACTTTTAGAAAGAAAAAAAAATGGGAAGCATAGCATTATTCTTCTAGTAAAGGTGTCATTTATGCCTCTAATTCACTGTCTTTATCTTCGGTTCTTTATGTACCCAATTTTTCGACTAATCTTCTTTCAATTAGTAGCATTACTCGTGTCTTAATTGTTGTGTAGCTTTCTTCGCAGATCTCTCCACAAAGAAGATGATTGATAGTGGTAGGGAAGAGAATTGACTCTATTTTCTGCTGCCCAATGAAGCTAAGAGTGGAAATATGCCGAGGAGTGCTCATCATTCATTGAGGCAGACTCTTCCTAAAGAGGCTTGGCTGTGGCACCAGAGACTAGAACTTTTGGCTGTGGCACCAGAGACTAGGACATCCTTCTTTTTTCCTTCTTCATCATTTGTTTCCTTCTTTAACAAATACTAATAATATTTCGGATGCTCTGTGTGATGCATGTGAACTTGGCAAACATCATCGTGCCACTTTTAATTTGAGTTTGAATAAAAGTACTTTTCAGACTATTCATACTGATGTGTGGGGGTGCCACTTTTAATTTGAGTTTGAATAAAAGTACTTTTCAGGCTATTCATACTGATGTGTGGGGTCCTTTCATATTTTGTCTGTTATAAGTGGTTTGTTACTTTTATTGACGATTTTTCTCGTACTACTTGGGCATATTTGATGTAAGAGAAAAGTGAAGTGTTCTCTATTTTTAAAACCTTTCAAAAAATGATATGCACTCAATTTAGTATTACTGTAAAAATTGTCCGATATGACAAAAGGGGGGAATATATTTATAGCGGTCTTCAAGACTATTTTTCTAAGCATGGCGTGATTCACCAAACTTTCTGCACTAATACTACCCAACAGAACGGAGTTGCAAAGCGTAAGAATCGCCATTTGTTGGAAATTGCTCGGTCTATGATGTTTTCGATGCAAGATCCAAAGTCCTATTGGGGGGAGGCGGTTTTAACGGCTGCCTACCTCATCAACAGATTACCCACTCGCATACTTGGTAAGAAATTTCCTATTGAAATCCTCCTTAATCCATCTTCTGTGTTTGCCATTCCTCCTAAAGTGTTTAGGTGTGTCTGTTTTGTCCACAACCACTCTCCGTCCCGAAAAAAAGTGACAATCGTGCCCTTAAGTGTGTGTTTCTTGGTTATTCACCCCCACCCAAAAGGAGTACAAGTGTTATCACCCTCCTACTCGTAAGTGGTACGTTTCTATAGATGTCACCTTCTATGAAACACACTCCTACTTTCAATCTCCACAGTCTCTATAGTCACCTCTTCAGGGGGAGAAAGAGGTGAGGAGATGCATGTTGCTATTATATGCAACGAGGAGGGAGTTAAAAATGACTCCATGAGAGAGTAGCAGAAGTAAGAAAAAATGAAGGGGGGGGGGAGGGGGGGGGGGGCAGAGAGAGTGAGGAAGAAAACAAAGAGAAGAGTGAGGGAGAAAGAGAACCAACTAAAAAAAGGGGGAAAGAGAAAGAGTTGCTGACATACTCAAAGAACAAGGAGAGGAAGCGGTTTGGGGCATAGACATGGAAGCGATTCATTTCCCTCCACTACAGCCAATCACTTCTAGTGATGATGATGGTCCAGGTATTTCAAATTCCCCAACTCATATTCCTGACTCTAGTGATGATTTAGACATTCCTATTGCTCATCGGAAGGGCACTAGGGCATGTACTAAACATCCCCTCACTAATTTTGTTTCATACTCTCGTTTGTCTCCATCCTATAGAGTCAATGTGTCCAAACTTTCTTCTATTTCTATTCCTAATCATGTTCAGGAAGCTACGTCTGATCCTAAATGGAAGTCTGTCATGGATGAAGAGATAAAAGCACTCTCTAAAAATGGCACTTGGGAATTAGCATAGTTACCTCGAGGGAAGAAGACAGTAGGGTGCAAGTGGGTGTTCACTATGAAACACAAAGCTGATGGGACGATTGAGAGGTACAAAGCCAGGTTAGTGGCTAAGGGGTTTACTCAGACTTACGGAGTGGATTACCAGGAGACATTTGCTCCAGTGGCCAAGATGAATTCTATCAGAATCTTGATGTCTCTTGCAGCTAATTTGGAGTGACCATTACATCAGTTCGATGTAAAGAATGCATTCTTACATGGTGACTTAGTAGAAGATGTATACATGGATGTCCCTACAGGCTTTGAGGATATCAAGACAAGAGGGAAAGTGTGCCGTCTCCGGAAGTCATTGTATAGACTCAAGCAATCACCTAGAGCGTGTTTTGTTCGGTTTTCACAGGCTATGCTCAGGTATGGGTTCAGACAGACTCAAGCAATCACTTAAAGTATTTTTTGGGAATAGAGGTAGCATGATCCAATGATGAGATATTTATATCACAGAGACAGTATGTGTTGGATTTACTAAAGGAGACAGGGATGCTGGGTAGCAAGGTAGTTGATATGCCTATGGATCCTAATCTGAAACTTTGGGATAACTCAAGTGGAGAACCAGTGGATAAGGGTAGATATCACAGAATGGTAGGCAATTTGATTTATCTATCTCACACCAGACCAGATTTTGCTTTGGCAGTGAGTGTGGTAAGTCAGTTTATGCATTCTCCAAGACAGATTCATCTTGATGATGTCTTTCGTATTGTGAGGTATAACCGTATAGTCACACTCAAGTTGAAGCTGTTGAAAGAATATTTTGGCAAAACTTAAGGTTGACAATTTGTCATACCCTTTTATATTAACATTAACAATAAGAAATAAATATTACAATGAGACCCCAAAAGACAATAAAACATTATAAAACTAACATAACAACTCAACACTCCCCCTCAAGCGGGTACAAAAATATCTTTCATGCCCAGCTTGCCTAGAATAGAGTTGAACTGTCGGCTCCCAATACCCTTAGTGAGAGCGTCTGCAACCTGATCACCTGTCTTCACAAAATGAATACAAATGGTACCATTACTAAGATTCTCTTTTATGAAGTGTCGATCAATTTCTACTTGCTTGGTGCGATCATGTTGAACTGGATTATGCGCTATACTAATTGCAGGCTTATTATCACAGTATAACTTCATAGAGTCCAAATGTTCAACCTTCAAATCTCTCAACAACGACTTGATCCACAGGAACTCACAAATACCTTGGGCCATAGCCCTAAACTCGGCTTTAGCACTAGACCTGGCTACAACATTTTGCTTCTTACTTCTCCAAGTAACCAGGTTTCCCCCTACGAATGTGCAATAACCTGAAGTAGATCTCCTGTCAGTGACTGAACCAGCCCAATCGGCGTCAGTATAAGCCTCCACCTTAAGATGATTATGCTTAGCAAAAAATAATCCTTTCCCGGGAGCAGATTTAAGGTATCGAAGAATCCGAAAGGCAGCTTCCTGATGCGACTCTCGCGGAGAAATGCATAAATTGGCTAACACCACCAACTGCAAACGCAATATCTGGGCAAGTATGAGATAAGTAAATTAGTTTCCCAACAAGTCTCTGATATCTCCCCCTATCCACCATAGCTCCACTACTATCATCACTAAGCTTTTGATTCTGTTCCATGGGTGTATCACACGCTTTGCTCCCAAGCATCCCTGTCTCTTTCAGTAAATCTAGAACATACTTCCTCTGAGAGATAAAGATCTCATCTTTGGATAGAGCAAGTTCTATGCCAAGAAAAAATCTCAATGCCCCTAAGTCCTTGATTTCAAATTCAGTGGCCAAATAGCTCTTCAACTTTCTCATTTCCTCCAAGTCATTTCCTGTAAATACAATGTCATCAACATACACTATAAGAGCTGTAGTCTTACCTTGCAATGAATGTTTGATGAACAATGTGTGATCTGCGTGACTCTGTTTAAAGCCATAACGAAGCATTGCCTATGAAAACCTCTCAAACCATGCTCTCGGGGATTGCTTCAGACCATATAAAGACTTTTTGAGTCTACACACCTTTCCCTCAGTATTTGAGTCCTCAAAACCTGGAGGCACATCCATATAGACTTCTTCTTCCAAATCACCGTGTAAAAAACGCATTTTTCACATCAAATTGGTGGAGCGGCCAGCCTAGATTAGCAGCAAGAGATAGAAGAATCCTGACAGAGTTCATCTTTGCAACCGGTGCAAAGGTTTCCTCATAGTCCACCCCGTAGGTCTGAGTAAACCCCTTTGCCACCAACCGAGCTTTATAACGCTCAATAGAACCATCAGCCTTATGTTTTACCGTGTACACCCACTAGCATCCCACAGTCCTTTTTCCCTTGGGCAATGTCGTCAATTCCCAAGTGCCACTTTTATGAAGAGCTTTCATCTCCTCAACCATGGCATGTTTCCACTTGGGATCAGCAAGAGCGTTCTGAAAATGGTTAGGGACACTCACAGAAGAAACTTTGGAAAGAAAGACTCTATAGGAAGGAGACAATCGAGAATAAGACACAAAATTCGAAATAGGATGTTGTGTACACAACCTAACACCTTTACGAACTGCAATAGGAACATCTAAATCATCAGGTTCAGAAACAGAAGTGATAGAATTACCTGAATCAGAGTCACTAGGATCATCATCACTCAGAGAGAATGGCAGTGGAGAATGTGGAGAAGAAGTAGCCTCCCTCTTACTTTTACTCCATGACCCTCTAGAATAAACTAACTCCTCTTTCTCTTTTTTATTCCCCTCTGGTTCCCCATCATTAATGTTTTCCATTACTCTCACCGTCTCCCTCTCATCATCTATTTTATTCCCCACTTCAAACATCATAGGCAAAGAACCCTCAGATACCTCTTCAACATACGGCTGCTCCCCCTGAAGAGGTAAGGTGGAATCAAGGCAGTAAGACTGAGACTCGAGAAATGTGACATCCATAGACACATACCACTTCCGAGACGGAGGATGATACCATTTATACCCCTTCTGAGGAGTAACCGACGAAAACACATTTGATGGCACGGGGATCTAACTTCCCACGTGTTGGAGAATGATTATGGACATAGCATATACAACCGAATACCCGAGGAGAAATGGAGAATGAAGAAGATGATGGAGAAAGAACTTGTAGAGGTGATTTTTTATCCAAAACTCGAGTGGGAAGACGATTAATGAGATAAGCAGCTGTTAAGACAGCTTTACCCCAATAAGACCGAGGAGCGTTAACAGAGAAGAGTAAAGATCTAGCAACATCTAAGAGATGACGGTTTTTACGTTCTGCTACCCCATTTTGTTGAAGGGTGTCAGTACAAGACGTCAGATGAACAATGCCCTGGGAAGAGAAATAATCAGCAAGACCAGAATCAAGATATTCACCCCCGTTATCAGAACGTAAGACCTTAACAACAGCTCCGAACTGTGTGCCTACCATTTTATGAAAGTGTTTGAAAATTGAAAAAACTTCTCGTTTTTCTTTCATCATATATAACCAGGTTGTACGAGAAAAATCATCAATAAATGACACAAACCAACGATGACCCTTTAAAGAGACAGTACGGGACGGACCCCAAACATCAGTATGTATCAAATCAAATGGAAGAGCACTTTTATTATTGCTAGGGGCAAAAGAAGCCCTATGATGTTTTCCAAGTTCACAAGCATCACAAGAAAAACTAGAAACATCATTATTAGAAACAGAAGAGGGAGACATATGTTTAAGTAAATAAACTGATGGATGGCCTAATCTCCTATGTCAAAGCCCTAAGTCTTCAGCTTTATTCCTAGAAACAGCAGTATAATGATCTATCTTTTCCCCTTCATCCAATATGTAAAGCCCGTTCTCCTCTCTACCACTGCCAATCGTCCTCTTCGTGGTAAGATCCTGAAAGACACAGCGAGAAGGGAAAAAAGTTACACAACAATTTAAATCACGTGTAATTCGACTCAAGGATAAAAGGTTATGTGAGAAACTCGGAACATGTAACACAGAGGTTAGTGATAAAGAAGGAGTCACATGAATTAAACCTTTTCCGTAAACTGAAGAAAAAGTACCATCAGCAATTCTAAATTTCTCTTGACCTGAATAAGGCTTATAATCAGAGAACAAGTTAGAAGAACGACACATATGATCTGAAGCACCAGAATCAATTATCCAAGGAAACGAAGAATGAGAAAGGAAAGCTCTTGTTGAAGTGACTGAGATACCTGACTGGGCAAAGGAGGATGAGGCGCCGGTGGATGTAGAAGGAGCACAACGGAACATTAGATTCTTAAGCGTCTCAAACTCAGTAGCAGATAACGGTCCAATAGAGGAAGGCTCAGCAGGAGTAGCGTCTGGGAAATCTGTAACTGCAGTATGATGAGCTCGGGCCTGACCACCACGACCACCAGTGTGTCCAGAACGACCCCCACGACCACGGCCATGGCCACGACCACGGACTGAGTCATAATCAGTATGGAGTCCCTGGAGGAACTTAAACACTCGTTGCTTCTCTAGAAGCTTGCAATATCCCACAGAATCAATAGGGCAAACGGGCTGGTAATCCTGTAAGTGATCCACCCGGTTCCAACTGGTGGTCAGAAAGGTGAAGTACTGAGTCACAGTCATAGACCCTTGCTCGGAACGATCAATTGAGCGTGTCAGCTTGAACTCCTGAGCATAATTCCCTTTCCTTGAATAAGTAGAAGCCACTGTCTCCCAAATATCCCTAGCCGTCTTCATACCATAGTAGCCTTCACCAATTTCTGGAATCATTGAATTGATCAACCAAGACATAATAAGGGAATTCTCAATTTCCCATTTATCATAGGTTGCATCTGTAGTGATCGGTGCCTGAATACGGCCATCAACATGGCCCATCTTCCCTCGACCTCGCAAGTAAAGAGCCACCGATTGGGACCAGGTAAGGTACTTCTGGCCATTGAACAAGGTGGTAGTAATTTTCAGGTTGGGATTGTCCAGTGTAGTAATTACAGGGCTATCACTGGTAGATGATTTAGAACCTCCAGGAGACGTAGTCTTGGTCTCAGTAGTCATGGTTCCAAAATGCAAAGAGAATACCCACACCCAATACGAGGAAACGGAGAAGATGAAGAAAAAATTGGCACGATCAAGAATCAGTCATCAATGGCCCATAAAAGGACCAAAAAATATGGAGGGAAAAAACTACTACGAAATCAAAATAGCTTACTGATATTGGGCAAAGATCTCAATCTGCCCTAGGGTTTAAAAGTGATTAAATAAGGTTGAAAGTCAGGCCAGGGTGAAGAGATGGCTGGGTAGGGCTTGCGGCTGGGTCAAGGGGGTGTAGGCACAAGTCAGGGGTGGTTTATGGCATGCGGCGCAGGGCTGGGAGAGAGCCACAAGGCTCGGCGCAGGTCAGGAGGCTGATGGGGGTCTCGGCGCAAGCTGTCAGGGGCCTGGTGGTGTCGGCGCAGGTCAGGTTGAGTGGTGGTGGTGTCGGCGCAGGTCAGGATGAGTGGTGGTGGTGTCGGCGCAGGTGGTGGTGGTCACGGCACAGTGGGAGATATCAGGGTTGGCTTTGATACCATGTTGAAAGAATATTTTGGCAAAACTTAGGGTTAACAATTTGTCATACCCTTTTATAGTAACATTAACAATAAGAAATAAATATTACAACGAGACCCCAAAAGACAATAAAACATTATAAAACTAACATAACAACTCAACAAAAGCCTATATCGATGCAGATTGGGCAGGGTCAGTGACCGACAGAAGGTCATCCACGGGGTAATTGTTCTTTTGTTGGGGGGAATCTAGTTACGTGGAGAAGCAAAAAACAGCCCGTAGTGGCTCGATCTAGTGCTGAAGCAGAGTTTAGAGCTATGGCACTGGGAGTATCTTAGTTGTTATGAATTCAGATTATTCTTTCAGATCTGGGTTTTAAGCCTGAAGAGTCGATGAAGTTGTACTGTGACGATAAAGTTGCTATTAACATTGCTCAGAATCCTGTCCAGTATGACAGAACTAAACATGTGGAAATTGATCATCACTTTATCAAAGAGAAGTTGAGTAGTCGGAGTATTTGTACTCCATTGTGAAATCCGGAGAACAGTTAGCTGATGTTCTCACTAAGAGTCTTACTAGTAGGTCTTTCCACTTCATTCTCAGTAAGCTGGACACGAGAGATATCTACGCACCAGCTTGAGGGGGAGTGTTGAGTATTTTATTTTATTTTGGGTGTCTAGTATAGTTAAGTATTATTAGGAGGACTATCTTGTAATTTTTATTTCTCCTCATTATATTGATTAATAAAATCATAGAGAGGAACGATTGTTCTCTCTGAGCTTGGTGGAAATATTGTGCAACAGAGTTAACTAGATAGATGCATACTTTAAATATATTGGTATACGGATTAATTAAAAGTTGATTAAAGACCTGATGCACAAACCGCAACAAATGCTGATGCAATTTCCTTTTATATAAGGATCCTGTGAAGACCAAAAGTTTGACAGTTCAGTGCCTTCCAAATTGTAGATAACTCAATATGGAATTAAGAGCAGGCTACGAACTTACAAAAGAATTACATGCATATACAAGAGAGTCAATCAACGATAATAACTTCCACCAAAAGAAAAAGAAATTGCAGCAAACCCTGGCCTGCTTATCAAGGATTCATTCAATCTCCCTCGCTATTTTTAATCTTTACAATACCATACTACCAACAAACAGACGACAGAAATGGAATCACAACTCAGTAAAGCATAGTTGTCCAGCAAAACAAACTCACTGTTTTTAGACGGAGTAATGTGCTTGGTGGTGCCCATTAAATCCTTTTCAGATGGTTCAGCCTCAATACTTTCATATTCAGTACACTTGTCTGAAGAAATATTTTCTTCTCCGCGTTGACTGAAAGCTTGGAGCGTATCGTACACACTATCCCACATTCCATTCTTCATGGATGTCACCTGTAACGAAAGAAAGCAACTCAATCATAATGCATCCGGATACGGCCAGGTCACGATCATGAATCAACTTAAACTGCATACCAAGATCGTGGCACTGGATTTATGAATACGATTGGTGTTTTCCTTTGATGGGGGAATGGCAGGATATTGTTAGAATTGACCTTTTGTAAGGAAATAAAATAAGGTCTTTATGATAGAAATTAGGGGGATTACATTATCACGGTGTTAGACAAAGTTACTCTTAGAAAATGCGTATGCACTATTGGGTTTTGGTAGTGTTTTACGAGAGAAGGTCCAACCTAATAACATTTTGACGAGTTTAATGTTTTTAGGAAGCCACAACTATAAGATATCCTGGTATTGTATAAAAATTAAAATCAAAGACGGTAAGGCTCCGTTTGTTTTGATGTAAAATGTTTTCCGGAAAATGAGTTCACCTTATCCGCATAAGGTGAAAGCATTTTTCGGAAAACATTTTACATCGAAACAAACGGGGTGTAAGTCTGAACCCCTCAAGGTTTACGCCTTCTTTCCCAAAGGATAGAGCGCCTAGCCTTACACTTCAGCCTTTCAAACATTTTCAAGAGACATAGTAAATCCCATTACTGATATCAATAGTAGCACAGTTGCATTGACCAAAAGATGCTCCATTCCAAAAAGTAATAATATTTTCTGGTGCATTAATTTTACCACAAATAACTTACAGCAACATTAAACATTCCGATGAATGGGAATGATGAAAAGAACTCTTTCAATATCTTTCTGTGTTCACCAGTTAAGTTATAGGACTGAAGCATTCTGTCTAAAACCTAAGGCATAAGAAGAGATCCACAAGAAACAGCATCTGTTAGTAAAAAGGACAAAGAAATGATGTAGGATATCATCAAAATCACATACACATGAAGCATCAGTCGGCCACGCAATAGAATTTCTTGGCAGCCCGTAATGCAAATTATCAAAAACATAACCAGCATATAACACGAAAAATAATGTAGGAAAATTTTCTTTACACTCGTGCACCAGGCACCAGCTATGTAGCCCAGTCCCATAAGTAAATGAATTAACATGTGATGAACATCAATTTCTCAAAACTCTCCGCTCTTTGACATGCTACAGAAGTCATCATGATAAGAAGGAATTTCTAATGTTTAGATAATGGCCCAATAAACAGCTGACATGCACCAGATACATAATGACTTCCCAAATATCTTTTACCAAAGTAGGCTAACAAGTGATAATCTCATCAACTCTGGATGCTGTTTCGTCATTACGTCTAATAGTTACAAACCGAATCGGGCTTTTTTTCACATGAAGTGGCTTCCTTTACAACTAAAAACTCTTTTACTGTTTAGGCTTGATAACCTAAATCTTTATTGCACTAACAAATAGCTGCTTATATTAGAACTTTGACCATTTTCAATAACTAAAAGCAAAGAAGCAAAGATAATTCCTTCACTCAGGAATTTCTCTTAACCAATAATGGCAACCTTTTCCTCCGCCCCCAACAACCCCCAAAAGGAGGACTGGAATTTAAACATCTATTCCTTTTATGCAATTTTTTTTTAACCATACGAGTCAAAAGGTCATGTCTGTTTACTAAGGGAGAAAAATTCAGCCTGCCTAATTAACCGAATGTCAATAATGTCAAAAATAAAATAGAAGATCGAAATTCTGTATGTTATTACTTCAATCGAGGAGTACATATGAATAGATCCTAAGATACAAGAAAGTCTACAATACAGATGTAGACAATAAATGCTAGAGATCTTCTAGATCTTACAATAATGCTCCAACAGCCTCTCCCTCCCCCCCCCCCCCCCCCCCCCCCCCCTCCCCTCCCTCTTTCCCCTTCAAGCTGGAAGGTACTTATCAACTACTCCAAGCTTGCCATAAATAGAGTCGATTGCATGTCTGATAAACGAGAGTGCTTAAAGCCCAATAGTTCCAAGAGTGCCATGTGGAAAGAGAGTGCCGCGAGGGCCAAGAGGGCTGAGCAAGAGAGCCTGGCTAATTTAGAAGCCTAGGCGAAGAACCCAGTGATAGTGCCACAAGAGGCCAAGATGGTTGGGCGAGAGCATGGTTCAAAGTCGCGGTATGGTCGCGGTATCGGAGACCGTTGTGATGACTCGGTGTCGCAGCGATGCGGCCCGGTATCGGGCGATACGCTCCGATACGCTAGATTTAAGCTTCAGAAAAATGTGAAAACATTATGGAAACTTCTAAAATAATAAGAATAGCATAATTGACCTAATAGATTTCCACAATACACAATGTACCAATCAAGGATCAAAATTTCGTTTCGGTCTATTGTTTCAGTCTACCCAGAAACGGAAATGTTTCGGAAACATTTCGGAAACATGTGGAAACAGTGGAAAAAATTGGAAACATTGAGAAACATGGGAAAACATAACTTCAAACTTAACTATATGCGAGTATAAAGCTAATAATTGATTAATTGAACATTTGAGAGGTCTATATATGTAGAGCTGCATTAAAAATGTGTAGTTCAAATTGAAAATACATGAGGATTTAGTCGCCAATCTACTGTCAAACACTTCATAGAATCCACAAAACACTTCATAGAATGCAAAAGATACATATAAGTACATAGTAAGCTAATAAGCCATCTCTAAAATAAAATGGTTGTTCATATGACAAGTACACAACCACATGATTATCTCGATGGAAACAAGTATGTTTCGTTGGAAGCAAATGAATCGATGCGGAATCATAGGTTTGTTTCGATGGAAACAATTATGTTTCGATGGAAATAAAAGAAACAAAGTTGTTTCGATGGAATCCATGGAATTTCGAGATTCTATGGCTCTTTCGTTTCCATGACTTACGAAACGGAAACGTTTCGGCCGTTTCGATGGAAACAGAAGGAAATTTTGATCCTTGGTACCAATTCTAGAAGCACATCTCATTCAATTCAGACGCTGCGGATCTAATGTCTAATAATTGTACACACATAATTGGATTTAAATTGTTCAATACTACCAAATAATACATATACTCCCTCCGTCCCATATTTAGAGTCTCTTTTGGGAATTCCAACTTATTAAGAGGACAATCTTGATTTTGGTGAGATTTTCAACTTTCCAATATTGCCCTTTTTGAAATTCAAAATTATAGTGTCACATCAAAAAAAAAGAGGGAAGAGTTAAAAATAATAAAGGACAAATTTAGAAAGTGTGTATTAAAGTACTTTGACTTTTTAAAGAGGACTCTTAAAATGGGACATCAAAAACTGAGTCAAAAGACATCAAGGACTCTTAATATGGGACAGAGGGAGTATTATTTTTTATATGTTGTCCAATTATATTTTTTTTTAAGGAATACATTTTTGCTCACCCCAAAATTGCTCACATTGCTCACCCTCCTCTCCCATAGGCTAATGCAGTGGGACTCAGTATTAAATAAAAATTAATCAATTGTGTAAAATATTGGACCCCGCTGTATTAGCCCGTGGGAGAAAAGGGTGAGCAAAAATGCACTATTTGTTAAGATTATATATATAGTATATACACTCAAATTGGGTTATATTCAGCAAAAAACAGATAAACACAAAAAATAAATAAATAAATAACTAAGAAAAATAATAAAAAAGAAAAGAAAAGAAATTGCTAGAAATTGCTCCAAATATATCTACAAATTAAGGCTGTGGTTAAGCCGAAAGGCCCAAAACACATAGTCGACACCAACAGATCACACACACAAACACACACACACAAACAGATCGACACACACAATCACACACACAAACTGAAATAGATCGACAACCACAATCACACACACACAAACACTCGACACACACACACTCACACTCGTCACAGAGAGAGAGAGAGAGAGAGAGAGATAGAGCGAGAGAGAGAGAGATGAGACATACCTGGGAAGAAGATGAAGATCTGAAGAGAGAGATATGAAGATGAAGAAACCCTTGTGAGTTTTGGGAGTTTCCGACAGCCAAAGGTATGTCCTCTCAACATTTTTTTGCTTTCTATCACCTCAAAACGTCACGTTTCGGACGATCCATGCCGATTTTTCATCATCTCGTCCGTATCAGCCGAGATAACTCGCGATACACTTTTTTTAACTCGACTGTAACTCGCCGAGTTAACTCGTATCGGTACCCACCGAAACCGAGATAACCCGGCTGATACAACTCGGTATCGACCGAGTTTTCGAACCATGGGCGAGAGAGTGTGGCTAAACTTAGAAGCCTGAGAAAAAGAACCCAACAATAGAGATGTACCACGACGACCGATTAAGAGGAACCAAATAAGACTTAGCATAGAGAGATCAAACATGTCTTGAGGTGGGGGAGATACTGAAATTTCATTGGAGGCCAAGAGTGCCATGTTGGCTTTAAACTGCAGCAAGAGACGAGAGTTATGGCTCTTCAAGAGGGATGCAAAGGGCCAAAAGAGTTCTGAAATTTCCAAAAAATTTAGGGGCAATTCTGTAATTCTAGAAAGTTTGGGGGTTGAAAATAGGAAATTATGGGGCATAACTGTAATTTCAAAACGTTTTGGGGCCGAGATATAGTTCTCATGAATTTTGGGGCCTTCAAGGAAATAAATGGCATGGGGGACAAGAAGTTGCTAGAAATCACCATACTCTCATTTCCTGAAGTTGGATTTTTTTTTTCAAGTCTATCCCACCACTTTCCGGATTCTTTTCTTTTTAATGGAAAAGACAAAGTAAAGGCAGGATTGAAAATCACCACACTCATTTCTTTTTTTCTTTTTCTTTTTTTTATGTAAACACCCCCTCAATTATGACCCGTTTCACTAATACCCCTAAACTATTTTACTCGACAAATCCACCCCCTTAAGTATTACTTGTTTGACATTAATATCCCCTCTGTCACATTGGCAGTCAAAAACTTGACGGAAAAGCTGTTGATGACCACTTTAAAATGTGACTTCACTTTTTTGGTCCCCATTGGCTTATACACTGCCTGAAATTGCTTCTCTCTCTCTCTCTCTCTCTCTCTCTCTCTCTCTCTCCACACATCACTGCGTGTGCGCGCGCTTGTCACCTTTGGAAGACATAGAACTCTGTATCTAGCTACCCAGTTTGGGTATGGAAGTGTGATTTTGGAGAGTGACTGCCTCACATTGGTTCAAAGCTTATCCGCCCAATCCTCTGCCCTTGGGAAATTGATCCTATCGTCAAAGACATCAGGGCCCTTTTCTCGACTTTCGTTATCAAGAGGAAAGGTAACAAGGCGGCCGATCTTTCTTATTGTTTTTATCCTTCCTTTAACTTTGAGTCTTTGACCCAAAAAAAAAAAACACCCTATATCTTCATCTCTCTCCACATAGTTGTCTCACAGGTTCACTATTTGAAATTTTGAACTCCATATATTTATTTAAGTTTTTTTTAGGAAGAACTCCATGTATTTATAGATACTACCCTAGAATGTGAAGATATAGAACTCCAATTATTCACAACCGCTAGCAATATTCAAACCAAAGCTCCTAATCTCAAAGTCCTAAACCTTTTCGGAATCAAAGAGAGAGGGGAAATTTTCAAAACCCTTTTGAGATCATCGATTTTGAAATTGCAAAATGAAAAAAAAAAAAAAAAAAAAAAAAAAACCCTAGAATGTGAAGAATATTATCTCAAAATCTCCAAGCCCTAAACATTTAAGTGATGTGGGTATATTTGGATTAAGAAATATTGAATTTTAAGGTTGTAACTTTTGCACATATAGTTGGGCAGTAGGTAATTTTACACATTATGTTACAACCGTTTGTTACTATGGCCCCTCAAATACATAAACATGAGGGGGCCAGTTTGTTCAAAATATATATATATATATATATTTAGGGTGTATTAGTGAAAACGGGTCATAGACCCAAAAATATTGAAAGAAGGGATGTAATAACAAAACCAAACCAAGCCTTGTGTCTCAATCATTTAGGGTCGGCTGTATGAATCCTTTTTCTCCATTCTGCACAATCAAGAGCTCTATGCTCAGTTAAATTAAGTATATTCATATCCTGCTTCACTATAGTTTCCCAAGTCAGTTTAGTCTTCCCCTCCCCCTAATATCTCCAAGCACTACGATCCTATCGCTCTTTCGTACTGATGCGTCTACAGGTCTTCGTTGTACATGGTCAAACCATCTAAGTCTATTCTCCCTTAACTTATCTCCAATGTGTGTCACCCCTACCGTCTCTCGAATATTTTCATTTCTAATTCTATCTTTCCTAGTCTTACCACACATCCATCTTAGCATTCTCATCTCGACTACTCATTTTGCTAATGTGTAGTTTCTTAGTTGCCCAACATTCAATCCCGTAGAACGTAGTTGGCCTGATAGCTGTCCTATAAACTTTTCCTTTCAATTTTGCTAGTATTCTCCGGTCACATAATATGCCAGAAGCACTCCTCCACTCGAGCCAACCTACTTTAATTCTATGAGTCATCATCACCAAGCTCTCCATCTTTACTGATCATCAAACCTACAGCGAAAATGTTCCCTCTTTGGTATCTCCTGATTTCAATCTTCACTTCTTCACTAGTTCTCAACCAACTGTTACTAAAGTTATGTTCCAATTTAGTGTTAACTGTTGAGTCCTCCTTTAGTCTCATCAACCAAAACAATATCATCAATGAACAACATACACCATGATAGCACATCTTGAATGTGTCTAGTCAATTCATCCATAACTAGGGCGAATAGGTAAGGACTCAAGCCCGATCCTTGGTGCAGGCCTACAGTAATTGGGAATTCACTTGTTTCGCACGCCAGAGATCTAAGTGTAGTCACAGCTTCATCATACAAATCCTTTATCGCGTAAATATTACCCTTGGTCACCCCTTCTTCTCTAACACCCACCATGTTAAATTTGTGGCCACCCTATCGTAGGCCTTTTCTAAATCAATAAAAACCATATGTAGATCTCTTTTCTTCTCTCTATACTTTTCCACTAGTCTCCTTCATAAGTATATCGCTTCCATTATAAACCTCCACGCATAAATCCAAACTGATTTTTAGACACAGTTGTTGAGCATCTTAGGGGATGCTCCATCACTCTCTTCCACGGTTTCATAGTGTGGCTCATCAGTTTAATACCTCTATAGTTGTTGCATTGTTGTACATCTCCTTAATTTTTATAGATGGGCACTAAAATGCTCTTCCTCCACTCATCGAGCATTTTCCTAGAGAGTAAAATCCTATTAAATAATTTTGTAAGCCAAGACAACCCCACATTGCCCAAGCATTTCCAAACCTCAATAGGGATGGTCATAAGGCCTTGCCTAATTTCATCTTCTTTAGTGTAATTTCCACCTCAAACTTCCTTATTCTGCGATGTATTCTCTAGTTTCATCACAGCTACCAGATTCTTCCGTTACAGAGTTATCCACGTGTTTTTTTCATTTAGCAGCTTCTCGAAATAACTCTTCCACCTTTCCTTAATCTCGTCTTCCTTCACTAAAACCCTAAAATCATCACCTTTTATACACTTAACCCGGTTAATGTCTCTTGTTTTCCATTCTCTCGACATAGCAAGCTTATAAATTAATTTTTCTCCCTCTGTAGTATCTAGTCTAGTCTAGTATAAAGGTCGTCATAGGATTTCATTATAGCATCTCTAACTGTCCTTTTAACATCCTTATTAGCGCCTTTATAGCTCTTTTGCAGTTTTCCTCATTTCTATCCATTTGCCACTTCTTAAAGTAATCCTTTTATGTTTTGACTACGGTGACTTGTACCTCGTCATTCCACCACCAAGTATCTTTAGACACAAGCCCTCTCCCCTTCGACTCTCCAAGGACCTCTTTCGATATCCTTCTGATGTCATTCTATCCCACATAGTACTACTGCCATCATCCAAGCTCCATGGTGATTTTGTAGACATTCTATCCTTAATTGTGACAAGTTTCTTGCCTTTAAGGTTCCAGCACCTCGTACGTGGATTTCTAGGCTCTTTTCCGGTACGGTGTTGTCCTTTAATATGGATATCTACTTTGGTGAGTCTATGTTGTGATGCTAAGCGCTCTCCTGGGATGACCTTACAGTCTTTACATGCTAGGCGGTCTGATTTCCTCACAAAAGGAACAAATCTATTTGACTCCTATTAGGTCCACTCTTAAAGGTTATTAGGTGTTCCTCTCTCTTTTTAAAGGAGGCATTTGCCACTATAAGGTCATATGCTACTGCAAAGTCTAAAATACTCACTCCAGCCTCATTCAAATCACCAAAACCATATCCACCATAGAGAATTGTAGAGCGTAATCAAAGAGCATCGAGAGAAAAGAACAATGGGTTCTTCAAGAGAGCTACAGAGATGATACAAACCAATAGGGATACAGAATAATGGAGCCAGTCAGATGAGAGGTTGCGTAATAGAGGCGAACAAATGGCTTGCGTCAATCTGTTCACACACTAAGGAAGCGAGAGATGAGAGTCGAAGACTCTTCCAGAGGGCTGCAGATATAGGTCAAGAGGGGTACATCTGGGTCAAAGGGCTTTCGTGAGGCCAGATCCGCTACGATAGAGTTTTGCCAGGCTAGATATGGGTTGTCCAAGATCTGCCAGTAGGGCGACAAGAGACGATTGAGGCTCATCGAAAAAAGGCAAGGAAAATAAGCTAAGTAGTAGATCCAGATAATGAACGAAACAAATGAGAGATAAAGAGAGGTTCAGCGGGTGGTGTGGTAGCGGAAGACTGCAGAGAGACAAGTAAAGGGCAGGAGCAACCTGCTCCGATACCATGTCAGAAACAAAATAGAAAATGGAATTTTTGTATGTTATTTCGTCACTGTATAGATCCTAAGACCAAGAAAGTCTACAATATAGATGTAGACAACAAATGCTAGAGATCTTCTAAGATTTTATAGATTTTACAATAAATGTCCAACAATAAATGCTCCCAACAATAAGCAATAAATGCTCCAACAAATAACAATACTGATAATGATGGGGAAAAAAAATTAAGTTCAATATAAAACCCGGGAAAAAAAAAAAAAAAAACTTAGGTTCTTCATGCAGATACAAGGATGTCTTCACCTCACCTGGTCTAAATCCTATTTCATATAACCAACAAGAAAAGTGTACCCATATCATATCAAGTTCCCATCTCTAAAACACAGCACAATGTGAAACATATGTGCCTGGATTTCCCTAAAGAGCAAGTCACAATTAAGAAGGGATTAGAGAAGCTACTAAGGTAGAGCGGTTGGTAGAGCAGTGGGGAAGAAAAATCAATGCCTGCGTGGATACATGTGGGTGTGGGTGTGGGTGTGGGTATGTTTGAGAGAGAGATCTATATCTGATGCAGGGACAAGAGACTGCGTAAACTACAAATTTCTTATGCATTTTTTTAGTTATAATTTTCGTTTTTAAGTTTCATAGGCTTTATTTTCTATTTTTTATCTAGCATTCGGCATTTAATGATGTGATTTGAATCCTAATATGTTCCCTTATAGGATAGGTTTGTTTTAGGAAATATATGATTTGAATTTCAAGTCATAAAGGGAATTAGGTAGTGAGAAGAGAAAAACGAATTTTTTATAATTTCCTTATAGGATTAGATTTAAAGCATTATTATTAGTTTCCTAGTTTTGTTTTATTTCTTTAGTTTCCTTTTCTTTGTGGACAAGTTTCCTAGTCCTACAAATAATTATAACCTTCATTTGAAAAGAGGGGGGGGGGGGGGGGGGGGGGAAAGCTTTTGATGAATAAAATACATATTTCTCTTTGAGAATCGTCTCTTCTGTAGGAAAAACAGGTTTAAAATTAAATCTAAACGCGCAGCGGAAAACAAAGTTCAAAACTTTTATTGGTAGCCTTGGATCTACTACTTATTAACTCTATAGATGCGCATAACAAGATGGAGAAGATTCTATACCTTAGGTCTTGAACCCAATTCTGATTTTTGTCCTTCTCCTTATGTGTGCAGCAGCAACCTCTAGGAAATCTTCACCCTTATGTCTCCTTGAATGCTCCCAGAGTGGCTAGGGTTGGTGGGAACCCTAATAGTGAGAATAGGGAAGGTTTGGGAACTCTAAACAGGTTCTGCAGCAACTGGTACGTCAAAACGACGAACTTCAAATTTCTGGACGTAGCTGCCCTATTTATAGATTCCCAGAACCGACCTAACTTTCGATCGATCGAAGTGACTTCGATCGATCGAACTGTCGATCGATCGAACCTCGTTCGATCGATCGAACCTGTCTAGACTTCAATCGATCGAAACAACTTCGATCGATCGAACCAGTCTTGACAGCATTCTCATTTGCCTTTCAAAGCATTCTGGCGGAGCTAAGAGTGGGACCTCCTAGGTTCTTAATTACTGGCTCCGATTAATTATTATTCCATCTAGTCAGTACTCTTGACTAAGGAATCAATAATTAATCAATTATCATTAATGCCACTATAAAATGATAATTGCACTCCAGTGCATAAGAACATAATCACACATACATAAGTGATTGCTAGACTTGTATAACATGATACGCATGTCCCTCTACCAGGCAGTATTCGTATCTATCATTGGGATGTATGTCTTAAGATACTGTCGACCCAATAGATAGTACATCTTATATTCCTCAAGTATCATTCACTACTCTTGGATTACTAAACATGTCAACAACAACACTTTGTTGACAAGGCTGGCCAGCTCTCAGTAATCACTCCTAGTGACATTCTCGAGGGAATACTTACTCTTCGTTTTATTGAAGAGGGTAGAATTCCATCTTGACAATATATGTTCCCAACGTTGCATACTTGATTTACCCAAGATACCCAGGTGTTGATCTTGCAAGACCTCACTGATTGGTAAGTCAAAGCAACCAAGCATACAACTTGCGTCCATAACTGTCTCAGGATTAAGGACATGTATCCCTATACAAGTTTTGAGTTCCTATTGACGGTGACAGCGTTTAGGTGTCAATAGGTTTAACTCAGGTCCGTCAATGCACCGAGTGCACTAGCATATTAACCAAGAGTCAAAGACTCTTATGAATGAGATTCATCATTCTACCCCGTAGACGTTAATCATGCTACAGTGTATACCTGATAAGTTATCCAGACTTATCATCCACTGTGACTTATTTGAAACAACAAGGATTTGTGATTCATATCTCACATGTGTAATCACATACACAAATGAACCACATACAATGTTGTTTAAGGATTCCAGTCTAATATTCATCTCATGAACTAACATGCATAAATGCATTATGATATTCCATTGTCCAACTAACTGGTTTGAGGGCATATTCCCAACAAACTCCCACTTGCACTCATAACCATATAGCGTTAGTACTAACACTAGCATAGTCTCTGTGACTTGTCAAAATCCTTAACCCGTAAGGTTTTGCATAGGGACTGATGATCATCGACTGAAACAATCCATAGTAAAACATCTTCATGTTATACTATATCCCTAGACAAAAGACGTCACATGACATGTATCCAGTAAAGCTAATTTGAACATTGTCCAAAACACCATCACCCTGCATATATCCGCTAGTTCTTTCTCAAGCCCTAGAGAATATATACTTTATGATAGTTCAGAAAAACTGAACATTCATTTGGACTGATATCTGTGAACAACCTCAACGGTATAACTGATATCCATACCTAACATCACATACAAAGTTTATCAATAGCGAAGGCTTATGATATACCTTTCATGTGATCTCTTTCATCTTGTATCCCTAGATACAAATCTTGAAAGAGCAATAGGTTATGTTCAAAGGTGAAAAACCTTTATCGAAACGTTCCACGTTGAATCTAGCCAGCAACTTTATGATATAGAAGTTTGAGACAATCTCATTATCTTAACTTTCTGATCTTGAATGAGCAAAAATCATAAGATTATAGCTCGCCTCACCGAGATCATAAATATCAAGTATACTGTAGAAACTTAACCTTAATCATTGATGATACTACTTTAACATATCGCAATGATAAAGATGTCATCAATATATGGAACCATAATCACCACCACACTTCCTTTGCGCAAGGATCCTTTCATCCACTTAAGCTACATCCACACTTTAGATGAATCCAAAGTATTTTGACCAATATGTCAAAACAGATGTCCTTATCTCTGGATGATTGCTTTAGTCCATAGACTTATGCAAATCACATACCAGAGCTTCCTTATCACAAAACTTCAATGCACCAGGGAATTTCAACAATGTTGAGAATTCTCCCACTGCAATGAAGTACCAATGTAGGAATGGATGAAGAGGTAGTAGATTTTAGTTCTAGATGATTTATAGATTGCTTTAAGATATAAATTACTTTACTCTTTTATATTATCTTTCCTTTGCAAAATTTGGTCTCCAACCAACTTTTGTTTTCTCTGGAAACACTACAAAAATATTATACTTCTAATCTAGATTCAAAAGGCTCATCATTTCTTTACACCAAAGTGCTAGACATCCTTATCCAAAGTTACCATGAGAAAGAAGTCGCATTCTTTTCACAACTTTGGGGATGTCTATCGAAAAGATTTGCTTTTGAATAAGATCCAGTATATACATTGTAGTTCCATCGAGAAAAACAAGGAATAGTAGTAACTCTAAATAACTCATCCCATGACCCAGTCATATCTAAAAGAAGATAGTTCCTTCTACCTGCTACACCATCCCGTGGAGGCGCACTAGGTGTAGACTGTCGAGAAAGAATCTCATTCTTATCTCCTTTGGACAATAAATACATTAGATAGATACTCACCATTTTGAACAAATCAAAAGGCAATGATATTCTTTTACCAATTACTCTTCATTCCAAAACTTTTGAATTTCTTCAAAATTGAGGATGAAGATGCAATAAGTAAATGTATATCAGTATCCAAAGTAGTCGAAACTACTTTTCAACTCTAATGTTTATTGCCCTACATACATGAGTATGTCCTAATTCTAATCAGTCCTTGGTCGTGTGATTTTCAAAAGAAAAGTCACCTGATCATATTAGCCTCTAAATAGGATTGACAAACAGGTAGTGGTTTCAACAACCAAAAGAGTTTTAGGATCCAATCCTTTACTCCCCATTTATCCTAATTTAGATTAATATGATCTGATCACATTTACTCTCTAAATAGGATTGACAAATAGGCAATGGTCTTAGCAATCGAAAGAGTTTAGGATCCTATCCTTTACTCCCCATTTATCCTATTTAGATTAAATATGATCTAACCTCAAAACCAAAAAGTCATAGAATTAGTTGAGGGTGCTATCCTTTTAGATGGTAAAATACCCATGAGTCATTTAAATACTACATTAGATAATATATGAGAAACAAGAGTAAATTGGTGAGATACTTGCTTGACAAGTTATTTAGATCACATAAAAGAACGCTTTCTTTTAATCAAGAATTTCAGTACCAAAATCAAAAGAATAAATATTATTCATTAATTCAAAACTGAAATCCATCTAATAACTCCAAAGTTTTATTACAATATAAAACTATTAATCTAATAGCAACTCTTGCATCAGATCCCAAAAGGCAATCAAGATCTTCTAATCACTGCACATTCTTATTTTCCAATTCCCTGCAACAATTACAGATATAATTTAGAAAATATAGAATTAGTGCCCATAGTAGTTGAAGTATCAGTTTTTCAACTTACTTCAAAAACTAGTGAAAGGATCGTACCTTGCCTTTTGGCAGTCAAGTATTCCATACAGTTCCTTTTCCAATGCCCTCTCATGCCACAATGGAAACACTTTCCTTTTGGCACGGCACCAGCCTTTCCCTTTCCAAGTCTTGCCTTCTTCCCAACAGTTGGCTTAGGCTCACCTATCCTTGAGTCTTGCTTCTCCTTCTCTGAACTTATGCTCTTAGGCTTAGTTCCAGAAGATGAAGCCATTCCAATGTTCTGAACATTTGACTCCTCTTTGACTATATCCATCGTTGCCTCAAGAGAGCTCATCAACTCACTTGTTGAAAAAACTGTTTTACTCATTTTAAAAACCTTTTTAAATTGAGTGAATGATGAAGGCAACGAATGCAAGATTATGTCAACTTGAGTCTCACCATCAATGTCGGAACCAAGAACTTCCATTACTTTGAAATAAGTAATCATTTTAAAAACATGCTCTCTTATTGAAGTTCCTTCCAACATTCTGGTGTCCATGACTAACTCCAAGGCTCTAAGCCTTGCAGTACGGCTCAGATCCCCAAACATCTCCTCGAGGTTCAATATTATAGCACGGGCAGTGTTCAAAGGTTGATGTTGCTGCTTCAACACATCAGACAAAGAGTCTAAGATGCTAGAGCGAGCTATACCATCAAATCTTATCCACTGCCAATATTGATCCGCAAGATCAGTTGGGGTGTCATGGTATGGAATAGGTGGACAGGGAATGGTAAGAACGTATTTACATCCATTAGCAGTTAACAATTCATCCAGTTCCAGTTTCCATTCAACGTAGTTATTTCCAATTAGCTTATTCTGGATCATGGTTATAGCAAGTGGGCTAGACATTATGAATCTGAAATACAAATAATGTAACAGAATTACAATATGGAAATCATGAATATGACAATTTATATGATACATTGGAATTCCCTTAACCAACTCATTAATTGTCTTCAGGATGTCAAGCCTATGAAATTAAGTCTCCGTGTGGCGATCATAACCTCATAGCCTGATTGGGAAACCCATCATGAATGTCATGCAACTCTTACAAAACAATTCATGACTCCTGAACTTTTGGTCTCTAAGTTTCTGGATAATGCTCCGTGTGGAATCCCTTACCCATAGCTCAGCTAGTGTTTACCATTAACTAGAATCCAATGACAACCGCCTCAAGTAGTGCCTCAGTGTAGTGGTCACCCTCTAACGCGTCTCATTGATTCTATCCAAAGGAAGTTCATATCTAGTAACCAATGAATAGTCTATCCTCCGTATGGAATGATCACCCATGGCTGGGTGACACAGAATATACTACCCACCTTACAACGAACCGTTTATGGAAGACCGTGGGAGTTATAAAATAAGTCCCTCTCCCACTAGATTTTTATAAGAAGTTCATATCTAGTAATCAATAAGAAATACCCTCCGTATGGAATGATCACCCATGGCTGGGTGACACAGAGTAATTCTCATACTTACAATGAACTAATAGGAATTTTTCAATTTGATCAAAAAATTTCTTCACATTGCCCATAAACATCAAGTGTTTGCTAATGTGTTGGAAAAAAGGTTTTTGAATTTCATTTTAGAAAAACAGGTTTAAAATTAAATCTAAACGCGCAGCGGAAAACAAAGTTCAAAACTTTTATTGGTAGCCTTGGATCTACTACTTATTAACTCTATAGATGCGCATAACAAGATGGAGAAGATTCTATACCTTAGGTCTTGAACCCAATTCTGATTTTTGTCCTTCTCCTTATGTGTGCAGCAGCAACCTCTAGGAAATCTTCACCCTTATGTCTCCTTGAATGCTCCCAGAGTGGCTAGGGTTGGTGGGAACCCTAATAGTGAGAATAGGGAAGGTTTGGGAACTCTAAACAGGTTCTGCAGCAACTGGTACGTCAAAACGACGAACTTCAAATTTCTGGACGTAGCTGCCCTATTTATAGATTCCCAGAACCGACCTAACTTTCGATCGATCGAAGTGACTTCGATCGATCGAACTGTCGATCGATCGAACCTCGTTCGATCGATCGAACCTGTCTAGACTTCAATCGATCGAAACAACTTCGATCGATCGAACCAGTCTTGACAGCATTCTCATTTGCCTTTCAAAGCATTCTGGCGGAGCTAAGAGTGGGACCTCCTAGGTTCTTAATTACTGGCTCCGATTAATTATTATTCCATCTAGTCAGTACTCTTGACTAAGGAATCAATAATTAATCAATTATCATTAATGCCACTATAAAATGATAATTGCACTCCAGTGCATAAGAACATAATCACACATACATAAGTGATTGCTAGACTTGTATAACATGATACGCATGTCCCTCTACCAGGCAGTATTCGTATCTATCATTGGGATGTATGTCTTAAGATACTGTCGACCCAATAGATAGTACATCTTATATTCCTCAAGTATCATTCACTACTCTTGGATTACTAAACATGTCAACAACAACACTTTGTTGACAAGGCTGGCCAGCTCTCAGTAATCACTCCTAGTGACATTCTCGAGGGAATACTTACTCTTCGTTTTATTGAAGAGGGTAGAATTCCATCTTGACAATATATGTTCCCAACGTTGCATACTTGATTTACCCAAGATACCCAGGTGTTGATCTTGCAAGACCTCACTGATTGGTAAGTCAAAGCAACCAAGCATACAACTTGCGTCCATAACTGTCTCAGGATTAAGGACATGTATCCCTATACAAGTTTTGAGTTCCTATTGACGGTGACAGCGTTTAGGTGTCAATAGGTTTAACTCAGGTCCGTTAATGCACCGAGTGCACTAGCATATTAACCAAGAGTCAAAGACTCTTATGAATGAGATTCATCATTCTACCCCGTAGACGTTAATCATGCTACAGTGTATACCTGATAAGTTATCCAGACTTATCATCCACTGTGACTTATTTGAAACAACAAGGATTTGTGATTCATATCTCACATGTGTAATCACATACACAAATGAACCACATACAATGTTGTTTAAGGATTCCAGTCTAATATTCATCTCATGAACTAACATGCATAAATGCATTATGATATTCCATTGTCCAACTAACTGGTTTGAGGGCATATTCCCAACATCTTCTTGTTCTACTCTCGAGCTCCACTAGAACATCTTCATCTGTCCTATCTCTCTAGTTCCTTGATTGGAACAAATTCTCCTCTATTTATCTATTCTTCTCCCTCTCTACTCTAATTTAACTTCTGTCTCAACTATTTCCCCCGTCATGTTTTTGTTGAAATCATTGGAAGAGCCAGTTGAAAGGGAAATTTTATAGGACAGCTATTAGGGAACAAAATGTTGGGCAACTAAACAACACATTAGCAAAATGAGCGTAGCTGGATGAGGTTGCTAAGATGGATGTGTGGTAAGACTAAGAAAGATAGAATTAGAAATAAGTACATTCGAGAGACTGTAGGAGTGTCACAGATTGTGGATAAGTTGAGAGAGAATAGACTTAGATGGTTTGGTCATGTGCAACGAAGACCTATAGACGCACCTATGCGAAAGAGTAATACGATTGTAGTGCCTGGAATGGTTAGAGGGAGGGGCAGACCTAGACTGACATAGAAGTATGTAGTCCAATAGGATATGAATATATATAATTTAAATGAGCATATAGCTCTTGATCGTGCAGAGTGGAGAAAAAGAATTCATACAACAAACCTCAATTGATGGGGACACAAGGCTTGGTTTGGTTTGGTTCATTGGAAGAACCAGGTTGCATCAATATTTCAACCAGCAAACAGGAGAAATGCGAACTGAAACTCATGGAGTATGGGAAATGAATTATATATAGAGGGTACTATAGGCGAACTGCAACTGGTGAAACTTCCACGCCATCCCTCAACCAATCAAAGGAATCGGTGGCAGCTCATCAGCCAAAGAAGCCTCTACTTTATAAAACTGCCAAAACATCCAATGAGCCAGCACCAGCAGCAATGTCATTGTAACCCACTATCAACAAGCACCATGCCCGCATGATGCCCACAGGGCCTACTCTGTATCGGTGAAGTATTAATCCGTGACACGTGTATGTGCCCCAGAAAAGTATTAATCAGAAGAGGTGACACATGTCCTCAAGCCTCAAACTCTCACGAGGCATGGTCTTCCATCTAAGAAAGCAAAACGGTCCTTGGCCGGTTGAAGAATACTATCTATAGAGACATGCAAGAGATGTATTTTCACATTTTTTCTGATAAACCACATTATTCCATGAGGTCCATGACACTTGGCCTGGCCATCAACAGATACTTCACAAGTTTATACTTCACAAGTTTGAATGGAGGTAGTAGATCTATTATGAACTAGGAAGTACCAGTGCGGATGTGGGGACGCGAGGACGGGGACGTGAGTGCGGAGAGTTCGGCAATTTCCCCAAAATCACCAGTGCGCGTGCGGCAGGGGTACTTATGTAAAATGTTAAAAATATATTTTATATAACATATATATAGTAGTATATACA
The DNA here is from genome assembly GCA_033977485.1 of Hydrangea macrophylla. Lineage (NCBI taxonomy): Eukaryota > Viridiplantae > Streptophyta > Magnoliopsida > Cornales > Hydrangeaceae > Hydrangea > Hydrangea macrophylla. Next base: position 88,010,611 of record CM066998.1, on the reverse strand, counting down.
AACTATTTAACCACTATATTTTCAAATTTAATAATATACACATTTAATCATCAAAAAATATATATAAATATATACACATTTAAAATAATTGGGGCTAAAGTATAAATATTTAGGAAATTAACAGGGGCTAAAGTCTAAATATAAAATAAAGAAAGGATTTAAAAAAGAAAACTAAAGTTTTACAAGTCAAAGTCTAGGGTTTGGACCCTTTTGGGCCATTTTCAATCTCACGTTACTGAGATGTGAGAGAGTGAGAGAGAGAGAGAGAGAGAGGAAATCACAGGGCGACATCACCGAAGAAGGAGAAGAAGAAGAAGAAGAAGAAGCACCTGTACGGAATTGAGGTCAGGTACGTATTTTTGTTTCTTCTCTGCCTTTCTTCCCCGTTCTTCCTTTTTTTTTTCCCTTAGAACCTGTTCATCTTCTTCTTGACCGCACTCCAGCCGCACTCAAACATGACGAAGAACTGAAATGGAGTCGACACGCACTAAGTGCGCACCAAAGCCGCGGCCGAACTCGCCATGCACTTAGTTCGCGTCCCCAATTTTGCCGCACTAGTGCTTCATAGATTATGAATGATTAAAACGCAGATATAATTATGTACACACATTTTCCATTTGGACTGCAGAACATTTTTTGGGTGAGCAATATTAGGGCATAACACATTACTAACATGTCTAATACTTGGTTACTAATTGCTGAAAACAAACAAGTTTACAAGGAAAGATTTAAGACTTGACCTAGAACCGCAAAGCAACACAATAGCAGATACACCCAGAGTGGTGTCTAAAATTGTGTGTCGTGACTAAGAGCATTTATTTACCTCGGCAACATTGTACTCCTTACATGCCTCTTTCCATTTTGTGACAAACATCCTCATAGAATCATCGGCAAGGGATAGATCAGTTTCATTACTTTCACTCTGATTACTGCACTCCAACCCATTGTCATCCAAACAAAGATCAAGATTAATTCTCTCTCTTTTAGTGAGTCTGCTGGGAGCAGATATTTTGCCATAGAAACTATCAGATTTTCTTTTTCTTCCTAATGCCCCCTCACTCTCATTGCACTTTAAACCGCTACTAGCAGAAGGTGGATTACTATCCATTTCACCTTTCAACCCAAGCCGAGTGATCTCCTCAGATGGATAGGGACAGCTACTCAATCTGTCACCACTACACTTACTTTGATTTGAGATACTGCGATTCTTGGTGTCGTTCTCATCCTCATTGTCTATGTGTTCACTATCATTGACATCTGAACATGATGAAACAATTGTTGTGTGTTGGCCAAAAAAATCCTCCTGAACTGAGGACAGTGATTTGACACGCTGTGAGATGGCACTAAAACAGTCATTGAGCCGATCTTTCTGTGAGGAGAGAAGAGGGCGTGGGCTTTTCTTTTTTTCCTTGCCTGATGATTTCCGTTTCAAGCCATCAAAATACTTCTCTACACTCTCAATTTCTAATTTCCTTGCTTTTCGGAGATAAGAAATATGCATCCTACAAAGTTAATCCAATGAAAAAGTAGAATGTGATTAGCTTTCAGATTGCACCACGAGTAGTGGGAAAATGAAATGTCCCCTTAACATAGAACACGATTATGTCGCCCTCACCCCAATTAAAATGAAAAAAGCACTACGATTACAATCCACTAAAAGATTCATAGCAAAAGGTGGCAAAACGTAAGAAACTTCACTGCTCCAAAGGATATATCAAATCAACATCCAAAAAATGATGCAAATGATACTCCAAAGGATATATCAGCAAAATAGATCAACATCCAAAAAATGATGCAAATGATTTCTCCGTCAAAGTTCGGAAACATTATAAGAGAAGGGGATACTTAGACTAAAAGCCAATATAATTTATTTGGTAACTGATGTTTACTTCATCTCGGAGTCTAGATGACACAAACAACTCTCTTCTTTTCCGCTCTTCTCAAGAAAAAAAAGCATGTATGTAGACAACTCGATGGCTAAATAACTGATTGATGGATCCAAAAGCCAAGATGTGTGAAATCTGATTACAGAGAAGACGTCTAATAGATGTAATACATAGGTTTAAAAAGAGAGAGAGATAGAGGAGACCATAATTCATATAGTTGCTCTCAAATAGTTGAAATCAATAGCATTATTATGCAAATTCTAACAAGAACAACATCCCTGTTAGAGCAATGAAGCACAAAAAAATCCAAGGAAGAGATAGATAGATAGATATATAGATAGATAGATAGATAGATAGATAGACAGATAGATAGACAGATAGATAGATATATATATATAGAGAGAGAGAGAGAGAGATGAATAAAAGAACATACACATGAGGAATGTATTCTTACAGAGAACGCTTCCATAAAATATAAACTACAACGTGCATACGTAGACATACATCTAAACCTAATTAGAAACCATCCCATATTGAGATAAGACCCACTGCCTTAAAATACATAAAGTGTTGCCAGAAAATTATCAGACCCTAGCGATCCCCGTTTTGGTACGATCGTTCTGAAACGTGGTACACTAACGAATTGGAACGCCAATTTGGGCGTCTTGCTTTAAATCACCTAATATTGTAATAACACCACCAAATTCTAGTGAACTTATAACACTACAATATTCACATCAATTATATTTTCTCATTTAGAACTTTAATTGACAATAAAATGATTAAAAAACTGTTTCATGTTTTAATCTATCATACTACTTTCCCTCTTAAGATCGGAAGAAGTATACCCCCACCGTACCACAGTTTATAGAACTTGGGGATCCGTGTTCCCGATCCCGTTCCTCGTACCGAATCGACCGCGATCCAGGTAACCCAAACAAGCCAACAGAGTCCAATCCCTGAACCAAGTTACTATAATTACCCTATTTCCATCAGTGCAAAACCATGATAGGAGCCAAGGATTCACAACCTGGCGCACGCAAGCGTTCAAGAACGATGCAGAATTAGGCTCCCTCTTAAAATTTCTACTGTTCCCAAAAATAAACAGAATCTAGACGTAATAGGATAGTAATACCTTAAATAGGATGGTGATATCTAATATTCTCAACACTTCTTTGCACTTTTGAAGTCTCTTGTTATCAACTCAGTCTCTAGACATGATGGAGGAGTAAAACCTCACCTACAGTCATATCTCGGGAAAAAAAACATAGAAATATTGCCCATCGAAGTGGTAACAGATGAAACAAATAACAATAAACATCGCATTTACACCCCCAAAGGAGGAAATTAGAAGAACTGCTATCAGTCAATGAACTCATTAAATTTGATTGGTTTTCTACATACCCCAAGCTTTGAATACGCACGTGAAGCTTTTCCCTGTCAGGGACTGATCGCTGCTTCACAATAAAATTTAAAAGTTCCTCAGCCTTAACAAGTTCACCTCTCTGAGCGTCCATGAACTCCCGAATAAAAGAAACAATCTCTTCACTTGTAATCTTGTACACCTCTGTCACATCCGAGCTCACAGAGAAATAATGTCGGACAAGCGGGTGCCGCACTAAAGGGCCCAATTCAAGCTCTTCAAAACACTCAACACTTTCGTTTTGGCATATTGCCAGTTCCAAATCATACAATGACGTAACTCTCCGGACAGCAACAAAGCAGTTGATAAATGCATTAATCTAAAAGAAAGAAATCATCAACAAAATAATCAAAGGAATTGAAAGAGAAAAAGGAGGTAATTTCAATACAACAGAATATAATCCTCTATCAGCAGTCACAGATAAAAGGGCAGAAACAAAAACTTCATGCCTTGGTGGTTACTTTTATTAGTGCTTACACCTAACTTACCAATGAATGAAATTTAGTAGTGCTTTTATTTTTGAAAACTAGTTCCCTATATTTTCTCAGCGCAACTTCACTCTCCGTTTGGATGCTAAAATTACAAAACTAAAAAAATTAAATAACACAAAGTTAAAGCCAACGAATATAAAGAAGAGAATAGTGTTCAAATACAACCAAACGTCATGTGATGTTCAATTCCTAAAAACGAATGGATTCAAAATCCTAGTCAACTAACACTAACTTATGGATTCCAAATCCTAGTTAAGGCTTTGTTGGTTCATGGATTTAATAAGGGAAAAGAAAATGGGAAGAAAACAAGAAAGAAAATCAATTCCCTTGTGTTTTTCCTTGTGATACTGATTTTGTACCATCCTATATTTTATTTCAATAATTTTACCGTTTTCTATATTTAGCTACAGTGACATATATAATATGATTTATATTTTTCTCTATTATGTGAATATTTTATTTACGTAGTCATTTTAATCTCACATCACCTTTATATCACCTCGTCCCTGAGACCATCCCATGATTTGAGGGATACATGAGTACACATATCTTACTTTATGTCACTCACAAGTCACAACCCCAACACATTTCCACAATCAAGGGATATACAGTAGGTACAAATCACCTTTATGTTCATCAACTTTACACCTCCACCACCTCTATGTCACCCACCTCCACACACCACCTTCATCAACTATACACATACACTAGCTTAGTGGTGGAGGAAGGTGGTGTGTGGAGGTCACCCTTCATCAACTATACACATACACTAGCTTAGTGGTGGAGGAGGTGGTGTTGGAGGTGGGTGACATAGAGGTGATGGAGGTGTAAAGTTGATGGACAATATGTGCGTGTGTGTGTGAGAGTGTATTATATTGTTATGTTTTATCGGTATATACTTATATTATTACTTACAGCCCATTCCATACACACACAACACAAGTTTTGCAGATAGACCGAGATGGCACGCATACATAACCTTCACACTATTGCGACACAAGCATGATGTCATCGTACCCCCGACAACATCCTTTAAATCAAGGAGACTACCTCAAGTATACATCAACTTTATGTTCATCCATCACCCTTTTATGTCTACTTTCCATCTTCATCATCACCCTACCGTAGCCCCTATACTCGTACAACTCTCCACCACCACACACCTCACCATGTGTAATAACTTAGACAGAGAGCGAGGAGAAATGCCTATAAATACAAAGCACTTCACCACATTTCTCCCACACCTCTTCCACTCTTCTCCACTTCTTCTCCCACTAGTTTTCTGAGTTAGAGAGAGAGTCCAAAGAGTTGCAAGAGAGGAGAACCCGAGAGAGAGAGAGAGAGAGAGAGAGAGAGAGAGAGCGCGCGCTTGGGGAGCCATAGCCAAACTTGGCCACTTTCTTGGAGTCAACACCACACTTTATTTCTAAGTTTTGTAAGGATACCAAACTCACTCTTCCTATATATTTAAGTATTTTTAAGGCTTAGATGTAGCTTTGCATGCTAGTTATATATATAGACCCGTATATTGTATACATATGGTGGTGTAAAAATAAGTTTCCGATAAACGTTAACCAAAATGAGTTCCGTGAATGAAAAACAATAGATATGGACTCTTAGCCTAGGTTCGAACAGTTTGGATAACACATCAGAATGACGATGTATGAAGGGCTTGAAGTTTTTGTCAACTCGCGGTTTATCACATTTTGAGGGACCTACGGCGGGTTTTAGTTTATCAAAAATATATATTCATGATGTATCAGAAAATTGGAAGAGAATTGTTAGTCTTAAGCCTAGGGGTGGCAATTTTTGACACGACAACCCATTTTACTGAGATAACCCGATTATGACACGACACGACACGATTAAATAAAAAAAGTTAATTTTTTTATTAAATAATACTCAAAACTAAAAATCAACCCAAAATCACGCAACCCGTTTATGACCCGATTATGACCCGTGTAACCCGAATTGCCACCCCTACTTAAGCCCCGTTTGGGTTACGTTTCAAAAATGGTATTTTCAAACCCTAACACAGAAGCTGGAGGTTGAAGATGATGACCGCGACCGGTCACGTTTTCAAAGTCATAACCAGCCATGACCCATAACCAGTCACGCCTTAGAAGACGTAACCGGTCATGTATAACAGATATATTATATCTAGCTATTGTATGTTGTACTTGTACCTTATGTTATGAAATGTTGTACGTTATACTCAATTGATAGATGTTGTACTATATGCCATGTTATGTCGTACCTTATATCCAATTGCTATGTGTTGTATCCTATGCTTTGAAAAGTTGTGCCTTACCAGTTATATGTTAAAACGCGTGATGTCCATATGATGTTAAGGTCGTACGCAATGGTGTCTGCATGCATGTCAAGTGTGTTATCTATGAGAGATAGAGTATAGGAGGTATGAGACGATATTATCTTGGTGCATTTCGGGGTACGACGACAAGATGGTTTCTCTGTGTTTTACTTCGTATTTTTCGCATCCCTTTCCTTATTAATCAGATCAAGGTAAAGGTTTCTCTGTGTTTTCTTTACTTTTCCCCACTTAATGAACCAAACAAAGAGTCCATTCGATAAAACTGAAAAATTAAGTAGTGAAACTAACTGCTGAATTTTAGTCCATTGAATTTGCAATAATGAAAAACTGCGTTTCAAGTAATAAAATAGATTGCATTCTGTGATTTTTTTTCAATAGAATTTTCACTTATTTCACTATGTTTTTAATTTGCTGTATTTTCAATTAAGTGGTACATTATCAAACTCGCAGTTTAAAATAAATAAATAACACTTAGTTGGGTTAACAAACAAACCCAAAGCTTAAAGCTTTTCCTTCGTGTCCTTTCTTCTCCAATATTTTCTCAGCAACCCAACACAGCAAAAATACGAAAATTTTCGATAAACGTGGAAGTATATAACATTACCTTTCCTTCCGTCAATATAAGGCGACGGAGAGATGGGATTTGTTGCATTCGAAACCCCAACGAGTCCCATGAATCGGCTTGCAGAGTCAACAAAGCGGACTGTGATACTTTCCACGCCGTAACACTCTCTTGGCTCGTGATAAGATTACGACGAGCCTTCTCTACCGCCTGGTCGATCTCATAAGCTTTTCTGGGGGGTCTTGAATGCTGAGGTTGAGGTTGAGGTTGAGGCTGAGACTGTGGTTGAGGTCTGAACGATTGATTCGGGGACTGGTGGGGAGTGAAATTGGGGTTTTGGATTGGGAAATTAGGGTTTCGAATTTGGAAGCTAGGTGGGTGTCTGACGAAAAACTGGTCGAATGGGGTTTGGGGAGCCTTGTCAACAGCTTGGTCGATCTTCTCATGAGCTTCGCTGGGGGGCCTGGAATGTTGAGGTTGAGGTAGAAACGATCGATGATTCGGAGGGAAATTGGAGTTTTGGATTGGGAAATTGGGGTTTTGGATTGGGAAATTAGGGTTTCTGAAAAAGAATTGGTTGAATGTGGGGGTTTGGGGAGTAGGGTTTTGGAGATAGTTGTTGTTGTTGTTCATATTCATAGCTGGTCCAGGAGGAGGTTGGGCTGGTGGTGGCGCCCACCGGCCTCCGTCGCCGGGCCGGAAGCGTGGGTGCTGTCCGTGCATGGTTATATGTATATATGCATGTATGTGTATACATATAGGGAAAGAGAGAGAGTGGCAACAAAATTATAGCGGGTGAAAAAGGGCCCCCGTGGCGGAGAAAGACATAACTGTAAGTAATGCTTTGTTTTGTTTCTCAACGAAAAACAAATAAAACAATCCTACATCATGTTGTTATCATGTTAGATCCGTTTGTTTTGCAGCCTAAATGGGATTGTAATAATAGTGTATTTTAATTGAATAGTTTAGTGTAGAAGTGCATTCGGTTAGATCGTTTTGGTTTGGGGAATTTTGATTCAGTTTGGGTTTGGTTTGATTTGGCAAAACGTCAACTGTTAATTGACTGGAATTTAATTCGGTTGATTCGGTTAACTGAATTACAGATTTGGTTCGGTTTGGTTATTCGGTTAATCGAATTGTAAAAGATCTAATTTTTTACTTTTATTTTTTTCATTTTTCACAATTTTTTATGGTTTTTTTTTCTTTCTCTTTTACATTACAAAGAAAACATTTTTTTCTTTGTTTTCAATTGTAAAAATACTTATATTTTATTATCTATAGTTATATATAAGTATATATTTAGATGTGTCAATCGGGCCGGGTTGGCCCGCCCCGGGCCGAGCCCAGTCCGCTTTTTTCGGGCTAAAAGCCCGGCCCGGTTCACATATCCCGGGCCGGGGTGGACACCCATCCTTCCGTCCATGGCCCAGCCCGAAATGCTGAAAAAGCCCGGCTCGGCCCGAAGCCCGCCACGACCCACTCCAAAAATTGAAGAAAGCCTGCTAGCCCATCCGGCCTGGCCCGATGTCTGGCCTGCTATGCCCGGGCCACCGGTCCGGGGCGGACACACCCCCTCCACTCCCAAGCCCAGCCCGGCCCGGCCCGAAACCCGCTCAGAGCCAGCTTTGACCAAGCCCGGCCCGGCCCGTTTGACTCCTCTATATATATTCATAATATATAAAATAAAAATTTTAGTTTTTTCGATTCAGTTCTGTTTGCCTATAGACAACTTTTAACCGAACTGAAATTTTTAATTCGCTTCGATTTCTAACTGGACTAAAATTTTTAATTGAAATAACTTAAATGAAATTGAAATTTCGGTTCGGTTAACCGAACTGTTTGGCCACCCCTAGTTTAGTGTTTGGCGTGGCCATTTAGTTTCGGGACATATAGGGACTAAGTTATACATGGGGAAGTAGGATTATTAGTACCGAGCCTATCAATTAAAATGGACTAATTGTCACATCCCCTCCTTGTCATCCAAACGTGGTTTCACATTTTGTGCTTGACCTCAGGACAAGGACAAGGAGAGAGGCCGTTGATGAGCAGAGAGTGTACATTTGGCAAAGCTATTTAAATAAAAATCACTAGTGATTTGGGTGAATGTCCAAATTTTTGCTGTAAAGGTACAAATCAAGTCTTTGAGGGTTCAAGTTAATCCTGTGAAGGTACAAATTTCAGTAAAAAAAAAATGCAAAGTTTTCTTCAAATTATGCACCTTGTGAATGTCCAAATCAATCCAGTGATTTTCTGGGTGAATGTCCAAATCTTTGCTGTGAAGTTACAAGTACATCATGCGAAAGTTCAAACCAAACATGTGATCTGTGAAATTACAAATGCATCCTGTGAAAGTCCAAATCAATCCTATGAAAGTACAAATACAATCTGTAAAAGTCCAACAACTTACACCAATCATAGGGTGGCACGTGGCCAAGCGATATGCTTAACATCAGGCAAAACCACCCCGCCCAACCACAGTTCCGCCCCAAAACATTTGTCTAGTGGAAACACGTGGGAGAACAAGCGAGACCACTATTAATAAAATGGCTACCCATTATTGCTTGGCTATTGGCAAAGTAAACTGACTATGTGTATAAGTCACGATTTGTCCTATAGCCAGTTCGTTTTGCCAATAGTGGCATATTATCACTCTATTATTACAATAATCAAAGTGGACCAAAAAGCTACGTCACAGACAATTTCATCAGGGATTGGACAGATTAACATTCTGCCCAGAAGTTTGTTTTGCTTGTTATTCATTTATTTTTTAAGTTTTGTATGCTTGTACTGGTTTCTTTTGAAATCTTCCGTTAATGAAATATTACTCTCGCTGTCCAAAAAAAAAAGTGGACCAAAAGCTGCATTCTACAACTGGTATCATACTCCATTAGGACTTCATCTCTAAATAATTGTCCACCTTTCCATTTTTTAGATGTCATAAAATAAGTGTCCACTTTTAAATCCTGTTTGGGTTGGTTGAAATACTAAGGGTGTGTTTGATAACCCAATTAAGTGCTGAAAATGAAAAGTTTCAGCACTTATTTCTTTTCAGTTCGTTTGATAACATACCACTTAATTGAAAAAACTGCCAAAAATCTACTGAAAACTTTAAGTGAAAATTTTATACTGAAAATAATCATTGAATGCAGTCTATTGCATTACTTGAAACACTGTTCTCAGTACTGTAAATTCAATCACTTAAAATTTTCAGTACTTAAAATTCAGCACTTAATTTTCAGTGCTTAATTTTCAGTTTTATCAAACACACCCTGTGATTGTTTTTTAAGTGATGAATATCAAGTGATTAAATTTTAAATAATGAATATTAAAATGTTTGGTGTTTGGATTAGCTAAAACTGAAATATTTCATCACTTCAAAAACAAGAATGTTTCTTGAAAACAAGCTAAAAATAGTGATTGTTTAACCAAAATAACAACCTATAAATATTTTTCAACATGTAAATTGAGCTTTCATGCCCTTTAACAAATTAAAATTAAACTAAGTGATTGTTTTAAAAATAATAATAATAAATAAATAAAAGAGCGAATTTTTTTTTAGCTTACTTACTTTTTCAGCTGGTTTGTTTAAGTGCTGAAATTTTGAGTTAATCCAAACACTTCCATTATATAAAACAATCACTAATTTTTTTTGTCAAAATTCGTAATTCATAATTTAATTTTAAATTTTCAACTAACCCAAATAGACTCTTAAAAGTCAAACTACAAATTTGTCACAACTTTCGACAATACCTTTACAATAAAGACAAAATAACATTTATGTATAATCCAAAAATGTGCCAAAAAAGTCAAACAATCATCATATCAAGAGTAAAATAAAAAAGTAGTAAACTATTGAATCAAAAACAAATGAGTAAAATACTTTTTTTTTCTTAAACAATATGCACACTTGTATTGGACACTTATTTAGGGATGATAGATTACTACTAATTACCAAAGACCAAAGAGAGCATTTTGCTCACTCATTGCTCATTTCAGGATTTCACTAAGGTGACATGTGTCCCATTCTATTCCTATTTCATCTCTGTTGTCATGTCCCGAAATCCACTTACAAAATAATATAAATAATTGCATTAAAATTGTAAATAGTCAAGTATATTTTAAAACAACAAAAATAATTACATTTGAGTGTCCAAAATTACATTTAAATTCATTTACACGACTAGGACCCAAATAACTCAAACCCACATAGTACTCATGTGCTCCAATTTGACTGCTACTAGTGGTACCTGCATCTAGGGGTGTAACTTGGGTAGGCCAACTCGTGGTCAGCCCGAGCCCGGCCCGAAAATTACCGGACTTGGGCTAGTAGTATTGTCACGCCCCAAAACCCAATTGGTGGATTTAAGGTGCGTGACCGGCCACCAAGGCCTCATAACTTGTTCAGAGACTAGCGGAAGCAACATAATTAAATTTTATTATAAATATAGGTTATGAAGACCATAATATTACAAGTCATTCCAAATTTATTACATAATATTATGATTGGCTAATTTGAGCCTTTAAATATTGCCTTTGAGAATTCCATTGGAATTACTCATATTATTTAACTAGGTAACTAGTATTTTAAGTTCTTTTTCTATATGTCTTCCTCAACCAGGTTATCTCCCACCTTCTTATACTTTTCATCACCTGAAAGGGGTTAGAAAGATTTGGAGAGTGTGAGTAGAAGACTCAATGAAATAATCATAATCCTGGATGATGAACATAAAGAGAAATCTATATATCAACGGTAAATAAGATAAATATAACAATCGATATATCAAGAGAGTAGAATATCATCAGGACAGATATAACGAATACATTTTTAGAAGGTCAGATTACCAACCACCCATTCACGTACTCATACATATACATATACTGCAATAGCTAACTGATCAGAAGCACTCGTAGACCCAATAAGGAGGGTCGGCCAACGTTGGGCCACTCGTAGATCCAATATGGATCATCCCACATAGGGGCTCGTAGATTCTTAATAGAACCATTATATAATCACGTAGAATGGTGGTAATTGACATTGGAATCAATGAAATATGGAACTTACAATAATTCAAATACGATAACCTCTTTCAGTGGAACGAATCGAAGTGTTCCAGAACAAATGTAAGAACAACGATTTCATAATTAAACAAAACTTGTTCAAATAATAGGACAAGATTCACCCGTGAGGAGTTGAATCAGTAAAAAGGAAATACGATCACTCACCTTGGTAGTTTAGGGGGTTAAAGAATTTCTTTTGAAATTAACCTTCAAGTCCTACACAAAATATTTATAAAACCTGTCATTTAGTCTAATTCAAAGCGTAGGGGTAAAATGGTAATTATAGGTTTTAGGGGTATTCTCGTAATTTTACAAAATAGGATTTTTCCTTACTAAAATGGTCCTTGTATTTTTTACAAAAGTAACGCCATTGACTAGGGTTGAATCCGAGTTCTTTACAATTTTATATGAAAAATATATAGTTTTTCTATAGTAATTTGGGTTTCAGGATTAGTAGTAAAATTTTCGTCTCCAAAAACTTACAAAATCAGTCTCCAAATATTTTAAATATTATTCTGGTCACAAAGGTACTAACCATTTATTTTTTGGAGTTTTACAAAATTTTAACAGTAAATGTAAAGTTAAAAATTCATTTTCTATAACCGTTTAATAAATTTTGAAATTAAAATAAATACTAAATGATGTCCAAAATTTTCCAAATTTTAGGAAATAATTTGTAATGATTTTACAAACTTTTTGAAATACCAAAAATGCCCTTTGTGAATATCTTAAATTTAAATAAACTTGAATCCGACATTAATGACTATTCAGGGTCTGTTAGACCTTGCTCAAGCTTTAAGCTTTGAGAAGGCATTCTAAGGGTCTAAAACAGATTATAAAAATACATATAGAAGGTACATATTATAAAATGCATAAGAAGATTTGGAAAAGAATTTTACCCCGTGATTGACGATAGAGATTGAAACTGAAACTTCGATTCAACTTCTTTTACTATCGGAACTACCACCACTAATCTAGTATTTTTATCCCCCAAACAACTCACCTTGAAAGTTTGTAGAAAATTCTCACGACTTTCTCTAACTCTCTTCTTCCCTCTTTCTTTCTCCTAAAATTCCCCCTCTCACTCATAAACTTCTTCTTTTTTTTTTTTTCTTTTTTTTTTTTCTCTCTTGAGTGAAGTGCTTTTAGGACATTGGTTAGGAGGCCTTTTATAGGCACCTTTAGGATCTCATAAAGTGAATTACGGGAGGAGGAGGTTTTTTTTTTTATTTTGAAGTATTAACTGAACATGAATAAATGTTGTGAGCATTTACTGAAGTTAAACTCCTTTTTTTTTTTTTTTATAACTATGACGGTTTTAGATTTTCTTACAACTCTCTCTCTCTCTCTCTCTCTCTCTCTATTCATGTATGCATGTATTTTGTAACATTTGTGTTAGGTGGACAATGTCATTTTCTAGGATCATATGTAGGTTAGTTAGTTAGGTGAAAGACCAATGGAATTTTAACACGTGTCTAAGGTTGGTTGGTTAATGCATAAAAATATGATAATATTTTACGAATTTTTAATACTAAAAATTTGGGTCTTGACAAGTACTTTCACCATGGACGGGCTTGGGCAGAAAAATGCAAGCTTGAATTCAATTCGGTCCGAGCTTGGGCACAATTTTGCTAACCTATGGAACCCGAGCCCGAGCCCGAATTCAATTCTAGTGTTTTTTAGTGATAATAATACACTATTAGATATTATTCTTGCACTAAATTAATAGATGAATGTTTTTTTTCTCAAATCTAAACAAAAAAATAGATTTGATACTCTACATATTGTTGTTTACATACTAAAAATCGGTTTGCACTAAAAAAAAAATTGCAATTCGGGCTCAGGTTGTAGAACTAATTCACAAACCGGGCTCGGGTTGACAAGTTCAGGTTTATGTCGGGCTCGGGCTCAGGCTTGGGCAGACTGCTTGAATTCGGGCTCAAGCCTGCGCAGAGCTAAAATCCTTTGGGTCACGCCCGAGTTGCACCCCTACCTGCATCAAAAATAACACACGGAGAAGTATACAATATGACAAGAATAATAAAGGCTCAGAAGTACAATGAACAACCATAATGACATAATTGCTAGGATCTAATATAAAAGACCAATCACACAAATTACCCGCCCATCCCAAGGAGCATCATACCAGATTCCTCTTGGTAACATCGCAAGAAGAACCACCAACCTTTGTTACACCCGTTCCAGAAATTTCATGGTTTTATCTTTGCATAATTGAGATTTTAAGCATTATTAATGATATTTAATAATGCTGGATGAGGTTGACTGTGGGTCAACGGTAAGGTGTCAGTGAGGACACGAGAACATAGAACTTCATATTGAATTGACATGATTAAATGACATTTGTGATTTAAATGTTATTTGCAAATATGGTATTTGATGAATAGTGATTATACCTGTTCTGTATAATTCATGGTAATTTTGATATTGCTGTAGATTATTTTGAACACTGTGGTGAGAACGTGAGTGATGCGTTGCATAAAAAGGTAGGTGGGTTAGAGATTCCACAGAGATTAGTTTTAGATCCCTATTGTGGACTCAAACGGAACTTAGTCGAAAACTTTTATACCTTTTAGTTTTCACACGTGAAATAATAAAGTAGGCGTATAAGACGTTTCGGGAGGTAATTAGAAGTTTTGGAAACTCGTGGGGAGGTAGACATAATTTACGAAAGTTGTGTCTATAAATAGAAAGGATGAGATTTTCATTTCTCATAACTTTCTAAAATATCTTGAGAGGAGAGAGAAAAGGAGATTTGGTGACTATGACTTCTCAACGCCGATCGACGACCGTTCGTCCGTCATAATTTTCTCCAGATTCTAGATTTGAACTCTCGGAGGTCAGATTTTCTCCAGATTCTAGATTTTTACCAGATTCTAGATTTGAACTCTCCAGATTCGGCCGCGTTTGGCTACTTTTTCCGAAAATCTAATTTCTAGGAATTTGGGGAAAACCCCTGTAAACTTGTAGCAATCGTGTATAATCTGAGATCCGACGTTTTATTCGGGCCTCTAGTTGATCCTTCAAAGTTTCGGAGAGATCGCACGAGGTATGAATTCTAGATCTATGAAATATATGAGATTTTCATGTTTTGAATATCGGTTTTGATATTTTGGATCCGGGCGAAATTCATGTACTAATTAGGCCCGTTAATTATGCACGAGAAAATGTTAAAAAAACATGTATAGCTGTTTATGTGAGCATGTTATGTGTCTACTTGGGTCAAAGGGGGGTTTGGTACAATTTCATCCGGGGTTGTAAGTTCCTCGAACCTTGAGGATTGATGATTTTGATTGTAGTGGTGTCTGGTATGGAGGAAGGCCTAACCAAGACACGATACCTGGTATGGAGGAAAGCACAATCAGTGTACAGGGATGCGTGGGAGAGGTGTGCCTTCCACGGCATCGGTTTCATTTTCCGGATGAATGCGTACCACTCACCCTAGAGACTATTTCTATGTGTTTTAGATGATTTAAACCATGGATTGTCGTATAAGCATACATTTAGAATTGTACACTCAGCATGTAGTTGAGCAGTGGAGATTTACTCCATTGCAGGTGATAAGAAGCGAGGAAATAAGAAGCGTGAGGAGTGAAACCGAGGAATGCCGGGGGGGACACTCTTGTTTATACTTTTGTTTTGATCCAAATTTTAATAAGAACTGGATTAGTAAAATGTTGTAATCAAATCTTGTTATGGGTTTGTTTAACGCTTGCAATCCTTATTAAATACTTTTGTATATATGTTTTGAATCGTAGACTATAATCATGTTGATGTTAGAAATCGATTTGGAGAACCTTGGTCTGCAGATGTTGCAGAATTGGGCATTTCTGAGATAAAACAGTCGACTGGACCATGTTTCAGTCGACTGGACCCCAGCTGTTAGAGTAAAAACCCTTCAGTTTCTAAGGCTTCAGTCGACTGAAGGACAATTCCAATCGACTGGTTTCTGCACGAAAAAAGGACATTCTGCATGCAAAGTGTCCAGTCGACTGGACAGGGCACCGGTCGACTGACTGAGAAATTGAGGTCCCAGTTGACTGGGTCCCCAACACAGCCGACACAGTCGACTGGACGGGCTGGTGATTTTTGAAAATCTTTCTGCTTCAGGTCTCCAGTCGACCGGACCCTCATTCAGTTGACTGGACCTCCGTTTTCAAAACTGAATTCTTTTGGATGTGTTTCAATTGGCCAAAACTTTTTATAACTCTGATTTTAAAGGATTCTACTTATGTTTTTCGCTGCTATTTTTACTTTAATGGAATTGGTTGAGCCTTGGTGGCGTGCCACGTGTCCTATTTCTCAGCATAGCGGGATGGGTCGTGACAACATCACCTTACCCGTCACCATTCCTCGGTCCCTGAGACCTATTGGATCTTGATAGGTGCTCATTACTCATGTACCCTTCAGTTCCATAATATTTAGCCAAAATTATATTTTAATAACATTTAACAAAAAAGACATTGATCTCAATAGAAAGACATCATAAGGCAAAGAGAGTACAAATAGGGATGATAAGGAAAAATACTCCGGAGATTTAAGAGCATATTGTACATAACCCCGTACCTACCAAAAAAATGAAGGTTTCCAAGCATACCCAAACAACCCCTATCTTGAGTTCTCCTCCTCTTTCTTTATTTTGCAGCTTCTTTCTTTCAATATATATGTATGTATCTATCTATCTATATATATATATATATATGTGTGTGTGTGTGTATGTGTTTGTTGACTGAAAGAGAATAAAGAGAAGACAAAGAGTTGTTTTGGTTTGGGGATGAAAAAGATTAGCATGGCTATGTATATATATAAGGGTTAATTTCAAAAACACCCCCTCAACTATGACCCGTTTTCAACTCGCTCCCTTGAACTTTTTTTCCCGACAAATTGACCCCCTCCGTTTGTTTTATTCGACAAATTGACCCCCTCCGTTTGTTTGCAAATGAAAATGGGCATGTGCCCATCACGTGAGAGAAAAAATAGGCACTTTCACCCTTTGTGTCCAAAATGAGTTTGATCTCTCTTTACAGTCTACCCTGATTTCTCACTCTCCCCTCTCCCTCTCTCTCTCATTCCCTTGTCAACGATCTTCATAAAATTGATATACAAATTTGCTCAACCGAAAGGTACAACGTTCATGAATATTCTCATCCCCCATTTTGCAAACTTTCCCCCTCAAGGCCTCCTAATTAGCCAAAAAAATTGTAATTCACAATTAAATAATTAATTCATATTTCCATTGGAATTCAAATGGAATTCAAAATTTTGATATACTTCCAATTAAAGAAAAGAATGAACAAAAAAAAAAAAACTCAGCAAACAAAGAAGAAGAAGAAGAAGAAACACAAAAATAAACATTAATCTACATTAGCAGCACCACATCTTGCAATTTGCTATGTCTGGTGCAAATAACCTACTTATTTATTTAAAAAAAAAAAAATTTGAGTAAGCAAATAACATTTTCTTTGATCCACTTTGTCAAATTCCCGTCTCTCTCCTCTTGCATTAGATGACTCCTCAATAGAATTCCTTCTAAACTGAAACCAAAACAGGGGCAACCACAAAAGGGATTAAGAAAAGAGTGAAAAGGAGAAAGAAAGAAGAAGAAAGGAGACTTGAAGGGGGAATTCAAGAATGGAAGTTCACAAAACACTTCAAAATGACCAAACAAAAATAAATAAATAAAAGTAACTATAACAACTACAACTAAAGCATAGCCATAAGACACTGCAAAGTGACAAAAAAAAAAACTCCATTAAATCATGTTGATTTCTTTCTTTGATTCGTAACAGTACCTTTCGAGCCCAAATTTCTTCTGATTACAAATGAAGTTATGTTGATTCTCAGTCATGTGCTAATTCAGAAAAGAAACCCAAATTAATTTCCAAAATACAACCCAAACATAGACCTATGAATTATTCAAACCAATACAAGCAAAAACATGTGTAAAAGAAGATTTCAGAAACAGATAAAGACTCACATGGGAGGAATTGTTGATGAGTTCACGGAGCCATAGCGAAGTCAAGCGGCAGTATGTATATAGAGTGAAGCGATGTCATATAGGTGCTTTGATAGGATTCATTGCCTGGAGGTTTACCATCACTCAATTAATTGGCATTGAAACTCATATAACAGTAAAGAGAGAGAGAGAGAGAGAGAGAGAGAGAGAGAGACTGGGGGCTATGAAATTAAAAAACTTGCCACCTAGGTTAGGGATCCACGTGGCATACTAGTAGGAAATTTTAGAAACCAAAGAAAATCAAAGTGGCATGCCTTAGAACACTCCTTTTGCTTTGAAATTCTAATATACGGAGTATATAATAGATTTGAAATGACATGGAGAAGAATTATTTTATTTTTTTTTTCATAAAAAAAAAAAGACACAATACAACCCGTCTCTCTTATACCAGTGAGTTGAACACCACCCCTTATTCTCACTCTGCGTTTTCTCTCTCTTTCTCTAGGAAGAGAAAAAGAAAAAACACATGGAAGAGCAAGCCCTTATTTTTCTCGTCCTTTTTTCTTTCTTCTTTTTTTTTGGATGTAAAACTCTCAACCTAAGATTTGGGTCAAAAAAGCAAAAGATGAAATGAAAGATGAACAAGATCAGAGCTAATGAGAGATAGTTTGATGTCCGGCGGAGCGATAAAAGGCCGACCGTGGGCAAAGCCAAAGATTGAAAGTTACCAAGAGCTTATCATGTAGAATTTTGGAATAGAGAGATTGTATTATATGGCTTGATATTGTTACAAGACCTTCAACTCTTTATCCAGGTTGAGAATGAGAAATAAGATGAGAATAAGAGATAGAATCACATCTCCCAATATTACAATGTAATCAATTCTAAATCATATATAAAATCTGGATGATTTCTGGAATATTATGGGATTCTCTGCAATATTATCTTCATCAAATTTAGAATCTTATCACACCCCCATATCTTCCATCTTTTCCAACAACAATCAACAGTCAGATGATGTTACAGTCGATAACTACTATAAGGGTAGAAAAATTCTATTACAAGCAATCATTCAAACGTGGGAGAACAATTTTTGTTGTTGTCACAAGGAAATCAAAATTCAATCCATACAAAAAACTTAAGCAAGGGTCTCAGAGTTCAAAATCTAAGTTACAATCCCCTATAAAAAGGAAAGCTGTCATTATTAGGTATGAAACTCGAATGAGAACATCATAGTTGATAGTTCAGTTTATTATTTTCATCATCCTCACCCACTTTTAGCATTGGAGCTCTATTGAGATTCAACACCTCCATCTCTCGGTTGACAGATTCCGAGAGGTTTATAAGGAGGATTCAACATGTCATCATTCACCTAGAATCAACCTCAGTCTAAACTAATATTTCCAACTACAATTATGTTTATGTATAAAAGGGCAAACTCAGTGCATAAGGCTCTTGGATCGCAGGGTATTTGCACGTGCAACTTTGCGATTTGAACCCATGATCTCCAAGTCAAACTCGAGCAATCTTACCAGTGCGGGTCCTAACATTTTGAGAGCCCTAGCCCCTAAGCGAACTTCGAAGATGAGAGCCCTATACAAATATTCCAAAAAAAAAAAATTTATTTGACATGTATCAATATGAAATATATAATACGCTATTATTTTGGGTAGGGGCCATATTAAAGTAGGGGCTCAAAGCATTGCTTGGGTCGACCGACCCTGGATTTTACCATTGCGGCGATGCTCGCAACATTACAATTATACTAATGCTCTAACTACTCTATGATATTAATGTAAACACATAAAACGCTAATAGTCCCAACACTTCAAAATTTCCCAGGTCATCATAGTGAGATAGTGTCAATAAATGTAATTGGTATTTCATACAATGACATGATGTCATTGTTCCTCAATAATTTCGCCAAGCACTTCCCAAGGTTTCTGTAACACACAAAGTGCACATTTAACAAATTAACTAAAAATAAACTTCGATGGGGGTTGAAAATTGATTATCCTTTCGTCCCAAAATTGATATTTCTCTTCTTCCAAAATTAAGCGACTCTTTTTGATATTTCTATCTAGTTATTTAAAGAATCTTATTTTCGTGTGGCAAATTTTATTGACTTTCCGTTACTACCCTGCTTTCAAGTCTAAATTAAGGGTGCGTTTGATAAAACTGAAAATTAAGTGCTGGACTTTAAATACTGAAAATTTTAAGTGATTGAATTTGTAATACAGAAAACAGTGCTTCCACTACTGAAATAGAATGCATTCAGTGATTATTTTCAGCAGAAAATTTTTACTTAAAATTTTCAATAGTTTTTTGGCTGCTTTTTCAATTAAGTAGTACGTTATCAAACGCATTGAAAAAACATAAGTGTTGAATCTTTTCATTTTCAACACTTAATTGGGTTATCAAACATACCCCAAGTGTCTCGTCAGAATGAAAAGTGAGTTTTATATAGAAAATGGTAATAATAATAATATTAATAATAATAATAACAAAAGAGTGCCTAGTTAAGATTCATTTTTCAAAGACGAATTCTCAAAATGGAACTTCCCAAAACAGATTAAAAAAAAAACTCTTGAAGAACGGAGTATTGACGTATTGAACAATGCTCAATCAATACCATGCACGCAAAACATTCAATAAACAGACCCACCAATCAATTGCCAACACATTACTAACAAAATGATGCATGAATTATCACTGATACTATACTCTCATACTATGCTAGTATTAGGCATTTGTATTATGCACACATAAAAGGTAAGCTTTTAAACTCTAATATAATAACAACAGTATATGAATATATTTAATTTAACGGACTCGATCATGTAGAATAAAAAAAAAAGAATTCATAAAACCGATCCCAATTAATTAGGACTCAAGGCTTGATTTGATTTGGTTATAATAATAGTAGTATGTGTACATGTATTCCTGTTGTATCCAAGCTTTCTAAAAAAAATAGTGTACAAATATGGTCATAAATATATAGACAACCTCTTCACTCGTAATCCCTCAATGAACAGTTACAGAAAGGGAGGGAAATAATGTAACGATTGCTGACAATATTTACACTCCTGCCATGAATCTAAAAAGAATTCCTACACAACAAAAAGCTGAAATGTTGACCCTGGTATTGTGAGAATGAATAATCAAGGTGTGCGTTAAGAGAGCTTTGTTCAAGTCACTATACTGCAGCTGTACAGCAAGCTTGTTATCGTTTATCAAATAAATCTCATCCCACCAAAGAACCAGTGCTCATGGGAATCGAGAAGTTATCCCACGTGACCCTCAACCCGTGAGAAGGCCAAGTACGAATACGGTTCCTCCATCACTGTGGGACCCACAAAAAGAAAAATATTCAAAACCACAGTGGGCATCACACGGGTGAGACTGTCACACGAGATAGTTCCCCATCAAGATACTGTGGAATTTTCCTTCTTCTGGTTTGGCATCCTAACAGCAAGTTGAAGCTTGCCGAGCTGGGTCAACTTCACCGGATTCTTGAATACCGTGATCCTAGCCAGATTATGACCTAACAGAACATGCGCAACGCTAAAAGATTCCCCTTTTTCAACCGCAAATTGCCACTCTCTCACCGTTATAGAAAACCAGTCCTTTTTCGCAGATTTGGTAGCTTTAACTTCTATATATTGCAAGTTATTTTCATCGTCCCCAATAACAAGGTCATAAGGCAGTCCTGTCTCGTTTTCTTTATTTACCCATTTCACGATTGTCTTACCCGCGTTCGCGGAAAAGTAATTGAAAGCTACCAACTCCCCGGTTCTCCCAGTTAAAGCCGCTTCTTGTGGATTGGGATTCCCAAAAGAAAGCTGATCTCTCTGGTTAAAAGTCGGGCCATCCAATGATCGAACAGTTGGAGCAACAGAATCAGACACAGGATCCGTAGCACTAGCAACCACATTTGATACGTCTACAAATATATCAGTTGAAATTTCGGAATCTGGTATATGTACAGTCATTGTTATTTCAGAATCGGTACTGGGTTGTGCTATATGATCTGTTTGAGCAACAGGGTCTTCAGAAACATCCTCTGTTCTCACCCATAAGGTGCTGTTTGCCTGTGGAGCTTGTGCCAATGATGGGTTTGCACGAGCAAAACCGAAACCCGGTGCGGTTTTCCAATCTACAGGCGGCCAGTTTGTACTAATTCCTGGTTTTCTCTGAGATTTTGGAGGGCTTTGCTCGTTACTCGTTGGATCGCAACTAGCTAGGGACGTCTCGTCATTCTCTGTTGATGATGATATAGATGATAGTGACCATACTGCTTCTTCGTCGGGCAGCTTAGGCAGTTTTTGACTGTTCAAAATGAAAAATTCAGTCTGCTCCTCCGTGGAGCCTGATTCTGCCATTGTCGTGATCATGTGAAGAAAATTTGCCAAGTGCAGTTCAGTAGTTCCACCAAATAACAAACGAGAAAGCTCCATAAACACCGAGTGAGAATTTGATTCTCGGGTGGTATACAACGCGTCGTCCTGTGTATGTACAAACGTGAGATATGAGAGAGAAAGAATAAAGAATTAATTAGTAGCTATAATATCATATAGAGAGACAAACCAAAAACAACCTTCTCAAGTTGTAGAATCTCACATAAAAATTCCCAAAATTTCATTTTGAGCCCACTAAAAGCCCTCGACTTTTGCATCGGTTTCAGTTGAGGACAATAGAGGCCAAATAAGAGCATTAAGGGCCTATAATAATTGTCCTCAACTAAAACTATTGGTTTCAATTGTCCTCAACTAAAACCAACGTAAAAATCGAGGGCCTTAGCCGAAATATTTAATTTAGAAGGTCCAAAATGAAATTTCTGAGAAAAAAAGGTTGCAAAAGGTTTTCTGGCCAAAGAAGAAAATACCCACCGTGAGATGCTTTGAACAGCAAAAACAAGAGTTTCTTTACCCATTTCAATATGGTAATGGGAAGGGTTAGGATAGATACAAACCTTAACGCATTATTTTTGCGCAAGGTCGTTGCGATTGTACCAGAACAGCGTGCACACATGCTTGTGAGATTGAAAACCAAGAAAAATGGAAAGAAAACTTGAAAGGAGGCGGCTCATGGTTCTTACAATTGCTCGATTCACAAGTCGATTCGATATTCATACAACACGACACTATTCATGATTAGCGATTTTGAAGTTAAAAGTTTGAACTTCTAACTATTAAGTGAAAAATCTTTTAACATTTGAGCCGTGATATTGCATGCAACTTGTGTTAAATTGTCGTTCTGTTCATTTTAGGTGATTTAGGAGAGTTTTTTTGTATTCAGTTTATAGAGATACATAGATACCGTTATTTATTTTCCTAAGAAAGCTGAATCTTATGATTCGCAATTTGATATGATTCACAATTAGACTCATAATTTGGTCTCAAATATTCAACTGCGGCCAAAAATGACTATTAAAGGCCTTCAACAAAAATCGTCCTCAACTGAAACAAATTGGCTCCAGTTGTCCTCAACAGCAACTAATGTAAAAATTAGGGGCTTTAAGTGGAATTTTGCAGAATATAGAGAGTAGAGGAAGGTGGTTTAGCCTTAAAAGTATGTTTACCAGGTACCAGAATAGAGTCTCACAAAGACAAAGCAACACAAGATCAAAGATATTGTCAAGATTACATACCTGTAGAAGACAGCTACATTCAAATCGCTTCTTCGATGCAATGCCAGATCTCTTTATGACATTCTTGTAGAATAACTTTTCAACGACAGTAATTCGCAGTTGACATAGTTTCTCAAATCCAGATCGCTTGAGTTGATAATAGCGATTCGGATTTAAATTATAGATGTAGCGCTGAGCATAAGGGAGAGCCCAGTTCACCAATGAAGATTTGAAACTAGAGTCTGCTGAACCATAGTATATTGCTTCACGAGTTACAACCTACAATTAAAAAAAAAAACACCAAAAAAAAAAGCAGCAATTTTCTTAAAGAAGTTGTAACATAAATTAGCTGTACACTACATGTCGGAGGGAGAGAGAATATGCTGTGAATACATCTAGTAGTATTCCCGTGATTACTTATAAATGCTATAACTATAGATTTTTAATGACTTGACAGCTTAAAATTTGAAAGAAGCTCAGTCCCAGGAATGGGGTCACTATACGAATCCTGTTTGGTAATTTAGGGTGTTTGGAATCACTTCCAAGACGCACAATTGGGGTCCAAAGTCCAAACATGCTTCGGGGGACCCAAAATGGAATATATTAGCCAGTTCGAACACCAATCTTAGAAAACACTTTGAGTCCCAAAAGCACGTTTTGGTTAAGGCTGATCCAAAGGTGCTTCAACCCAGTGATACAGGAAGTACAGTAGGGATTTAAGAATTTTTGTTTTTACTGTAGACTTTAGTGCCCTTGATTAGGGCTTTTCTTTCCGCTTCTATCTAAACGTAAGTTCCAATCCAAACGGGCACTTAGCAGACCCACCTGGCTGAACTATACCCTTTTCCACCCTTCCCAAGCACACACACACACACAGATTAGAGATCTAACCTCCGAAAGAGCAGGTATTCCTAATGTTTGCATTAAAACAGAAACCTTCCCCAGCAGGATCTCTTTTTCATCGTCGCTAAGTTCACCAAAATAAAGAAAGTCAATATTGTCCAAATGCTTGAATTCCTTCCTCAACGTCTCATCATCACACCAACAAACAAAACCAAAGGATGCGTGTAAAGAAACCCATTTATCTTGAACGGTGGGAAGCACTGTATATTCCAATTTTGCAAGACACTCCCTCAAGTAAACAATATCTTCAGAACTTAGTGACGCAGATTTAAGTCCATCAGCCCACTTTGAAAACACTCGGAAAACCTGTGGCATGAAAGATATACTTAGATGGCAGGGAATCCTAAATGACGCGAACACACCTAGAATGCTCTTACCCTTCGCATGTTTTGACATAGAATATTTTAAGCCACAAAATTTCTTTTAATGCAAAATATTTTACATGAAAAAAAAAAAATCATTTCCTTCTTATTTTCTAGTGTTTGGTTGAGAAGAAAAATACTTTACACGTAACAAATCAATGCACTTTTAAGCAGTTTGAGAAGGACAAATATAGTTTGCTACTAATCACTTGAATTATGCAGGAACTTATACAAGCGATACTATATGAACTTACATATACATCATATCAATATGCATATAAAGGAATACATGCATCTATAGGTTGGTATACATACATGTATATGCACATATACAACAGGGAAAACCGAGTGCACGAGGCTGCTGCCTCTGCAGGGTATGGGCCTATGGGGAGGGAATAGATGTACGCAATGTCGAGTCTTAACCCACATGTAGAGGTTTCCGTGTTTCAAACATGTGACCTTCGTCTGGTCACAACGGGAACCTTACTGTTGTGCCGTGGATTTCCCTCTATATGAGCATACATGCAAATGTATATATGCACAAATATGTGTGCATATTAACATATATATACTTCTGTACATACGGAAAATGACTTAATCCGTAAATCATTTTCAGCATTTTAAGCTACTGTAATTTTTATTAAAAACTAAAAATAAAAAATTCAATAACATTTAATGGACAACCAAACACCAAAAAATGCTGAAAACATTTTCACGAAAATGTTTTACTTCAAAACAAACTTACTGTGTTAGCTGCTTGCGAAGGCAAAGCAACAGATGACAAATGCTGCAAATTATGGAGGTAAAAACTAAATGGGGGGTTCTCGTTGACACCACAATGGTTGACAAAAAAGCCATGAAGGCCCGGATAGAAATTGCACAATATCGTGCTTAAGGGACGATCACTAGAACCAGATCTAGTATGAGGATGGATCTCCTTCCTTTGGTCCATAGAAACAGTCGAATCATGCCAATATGCTTCCACAGGATTCAAAAATAAACCAGGTACAACATCATCATGCCTAGAACTACATGCGTACGGAACAAAGATGAAAGGTCCCGATTGTAACGCCTCCACAGTTTTTTGCTTTGAAGTAGCCATTTCATTCCATATGAAATTGTAAAGCTTCGTCATTTGTGCTATGCTGTATAAAGAAATAAAAAATAAAAAGTCAAGATACACTCAAATTAGCATGGTCATTACAAGATACTAAGAGGAAACCTAATGATCGATAGAGGATATCTGCTATTAAAGTGCAGTCATGCCTGTCAAATTGTGAATCGGCTCACCAAAATAATGTATTGTAAATCAAAATATTCACTTTTCCCACAAAAACAAAATAAAATTGTTTGAAATGAACTAACAATTTAACTCAAGTTTCATGTAATATCAAGGCTCAAAATGTTGAAAGTTTTCTAGATGAAACTTAAAACTTCAAAATTATGAATCGCGAATCTTATCGAGTCGTATGAAACACAAATGGACTTGCATGAATCGATTAGTGAATCGGTCGAATGCAGTATTGAGTTCAAGAAATATAAGGAAACTGTAATACAGGAAATCTACATGCTTTCAATCATAAGAAGTAATAACTGCATCAGAAACAGAGGTAGACAATGCTTTTTAATTCAACACCATACTCCCGGGCATAGAAATCTCTGTTATGATAGGAGCAAAGTGGAAAACAAACACGGGACAAGGACCCAAACAGCGGAAAATACATAGCTCGAAAATGCAGGTTGCCAGTGCTGATACCAAGTTACCATTGGAAAATGAAGCCATAAATGGCAAGGACCCAAACATTCCTCACGAATTATGGAAAAAAGGGGAAGGAGAATACCTAGCTTGGAAAGGGGTCTCAGATCTTCTCCAAACTTGAAGAACTTTCGAAATATCATCAAGGTTAACTTGAGTCTTAAATCCGATATCACTCAATAACTTCCCACTGCTAACCTGTGTCAATGACAAAAATAAAACATCATGAATTATCAATAGAACTAAATTCAGCTGAATCTCCTACTTGAAAGGCAATCAGCGGTTCCATGAAGCTGAAATTATGTTACTTTATCACGAACTATCGTAGGTTCTTGACTGTGTAACACGAAACAAGGAACATCAACACCACTCATCAAATTTAGGTTCTAAAGTACAGAAAACTGACAATGTTATGAAATACATGTCAGCTTTATTTTTATTTTTTGAGATGGGGGCAGCATATAAGCTGCAAACCTTCATATATCCAACACCTTCTGATAATTGTTCGAATACATTGCAGCGTGATGTTTTTTTTTTTGGATAAATAATTGTATCGAATTGAAAAGACACCAAAGGTTGGTGCACCCATGCACACCCAGGGAGTGTAAATGATCAAGAACAGCACAAAGACTACCTATCAAATGAACTAACAGAGACTGGAAAAAACCTAAGCAAACTAAAAAGGCCCCATTGCAGTGGATTGTTGAAGAAGTATTAACAAAAAAAACTGTTTTCTACAAGGTGCTTGCAAAAGTATCAGCAACCAAACTTAAAAGCATACTGGACTCACTCACTTCCAAATCGCAAAGCTTTAATGGCAGGTAGTCAGATTCTTGGAGGCACCTATAGCTAGCGAATGTGTGGAAACTGTAATGATATGACGAAACAAAGGATTGGTGTGTAAACCAAGCATAGAGACAGATATATGACTGTGAACTGGGAACTTTTTAGCCACATCAAGTAAAGAATGGGTTTCGGGAAGAAGATGAACAGTTGGATTGTGTTATTTGTACCTACAACAAAGTTCTCTATTCTTATTGTGTGAGTTCGTTTGTGTGATGTGTGAGAGAGTATAACACGTAAGCAGGTTAGTACAACTAAATAATGTAAATAAATGTATGTAATGTAGAGAAATGGGCATGAAGGAGTGTGTGGCTCAAGTGAGAGCCAAGGTAATCCCAAATAAGAGAGAGAGAGAGAGAGAGAGAGAGAGAGAGAGAGAGAGAGCAGTACTTGTGGAGAGCCTTTTGGTAGTTTAGGAGAGTTATTGATTTTTAGAATAATGGAGAGAGAGAGAGAGAGAGAGAGAGAGAGAGAGAGAGAGAGAGAGAGAGAGCGCTGAGGCTATGCTCTTGTTTAATATCAGTTTTGTTGATGTCTTGTATTGAATGAGGGTGTAATATTTATAGCTGAGGGAAGGACTGTAAGTCACACCAACGTGATTGATATGGTGCTTAGGTGGCTTCCTTACAGAGGCTTCTACAACGATGGACAAGAAAGGAGGGAATAATGATTTCGCCCATAGGATGTGTTGATGAGATGGGACGTTTATGGCGGCGGAAGGATGGATACGGTATCAGAGCATATTGCGGGTGCAAACTAGAGGCTCTAATTGGTTTGGGAGGTAGGTGAGGTGAAAGGTAAATTGTAGTGGTGGTGTTGAGTCGTTGACGTAGGTGGGAATGCACGTGAGGATGCAAGTGTCTCTCTCTTTCCTTGGATCCAAGTCCCGTGAGGCGTACAGCTAGGGAGATGCCCTTGACTCTAGCCACCAAGCCATGAATCTTGAGATCCCAATGAAGTGATACCCTTAAGACCTGCTCCTGACCACGGGTAATGTGTGGTGTCAAAAGCACAAATATGCTTAATTATTTGGTGGTGATAATTCTTGGAGTGATGTTTCCTTAGAGATGTCATTAGGAGGTGTCATGAAATGTCACGGAGGTGAAACAACCTTGGTGATGCTAGGAGTTGGATTGTGTCACGGTGACCTTCCAAGTGCTTCAAAGAGGTGAGAAAGGAGGTGACACCACCCGTGTCATGTTTGAGACATGTGGTGGTGGTGATGACATGGAAGGCTGCCACATTGCATCTCTAGTGTATTTACCCAAACTTAACGGCACTCCATAACTGTTATTTAGTTGCTCGAGGGAACTGGGACAAGGGGATCCTCTAACCCATCTTGTAACTATTGGTTATGGAATCTTTGGTACCACATGCAAAGGGCCTTCGAAAGAGACTCGTGCAGTTTTCTAGTTGACAAAATGTGGGAAGTCAAATCCAGGTTGACCACCTTTTATTCACGGATGACCAAGTAATATTTTTTTCCAAATGCTAAAAAAAAGCAGGTGAGGCATGCATTCATATGTGTTTCAATGTTTGAAGATCAACCTGGGAAGAGTGAGTTATTCCAACAAGAGATATGAACATACCAATACGCTAGAAGAGATCATGGGCTGCAAGGTGGGTTCATTTACAACTACCTATATTGGGCTTCTTTTTGAAACTAACTCTAGGTGATCCCCCATTTGAGATTGAGTAGTGGAATGCAACAAAAAGAAACCTACAGTTTGGGAGAAGCAATATTTAACAAAAGGGGGACAACTCACCTTCACCAAAAGCTATCTACCTTCTTATTTTACTGACATTATTTCTCATCCGACATCCGTAGTAAATAACCTAGATAGGTTATAAAGAATTTTATGGGAGGCCAGGAGATCCCTTCAATTGGAACAACAATTGCAAACCCGTGAAGAAATGAGGTCTAGGAATAAAAAAATAGAGCCGATTAACTCAAATCGCTAGGGAAGTGGCTACGAAGGTATAGAGAAGAGGTATTGAGGAGGATCTATAACAAATGTGGGAATGACAATCACCACTGGTGTAGTGAGGAGATAAGAAGCCTTTATGGGACAGATGTGTGGAAATATATAAGGAAAGGTTGGGACACTTTTCAGATTCACATGTAGTTCGCACAGAGAGAGGAAATCATATAAAGTTATGGTTGGATCACAGGTGTGGCTTGCTGCAAATAGCCAGGTCTGTTGTCATATTAGCAAAACCTATGGTATGATGCTTTGGTGGATGTTTGCTTCCTCAGCCCTTGCAGGATTGGGGGCTGAATTGAGCCATACCTTCTTTAGCTGGTTGTAAAATCAAGTTTTGAAGGAGGGGGGGGGGGGGGGGGGCTGACAAGATTAGATGACGTCCAGCCAAAAATGGTGGCATCGACATGAGATCATACTAAAGCTCTTAGAGGACATAGCAGTAAGGTGTTTCCAGCTACTTGGAAGGCCAAAACACTTACTACAGTTGCCTCCTAAAATTGGAGTGCAATATTAGGCAGAATATTAACCATTGACAATTCAAGGAAGAGGAAGCATATAATTGTCACCTGATTATGCATGTACAAGAAAAACAAGGAGATAATAAGTCGTTTAATACTTCTGGCATTGTTCGACCTTCAATGGGTGATGGCAGATCATGTTTCTAATAATCTAGAGGCATTAAATAGACTTAAAGTTAAGAGGAGAAGCAAAGGAAATTGGGAGAGTGGCTCCTTATTGTTTATGGTGACGTATATGGGGGAAAACAGTAGAATTTTTTAAGGGGCAAACTGGTGAAATCCCCGATTTTGTTTAAAGTTTAGGTCGATTCTTTAGAGAATTCTTGAATATCCTCCTATGTTAAGTTTTGTCTTTATGGAGCAAACATCCTGTGAACAAGGGACCACTCTCTTTTTGGTGCTTTTAGTGTTATACCTTTTTAATATCAAAAGAAGTTATAAAAGGAAAATGATGCATTGGAAACGCAGGTATCAAATATAAATCAGAATGGAATCTCAAATTGAGAAAACTAGGGTTTGAGGAACAGAGAATCTGAGACAAAACTCTGAAAACTATACATTAACAGAAGTCTTAAAAACGTCTACCTACAAGGGAGGTTTAGACCTCCTATTTATAGGCTAGAGTAACTTACAAGCTAAGTAACTTCTAGAAAATCTAGTATTACAGGTCTGTGAAATAAGGTAAATAACAGGTGAAGAAAAAGTATTAAACTATAGCTACATGTTATTGCATCAGAAAAGTCCACTAAAAATGGAGGGGTGGCGCTGAGTCGCTGACGAGGAGGTACGAATGAGATATCTAGTTATCAGTGTGCGCCAAAGGCAGCAAACTTGAATTTGATAACCCAATAAGTCCATAAAAACTGAGAGTTTCACTCTGCTTCCCCTTGAGCATTTTTTGTACACCCAACAACGAAGAAAAAGGCTTGCTTTGATGTTAAAAGAAGCTATGTTCTGGTATTTTTCATTGGTTGACTTTGCCCAGCAATATTAGCTTTTTTGAGTTTAAAGAAATGTTATCTCATCAGGGGTGAGTTTTCTGTTTCTGTAGGCTCATGCCTGACTGACCCTTCCTAGTATATTTGCAATTGTCCTTTTTTCAGTAAATTTTCCTCATTAAATAAAAAGTGCATTAACAACACTAGTCATAGGAAAGTTGCACTAAAAGAGGAAATGAGAGATCTACTTATCATGGGATGCCAAATGCTGTAAAACTTACCTTCTAATAAGGTAAAAAAAAATTGTAACTTAAGTTTAAGTTCACCATTATGCTTTCCTATTCTACAATTCAGGGATTAGAAGAAGCTTCAAAACCACTGAACTAATACATTTTTTTTTGGTGTTTTAACATTAATTCCAACTTGACCCTTGTGCCACATAATTGTCACGTACAATCATGGTTCAAAGGATCGGCCGAAACCGAGTTAACTTGGCCAAGTCAACTCGGTTTCGTAGGGGTCCGATATGAGACACTGCTCCGAGTCATGCTGAGTTAGAAATCTTGAGCTATCGTGATAACTGATAGTCTGATATGTATCGACCGTATCGGCCCATACGCAAGATTTTTCGTCATCTCGGTAAGCGTATCACGATTTTCAATCGTCCCTCTTTCGCCTTTCCTCGTCGTCTTGATCATCTCTTGCCTTCGTTTCTTTCGTCTAGCCTGCTGCTGTTAGTGTTACTGCGAAACCCTAGTCATTTGGGATTAAAGAAAAGAAGAAAACGATCATGTAGGTTTCGTAATATATTCTAATTACATTTCATTATTATAGACTATCTACTTTTGTCCTCACATGCCTTTAGCAATATATTCTTATTACATTTTATTACTGTTATATTATCTTCTTTTGTCCTTATCTTTATATTATATTATTATTACTTAAAGTTGCTAAGTTACCCTAAGTGACTTCTCTGTTTCCCAAAAAAATTACTATAGGAAAGTTACCTATTGAGTTACCTAAAGCATTAAATTGACTGGTGTATAAAAAAAAATCTAGAACATGGATTTAATTTTCAAGCGCCCCCCCCCCCCCCCCCCCCCAAAAAAAAAAATATATATATATATATATATACGGATTTAATTACTCAATAAATTAAGGCCAGCCCTACGCGGCTATAAATGAGTTACCCAATTCTAAGAGCCTAGTGACATATTAGATTATATTATTATCCTCTCTTTTTTTTACCGCATAGTGTGCTTTGAATAATATGTGATGTTATAATTGGTACATTGTGTACTATGATAATCTATTAGGCCAATTTTGCTATTCTTATCATTTTAGAATTTTCATTATTTTTTCGTATATTTTTTAACCTTGAATCTAGCGTATCAGCCGATTCCAGACCGCGGCGCCGCGACCAAGTTGTCTAAATGGCCTCTGCGACCGCAACCTTGAACCATGCGTACAATGGACAAAAAAATCACATGCTCATGGTAAGTACCCAAATCAACTCAACTTCAAACCATCTATACAAACTATCCAACGAGTGATAACTAGTTAGACAAAATATCGTTCCAATGGAAGAAGTCAAAAGTCAACAGAAGAAAAAAAAAATCATCAAGAAAAATACTAAGGATGGGAGAAATTTCCGTTATAAACACGTCAAAACTATGATATAGCAAAGAGAAGTTTAAAAAAAAAAGTAGAACAAAATACAACAAAACAAATAGCTAAAGAATGTATTAAAAATACCAAGTTTGATAAAGTCCTAATCATAGGTAGCATTATTAACACTGACCTTCGGAACAGCATACGGAGCAGTAGCACCTAGAATCGAGCGCACTGCATCACAATCATAGAATAAATCTTTTGGGTAGTGAAGTTCATTGTCCACGCTCGAGGCAATCCATGGAACACCAAAAAGGCTGTTTAGAAATGAAGACTTAAACGGTTTGCTATCCCCAGTGGTACTAAAACTGCAGTAGCCAGTAACTTTATCACAAATATAATCGTCCCATAGTGTATCAAGTACCTCCAAGAGGTAATAAGACCTTTTCTGATCACCACTGGAGGACAATTTGGATAACAAATGTACCAGTTCTTGAGATTCCCAATCCTTCACGGTCGACCCAAAGGACAGTAGGTCACTGTCACCCATCATGGCCATAAGATCAACATGCGGTATGTCAGTGATACACTTCTCAACTGAAACGATATGCACAAAATCAGTAACGCCCAATTCCTGGAAAAATTCCCTCCACTTGATCCTTCCACCAGCTAGTGATTTGTTGATTGGGTGTTGCAAATAGGAGATGTCAACCTCATGCCACACCAAATCCATGCCATCAATCAACTTGCTTACGTCAACAGGGCTCCCATATATTTTGTTGAAATGCATTGGCACTTCAACGGGTCGTTTGTAGCCATGATTTGTCAAAATAAGAGCTTTATTATACAACTCAGAGATTATGTAAGCCTTTTCAGTAGGACAGTTGGGGCAACTTGATTGTAGGTGGAACATAACAAAAGATAGGTATTCGGTCAGCACATTGTTATCTTCTGTTATGTTTCTGTCATCAGAAATAGCTGGTAAGATGTGCACCTTCACAATTTCATGAGCAGATAACCGTTGGATACCAATCCGCTCAAGCATCCTTGTAACATTTTCCAGTTCTGACCCATTAGAGTGAGGCATATCAACAGCCGCAGAAAAAAGTGCAGCACTTACGGTCCGAAGTTTAGCATACAACTTTGGAAAACCCTCTGGACCATTCTCATCATTAAAGCTGCTGCTCAAGGCATCAGAGGGAAGATGTAACCAAATTGTACCTTCATCTAATGAGCCATAAGTACCATCTGAAAGAGGAACCAATGGAATTTTTTGAAGGCTAGTCACAAGATCTGAATCAATCCCAGCATGTAGGGAAGTTTGTGCAGAAGAATGAAACAACATTGTGTAAAGGGTATTCAGCCAAGAAGACAACCAAACGAGGCCTAATGATTTAAGACCATTCTCTGTTGAACATATTGAAGACATAACTTGAAGCAGCACTTTGGGCCCATACTCTTCAATACCCAGTGCCCTTGCTAACGAATCAGACAATACTATGTCTTTATCCAAGAATCCAAGGCCAAGGTGCGCTCGAAGCAAGCTATCCGGCAAAAGGGATCGAGCTTGTTCATTCCAATTTCTTAGAACCTTGCATGGAGCAACCCATTCATTATTATTTCCTTCCAAGAGCAAGCAATTTGACATGCATAATTTAGAAATAATCATCCGTGGAAGAGTTGAAAAGAAACCGTGAACTTCACCCATGAGGGGAACAAAACTCATAAATATTGCCACAGCTTTCCCGGGAGTCTCTCTAAAACACGACAGCCCACAAAAAGATCTCTCCGCGCTAACAAATAAGTCGGGAAATTGTGACAATAACCATTGGTTCCAAGGACTATCTCCATCAACTTCTTCTCTAGAGGAAGGAAGTACAAAATCACCTTGTAGAATACACTTCAGACCGTACGTTCTCAGGGGAAGAAATGCAAAAACGGGCTGTTGGCTTAGATGCGGAATGTAATCCCCATCATCTGATTCCTGAAGTGTAAACGCTATGGAGATTTCTGTTGTTTGCACATCCGGACGATTCACACCAGATCGTAACTGCTGAGATGCTACAAACCAAGTCATTATCTCATTCCCAAGGGAAACCCTTGTAATACCGTCACCCACAATTTCTTTCCTCATGATAACAAAAGTATCATCAAGCATGTTTCTAAATTTGATACACTCGAGACGATGAAGGAAAAGTAATAAAGATGGATGGAGATCGGAAAACATTGATATAATGCTGTTAATGGCAGAGCCTTCGGATAACTTTGATCTGAAAGGAAGCACAATGCAAGTTTTCCAACTATTGGTAGTCATTTGATCAGTATCAATAGAAGCGAGCCTCCCAAAGAGATCCATATCACAAGGAGGAACTAATGTCGGCAAAACAAAACCAATCTGGCCTTCACTCGTATCAAATTTCACATGAAACCCATTGGAATGAATTTCAGGAGCATCTGTGACCTGCAAAAAAGACCCAAACAATTTCATGAAATTTACTGAAAATAAAATATGTAACCTATCATGCAATGGTACCAGAACGCAGAATGCCCTTTCACCACTTTTCTTTGACATTTCAGTATTAATCAAGAAACCATATCACCAATGGCCCTTGAACGACTGTATGTCTTTGTTGTCAAATCGTGAATCGATTTTTCCAAAATTACAAATCGTAAATCGGTTTACCAGAATTATGAATCATATGGAATCGAAAATCGTAAGATTCATTTTCCTTAATAAATACATAAAAATTTGTATGTTGTACACACAAATAACGTATGTACAATGCTCAAAATGAACAAACCAGTAATATAACAAGAGTTTCATGCAATATCAAGGCCCAAAATCATACGAGTTTTTCACTTAAAACTCTGAAGTTCAAAATTATGAATCATGAATCGTATTGTATTGTAACTCGAATCGACTCATGAATCCACCAATTCTAACCACCATGGTACTAAGTTGCATAGACTAACATGATCTGGAGTAAAAAAAAAATTGAAAATCACAACATAAACGGAGGCCAAGCCAAGAATTAAAGTAGGAAGCAGTTTACAGTACCCGGAATACAGATTTGAAGCCAATGCCTTTCTTCCCAATATATCCAGAACCACATCCCTTTTTCGTTGAATTCCCAACATCACAAAGAGCACGGATGTTTTGAGCAGAGAACCCTAGTTCATTGTTCAAAACAACAATACCTGCCTCTTGAAGAATGAAAGTTAGAGTTGGTTCCACATTTTTCGGATATACATTGTCATCAGCATTTTGAACCTGAACCAGCACGACAAGAAGTGAATGCTTTTAGAACATAAATAGTGGTACAAGGAAGATAAATAAAAAGGAGCTCCTCGCAATTTTAAACCCAAATAATTTGGCCAAGAAATCAAATGAATAACACAATGTTTTACCCTAACGTTTAGAATAAAACATTCCTCAATTCAACCTCAATGTGCTTCGTAATAAAGTAAATAAAAAGCCAGATTATAAATAGGAGTTCTCCTTGTTCAATATATAAATAGACCTCATTTACCAATCATCTCACACCACATCTGCATCTTTGCGAATATAACCGTCAAAACAGCTTTTACCATTTTTAAAACGTTGACTAACAATGACTTGATACTGTTTACAAAATCCTAATTTCTATGAAATCACCCTTGTAAATTTAACAAAGTTTCCTACATTTACGAAATCTTGCAATGGAAATGTACATAGCACTTTTATTACTACTATGTACATTGCAATGGAAAAGTACACAGTAATAAAAATTTCCTGGCCCAGATATATGAGTAAGTAGTCTTTATCTTAGGGAAGAGGACTAAATGACATTGATTGAAATAGGAAGCACATATAGTATAGTGTGGGGATAAAATCCCAGACAGATCACATCACAATGGTGAAACACAATTCCTGTAGCCGACCCCAAATTATTTGGGATAAGGCTTTGAGATTGCTTGCGAGTAGTAGATAGAACGTCAGTCTCAATGTGTTCCAAACACGTGGATGCATCATATAAGCGAAGAGGCATCCACGACTTGAAAACAGGACAGAAACCAAATGTTTAATCTAATAGGTAACGAACCAAATAACATTATAGCAAGCTTTAACACTCTCCCTCTTGGTGCGACGTCTCTCTCAAACGTGAACATGCATATAGACCAACAAAGAATTGGAGCAGAACCGCGCAAGGAAAGATTTATAACAAACACATTCCACAACTGAACTCCACTACCATATTTGACCACTTGTTTCAAGGCTTAAAATAAATTATAAACAACTTAAGTATATGAGATTAGACCTAGCAAACAAAGCCCGTACCAGTTGGCCCGCCTGTATAAACCCGTCATTCGTGGCAATCGGGTTTGTATTATTTTAATGCGGGTTGGATTCGGGTAAATGTAAGGCTGGGCCAATAAATTTCCGGGCTTAAGTCGGGTAACACACGGGCCCAATTCGGGCTACATGGTAAAAATGCTAGGTTTTCTACCTTTCTTCACTTTCCAGGCACCTCCCACCTCACCTTCTCAGAAACGATTCCTGGATCTCTCGTTCCCTCTCTCTCTACAAGCTTCTCCTCAACTCTCTCTCTCTCTCTCTCTCTATATATATATATATATACATACACACACATACAGACACATATTTGTATATGCATCTGCCGTTTGTGTTGGTTAGGGTACTAGGAGGATTTTATGTAATATTGATCGGCTGCTCCATGTGGGTTTGTGAAAGAAACAGAAGTAATATTAAAATTAAAGTCGGGTGCAATCTCGTTCCTCTCTCTCTCTCTCTCTCTCTCTCTCTCTCTCTCTCTCTCTCTCTCTCATGTGGGTTTTCCATGTTTACACCTTATTTGGATTTCTAAGTCATTGAAATTGGTGTTCCCTTTTTCATTTTATTCAGAAATCTTTGGACTTTTTGCTCTAATACAAGATTACAGAAGCAACATGGTGGTAGAAAATGAAGAGCAGGAAATGGGTTTGATATGAAATGGCTTAGAAAAAAAAAAAAAAGAAATGCTCGGAACCACTGAGTCAGGCCCGACCTGAACCCGGTCCGGTCCGAAACCGCCCAAGCCATAACCCGCCCAAGCCCGCCCATTTGCCAGGCCTAATGAGATACCGAAAGGATTCATGTATCAGTCTATTGTGTTAACAAAATGGCATCAGAAGAAAACTTGTTTGCAGCAGCACATTAACTACTGCAGATATAAAATGGCTCAAATACATTTCATTACCCTCTGTTTTTTCCAAAATTATCATTTTGGGCATGCAATTGATATTAGAGGATCCAAAACGAAGTCTTGAGAAAAATTGAGTGTGCG
This sequence comes from Hydrangea macrophylla, assembly GCA_033977485.1. Lineage (NCBI taxonomy): Eukaryota > Viridiplantae > Streptophyta > Magnoliopsida > Cornales > Hydrangeaceae > Hydrangea > Hydrangea macrophylla. The sequence continues at coordinate 87,973,016 of CM066998.1, read as the reverse complement.
ATGCTAAAATGTACTTCAGCCAATATAAATCTAATAAACATGATATGACAGAAAGCACCTACCAGTTCCAAGAGAAAATGTGAATCCTGAGAATACAACTCTTGGGAAAGGCAATGGAGTGCTCTCCCTAAACGAGCATGCTGCTTCGTTAGCATACTGCTGTCCATGTCAGAAAGGCTTGGATCTAAACCAAACTCTTCACGCCTTATAGATTCAATAACCAGGGCTGCCTCCTTATCTTTATCAAGTTCAGATACTTTCTGTATTCGGTCATCACCAAAACTATCACCAGAAACATCCAAAGTCTTACTCGTGTAAAGAACACCACTAAGTTTTTCGCTATGCAAATCTGCCGAAACAGAGACTATCATTTCACCTTCAGCAGAGACAGAGGCTGATTTGACGGTTTTGAAGCCTGATATCTCAGAGGACAAGAGGTTCGTAGCTGTTGATGAACAAAATACATGGTAGTCGTCAATCCACTCAACTATACCCAGAGATAATCCTACCCCATGAAGCATAAGGCGCTGCTCAGTTTTCTTGCATTCCCTCAAAATTGTTGAATGAGCATCTTTGATAACATATCGAAACCCTGATAGCAAAACATCCGCAGCAAAACTACGGAATTCATTGGGCAAATAAGCCAAAAAATCGAGGATAAACCTTGATGCAACAGGCACTGTTTTATTAACTCTGTTTTTGAATCTGTGTAATTCATTGCCGAAATTACGAGAAGGGTCTTCATCAAGTATTTGTTCTCTGCACAACGGGCTTCCTTCAACGGAATATTTCTCACTGCTACCTACTTCCATTTCAGTTGAGTTCTTTATGATGACTTCGAAAGCTCGCCGAGCATGGCACTTTAAAAGGGACAAAGGGACATGCCTAACACCTCCATACAACGAAAACAACGACAACAGTTGTACCGCTGTTTGGAAAGAAGATCCCTGAAGGAAAGCTTCCAAGAAAGAATCCAAAGTTGCAGAATGATCAATTCTCACAACTTTGCCATCCTTTGTCACCAAACATAGCAACTCTTTACTATTGAGTTCGTTCAACAACCAGTCCACAAGAGGACCAAGTGAGGGACCATATATAAGGTCCCAGTGTGACCAAGAGCCTACATCTGATAGCATTGGGGCCCTAAGTAAGACTTCAATGGCATCCTTGGTCGTAACAGATCCAAGGGCTCCTGATTTATAGCTTATTTCGGGTCCCACCTGAGCAGTTTTTGACAAAATTTTGTCATTACAAGCCAATGTGTCTCCAATAACAGAGGTTCCTAACAAAGTTGCAGAGAATATGATACATTTTGAAATCACACTGATTTCATTTGCTTTCAAGCTATCAAGAAAATCTATCATGGAACTTCTTTCCACTAATCTGAAACTTACTGATGGGTACTGCCTCATAAGCAGCACAGAAATCTTCTGATTGGTTATGTCTTCATTTTCCCATAGGTTATTTAAAGCTTGTGACAATAATACTGTCAACTGATGCTGGTGAATGCAAACCTCCAACTGAGACCCCTTACATGTGTCAACAGTCAAGAACATCTTTAGTCCACTAGGTAATCGAGATGCATACTTCTCTAAGAACGTGAGAAATTCACCATGACCAAGGGATTCAAATTCCTTTACAGAAAACTGCTCAGCCAACCAAAATTTACACTCACAAAGTTTCCGCAAGAAGAAGAACATCTTTTCAGCAGATGATTTGTTTGTAGTGCCTTGGTCAAGATCAAAATATGTGAAAAGTTTTTCAACAATGTCTTCCACAGTGACACCTGTTGCAGAAGTAATACATTAAAACATGTACATAAGTTTCACACGGGACGAAAAAGAAGAGGTCTAGATACCACAGACGGAAAAAGACCTCAAATGCGTAAACTAAGAGTTGTTTACAACCACTGTTACAGGAGAGAATTAACGCAGAGTTGATGGTCTGAATCATCGCAGAGGGAACAAGGAAAAGACCCATTCCTCTCTTAAAAGGCAAGGCAAGGATAAATGACTTTTGTTTTCCTCATTTCACTGATAGATACTGTAATGACGAGTTAACTAGATAAGATGAATAATTTATATAGACATGTATAAAGATTAATTAAATTCTCCTTTATATAAGGATCCTCACTGCGGACCACAAGTTTTGGCAGTTAGGTGTCTCTCTCTCTCCCTTCCACCACCCCCACTCCCCCGAAGACGCATGGATACGAACACGTTACACAAATACGATGCAACCCAGACACTCGGACACGCAGTTTCTCAAAAAAGCAGGACACGAATATGTTGGGGACACGTTGAGTATGTATATATTATATATATATTTTTTAATGAAGATAAAAAAAAAATGTACCATTAGTTCAATTAAGTTTGGCATAAAAATACACAAATCACAACAATATCATTAAGATATCAATATAACAAAAAGAAAAACATGTTCCCAAATTTTGCAAGCCTCAAATGCTGGACACAAAAAGAAAACCCACGTTTATGAAGAAAATTCCAGGAAAAGGAGAGCTATGAGGAAGGTAAAAAGTGACAATTTCAAAATAAATGCAGAAACAGATTCAATTTAAAATAGAAGGCATAAATCACAATAACCCAAATGAGTCTTGTGTTCGGCACGTGTCCAGCCATCTTGGTCTAGTGTCCACACGTGTCCAGCCATTAGTTCAATTATGTTTGGCATAAAAATACACAAATCACAACAATATCATTAAGATATCAATATAACAAAAAGAAAAACATGTTCCCCAATTTTGCAAGCCTCAAATGTTGGACACAAAAAGAAAACCCACGTTTTTGAAGAAAATTTCCGGAAAAGAAGAGCTATGAGGAAGGTAAAAAAGTGAGAGAATTTCAAAATAAATGCAGAAACAGAATCAATTTAAACAGAAGGCATAAATCACAATAACCCAAATTGGTCTTGTGTCCGGCACGTGTCCAGCCATCTTGGTCTAGTGTCTGACACGTGTCCGACCATGTTGGTCTTGTGTCTGACACGTGCCAATGACAAGAATTAAACAAGACACGCATTTTTGTGTGTGCCCAGGATTGTAGATAACTTAAACCAATATGGAATTAAGAGCAAGCTACGAACTTACAAAAGAAATACATGCATACACAAAAACAGTCTATCAACAATAATGCCTTCTACCAAATGGGGAAAAAAATTGCATCAAACCTGACCTGCTTCTCTATGATTTAATCAACCTCCCTCTTTATTTTTATCTTTACAATGCCATACTAACAAGCAACAGACGACACAGATTGAATCACAACTCAGTAAAGTATAGTTGTCCGGTAAAACAAACTCACTGTTTTTAGGAGGAGAAATGTGCTTGCGGGTGCCCTTTATATCCTTTTCAGATGGTTCAACCTCAATACTTTCATATTCAGTACACTTCTCTGAAGAAAAATTTTCTACTCCATGTTGACTGAAAGCTTGGAACTTATCGTACATACTATCCCACATTCCAGTCTTCATGGATGTGACCTGTAATGAAAGAAAGTAACCCAATCATTATGCAGACTGATACGGCCACGTCACAATCATGAGTCAACTTAAACTGCATACCAAGATCGTGGCACTGGATTTATGAATATGATTGGTTTTTTCCTTTGATGGGGGAATGACGGGACTATTGTTATAATTTACCTTTCGTTAGGAAATAAAATAAGGGCTTTATGATAGAACTTAGGAGGATTACATTATCACAGTGTTAGACAAAGTAAAATGCATATGCACTATTTGGTTTTTGAAGTGTTTAACGTGAGAAGGAACAACCTGATAACATTTTGAAGAGTTTAACGTTTTTTAGGAAGCCACATGTATAAGCTATCCTGGAATTGTATAAAAATTTAAAATCAAAGACTGTAAGTTTGAACCTCAAGGTTTACACCTTCTTTCCCAAAGGATAGAGTGTCTTTCCTTACACCCCATTATTGATATCAATAGTAGTGAAGTTGCATACTTGCATTGACCAAAAGATGCTCCACTCCAAAAAGTAATAGTATTTTTTGGTGCATTAATTTAACCACAAATAACTTACGGCAACATTAAGCATTCCAATGAAGGGGAATGATGAAAAGAACTCTTTCAATATCTTTCTGTGTCGACCAGTTGCTTTATAGGACTGAAGCATTCTGTCTAAAACCTAAGACATAAGAAGAGATCCATGAGAAACAGCATCGGTTAGTAAAAAGGGTAGGGAGATGATGTAGGATATCATAAAAAGCACATACATAAGAAGCATCAATCAGCCACAACAATGGAATTTCTTGGCAGCTCGTAATGCAAGTAATTGAAAACATAACCAGTAAATAACAGGAAAAATAATGTAGGAAAAAGTTGCTTTAAACTTGTGCACCAGCAAAGTAGCCCAGTCCCATATGTAAATGAATTAACCATGTGATGGACTCCTAATTCTCAAAAACTCTACACTGTTTGACATGATACAGATGTCACCATGATAAGAAGGAATTTATAATGTTTAGATAATTGCCCAATAAACAGCTGACATGCACCGGATGCATAATGACTCCCTAAATATCTTTGATCAAACTAGGCTACCAAGTGATAATTTCCTCCACTCAGGATGCTGTTACGTGTAATAGTTGCAAACTGAATCGGACTTTTTTCACATGAAGTGGCTTTCTTTAAAACTAAAAACTCTTTTACTGTTTGAGCTTGATAACCTAAACCTTTATTGCACTAACAAATGGCTGCTTATATTAGGAACTTTGACCATTTTCAATAACTAAAAGCAAAGAAGCAAATATACATCTTTCAATCAGGGGATTTATCTTAACACAACCATGGCAACCTTTTCCACAGCCTCCCAACAACCCCCAAATGGAGGACTGGAATTTAAACCTCTATTCCTTTTTATGCAATTTTTTTAACCATATGAGTCAAAAGGTCATGTATGTTTACTAAGGGAGAAAACTTCAGGCTGCCGAATCAACCGAATGACAATAACAATACTGATAATGATGGGAAAAAAAATTAAGTTCAACATAAAACCCGAAAAAAGCCTGAGGTTCTTCATGGAGATACAAGGATGTCTTCACCTCACCTGGCCCAAACCCTACATCATATAACCAACGAGAAAAGTGTACCCATATCCTATCAAGTTCCCATCTCTATAACACAGTGTAATATGAAACATATGTGCCCCAAGATTTCCCTAAGGAGCAAGTCACAATTACAGAGGAAAGAGAGAAGCTACTAATGTAGCGAGGATAGTAGAGCAGTGGGAAAGAAAAATCAATGCATGTGGAATGTGGATACATGTGGGTGTGGGTGTGGGTGTGGGTGTGGGTGTGGGTGTGGGTGTGGGGGTGAGAGAGAGAGAGATCTATATCTCAATCAGCAAACAGGAGATATGTGAACTAAAACTCAAGGAGTATTATATGGCTATGGGAAATGAATTATATATAGAGGGTACTAGGCGAACTGCATACTGCTGAAACTTCCAGGCCATCCCTCAACCAATCAAAGGAATCGGTGGTGGCCAGTCAGCCAAAGAAGCCTCTACTTCACAAAACTGACAAAACATCCAATGAGCCAGCACCAGCAGCAATGTCATTGTAACCCACTATAAACAAGCACCATGCCCGCATGATGCCCACAGGGCCTTGCTCCATTTCGGTGAAGTATTAGTCCGTGACATGTGTATGTAGCCCAGAAAAGTATTAATAAGAAGAGGTGACACATGTCTTGAAGCCTAAAACTCCCACGAGGCTTAGGGTGCGTTTGATAAAACTGAAAATTAAGTACTGAAAATTAAGTGCTGAATTTTAAGTACTGAAAATTTTAAGTGATTGAATTTATAGTATTGAAAACATATTTTTAACTACTGAAATAGACTACATTCAATGAATATTTTCAGTAGAAATTTTTCACTTAATGTTTTCAGTGATTTTTTGGCTGCATTTTCAATTAAGTGATACGTTATCAAACGCACTGAAAATAAATAAGTGCTGAAAGTTTTCATTTTCACCACTTAATTGGGTTATCAAACACACCCTTAGTCTTCCGTCTAAGAAAGCACAACAGTCCTTGGCCAGTTGAAGAATACTATCTACAGAGACATCAAACATGCAAGAGATGTATTCTAGCATATTTCTGATAAACCACATTATTCCATGAGGTCCGTGAGACTTGGCGTGGCCATCAACGGCTACTTGAGAAGTTTGAATGGAGGTAGTAGATCTATTGCTAAGGATTAAACGCAGATATAATTATGTACACACGTTTTCCATTTAGACTGCAGAACATTTTACGGGTGAGTAATATTATGGCACAACACATTATGAACATGTCTAATACTTGGTCACTAACTGCAGAAAACAAACAAGATTATAAGGAAATATTTAAAATGTGGCCTATATACGTCAACAGAGTGGTGTCTAATATTGTGTGCGTAACTAAGAGCATCTATTTACCTCAGCAACACTGTTCTCCTTACATGCTTCTTTCCACGTTGTCACAAACATCCTCATCGAATCATCGGCAAGGGATAGATCAGTTCCACTCTGATTACTGCACTCCAACTCATTGTCATCCAAACAAAGATCAAATTTAATTTTCTCTCTTTTAGAGAGTTTGCCGGGTGCAGATACTTTGCAATTGAAATTATCAGATTTTCTTTTTCTTCCTAATACCCTGTCATTCTCGTTGCACTTCAAACTGCTACTAGCGGAAGGTGGGTCACCATCCCTTTCACCTTTCAACCCAAGCCGAGTAATCTCCTCAGATGCCGATGGATAGGGACAACTACTCAATCTCTCACCACTATGCTTACTTTGTTTTGAGATACTGCGATTCTTGGTGTCATTTTCATCTTCATTGTCTTTGTGTTCATCATCATCACTATAATCGATATCTGAACCTGATGAAACAAATATTGTGTGCTGGCCAAAAAAATCCTCCTGTACAGAGGAAAAGGATTTGACACGCTGTGTTATGGCACTAAAACGGTCATTGAGCTGATCTTTCTGTGAGGAGAAAAGAGGGCGTTTCTTTTTTTTCTTGTCTGATGATTTCCGTTTCAAGCCGTCAAAACACTTCTTCACACTCTCAACTTCTAATGCCCTTGCTTTTCGGAGATAAGAAATATGCATCCTACAAAGTTAATCCAATGAAAAAGTAGAATGTGATTAGCTTTCAGATTGCACCATGAGTAGTGGGAAATGAAACCTTCCCATAACATAGAACACAATTATATCGCCATCACCCTATGATTTGAATTAAAACGAAAAAAGCACTTCGATTACAATCCACTAAAAGGTTCATCGCAAAAGGTGCCAAAATGTAAGAAACTTCACTACTCCAAAGGATATATCAGCAAAATAGACCAACATCCAAAAAAAGATGCAAATGATTTCCATCAAAGTGCGGAAATGTCATAAGAGAAGGGGATAATTAGACTCAAAAGCCAATATAATTATTTGGCAACTGATTTTTACTTGATCTAGGATTCTAAATGACACAAACAACTTGATAGCTAAAATAACAGATTGATGGATCCAGAAGGCAAAGATGTGCTAAATCTCATTACAGAGCAGATGTCTAATTGATGAAATAGATATGTTTAAAACAATATATATATATATATATCAACAATGCTAGGGGCACAAACAAATCTCACAAACACTTACACCCACAGTCTATCTCTCTTGGGCGGCACTGTGGGGTCCGGATAATTGGCACTGTGGGGTCCACTGAAATTATCCGGACCCCACAGTGCCACCCAAGAGAGAGATAGACTGTGGGTGTAATTGTTTGTGAGATTTGTTTGTGCCCCAAATATTACCCTATATATATATATATATATATATGTAGAGAGAGAGAGAGAGAGAGGACCATGATTCATATAGTTGCTCACAAATAGTTGAAATCAGTCCCATTATTTCTAAACAAGAAAAAAATGGAGCAACAAAAAAACTCCAAGAGAGAGAGAGAGAAAGAGAGATGAACAAGAGAACATACACATCAGGAATGCAATCTCAAATTATGTTACCCGGACTCGGGTACGGGTGTCGGGTACAGACTCAAGTACGGGTGTCGGGTTCGTCCAATTTTAAAGATTTTACACCATTTTGAAGGATCGGAAAGAGAAGTCCCCTTATCCGGGTGTCGCGTCGGGTACGGGTACTCCATGAATTATAAAGGGTCCGGGTAACATAGAATTCTCAAATAGAACGCTTCCCCAAAAATACTAACTACAACATGCATACGTAGACTTACATCTGAACTAATTAAGAACCATCCCATATTGAGATAAGACCCACGGCCTTAAAACCCATAAGCCAAACAAGCCAACAGAGTCCAACCCCTGAACCAAGTTACTACAACTCCCCTGTTTCCATCAGGACACAACCCAATACACGCAAGCGTTCAAGAACTTTGCAGAATTAGTGTTCACAAAAAGAAAAGAATCAAGATGTAATAGGATAGTAATATCTTCAATAGGATGGAGATCTTGTATTCTCGACACTTCTTTGCACATTTGAAGTCTCATGTTATCAACTCAGCCTCTGGATATGATGGAGGTGTAAAACCTCACCTACAGTTATATCTTGGAAAAAACAGTTGAAATATTGCCCATGGAAGTGTTAACAGATGAAACAAATAACAATAAACAACATATTTATGCCCCCAAAGGAGGAAAATGAGTAAATCTGCCTATCACTCAATGAACCCATTAAGGCTTAGTTTGGCCCCCATGTGGCTTTTTAAAAGTAGCTTGTGAAATTTATTATTAAGTTGTTTGATAGTTTTGTACAAGTGACACATTACTCTTCAAAAAAAAACATCATAAAACCAAAACGCAACCTTGAGCTTTTAAAAGCTCCATTCTAAAGCTTTTAAAAGCTCCTCCCAAAAAAGCCCTAAGTTCAATTTTTGCAAAGCTCATAAACTAGTTATCAAATGAATTAACATGAAATTGTGCTTTAAAAATGAGAAGCACCAAAATGGGGGCCAAACTAAGCCTAAATATGTTTGGTTTTCTACTTACCCCAAGCTTTGAATACGCACTTGAAGCTTTTCCCAGTCGGTGACTGATCGCTGCTTCGCAATAAAATTCAAAAGTTCCTCAGCCTTAACAATTTCACCTCTCTGAGCATCCATGAACTCCCGAATGAAAGAAACAATCTCTTCACTTGTAATCCTGTACACCTCTGTCACATCAGAGCTCACAGAGAAATAATGTCGGACAAGTGGGTGCCGCACTAAAGGGCCCAATTCAAGCTCTTCAAAATGCTCAACACCTTCGTTTTGGCATATTGCTAGTTCCAAATCATACAATGACGTAACTTTCCGGACAGCAACAAAGCAGTTGATAAATGCATTAATCTAAAAAATAAAAAATAAAAATTATTCAACAAAATAATCGAAGGAATTGAAAGAGAAAAAAGGAGTTAGTTTCAATACAACAGATTGTCATCCTCTATCACAGTCACAGAAAAAAGGGCAGAAACAAAAACATCATGCCTTTATTGTTACTTTTACTTCTATTTATCACACTTGAAAATCCACTCAAACCTAGCTTACCAATGAATGAAATCTATTAGTGCTTTTAACTTTGAAAACTCATTCCCTAAATTTCCTCAGCACCCAAATGCAGTTTCACTCTCCATGTGGATGCTAAAGTTACAAAACTGCATATACAACATAAGTTAATGCAAACCAAAATAAAGACGAGAATTGTGTTCAAATCCAGCCAAAAACTAATGGATTCAGAATCCTAGTTAATTAATAATTGTTGAAGAATATATTGTAATCATGCCATGATTTTGTGGATTACGATATATATGGAAACATTGAAGATTTAATTTCTGATATGATCTTATTCTGAGTTTACGTCTTGCTAATTCTAACTCCAAACCAAGCCTTGTGTCCCAATCAATTGAGGTCGGTTGTATGAATCTTTTCTCTCCATTCTGCACGATCAAGAGCTATATGCTCACTTAAATTATATATATTCATATCTTGTTACACTACATACTCCCAGGTCAGTCTAGGTCTGTCCCTCCCTCTAACCATTCCAGACACTACGATCTTATCACTCTTTCGCACAGGTGCATCTACAAGTCTTCGTTGCACATGGCCGAACCATCTAAGTTTATTCTCCTTCAACTTATCCTCAATATGTGCCACTCCTATAATCTCTCTAATGTACTCATTTCTAATTCTATCTTTCCTAGTCTTACCACACATCCACCTTAGCATCCTCATCTCAGCTACGCTCATTTATCTAATGTGTTGTTTCTTAGTTGCCTAACATTCTGTCCCATAGAGCATAGCTGGCCTAATTGTTGTTCTATAAAATTTTCCTTTCAATTTTGCTGATTCTCCGGTCACATAATACTTCGGAAGCACTCCTCCACTTAAGCCAGCCTACTTTAATTCTATGGGTCACGTCATCACCAATCTCTCCAACTCTACTGATCATTGAACCTAGATAGCAAACTCTTTGGAATCTCCTGGTCTTCGATCTTCACTGCTTCGTTGTCTCTACTTCCACTGGTGCTAAAACTGCATTCCATGTATTCTGTTTTCGTCCTACTTATCTTTAGCCCCTTAGTCTCCAGTGCTTCTCTCCAAGCTTCCAGTTTAGTGTTGAGTCCCCCTTTAGTCTCATCAACCACGACAATCATCTGCGAACAACAGACACCATGGGACCTCATCTTGAATGTGTGTAGTCAATTCATCCATAATTAGGGCAAATAAATAAGGGTTCAAGGCCGACCCTTGGTGCAGGTCTACAGTAATTGGGAATTCGCTTGTTTCTCCGGTCGGTGATCTAATTGTAGTAACCGCTTCATCACACATATCCTTCACCGCGTCAATATAACCCTTGGTCACTCCCTTCTTCTCTAACACCCACCAAATTAAATCTCTAGGCATCCTATCATAAGCTTTCTCTAAATTAATAAAAATCATATGTAGATCTTTTTTCTTCTCTCTATACTTTTCCATTAGTCTCCTAAGTAAATAAATTGCTTCCATAGTTAATCTCCCAGGCATAAATCCAAATTGATTTTCTGACACTGATGTTACGCCTCTTAAGCGATGCTCCATCACTCTCTCCCACAGCTTCATAGAATGGCTCATCAACTTAATACCTCCATAGTTGTTGCATTGTTGTACATCTCCTTTATTCTTATATATAGGCACTAGAATGCTCTTCCTCCATTCGTCATGCATTTTCCTAGTCATTAAAATTCTATTAAAAACTTTTGTAAGCCAAGATGCCCCCACATCTCCCAAGCAATTCCAAACCTCAATGGGGATCTCATCTGGTCCTACGGCATTGTTGGGTTTCATCTTCTTCAAAGAAAATTCCACCTCAGACTTTCCTATTCTCCGATAGAATCTGTATTCTCTAGTTTCATCGCAACTTCCAGTTTTTTCTTCAATTGTGTTATCCATATGTTTTTCATTCCGCAACTACTCAAAATAGCTCTTCCACCTTTCCTTAATCTCTTCGTCGTTCACTAATACCCTAGAGTCATCGCTTTTTATACACTTAACCTCATTAATGTCTCTTGTTTTCCTTTCTCTCGACTTAGCAAGCTTATAGATACATTTTTCTCCCTCTCTAGTGTCTAGCTTGGTGTAGAAGTCGTCATAGGCATTCATTTTAGCAACTCTAACTGTCCTTTTAACCTCCTTATTTGCACATTTATAGCTCTTGAAGTTTTCCTCACTTCTATCATTTTGCCACTTTTTAAAGCAATCCATTTTGGTTTTTACTGCAGCTTGTATCTCTTCATTCCACCACCAAGTATCTTTAGATGCTAACCCTCTTCCCTTCGACTCTCCAAGAACTTCCTTCGATATTCTCGTGATACACCCTATCATTCTACCTCACATAGTATTGCTTCCATCTTCCAAATTCCAAGGTGCTTCTGTATACATTCTATCGTGAAATATTGCTAGTTTCTCGCCTTTAAGGTTCCACCACCTAATTCGCGGGTTTATAGGGTCTTTTCTAGTACGGCGCTGTCCTTTTATATGGATATCTAAAATAGTAAGTCGATGTTGAGATGTTAAACTCTACCCTAGGATAACCTTACAGTCTTTACATGATAGGCGATCTACCTTTCTTACAAGGAACAAATCGATCTAACTTCTATTAGATCCACTCTTAAAGGTTATCGAATGTTCTTCCCTCTTTTTGAAAAATGTGTTTGCTACTACAAGATCATATGCTACGGCGAAATCTAGAATACTCACCCCTGCCTCATTCTGAACTCCAAAACCATACCCCCCATGCACCCTCTCATATCCAGTTCTATCTTTGCCTACGTGGCCATTAAAATCTCCACCTACAATTATCTTCTCTCCTCCCGGTATTTCTTGCATTAAAGCGTCCAACTCATCCCAGAATTGTCTTTTAGTGTGCACTAATCACACTAATTATATATATATATATAATTCTAACTCCACCCTATATATATATATATGAGTAATGCTAGGTACACCTAAATTGTACACCCGCTGACGTGGATTTTCAAAATTATTCCTCTGTTACCAAATAAAGTTTGAATTAATTTCAAAACTGCCACAACAAATCAGCATGCATATAATTTAGGTGCACAAAACTAGTGTACTTAGCAGGTTAGCATTTTCCATATACGGTCAGATTCTTAAGTGACAGGGTTGAGTGAACATGCCTAGTGAACATGTTTTTTAGCCTAAAAGAACCCCGCAAGTGAGTGGAGCGCGCAGGTCAGCCCGCGGATTCTTTTAGGCTAAAAAACATGTTCACTACCCTGTTCAGAGTCTCACCTTTTCCATATATATAGGACTATAATTCATGTAAACATCTCTCCTCTTTTATTTTTGACAACAATAAAGCTTTTTTTACTGTCCTTTCTTCTCCAACATTTTCTCAACAATTCAAAAACAGCAATACGAAAATTATCGATATACTTTTTGAAATTACCTTTCCTTCCGTCAATATAAGGCGATGAAGAGATGGGATTTGCTGCATTTGAAACCCCAACGAGTCCCACGAATCGGCTTGCAGAGTCAACAAAGCAGACTGCGATACTTTCCACGCCGTAACGCTCTCTCGGCTCGTGAGAAGATTACGACGAGCCTTCTCAACTGCTTGGTCGATCTCATGAGCCTCTTTGGGCCTTTGATGTTGATGTTGAGGCTGAGTTTGAGGTCGGAGTGATTGATTTGGTGAATGGTGGGGAGTGAAATTGGGGTTTTGGATTGGGAAATTAGGGTTTCGAATTTGGAAGCTAGGGTTTCCGACGAAAAACTGGTTGAATGGGGTTTGGAGAGTAGGGTGGTTTTGGTGCATGAAGTTAGGGTTCTGATAGTTGTTCATCGCTGGTCCCAGAGGCTGGGCCGGCGGCGCCCCCCAGCGACCACCGTCTCCGGGCCGGAAGCGTGGATGCTTTTGCTTTCCGTGCATTTTATATATATATATATATATATTGTAAATATGTATGGAGAGAGAGAGAGAGAGAGAGAAAATGGCAAAACCAGCGGGAGAAAAATGACCGCTGTGTTGAGAAGGGGGAGGGGTTTAGGGGTTTAGGGCTTATATAGTGATTTGGCGGGTCTTGGATCCGTTTTCAGTTACCGGGTTTGATATGTCCCCAGAGTCCCAGACTAGTTTGGGACTCTATTTGAAACGAGCAAAATTCTAGTGTTTGTGCCACACATGGCATTTGTATAGAATAGTGTTATGCTTTCAAATATTCTCTCCTAAAATGGTTTACAAAGTCGCCCCCTTTAATAACGGAGGAATCACTTAACATCCTTCTATTAAAATTAGGCGGTCTCGTTGACACACACAATTGGGAAACATTTGTGATACAAAATTTGAAAAGCATAACACTATTTATAAAGTTATGCTTAATAATTTTGAATCTCAAAATTGATTACCAAATGGCTTAATAGTTGTACTATATGCTGTGAGAGTAGCACATGTTACTGCATATATATGATATAATTGGCAAAGCATTTGAGGACCAAATTCGTGATCCAAAGTTGAGAAGCATGGCATTACTCATTGATCCGTAACGTATTTGTGGTGAACAAGATACGAAGAAGCCACGTGTAAAACTGTCACAATTAGATCAACTCCAATAGTTAATGTTAAAATAGTTAGTTATTTTGTCATCTTTAAATGGTCCCTTTGAGAAACTTACTCTAGTAAGTCTCTCCATTTTAATTGAACACTGTAATTTTTATGATTTTGAATTATAAACTTTATGATTTAAAAAACTTTCATTACTTTTTACTCCAACAGTCACATTCCAACGGCAAATTTTACATGTATTTATTTTTACTTTTTTTGTTTTAACAGTAATATTTCAACTTTTGTACTTTGATCATATTTTAGTGGACACATTTAACCAGTGACTTTGTAACGGTCATTGTTTTTCAATCACCTAGTTGCCCTATAAAATTACAGCATACATGTAGGTTGGAATTTGAAGTAAAATGGCACAGTCTGAGAAACTCGATTTGTGAAAATCATAACCCATAAAATGTCATATACTACAAAGTGATATAGAATGTTACTATTTTTTTTTTGTCCAACATCGACTAATTAATAATTATGAGATTGGTTAGTGATATATTAACTCCTAAGCACCCTCTTCTTGTAAAAACAGGTTTTCAAGAGTCAATTTTACCTAGTGAGTTCATAATCACAACTTGTCTTAAGTTATTCCTCTCCGGTTCTTGCTTACATTTGGGCTATGTATGGTTCAAGAATTTAAACTAGAAAAGCAAAATCTTCCTGAAATATTTATTTTTTTATTTTAAAAAAAAAAAAAAAAATGAAAGATATCAAAGAGAAACCAATAATGATGGTTGAGAAAGAAATAGTTTTATGAGTGATTTTAGATTTCACTTTCACACAAAAGAACTTCTACCAAACTTGTATTTGTAAAACCAGTTACTTTTGAATCAGAACACCGATTCTACTCATTTCCAAACAGTCCATTAACGCATGGCACAAGGAGAGCTGGGAAATCATTGAGAAAATCTAAGGAATTTCTTTCTGAATGCAATTTTTTTGAGATTTTGAGTATTCTGTGAGTCCCCCTAGATCCTACACTAATATAGAGATCACAGTTATAGTCACAATTTGTGATGCTCAGATAGAATAATTTATAGGGGGGGCATTTGCCTGATCCAATCTCAGATTCTCAATTAAACACGGCAAAAAGAATCCAATAAAATTCCAAATTCTAATTCACAAAGCTGCCGAGTTTTTTTGGTGGATATCCTTTGCCACAAGGGACTAAAGTTTTACAAACAAAACCGTACTGGGATTAATAACTCATTAGCTCAGCAGATTTATGAAAGGAAAAAGGAAAGAAATAAATAAAAAGAGGAAACCCAATTTCCTAGCATTTTCTCCCAATTTTCTCCATATTTATACAGCAATAGCCATTCCAAGCTTTCAATATATTATAGGAACTAGCGAAAAATGCAAGCGGATTGACTAACAAAAGGCAAAACTTCTGACAGTATTTAATTTTTTTTCCCTACTTTCCTCATCCCTTTCCTATCAACCGAACAAAGACAAGTTTTTTTCATCGGTGCTTTCTTTTCCATTTTATCATGCGTCTCTTTTCACTTCCCTCACTAAATCAATCCTGAAATGAACAGAGCATAAATCTTCAATAAGGCCCAATGAACACTTGCAACCTCCACCCAACACACACAGTCAGAGAGAATAAAAAGGCTTTAAAAAGAGTAAATAAACAGTCAGCAACCTCCCACTCTTACATTTTGAAAGTTAAATATTATTTAAGCATGTCGAAAGAGCGAAGGAAAATAGTTTTCATTCTTATTTTCCTTCCTTTGTGTTTTTCCTTGTCTATCAGCAAACCAAACGGAGTCTAAAGGGGAAATGTACAGACAAGAGCAATAAGCCATACAGGTACCACGCAAAACACTGCAGTCCATTTGATTCTCTCTTATATCCGAAGTTAACCACCTCTTTTTCTACCACCAACGGTTCTTCTAAGGGATGGCTTCCAGTTGAGAGACCAGCTCCTCCGCCAAGCAACTGTACGAGCATAAATAGCCCGAATAATGAAGAAGCACAGAAGCACTAGAACTATCACTCCCACACAAATCAACATGACGTTTCGAAATCCATCCTTATGCCCCGCCCACGGAACTCCTCCCACGCTCATCCCAAATGCTGGAAAGGAACATACAGCAAAAGGGGGTTTGTGTCAAATAAAAAGAATCAAGTTGGATTTGAACTACTTTTAGTATTTTAGATTATGTTTGTGTTGAGAGAAGTGAAGAGAGGAGAAACTCCTTTTTTTCTACTTCTCTTGGTTGGTAAGTTCAATTATGTGTGTGTGTGGTGATGTAGGGGGGAAGGGAGAGAAGCAGAGAGAAAGTGAGGGGGAAACAGCCCATTTTTGTCTCTCTCCAAATTGAAGAGATTTTAGAGTGAAGAGAGACTAGAAATAAAATAAAATAAACTTGAAAAAACGAAGTATCATTGTTAGTAGAGGGTAAAACAGTAAATTGTATCCAGATACTATTTTCTTTTCCTTCATGAAAGTTAACCAAACACGCGAAAATTATCTCTCTCTCTCTTCTCTCATGTCTATCCAAATAGGGCGCCAAGAACCCTACTTTCTCTTCTATCCTTTGTAATTATAAGTTTCCCATCTCTTCTTTCCAATTCCCTCAATCTAAGACGAGAGTTAAAAGGTAGATTTACAGAAAAGTTTTTAACCTCCGATGATTACGGATAAAGGAAGGAATGTGATTGAAAAGATGGAGAGATAGTATAATTTTCTGTTGATTTCCTTAGCCTGCCAGCTGTCAAGATCGGCCTGGATTGCAGTGGAACGATTGGCTATAAAACCCACATTCTCCTTTAGCCTCCTTAGCCGTCCAATTAATCCTTCAAGCGAATTGACGTCGTCAGAGGCAAACCATGTTATGGAAGAACACTTTTCCTTAACAAGTGGAAAGACTAGTTCCCCATGTGCAATAACCTGCATTTCAATAAAGCCACATTATATCAAATTCTAAACGACATTTTTTTAATTTCAAAATCGTTATAAACTTGAACAGATCAACGTAATTTCAGATTAGTAATATGGTACGGTCCACCCGAAAAGATTCTTTCAGTGAACACTAATGGAAAACATTAACACCACACAAAAATCTGACAGGAAAGAGAGAAAATTGGATTGGTCAAATTTTTGCGAGCCACAATTTTTACAGACCATATAAGGGCCTTTTTGGGAGTGCAAAAAAAGGGATCACGTTCAGTCCCAATCTAATTTTCTATCTGGTTTTTATGAAAACCAATTCGATGGTGGTTCGAAAAAAAAGAACCCATTTTAAGGGTGATTGTAGATAAAGGACAAACTTCTACACTACAAACACATCATTGAACATAACTATTTCAACAATCGAGTCACAGGTATCTAACATAATCATACCTAACGATTTTCCACAATATCTTGTACACCCCTATTCTTTCCATTCTTATTTTATCCAGCTCATAAAAAAATTAAGTAAAATTGTGTTTATTGTTCAATACAGAACCAGTTCTTATCTACTCCAAACAGCCCCTAAGATTTTTGTCACGGGCTCAACTGCCGTATAAGGAGCCATTTGACCTTGCTGTATAACATTTCTCATATTTTTTTGACTTCTCTTCGGGGGTGCACAGATGTTTATAACGGGCTAATAGTCCACGCAAACAGAAACAGAACACAATATGCACATAATGAGTAAATTTTTTTTTTTTCATAAACTATCTTAAGGCCATTAAGGAAATGCACGGGTCTGGGAAATTACCTGCAGGAGGCGCTGCAAGTCAAACTGCATTTTTGGGAATCTTCTATTTTCTAGCATTTTGTTCTTCAAAGAAAAACCACCTGTAATTAAGTGGAGAAAATGTTTCAAACGACCCAAAAACATGAACAAAACATGCACGTATAACCAGGAAAGAATGCGTGTGAATTAACTATGCCATATCCTTTAACTTTCTATAATTTATGCCAATGATTGTGCACGCGTGATGCTACACACCTCTCATGACTCATCATGACAGAGTGAGTACACTAAAAATACAGAACTTAGAGGGTAACAGAGGTTAATATGCCCCCAACTAAGTGCTCGGTTGGTAACCAATTATTTGAGATCATTGAGAAACGTGAGTCCTTTGGCAACCAACTTTCAATAGCTCTTTAAAAATCGGATTTCCAACAGGCTAAAAAAAGAGATTAATTTAAAAGCAGCAAATCGAAGTTTTTCCTGGAAAAAGCCCAGCCCCCCCGCCCGCCCCCCCCCCCCCCCCCCCCCCCCCCCCTAAAAAGAGAGAGAGAGAGAGAGAGAGAGAGAGAGAGAGCATTTTTGCTCACCCAGGTCTCCATTGGGTGACATGTGTCACATTGATGATCAGGGGCAAAATGGGAATGGAATAGGACACATGTCACCCAATGGAGGCCTGGGTGAGCAAGGATGAGCAAAAATGCTCTAAAAATAAAATCTGCTACCGAAAGTGATACCAATAAACAACTTTCTAAAAAATCTCCAACAAAAGCAATACCAAAAGCTAAACAGCTTTTTAAAAAATCTCTTATTCCCACATAGATCCCAAACGGGCTACATGTCCAAGAATATGTTTGCAGAAAACTTAAGGTTGAGAATATCCTAAACTTGCACTGGAGTAATTACATCAAATCACTCAGATTTTTCGGCGGGAAAACACATTAATCTCTAGACCCTCGTTCACATTCTATAAGAATGGACAGGGGAGATGATGTAGGGCAAGAGGACTGTATAAATTACAAATTTCTTATGTATTTTTATTTTAGTTGTAATTTTCGTTTTTTAGTTTCATAGGCTTTATTTTCTATCTTTTAGCTAGCTTTAGACCTTTAAAGATGGAATTGGACTTCTGATATGTTACCTTATAGGTTAGGTTAGTTTTGGGAAGTATAAGATTTGATTTTCAAGTCATATAGGGAGTAGTCTAATTAGGCATTGAAAGAGAAAAACAAATTTCTGTTTATTTCCTTATAGGATATGATATGATTAAGATTTCTAGCATTATTATTAGTTTCCTAGTTTCTTTTTATTTAGCTTTTTTGTTTTAAGTTTGTTTTAAACCCTAAGATGTGGGGGGTGTCCACATCATTTAAAGAGTCACATGCAAGTCACGTGACTTGGGTGGGCTATTTAAATTTAAGTTCAAGGAGCACAAGGGAGACTTGGATATTTGATATTTTGCAGAAAACCCTAAGGACTGCTCTTCCTCTTCTATGCTGCCTCTCTTCTCTCCTTTCTGGACTACTGCTTCACTCCTTCTGCAGGTAAGTCTGATTCTCCTCCTTCTTCTCCTACTTCTCTTCTGTTACTCCGATTCTTCTTCTACTTCCCTGAATCTGGGTCTTCTCTAATTTCCTTCTTCCTCTCTGATTATCTGTCATCAATCTCTACTCATTTGCTACTACTATTCATCTTCACTCTTCTCTTCATACTGAGCTGCTGCTCTTCTCCCTTTGCTCTCCTCCGTCATCCCTCCTCTCTATATAATAGAGCATAATCTGTTTTCTTTGCTTTGTTGCTGCTGAGTCTTTCTTCTTCTTTCAACATCTTCTCTTCCTTTCCTTCTGTTTCTGCTGCTATAATCCCTTATTTTGCTGCCTCATCTCCCTCCTCCCTTGCTGCCCTTGTTACTTAGGTTAGAGGTGATCTTATTTTGGAATTTTTCTCGTATCCAGTGACTGTTTGGTATTAAATAAAGTAGTGGTTTATTAAGGTGCATTATAATTCTGCTGGGCTGATTTTATTACCTCTATTATTGGGTTTGTTGTCTTGCCTTCCTTAAAGTTCTCCATTTTAATTTTTATAAACCTAGGAACTAGAGAGAGAAGGATAGAAGAAGATGTTCCAATCCAGGAACTACAGAGCAGAACAAGAAGAGAAAATTCTCAAAGTGAAATATGTATTTCATTCATCAAAAAAGCTTTCTTTCTCAAATGGAGATTACAATTACTTATAGGACTAGGAAACTCATCCACAATAAAAAGTAAACTAAGGAAATAAAAAGAAATTAGGAAACTAATAATAATGCTAGAAATCTTAATCATACTATATCCTATAAGGAAATAAACAGAAATTCGTTTTTCTCTTTCAATGCCTAATTAGACTCCCTATATGACTTGAAAATCAAATCTTATACTTCCCAAACTAACCTAACCTATAAGGTAACATATTAGAAGTCAAATTCCATCATTAAAGGTCTAAAGCTAGCTAAAAGATAGAAAAAAGCCTATGAAACTAAAAAACAAAAATTACAACTAAAACAAAAATACATAAGAAATTTGTAATTTACAGTTTACACAATCCTCTTGTCCTACATCAGGAGAAAGAGAGCAAGCATTTACATAATTAGATCCACCTGGTCACTAAAGCTGCAAATTCTTCGAATGTATTCTACTTTAATGCAGATTATGTACAGCGCCTCAATAACTCTTGCAAAGTTGAAGGGTAATGAAAAACCGAAGGATTCAAAATAATTCTAATCTTCATCGTTTCTTTTTTCTGATTCTAGAAGGAAACAGAAAAATATGACTTGTACTAAGCAAGCTTTCTCTATATTACTGTCACAGGCCACAGACAACCAAATTAATGCATTGAAAGGATATTTGCAGTGGCACTTTTAGTGCAGACGCAGAATAGGATGACAAGCCAAAAGTTTTGACTAAAGTTGGTCGAGAAAGATTAAAACCAAATAAATGAAACTAAGAAATGAATGTGTACGTGACAAGCTAGGTGTGGCACCAATTCAGAATGAGATGAAAGAGAAAAAGAAAAGGCAAAAAAAAAAAAAGACATGAACATAGTGCTGAATAGAAACAAGGATCCACAAAATTCTAACTTGAGGAATTCGATCTCGAGCTACTAGTTGACTGAAAAAAAAATTACAAAATCATTTTCCACGTTTTGTGAAAAAAATTCGTCCAAGGCGCGAACTAACCATATCTACACAATCTTGCCCATATGCTGGCCACTTCTCCTTTCATGATAGCATTTACTACATCCAGAACTTATTAATGATGTAAACCATGATATCTTTTACACTTTGTCTTTCTTGGAAAAGACATATGGGAACTATCTCTCAGAGTTCATAAGAATCTCAATTGAATATTGTGGTCACTGATATGATTGGTTTAGAGATTAAAATACAATATGAACATTCTTCAGTCAGTTTACAATAAATAAAAATAAAAATATATATATAAAAAAAAATAAAAAAATAAAAAAAAAACGTAAAGCACCCAATTCTTAGCCAGTTCTGGAAAGGAGTTGATATAAATACCACAACTTATAAATAGAAAAATGATTATAATGAAATCTTGACGCCAAACCCAAACACACAATAAGCAAACCAACACGAAGTGCAAGCCACTGTAATTAGGCACCCTTCCAACTTGTAAATAAAATGTCAAAAAGAGGAAGACATGCATTGTGGAAGTTAGTATCTTACCATCTTCATAGCAATATGGAAATTCCGACTTGTATGATGTTTCACTAAGATATAATTAAAAACACTCAATTCATGAAATAATAAATGGACATGAAACAAATTTATCATAGGTACAAGATGGAAATAAAGGTTACCTTTATCCAATTCAAGCTCCACTGAGTCAAGGGTACTCTCAAGTTTGGTCATAATATCTTGGAGATGGTCCATATGTGTGTCAAGAATATGAACAACAAGATTTGAAACAGATTTGGGAACAGGATTATCAGCCTCCTCAGAATTATTCATAGTCAATAACTCAAGAACATGCTCGCTTATATCTATCCTATTCCTCTCTTTCTGCTCTCCCTTAACATTTTCACTCTCCATACTCGGAATCTCCAAACGAAGAGATTGACCCACAGGCAAAAAAACCAATCTTGGAACATGACCCAAAGACACGGTGATCAGTGAGTTCTTGGTAACTCTTACGGCGATTCCGAATATAAAATTGCTTGAGGCGGGTCCCAGTGAATTGACCCGGAACACAAGAGCACCATCCACGTGCCCACAGAAGGGTCCATTCCTTACAAGTGGGAGAATATCTTGGAGTTTCAATTCGGGGCAAAGAACTTTAATGAGGTGTCGTGCAGATTGTGAGGGTTTCTGATTACCTTTGGGAAGCTCCACATGGTACCAACAAAATTCTTTGTCTTTACCCTCTGTAAGGTCCCATTCCTTATTATAACAGTTTCCTAACCCATCAAAAATGTAAGCTCTCTTCCTCGTAGCAGTGTTTAGTTCTTCCAGATCCTGCTCCATACTGTTCGTCACCTATCTTGACTAACCAATCATTCCACATCCAAATACAACCTAAATCGAAATCATTAATCGAAATTGCAACAAAAACACATCTAACCCGCCTAGAAATCACCAAAATTGCAAATCTACTTCATAAATTTGATGTCTTTAGCATCTAATTAAACCCGAAAAACTCCATTATAATCGGAATATCAAAACCAAGAAATATATGCATACTACATTTACATATGCATGTGAATATACATGTTAAAGCTTACCTTATTGAGAGCACCAAAGAATCGCCAACAAGCCAAGTCCAGAACTGTTTACACCCTAAATTAGGGTTTCCCAGGGCACGTGATGGTCATGTGGGCTCAGGACGTTATCACCAGACCACGTAGGCAGATGAACGAGGACAAGGCCGATGACTCAGGAAGACCGATATTTGATCAAGCGACTGATAAAGATGATACGTTCCAAATAAGAATATCGGTATCAAGACCGAGGACCAATTGGTATGAAGTTCTCAGAGAAGTACCTTAGTATGACTAGTAGCAGAGTAGCCTCAACTGCAGCCCTAACTTCGGTAAAATAGGACCGATTCCAAATTGGTTTATTACCATTTGAGTCCTAATATCGGCAATGACAAAACGGCTCTAATATAGATATCGATCTCAACAAATAAGGCCGATATCAGAAAAGATCAGTGACGCCTCGGCATTAACGGATAAGGCCGAGGACTTTCTCTGTAGATCTTGCAGTAACAGGACCAGAGAAGGATAACAGCAGTCCATGGGATTAGTAAGGATAAGAAGCAACATCGGGGTAAGACCGAGAGACACGAGTAGGTTTCCTACTAAAGAGAAGGCCGAGTAATATCATCAGCGGAGATTAAGCTACACAGAGAAACACAATCGGTCGTAAATTCACTTGGAAAATAGTCAAGTAGGAATGAGAACGTGGGTCTTCAGAACATGCTGAGGTGGAAGAAAAAGCAGTTGCGAGAAGAAAGGAATGCGGCAGAAGTGGGATCATCACACAAATCATGGAAGTTGATCATGGGACATAGTGGGAGCATAAATTAATATATGCCTAGAAACTAGGGGCCACGTACCCCACTACTCCATGATCCCCACTAACATGAGCGGTTGTGCAAGCAAGTCTATAAATATGGCATGTGGTGCAACATTTAAAAGGGGCTAACACACACGCCACTTCTGCTCTAGCAGACCTTTTTATCTTTTCCTCATAACAATACTTTGTTCTTGAGTGATTTCTGAGAGTTTCTGTTCTCAACTTGCTTTGCTTGCTTCGAGTGATTGTAATCGTATTTAAATCCATTAATGAAGATGTTGTTGAAGGTATTCTTGATTTCCAGTAATTAATTTGTTCCTTTCTTTTCATTTGTAGTTTTACTTACTTGCATCAGAGTAGAGTGAAGACCCATTTACTGTTAGTAAATCACATTTATTAGCGGTCGTTTGATTTAGAAGTTAGATTAGGTTACGTCAACCTCTTTTTGAGTCCACGTGGACTCTGGCACGCCCAGCACACACCAACACAAGATATTTATTGCCGACAATTTTTGGCACGCCCGGTGGGACCAGTGTCAAATGGCCGCAAAAGGAACACGATCCAAGGGGATTTCCCAAGAGGCAGGCTCACGTGAGCCTCTCTTGGACCCTATCATAGAGTCCGTTACTGAACCTGTTATAGATCCGGTCATCAGCTCGGTAGCAAGTCAGGCCGATTTATCTAATATGAGTAACCACTTGATGGGGATATTCAACCAGCGCTTGGCTGAGATGTCCATCAAGACAGACCAAACCTTCACCCAAGTGGGTGAAATGCTCCGAGAAATGAGGAAATGGAAGGACCACCCGACGGATGATCCTCCACAACTTTCTATCCCACCAACCTTGCTGTCTCAGGTTGGGGTGGGGGCAAGTCATGAGGTTCCCCCAAGCTCCCAGGCCGAGAAATATGTCACTCCTCCCAAGAGAAGTGGCAAAGAGGTGTTAGGTGAGACCTCGAATCCTAGACAGACCTCAATCCCGATAAGAAGTCCTTTTATAGAACCGCTCGGCCAAAACGGGCTAGGAAAAGATCAACAGTGGGGAAGAGTTAACCCGTTGTACGGAAACCATGAAGAAACCTATCAAGAAATATTCGGTTGTGAAAGGCCTCTCTTGGCCTATGACAGAGGCGAAAATCTGATAACCCCTGATCAGCCGGTAAGGGTTAATCGGGAACAGATAGCCGAGGTTATTCGCCAAGACTTCGGTGGTTTATTACGTAGGACCCAGAGGCCTGTGTACCGAAGGCCTCATTGCGATGCGGTTGAGAGAGTGCCTTTTCCCCGAGGATATAAGGTGCCGAACTTCACTATGTTTTCAGGTGAAAGCGAGCAATCGACCGTAGAGCATATCGGTCGTTTCTTGCTCCAGAGTGGAGAGGTGAACCACCAAGGAGATTTGCTACTGAAGTTATTCCCTAATTCCTTAACAGGGGTAGCCTTCAGTTGGTATATTAATCTGCCTGCTAACTCCTTCTACACCTGGAATCAAATGGAAGAAGCATTCCATGCCCAGTTTTATCGGACTGAGCCCGAAGTTTCCATGGCCGATTTAACTCGGTTGTATCAACTGCCAAATGAGTCAGCAGAAGCATACATAGCCAGGTTTAAACGAGCTAAACATCGGTGTAAAATTACGTTGCCCGAGGACGAATTCGTCAACATAGCGTTAGGCGGACTTACCTTTGAACTCAGGAAAAAGTTCGAGGGAATGGGATTCCGAGATCTCTTCGAACTCGCAACACGGGCCGCCCGATATGAACGTATGCTCGAGGAAGAGCAAGAAAGGAAAAACTCGTCCAAGGGGACGTATTATAGAGATCCTAACTACGACATACATAATACAGAGTGTGAGATAAACAGTGAGATAGATGTGGCCGAGATTGTGTCAAAACGGCCATATCTGTGTCAGCCATTGCCAAAGCCGACCGAGGCGCAATTGTCATCGGTTAAAAAACAACCCTTTGAGGCCGGCAAGCAATATTCATTTAACATTGCTATGGCTGACCAAATTTTCGACTTCATGATGGCCGATAGACAGATTCGGTTGCCTCATGATGTGAAGCTACCATCAGCAAACGAGTTAAAAGGGAAGGAGTATTGCAAGTGGCACAATTCCTGGCGCCACGCTACTAATAATTGTTTGGTGTTTCGTAATGTTCTGCAGGATATGATCGAAAAGGGCAACCTGAAGTTCGCCGAAAAGGAAAAAGAAATGGTAGTGGATGGCAATCCGTTTCCGGAGACATTGGGAACAAACATGGTTTCCCCAGATTTCACCCTTCTGCGAAGGACGGGGGAAAAAATGGACAATCGGAGAGCTGAGGTTGCTGAATCAAGCAGAAAATCAAGCAATCAGAAACCAAATGCAAGGGTGGCTTCCCAAGTCACGACAGAGGTTCCTAAAGCAGATTCAGCAGTCCCAACATCATTCCAATGGATGATCGATCTAATTGAGAAAGGAATGTGTCCTAAGTGCAAAGCCAGTGTGACTAATCAACTCAAGCCAGTGACTAAAACGGCGTATCGGTCTTGTAGCCCAAGGAGGCCGATTCAGAGCCGTTTAACCTATCCAAGTCAATACCACAGAAAGCCCGAGGTTGGACGGACGGAATATCGGCGAGAACAGCCGAGGCAGGAACGTAGGGATGTCAAGAGGAAGGATTAGCCAAAGGAAATTTATCAGCACAGAACTCGATCTCCGCGAATGATTGTTCCGTCACGTCCAGAAGTAAATCGCTGGAAAAGAGTGGAACATCCAAAATTCCCGGAGCAGTCTTATTTTACGAAAACACAAAAGAGAAGAGTACAGCGTTTGAGGCAATCTGCTCGAGAATGGGAGGCCAAGTACCGCATGGAGAAAAAACGAGCAGACAAGGAAATTGGCAAGAAGGAAGATGTGGGATCGAAGGTGATCCCAAGCCAAAAAGAAAAAGGAAAAGCTCAGATTGAAGGGGAGAGCAACAAACTACGAAGATTGGATGAGCCATCTGTTCCCGAGGTCAACGAATCGGACGTAGAAATGACCGATTTTGATTCAGGATACGAAGACGAGTCAAGGCGACGTATCCAATTCGGTAGCATCCCAAAAGATTTTTCGGTAAACATGGTTTACACTTTACCGATGTCATTCGGAGCGAAATCTAACCAGGAAAATCAAATGGAAGGTGATGTGCATGAGGATCACAAGGGTCCGTCAACACCGATATTCGTTAATCATGAAGTAAAGGCCGAAAAACCAAAGGTTTCGGTGATAAGGCCGAAGGCCGAGAATGAAGCAGGGAAGAAGCCCGCCAAAGTAGTCTTTGAGAAACCTGCGGAAGGGATGTCCCAACACTTGAAGCCGTTATACATCAATGCAAATATCGATGGTGTGCCATACTCAAGGGTGTTAATCGACAATGGAGCAGCTGTAAACATCCTTCCCTCGATCATGCTGCTGAAGCTACAACGGGATGAGAGCGAGTTGATCCCAACTGAGCTCACGGTTTGCGGATTCACTGGCACTCCTGCAAAAACCAAGGGAATTCTTCCAGTAGAGCTCACGGTGGGGAAAAAGACCACCATGACGGCCTTCTTCGTGGTAGATTCGGGGGCATCATATAACGCACTGCTGGGAAGAGATTGGATTCACGCGAGTTGGTGTATCCCTTCTACTTTGCACCAGTTTCTGATATTCTGGAATGGAGACGAGGTCGAGGTCGTGTGGGCCGACCACAAACCTTTTGTCGCAAGAGTACATTGCTCTGAAGCTGTTCTATACGAGGACGATATCGGTCCCGTAAAATTTATCGGGACGGACAAGAATGGAAGGCCCAAATCGGCCACCATGGTGAGGGAGCAGAAGAACCAGTTAATACAGGTATACAGACAACTTGACCGGCCATCCATTGTGATTACGCCGGTTGATAACGACGAGGAACATACCTTCAATGGACCAGAACCAATTATTACTGAAGCATAGAAGGGCACAGGCCGTACAGGCCAGTGTGGCTAGGATGCAGGCATTTTTGGCGGACAAGCAGGCATTAGCATCATCGGCTAGTATGGCCGAAGTCATCGACTAGTGTCAGGAAGAAATACTTGACGATTACATCAATCTGGATGAGTTAGCATCGGCCCCCGCGAAGCTCGATGATCTGAAAGCCGATGTACAGGATCCTCTCCTGGAGGTTGATCTGGGGGCAAATGGAGAATATCAGCCAACATTCATAAATCAACTACTCGAACCAGATTTCCAAGCATCTTTGATCGCCCTCTTAAGGGAATTCAAAGATTGTTTTGCTTGGAATTACCACGAAATGCCAGGGTTGTCCAGGAAATTGGTAGAACATCGGTTACCAATTAAGGAAGGCTTCAGGCCATTCAAGCAACTACCGAGAAGAATGTCTCCAGAAGTCGTTCTCGAAGTAAAAGAGGAAATCGAACGGCTATTGAAGGCCGGTTTCATAAGAACAACCAGGTATGTGGAGTGGATTTCTAATATTGTGCCGGTAGTCAAGAAGAACGGCAAGATAAGGGTCTGTATAGACTTTAGGAATTTGAATATGGCAACGCCGAAGGATGAATACCCGATGCCAATGGCCGATCAATTGATTGATGCTGCGGCCAAACATAAAATTTTGTCTTTTATGGACGGGCATTCGGGTTACAATCAAATATACATTGCCGAGGAAGACGTTCCTAAGACTGCATTCAGATGTCCTGGAGCAATTGGGACATTTGAATGGGTAGTAATGCCGTTCGGATTGAAGAATGCTGGGGCTACATACCAGCGAGCCATGAATGCAATATTTCATGAAATGATAGGGAAGATAATGGAAGTTTACATCGATGATGTAGTCGTAAAATCGGCTACACAGGAAAAACACTTGGCCGATTTACGAAGATCATTCGAAAAGATGAGAGCTCATGGGTTGAAGATGAATCCTCTAAAGTGTGCCTTTGGCGTATCGGCTGGAAACTTCCTTGGTTTCCTAGTACACCAGAGAGGGATCGAAATCGACAAAAACAAAGTCCGATCCATTCAATCAGCTGAGCCGCCGAGGAACAAGAAGGAACTACAAAGGCTGCTCGGTCAGATTAACTTTTTGCGGAGGTTCATTTCAAATTGTGCGGGACGAACACATGTTTGGTCGCCGTTACTCAAGCTTAAGGCCGAGGAAGAGTTCAAATGGGAAAGTCAGCATCAAAAGGCCTTTGAAGCTATCAAACAATATTTGTCTGAACCACCAGTGATCATGCCTCCAAGAAGAAAAAGGCCACTTAAGTTATACTTGTCGGCCTCCGAAGAGTCTATAGCATGTATGTTGGCACAGGATAATGAATGGGGAAAAGAACAGGCTGTTTATTATTTGAGTAGAGTATTAACTCCTGTCGAGCGTAAATATACGCCGATAGAAAAATTATGCCTAGCCTTGTATTTTTCTTCACAAAAATTAAGAGTATATATGCTTCCTGTGTTGGTTTACTTGATTTGTCAGACAGACGTCATTAAATACATGTTATCAAGACCAATTATGCGTGGACGTATAGGGAAATGGACTCTAGCAATGATGGAGTTCACATTCCAATTCGTCCCACAAAGATCGGTAAAAGGCCAAGCCCTCGCTGATTTTTTGGCCGATCACCCTTGTTTGGATGTCGGTCCAGAACTTAATGAGGCAATTGATTCCACTCTATTATCAACAATTTCTCTGACCCCTTGGACGTTAATATTTGACGGATCCAAAAATGCCGACGGCGCAGGGGCAGGGATAATTGTAATATCACCAAGAAAACGGAAAACCGTCTTCTCGTTTAAACTAGAGTTTGAATGCTCTAGTAACCAGGCAGAATACGAAGCACTGATCATCGGCCTTGAAATCATGGCCGAAATGGATATATCAGCAATCCATATCATCGGCGATTCAAACTTAGTGATTGGCCAATTAAGTGGTGAGTTTAGGTGTAAGAGTTGGGAGTTGCTACCTTTCAACTCAATCGCCTTGCAATTATTACGAGAGTTTGATGACGTTAGGGTCCAACACGTTGCTCGTGCCTATAATGACGAGGCCGATAATCTAGCACAAGTCGCATCGGGAACAAAATTGGAGGTAACCGATAGCGAAAAATTGATAAGAGTGCAAAGGAGAATCTTGTCTTCAGTAAGGCAACGAGAAATGGCAACAGAAATTTTCTCGGTGATCACGGATGATCACGATTGGAGAGATCCAATAATTAAATGCCTCTTATGCCCAAACAGAGTGGCCGAGAGAAAAACCAAGCTGTCATCGGTCAAGTATGTCTTATTGGATGGTGAGTTGTTTAAAAAGAGCGTAAAGGATGAAAATTTGTTAAGATGTTTAGACAAACTCGAGGCCATGAAAGTGATGGCCGAAGTACACGAAGGAATCTGTGGTGCACACCAGGCTGGTACGAAAATGAAATGGCTTCTTAGGAGGTATAATTACTATTGGCCAAGCATGCTAAAAGATTGCATTGACTACGCCAAAGGATGCCAATCATGCCAAAGGCACGGGCCAATACAACGAGTACCAGCCACCGAGATGCAGGTAATCGTTAGACCGTGGCCATTCCGGGGCTGGGCCATGGATCTGATTGGTAAAATATACCCACCATCATCAGGCCAACACTGTTTTATTGTGGTAGCTACTGATTACTTTACCAAATGGGTGGAGGCAGTACCAGCAAAGTCGGTAAATCAAGCATATGTGATCAAATTCATTAGTGAACACATAATTCACCGATTTGGACTTCCCGAAACAATTACAGCAGATCAAGGGTCGGTCTTCACGGGGGATGAAGTTAAGGCATTTGCAGAAAGCCGAGGTATCAAGATCCTTAATTCAACGCCGTATTTTGCTCAAGGGAATGGACAGGCCGAATCATCCAATAAAACAATCAAAGGAATAATCGAAAAAATGGTGGAAGGCAATCCTAGGATATGGCACGAGCTATTATCTGAGGCTTTGTGGGCATATCGGACATCTAAAAGATCAGCAACAAACATAACTCCTTTCATGCTGACTTACGGTCATGACGCAATGCTGCCTATGGAAGTAACCGTCCGGTCAACAAGACGAGCATTCCAACTCGGCCTTGAATCAGGTGAATACACCGAAGCAATGTTGGCCGAGTTGGAAGAGCTTGATGACGTTCGTCTCAAAGCTTTGGATTGTATCAAGGCACAAAAGAATAGGGTTACTCGGGCATACAACAAAAGGGTCAAACATAAGTCGTTTGGCGAGGGAGACCTTGTTTGGAAAGCTGTGTTACCACTGGGTGAAAAGAATGCCCGATATGGAAAATGGTCAGCTAAATGGGAAGGACCATTCCAGGTGACATCGGTCATCAAGGGGGGTGCATATCGGTTAATGGACTTAGATGGTGAGATGCATGCAAGACCGATAAATGGAAAATATTTAAAGCAATATGTGCCATCCCTTTGGGAGTCAGTAACAATAAATGAATGAAGAATGAATGATATAAATCCTCATTTTTATTAATGTTTTATTTATTAATGTACAACTTGTTACATGATATTAGCCGCACATTCTGTAACGGCCATACAAAAAAAAAATGTATTACATTATTTCCTAGCAAATTTAAGTCTAAGCTCCTCCCAAGCTTGATCTAGGTATTCCAGTTCCTTCTCGGCGTTAGTCTTGTCGGCCTCCCATCGACTCGCTTCTGCAGCAGTCCTAGTCAAAACCTCGACATGCTCTCGCGCGGATCGGCCGATGTCAAGAATAGCATTCTCAGATAAAGCCAGGCCAGCATCGGCATTGTCTAGTTCTTTCTGAATCTTGGCCAGCTCAGACTCGAGCCTTGTTTTCTCCTGCAGAAGGCGCTCCTTCATGACTTTAGAAGTCCCATATTGAACCTTGCAGGCCGCAAGACTGTCTACTCGGGCTTTTCGCTCTCGGGATTTCTCCTCAATCTCAGACACGACCTTGGTGGCTGCCCGGTGCCTATTAAGATAGTCGGGTAATCTAACCTGCAAACTCCGTAGATCGGCCTTCATCTCATCGGATATGTTCAGACAAGAGAGAAAAAGGCCCATAGCCGAATGAAATTCTTCAAAATCAGGAAGCTGGGAAAGTTTCCTCTGAACGGTAGTCCTGAACCATTCCTCAGCCCTTTGATATTCCACAGTGGAAGGAGCAGCGCTGGCCTGGGCTACCGTGGGTTCGGCCTGAAGAAGCTTCTCAGGGTCAAGAAGAGCGAAGAAGGCGTCAATGGAAGTAACCGAACTAAAGTCAGGAATTGGAAAAGAACTAGGAACCTGCACAAAAATACAACTATTAGGCACAAGCATAATAACGAAGCAATCAGGAGAAGGTCAGTCGATGAGTTAAGCTACCTGGACTGAGGGAGAGCTAGTCGAGGAAGCCGCCGGTGGGGGTTGTGGCACAACGGGTACTTGCATTGGTACCAGTGGCGAGGCCGATGTCTCGGTATGGGAAACATCGGTGGAAGCTGTATGATCAGGAATAGATTGCTCACCCATAGCCTCAGCATCCCGAGGAGTCCCAGGATCACTGAGATCGATGGGATCATTGCGATCCGATCCAGAGGGTCTCTCATCCTCTGTAGTCTCCACGGTATCACCAGCACCGGTGCTGTCAGTTGCGGGCGATAATATATCGGCCCCACCACGCAGGATGGCCTGCCTGGCCTCATCCAGCCCTCTTAATCGTTAAAGCTCGGCCATCAGCTGATCATAGGACATCTGAGGGGCTGTCTCCACAGGGGCAGGTTGGGAAGAGGGTGTTGGAATTGTTGGTTTCAATGGAGATTTTGGAGGCAGAGGCATCTTTGCCCGAGAGGTTGGAGGCTTCATCGCCGCCTGGCCGGTCTTCTTGGTAGCAGCACCACCAGCCCCCTAAAATCAAATCAAGTATTGGTTAGCGTCAAAAAATTGTACATATGCGAAAGCAAAGCACAAGGAAAAATTCAATACCTTGGCCGATTTAACGGTAGCCGCGGCAACGTTACGACGTTGCCGAGTTGAAAGGGGGATATCCTCATCCGACTCAATATCGGTCGCCCCAGAAGGGTTCTCTCTAGGAAGAGCATCTGGACAAGAATAGAGATGAAATCAGTTAGAGAAATAGAAAGCTGATTAAAACAAGTGAAAAGGATACCTAAAACTGGTGCTCCAGTGTCTACAACCCTTATGGCCGAGGAATGATCAACCTTGCCGAGATCATGCCATCCGGTATAAGTAACCCTCTCCCATGCTTCAGCCATTGACGCCTGTTTATCCACCATCGGAATCGCAATTGCAAAATCGGCCTCAGGCAAGGGAGGAGGACGACATTCAAAGGGCTTGAAGAATTGCTCGAAGGGCATAACGGATGAATAGTCAACCGTCTGGAGGTACTTTTTGTATGCCCTTGCGGTTTTATCCTTGTGTTCCCGCTCAAGTGCCCTCAAATGCCACTTCATATCGGACCGCATGATCTCGGGATATCTCGGGTCAAATTTGAATTTAAAGAACTTCTCAAATGCAAGAACGGCGTGATACGGTGTTTTACCTTTGGAGGTCGTCGCTTTCCGTTTGTGACCTGCAACCTGAACCACAGAAGGATTAGATGAACGGGATGGTTTTTCGGCAACAGGAGGAGAAATACGTCTAAGTACAGAAAAAAGGGGCTCAGAACGTAAGCCCGATAATATTTTGGACCACCAAGTCTCAAACTCGGTGGATATTGAAGGAAGCTCTCGGAAGGTGAGGAATTCCAATCCTTCATTGGCCATTCGGCCAAAAGTTTGGTACTTCTCGACCTTGGCAAGGTCGGAAAGAAGAGACCGCCCTGACATGGAACGGTTGAGGGTCCGAAAAGGGGGAATAGGAATAAGTTGTTTTAACCCGAGTTGGCGGGCTAAAGCAGGAGCATTATAATATTCCACCCCACACTTGTTATTGCGAGGGGGAATAACAGGACTATACAATAAATCTCGGCCAACTAGGAAGCTGGCCCAGATTGCTTCATGCTCTTTTGTCTCAGCCTCAGGAGCCTGGCCAGGACTGTGGAGAAGCCAGCTCGGACATCTAAGTCGAGGATGAAAAGGAAGGAACTGCTGGGGGGATCGGTTACCCATATGTTCGTAGAAGAAGGAAAAAAGGTGCTCAAAAGAAAGGCCCATGGGGCTGATACCGGCAAAATGAAAAGCAAAGGCCGAGGAATGTTCGGGTAGAATGATGGGATCGAAGTGGTCAACTGAGCATTTCTCAGGAAAATAAGATTGGAGCCAACATTGAAGGAGCCAGAGGGCTCCTCCCGAGTTTTTAAAATCGGAAAAAATAAGTTCAAGAATACCCCGGTAGAGATGAGAAAGGGCGAGAGGAGCAAGAGCAAGTCTTCGACCCTCGGCCAACGCAAGAGCAATATGAGTATATTCTTGAGTAACGGCGTATGAGGCCGAGCAAAACACAAAGCGGTTCAGCCAGTAGACCAGGAAAGCAATGTGTTCCTGGTCAGAAACATCCCCTTGTCCCATACAGGCTACTATAAAAGGACCAAAGCCAGTAACAACCCTGGAACCCTTGCCCGATGTGGTCCTAGGGTATTCGAATTCGAGATTGGAGGAAAGGGTGGGAGTGACTTCCTCACCGTGAGCGGAAAGACCGGTAAGGAAGCAAACATCCTGAATTGTCGGACTCATGAGACCGCAACGAAAAAAGAAAGCATTGGCCGAAGTCGACCAGAAGAATAAAGAAGAAAAGAAGAGAGGTTTGTCAAGGAGGAACTTCTCACGGCTCAGCATAATGGCATCATAGATGTCAAGGGCCTTCCACAAGTCCCTTTTCACCTCCACCAATCGGTCTACCCAAGAAATCCAATCAGGAGAAGGAATAGGCCAATTCCTCAAAGGATTGGAAGGGGTGTACTGAGAACCCCAATCAAAGGAAGAAGAACGATAAAGTAATTCGTTATCATCTACAACTAAGGGAAAATATGGGTCCAAAGAAGATGGAGGGAAAGAATCGAAGGAGGGACCAAGTCTCATTGAACCAGAAGATGAAGGGGTTAATACCTGAGGATTTATCAGCCCAGGAATAGTCTCAAGGGCTCGCTTAACGGCAGTAGCATTAGTTTTAACCATCGGCACAGTTTCAGTGGCAGTAGGAGAAGAAGAGGTGGCGCCGGCGGTGTGGGAAACACTGGGAGCAGAAGAGGACGCCATGGAAATTTGAAAAGGAAAGAAAATATTTTCTCGAGAAAATATTAAGGCAAGAAAATAAGCATGGAATGGAAAATGACAAGGGTAAGTGACTTATATAGATGACAGAAAGGGGTCATTATGATTTGGGAACGAGTTCCCAAGAGGCACGCCTCGATTCAAGAAACGAGGCAGGAAGGACTATTGGGGGGATGCCACGTGGAGCCGTACGCCGCCAATTTCCAGTTGATATTTAAAATTTGAATTCAAAACGTCTCATCAAACTGACGAAGCTACGTTTGACAAGACGTTTTGGGGGCATTGTTTACACCCTAAATTAGGGTTTCCCAGGGCACGTGACGGTCATGTGGGCTCAGGACGTTATCACCAGACCACGTAGGCAGATGAACGAGGACAAGGCCGATGACTCAGGAAGACCGATATTTGATCAAGCGACTGATAAAGATGATACGTTCCAAATAAGAATATCGGTATCAAGACCGAGGACCAATTGGTATGAAGTTCTCAGAGAAGTACCTTAGTATGACTAGTAGCAGAGTAGCCTCAACTGCAGCCCTAACTTCGGTAAAATAGGACCGATTCCAAATTGGTTTATTACCATTTGAGTCCTAATATCGGCAATGACAAAACGGCTCTAATATAGATATCGATCTCAACAAATAAGGCCGATATCAGAAAAGATCAGTGACGCCTCGGCATTAACGGATAAGGCCGAGGACTTTCTCTGTAGATCTTGCAGTAACAGGACCAGAGAAGGATAACAGCAGTCCATGGGATTAGTAAGGATAAGAAGCAACATCGGGGTAAGACCGAGAGACACGAGTAGGTTTCCTACTAAAGAGAAGGCCGAGTAATATCATCAGCGGAGATTAAGCTACACAGAGAAACACAATCGGTCGTAAATTCACTTGGAAAATAGTCAAGTAGGAATGAGAACGTGGGTCTTCAGAACATGCTGAGGTGGAAGAAAAAGCAGTTGCGAGAAGAAAGGAATGCGGCAGAAGTGGGATCATCACACAAATCATGGAAGTTGATCATGGGACATAGTGGGAGCATAAATTAATATATGCCTAGAAACTAGGGGCCACGTACCCCACTACTCCATGATCCCCACTAACATGAGCGGTTGTGCAAGCAAGTCTATAAATATGGCATGTGGTGCAACATTTAAAAGGGGCTAACACACACGCCACTTCTGCTCTAGCAGACCTTTTTATCTTTTCCTCATAACAATACTTTGTTCTTGAGTGATTTCTGAGAGTTTCTGTTCTCAACTTGCTTTGCTTGCTTCGAGTGATTGTAATCGTATTTAAATCCATTAATGAAGATGTTGTTGAAGGTATTCTTGATTTCCAGTAATTAATTTGTTCCTTTCTTTTCATTTGTAGTTTTACTTACTTGCATCAGAGTAGAGTGAAGACCCATTTACTGTTAGTAAATCACATTTATTAGCGGTCGTTTGATTTAGAAGTTAGATTAGGTTACGTCAACCTCTTTTTGAGTCCACGTGGACTCTGGCACGCCCAGCACACACCAACACAAGATATTTATTGCCGACAAGAACAAGAAATCAGAACAAGCAAAAACCCATCAAAAGTCACCACCCAGACACACAGAGTAAGGTATTAAATTATGTGATATGAGGCGATAGACCCTTGTGTGTTTTAGCTAAAAAGTCACATTTTTTTGCATTTTTGTGAAAAGTCCCTCGTTATTTTTCGTATTTGGTGAAAAACTCCTCTATTCACAGATAATATTACAGTATTTATGAATTTTAAATCATCATAACTTACTTATTTTTTGGCCTTTTTTGGTGATTCTTTTTTTAAAATCATGTATTTTTCCGAGATCTACGCAATGGACTTGAATGTTGTAAAAAAAAAGTAATTTGGAAATTCGTTTTTCATTTTTACCTTTCAGATATATACACTAACAGATAATATTATCTGTTTAGATAATATTATATGTTAACACTAACAGATAATATTATCTGTTAACTTTAAACCACCATAACTTTCTCAATTCTTGGGCTTTTTGGTTGATTTTTTTTTCCATGTATTTCTTTTGAGATCTACGCAATAGGCATGGAAATTTTATAAAAAAAAATTAAGTTGTAGTCTGATTTTGAGGTTTTACAGATAACATTGTCTGTATCTGTGTGTCTAACAGATAATATTATCTGTTAACTTTAAACTACCGTAACTTTATCGATTCTTGGGCTTTTTTGGTGATTTTTTTTTTATTTCATGTATTTTTTTAAAATCTATTTATCTATGGTGCCAATTGTACGAAAGAAATATGTTTTTATTATATGTATGCGAAAAAAACAATATTTCATATTTGTTTGATGTTTAGTTTTTTTTGTCACTGTATTTCATGGTCAATATTGAACTCGTTTGATAGATCTCATTTTGCTTATTTCAAAACATCAAATTTTACGAAAACGGACTTATATAACAAATGTTATAGCAATTTGAGTGTAAAATTAGCCTAATGCGATAAAAAAAAAAAACTAGAATGTGTTTTAGCTTTGAAGAGTTTTATTTGAGGGGGCTATGGCCGAAGCTCCCTTAAATTATTAGGGTAAATTACAGCACCACCCCCTGAACTATGATTGTTTTTCACTAACACCCCCTAGGCTTTAAATTAAACAGACACTCCCCCTAAACTATCTAAAATGAACAAACTCACCCCTAAATAAGTGGTTTTAGTATCAACAAATTATAGTCTAGAGGTGAGTTTGTTTAGTTTTAAAGTTTAGGGGTGTTAGTGAAAAACGGTCATAATTCAAAGGGTGTTACTGTAATTTACCCAAATTATTGTGCCATTTTTTATTGTAACCAAATATATATTCCTAAATATATATTTTTTCGTCAAATATACATACTTCTAGCACCTAGGGCTTCCTTCGCCAGCTTCGCTTCTCTCACTCTGTTGGGAATGTTGGGTCTCTTGTGAGACCTAGAACCAAATAGGTTAATTTAAATTAATTAGTCAAGCGAATGCGATGCGGAAATTATATATATTTTATTTATTTATGTTTTTTTTAGGGGCATTTATATTTGAACAATGGGGGTTTATATTGTTAATTATTGATATCTTGGGGTCCTAAAGCGATATGGGGAAGTTTGGGAACTTAAATGCATGTTTTAAGAAATATTGGGGTGTAAAACATAATTTTTAAAACTTTAAAAAAAAAAAAAAAAAACAAATTGTAGGAGACTTACGTTAGTCTCTTCTCTTCTTCATTTTGAGAGAGATACAGTGAAGAGGAAAAGAAGAGAAAGAGAGTGAGGGGGAGAAGAAGAAGAAAAAGAAGAAGAAAAAAAAAGAAGAAGAAGGCTTAGGAATTGGAAGGAAAAGAGAAGTCTTCATCTTCTACACCCTAGGTAAGTAAAATTGGTTAAAAGCTTGAATTGGGGTTTTGTGTTCATAGGTTAAAATCTGAAATTAAAGTTGTAATTGATGTTGTAGAACTTGTTTATATGATTCTTGATATGTATATATGTTGTGGTATGAAGATTTTTGTGTAAAATTTGAGTTTTGGGCAATTTTGGAACATGTATTTTTAGGGTTTGATATAAATCCGAAAATTGAATATTTTAGATTCAAATTTGAAGTTTGATTTGGTTGATTTTGGAAGTGAATATGTGTTCCATATGCCTTAGGTGATATGTATATCATGTATGGCAATTTTTGCTTGAATATAGTTGATTTTGGAATTGTTGGGGTATTGAAATTTAGGGGTTTTTAATAAATCCGAAAATAGAAAGTTTGGGTGTATGAATTTGTGGGGTTTTGGAGTTATTTAAGTGTTTATATCTGCTTTATATACCATTGAGATTCTTGGTTTCAAGTTTGGTAAAGATTGGTTGTGAATTGGGAGTTTCACCATTGTTGTGTTCTTGAAGCTTTCAAGAGCTTGAAGAAGATCTTTTGGGTATTTTTGTAAATCTGAAATTGGTTTGAAGTTGGGTATTTTTTTGAGTTTGATAGATGGAATGATGAAGTTAGGATAGGTTTTTGAATGGTAGAAGTGACTTGTAGGTTAGAAATTCATGAAATTTATGATTTTGGGTTGTTTTATGCTTGCCCAAAATGCTGTCAAGAGTTGCTGTCAAATAAAAAACTGCTACTGTTATTTCGATTTTCTGCCCAAACAGTGAGGATTTGGAAAAAATGCCATTTGACGAAAGTTGTGCAGAATTGAATTTTACATGGACTAGTGCGGACAGAATGTGAAAATTTTAAAGATACAGCTACTTATAGATGATTTAAAATTCAGCAACTACTCAAAAATGGTCTTTTAATCAAATTTATTGTATCTTTCCTTCTCTTCTTGAACTAGTGTTTGGCCGGATAGTCTTTCAATTAAATTTTCATATGTTTTCATCCTTGTTGGACTCACTAACATGTAAGTCCACTTCGGCTTGTATGTTAGTAAGTCATCCTCGTAGGAATCCCCGTGGGATTTCCAATGTCGCTTCCGCATTCGTGATTGGTATTACAAGAACAAAACATGGGCTGCTTTAAAAATAATTAGAATTAACTTATGAAATCAATTCTTAAGTTTCATTTTGATTGAAAATTATGCTTATTAGCCTATATATGCGATAGAACCTAATTGTTTAAGATTTCAGGTTCAGAGGCAAGTGGGAGCGCCCCGAAAGAACCGTCGGAGCGAGCGGACTAAATCACTGCACTAATTTTCATAAAGACTTGAGGTGGGTTTTTCTAGAAAACATAATAATGTAGTATGGACATTACTGGTTGAGTTTATATTTTTGTTGAATGAAAATCTTAAGTGAGTTGTATGAAATACATACATTGAGCATGGCACGAATATTATATGTCATGCACGTGCATAGCGAAAGCGATAAAAATCCAAGTAGCGAAACTTGGAAACGGCCAAAAGAGCCGAGCGAAATGGGCCCGGGTGTGTGAGTCATTCCATTTATGAGAATGCATTGCATTAGCGTATATGTTGGTTGAAATAACTTGAATGCGGATTGTGTGTTGACCTGAATGTTTTTATTGCATTATTTTGATTTTCTAGCCGTGAGCCAAGGGTTGCTCACACCCACACAGATTTTCTTGTGCAGGTAAAATGATCTCTTGGGCTGTAGGATTGCACTGCCGTGGGTCTAAGTTCGCTGTGGATGGCCATATAGGAGTAGTACTTTGTTGGAAATGTAATATACAGTCTGGTTTACAACTTTTGTTAGACGTTGTAAAAAAAAAAAAAAAAAAAAAAAACTTAAACTTTTAAGTTCAGTAGTGTGGATTAGTTTATTTGGGCTACGTTAGTCGTTGTAAATTATTTGTAATATATTTGGATCTTCAAAATAACTGAGCATGTTTATAAAGCTGTTTAATACAGGTTGGGTTAGCCAAATTTGAGCCGTTATATAGCTGATTTGTTTTAAAACTATTACTCTCAAGATTAATTAATCGTCTTTGCTATTAGTTGAGCTGTTTAGTGGGCGTTCTGACCACGCCAGATCCGGGCGCCACAGTTTGGTATCAGAGCATAGGTTTATAGGTTCTGTATGCATTGTTGTCAGTGTGTTTAGATCATGGCAGTGGATTAGGCGTTGAATTGGGTTGTATGGGTTATCGTTTGTAGACTAACAATAAATGTTATTATTATGTTTGCTTTGCAAACTTGTGTTATTTGCAGAAACTGTGGAAAAAATGACTTCGGGAGACCGATCGGAAGGCGAAGAGGGGGAGGGGACACATCATCCACCGGGTAATCAGGAGGTCGAACAATCACGACCGACGGGACAAGGACAACCTTCCCAAGCAGAACACATATTCGAGTCAATGACGAGATACTTTGACTCAAAAATTGAAGCGGCAGTTGCAGGTTCAAGTAAGAGTAAAGACGAGCCAGGGAGATTGTACGAAAAATTTATGAAGTATCATCCGCCGACATTTTCGGGAATGGGTACCCCACTAGAAGCTGAAAAATGGTTTAAAAAGATGGTGGACATATTCGAAGTTATGCAAATCGACAATGATAACCGTGTGATGCTAGCGGCATTTACATTCACTGACAGAGCAGATTATTGGTGGAAGGACTTGAAGGCCCATTTGAAGACACCAATGGTGGGGAGAAGAGAACCTAATGAGATTACTTGGGAAAAATTTGAGTTAGAGTTCAACAAGAAATATTTCACTGAAACATACCGCAATGAGAAGCGACGAGAGTTTATAAATCTTGTGCAAGGCCGAGATGTGACGGTGGAGGAGTATGAAGCTCAGTTTACAGCTTTGTCCCGATTTGCAATGAGGTTGGTAGAAGATGAATATGAAAAGTGCAGAAAATTTCAGGATGGTTTGCAATTTTCGATCCGATCAAAACTTTCGGCGCTAGATATACGAAACTATCTTGAATTGGTGGAAAGAGCGAAGTTGGTCGAGAAAGATGTACGAGAATCCATGACCTTTCGAGAACAACAAAAGCGAGGAAGGACCGAAGCGAGTGGGCCTAGCCGTGGGGGTCCAAGACCGAGATTACAAGAGGCTCCGGGTAGAGGTCGAGGGTTTGTACAACCACAACGAGGCGGAGGATCAAGTGGTGCTAGTGGATCGGGGACAGGATTTATAAGACCACCTCCAGGCCGTAGTAGTTCTTCTGGGGGTATTACATGCTATCGGTGTGGGACTCCTGGGCACATTTCTCGTGATTGCCCAATGCCTGATAGGCGAGAATGCTATAAATGTGGGCGACCGGGTCATATGGCAAGAGATTGTACTGTGGTGACCGAGGCCGTATCCTCAACGACTGTTTCGTCAGGCAGGGGTCGAGGTCAAGGGCGAGGACAACCAAGAGGGGGTTCTAGCACGAGTGGTACCGGAGGACAAGCTCGAGTTTTTGCGATGACAAAGAAGGATGCGGAGGCGACACCGCAAGTAGTGACGGGTATGATTCTAATTTCAAACTATGTTGCGTATACATTGTTTGACTCGGGTTCTACTCATTCCTTTATATCTATCAACTTTGCAAAAAATTTTAATGATTATTTGACTGAGTTGAGAGAAAAGTTAATAGTATCCACACCATTGGGAAATAAAGTTGAGATTAAGTGGGTTTATGAAGGGTGTGTGGTACAAATAGAAAATCGTGGAATGGGGGTGAATTTATTGCCGTTAGACATAGAAGACTTCGATGTTATTCTGGGAATGAATTGGTTGTCAACTTATCATGCGTCAATAAATTGTTTTAGTAAAGAAGTCACCTTTAGAATCCCGAATGAGGCCGAATTTGTATTTTGCAGGGAGCGACGGGTAACACCAACGAGTTTGATTTCAGTAATAGACGCGAGACAAATGTTGAAAAAAGGCCATGAATGTGTTATTGCGTATGCGATTGAAGCGACGAAAGTAAAATTGCAAATAGAAACGATTCCGACTGTGAATGAGTATTCGGACGTGTTTCCCGAGGAATTACCAGGTGTTGTGCCAGAAAGAGAAGTAGAGTTTACTATTGATCTAGTTCCTGGAACTATGCCAATATCGATTCCACCTTACAGAATGGCACCGGCGGATTTAAAAGAATTGAAAATACAGTTGGATGATTTGCTAAAGAGAGGATTTATTTAGCCGAGTGTATCACCATGGGGAGCGCCAGTATTGTTCGTTAAAAAGAAAGATGGGACTATGCGGTTATGTATTGATTATAGGCAATTAAATAAGGTGACCATTAGAAATAAATATCCGATGCCTAGGGTGGATGATTTGTTTGATCAGCTTCAAGGAGCAAAAATATTCTCGAAAATTGATTTGAGATCGGGCTATCACCAGCTTAGAGTCAGAGAAAGCGATGTAGAGAAGACTGCGTTCCGAGTCCGATATGGTCATTTTGAATTCCTTGTAATGCCGTTTGGGTTAACGAATGCACCGGCAGTGTTTATGGATTTGATGAACAGAGTGTTTAAGCCATTTTTAGACAGCTTTGTGATAGTGTTCATCGACGACATTCTGGTATATTCGCGCAGTGTTGAAGAACACAAAAATCATTTGAGATTAGTATTACAGAAATTGAGGGAAGAGAGATTATATGCTAAATTAAGCAAGTGCGAATTCTGGCTAGATGAAGTAGCATTTCTGGGGCATGTAGTTTCTAGTGATGGAATTAAAGTTGATCCTAAAAAAGTTGAAGCTGTGTTGTTGTGGCCGACACCAGTGAGCGTTACGGAAATTCGAAGTTTTCTGGGATTAGCAGGCTATTATCGCCGGTTTATCAAGAATTTCTCAACGATTGCACTGCCGTTGACTAAGCTGACCAGAAAAGGGGTGAAATATCATTGGAGTAGAGAGTGCGAAGAAAGTTTTCAAGAACTGAAAAATCGGTTAACACAAGCACCAGTACTTGCTATTCCGATAAGTACAGAAGGTTTTGTGGTATATAGTGATGCGTCACATCAGGGTCTAGGCTGCGTTTTGATGCAAAATGGGAAGGTGATAGCATATGCGTCAAGGCAGTTAAAACCACATGAGTTGAATTATCCGGTGCACGATTTGGAATTGGCGGCGATCGTTTTTGCGTTGAAATTGTGGAGGCATTATTTGTATGGGGAAAGTTGTGAAATCTTTACTGATCACTAAAGCTTGAAGTACTTATTCACACAGAAGGAATTAAATTTGAGACAGAGGCGCTGGCTTGAACTAATCAAAGATTATGATTGCACGATTCATTATCATCCAGGGAAGGCGAATGTAGTGGCCGATGCGCTAAGTCGAAAATCTCAAGGCCTACTTTCTTGTATCCAATGCACTGGGGTCGATTTTATTCGAGAGATGAAAATAATGGAAGGTGAACTAGTGATGTCAGACACTGAAGCCTTTATAGCGCGATTCCAAGTGAGACCGATTCTAGTGGATAAAATTCAGGAGCTACAAAATACCGACTCAAGGTTGATGAAATTTAGAGAAGAAGTGATAAGTGGAAAGCGAAAAGATTTTATTATTCGAGACGATGGAGTTCTGTGCTTTGGAACTCGAATGTGTGTACCCCGAAATAAAGAGTTGCGAAAGGAGATCTTAGAAGAAGCGCACAGTTCAGCGTACGCCATGCACCCAGGAAGCACTAAACTTTACAAGACAATCAGGGAATACTATTGGTGGCCAGCGATGAAGAGAGAAATAGCGGAATTTGTGGCTCGATGTTTGGTATGTCAACAAGTAAAAGCTGAACACCAACGACCGGGGGGCTTGTTGCAACCACTACCGATTCCCGAGTGGAAATGGGAACATGTTACCATGGATTTTGTGCGAGGACTTCCGCCAACACAAAAAGGTAATGAGTCAATTTGGGTCATTGTTGACCGATTGACTAAGTCAGCGCATTTTCTGCCTGTAAAAGCAACGTTCACTCTTGATAGATATGCAAGAATTTATGTGAATGAAGTCGTCCGATTGCATGGAGCCCCAGTATCTATTATTTCTGACCGTGACCCTAATTTTACCTCGCATTTTTGGAAACATCTACAAGAAGCGATGGGAACTAAATTGAAATTTAGTACTGCGTTTCACCCTCAAACCGATGGACAGTCAGAGAGAACAATTCAAACACTTGAGGACATGTTACGAGCGTGCGTGATGGAGTTTTCAAGCAATTGGGAGAATCATCTACCATTGGTTGAATTCGCATATAACAACAGCTATCACAGTAGCATTGGTATGGCACCATTTGAGGCTCTTTATGGGAGGAAGTGTAGGACTCCTATATGCTGGGGTGAAGTGGGTGAAAGTAAAATTGAAAGCAGAATATTTGGACCTGAGATTATTCAGGAAACAGCGAATAAGATTGATATTATTCGTGAAAAGTTAAAAACTTCTCAAAGTCGGCAGAAAAGTTACGCAGACACTCGTAGGCGAGAACTTGAATTTGAAGTGGGCGATCAAGTATTTTTGAAAGTGTCACCATGGAAAGGCGTTATGCGATTTGGGAAGAAAGGGAAACTATCTCCGAGGTACATTGGGCCTTACGAAATTATAGAGAAAATCGGAATTACAGCATATAAATTGAAATTACCGGCCGAATTGTCGCGACTACATGATGTATTCCATGTCTCAATGTTACGTAAATATGTCAAAGATCCAT
The DNA here is from genome assembly GCA_033977485.1 of Hydrangea macrophylla. Taxonomy (NCBI): domain Eukaryota; kingdom Viridiplantae; phylum Streptophyta; class Magnoliopsida; order Cornales; family Hydrangeaceae; genus Hydrangea; species Hydrangea macrophylla. The sequence continues at coordinate 87,928,325 of CM066998.1, read as the reverse complement.
CGCACGTATTAGAATCGGAACCGTTAGAGCTTGACGAGAATCTGTCGTATGAAGAGAAACCGGTTCAAATCTTAGACCAACAGGTGCGGCAGTTGAGGAACAAAGAGATTCCTATGGTGAAAGTTTTATGGCGAAGTCAAGCGATCGAGGAGATGACGTGGGAAACCGAGGAAAGCATGCGAAAGCAATATCCGTATCTCTTCAATCACGGTACGTAATTTCGGGGACGAAATTTATTTTAACGGGGGGAGAGTTGTGAGACCTAGAACCAAATAGGTTAATTTAAATTAATTAGTCAAGCGAATGCGATGCGGAAATTATATATATTTTATTTATTTATGTTTTTTTTAGGGGCATTTATATTTGAACAATGGGGGTTTATATTGTTAATTATTGATATCTTGGGGTCCTAAAGCGATATGGGGAAGTTTGGGAACTTAAATGCATGTTTTAAGAAATATTGGGGTGTAAAACATAATTTTTAAAACTTTAAAAAAAAAAAAAAAAAACAAATTGTAGGAGACTTACGTTAGTCTCTTCTCTTCTTCATTTTGAGAGAGATACAGTGAAGAGGAAAAGAAGAGAAAGAGAGTGAGGGGGAGAAGAAGAAGAAAAAGAAGAAGAAAAAAAAAGAAGAAGAAGGCTTAGGAATTGGAAGGAAAAGAGAAGTCTTCATCTTCTACACCCTAGGTAAGTAAAATTGGTTAAAAGCTTGAATTGGGGTTTTGTGTTCATAGGTTAAAATCTGAAATTAAAGTTGTAATTGATGTTGTAGAACTTGTTTATATGATTCTTGATATGTATATATGTTGTGGTATGAAGATTTTTGTGTAAAATTTGAGTTTTGGGCAATTTTGGAACATGTATTTTTAGGGTTTGATATAAATCCGAAAATTGAATATTTTAGATTCAAATTTGAAGTTTGATTTGGTTGATTTTGGAAGTGAATATGTGTTCCATATGCCTTAGGTGATATGTATATCATGTATGGCAATTTTTGCTTGAATATAGTTGATTTTGGAATTGTTGGGGTATTGAAATTTAGGGGTTTTTAATAAATCCGAAAATAGAAAGTTTGGGTGTATGAATTTGTGGGGTTTTGGAGTTATTTAAGTGTTTATATCTGCTTTATATACCATTGAGATTCTTGGTTTCAAGTTTGGTAAAGATTGGTTGTGAATTGGGAGTTTCACCATTGTTGTGTTCTTGAAGCTTTCAAGAGCTTGAAGAAGATCTTTTGGGTATTTTTGTAAATCTGAAATTGGTTTGAAGTTGGGTATTTTTTTGAGTTTGATAGATGGAATGATGAAGTTAGGATAGGTTTTTGAATGGTAGAAGTGACTTGTAGGTTAGAAATTCATGAAATTTATGATTTTGGGTTGTTTTATGCTTGCCCAAAATGCTGTCAAGAGTTGCTGTCAAATAAAAAACTGCTACTGTTATTTCGATTTTCTGCCCAAACAGTGAGGATTTGGAAAAAATGCCATTTGACGAAAGTTGTGCAGAATTGAATTTTACATGGACTAGCGCGGACAGAATGTGAAAATTTTAAAGATACAGCTACTTATAGATGATTTAAAATTCAGCAACTACTCAAAAATGGTCTTTTAATCAAATTTATTGTATCTTTCCTTCTCTTCTTGAACTAGTGTTTGGCCGGATAGTCTTTCAATTAAATTTTCATATGTTTTCATCCTTGTTGGACTCACTAACATGTAAGTCCACTTCGGCTTGTATGTTAGTAAGTCATCCTCGTAGGAATCCCCGTGGGATTTCCAATGTCGCTTCCGCATTCGTGATTGGTATTACAAGAACAAAACATGGGCTGCTTTAAAAATAATTAGAATTAACTTATGAAATCAATTCTTAAGTTTCATTTTGATTGAAAATTATGCTTATTAGCCTATATATGCGATAGAACCTAATTGTTTAAGATTTCAGGTTCAGAGGCAAGTGGGAGCGCCCCGAAAGAACCGTCGGAGCGAGCGGACTAAATCACTGCACTAATTTTCATAAAGACTTGAGGTGGGTTTTTCTAGAAAACATAATAATGTAGTATGGACATTACTGGTTGAGTTTATATTTTTGTTGAATGAAAATCTTAAGTGAGTTGTATGAAATACATACATTGAGCATGGCACGAATATTATATGTCATGCACGTGCATAGCGAAAGCGATAAAAATCCAAGTAGCGAAACTTGGAAACGGCCAAAAGAGCCGAGCGAAATGGGCCCGGGTGTGTGAGTCATTCCATTTATGAGAATGCATTGCATTAGCGTATATGTTGGTTGAAATAACTTGAATGCGGATTGTGTGTTGACCTGAATGTTTTTATTGCATTATTTTGATTTTCTAGCCGTGAGCCAAGGGTTGCTCACACCCACACAGATTTTCTTGTGCAGGTAAAATGATCTCTTGGGCTGTAGGATTGCACTGCCGTGGGTCTAAGTTCGCTGTGGATGGCCATATAGGAGTAGTACTTTGTTGGAAATGTAATATACAGTCTGGTTTACAACTTTTGTTAGACGTTGTAAAAAAAAAAAAAAAAACAAAAACTTAAACTTTTAAGTTCAGTAGTGTGGATTAGTTTATTTGGGCTGCGTTAGTCGTTGTAAATTATTTGTAATATATTTGGATCTTCAAAATAACTGAGCATGTTTATAAAGCTGTTTAATACAGGTTGGGTTAGCCAAATTTGAGCCGTTATATAGCTGATTTGTTTTAAAACTATTACTCTCAAGATTAATTAATCGTCTTTGCTATTAGTTGAGCTGTTTAGTGGGCGTTCTGACCACGGCGGGTCGGGGCGCCACATCTCTAGTCTCTCTATTCAATCCCTCGAGGTCTCGTTAGTGACGTGTACTCATGTTATCTGGCTTAGGGCCTATTTGGAAAAGCCTAAAATAGGACTTGGTTTAATGTAAGTCCAGTTGTTATTTGGTTCATGTGAGAACTTATTTTGATGAAAGCCTATTTCTTACATAAGAGATCGTGCCCAGTCTAATAAACTCCTTAAAACAGATTTTCTGTCAAATCAGCCTACAATTCGTCCTCACGAGAACCTCATAAAAGAGTGGACTTCATTTTGGATATCCCAAACATGCCCTTATGTTTTATATTGTTATGCAATATTACATATATTACATATTTGTTGTATTACTTAGGGTATGTTTGATAACCCAATTAAGTGGTGAAAATGAAAATTTTCAGCACGTAATATTTTCACTGTGTTTGATAATGTACCACTTAATTGAAAAAGTAGTCAAAAATCCACTGAAAACGTTAAGTGAAATTTTGTTACTGAAAATAATCACTGAATGCAATCTATTTTAGTTCTTAAAACACTGTTTTCAGTATTGCAAATATAAATTACTTAAAAATTTTAGTACTAAAATTCAGCACTTAATTTTCAGTATTTAGTTTTCAGTTTTATCAAACACACCCTTAGTCTACATTACTATTTTGTCAGATATTAGTCTTATATAATTACTGTCATATCATAATTAGTCTTATATAGTTACACTAAATTATTAATTAGTTTTTTATTGGTTTTCTAGTAATCAATTTTAAAATGTAGTTGTATTGAATGGAGCGTTCATGTGGCTAAAGTTGGTGAGTTGTGGTATTGGATGAGAAACGTGGAGTTGTATTTGTAGAAATTATTTCCTCATATCCTCCAATCAAAACCAAGTGAGTCTTATGATATCATATACAAAATCTGGGAAGCATAAACATTACTCGTATGTAGCATAGCATTACACCGTGGTATGTAGTTAGAATAGATATGCATTGATGGTGTTCTTCACGGCTGTGGTAATTTTTTACCAATCACAACGCTGCCAACCTGCCACGATGGTGATGGAGATGCGAAGCACGGTGGTAGTGTAGGTGTGAAAATAGAAAGTTATGTATTTCTGGTATTGGCTTAATATTTATGTAGATTAAGGGTATAATGGTCATTTTATAGAACTAATGGTCAAATAAGAGTTGACTAATAGAAGAACACCATAAAGATTATAATGGCCATTTTATATAAATTACAAAGTTTGCGTAATTTTTGAAAACACAGGGAGGTATTTGTCATGTACCTCAAGGGAGGTCAATCTAATTTACCCTAATTTTTTTTTTTTTTAACAACAAAATTTTAGAAGAAGAAACAAGAGAGCATTTTTGTTCATAAAAAAAAGTTGCTCACCCAAGCGCCTCGTTGCGTGAGCATGTGAGACCCACAACTTTTCGCATTATTTTATGATTTTTTTGGTCATAAAATGGATGGATTCCACGTACTCACCTAATGAGATGCTTAGATGAACAGTAAATTAGCAATTTTTGAGTGAGCAGAAACAAACCATACCCCAAACCCCTATTTACAGAATCCAACCTTAGCCCGAACCCCAATATTATACAGAAACAAACCATAGTTCAAACCCCTATGGCCATACTCCAAACCTCTCCATACAGACAGTTCATTAAACATATTAGCTTTAGCTTATCTGATAAGGAAACAAAGACGATCCAATCTTGTAGGCCAATTTTTCCAACACAAAGATGATCCAAACTACTACTACTACTACTAACTACTAACTACTACTACTACTACTACGACTACTACCACCACTACTACTACGACCACTACTACTACTACCACCACCACTACCACCGCTACTACGACTACTACGACTACTAATACTACGACTACGACGACTACGACTACTACGACGACTACGCAACGTCACCAGTCAGAAACTCCAGTGATCAACAGCTAAGGAGTTCAGGTGAGATTTTCATCTGGGGATGTCCACACATAAGTTTTAATGTAACACTTTATTTCGAAGAAGCCACACCTGTTCCATCATCAAGATAGTAAAGATGGAAAAGTCCTGAGCATCCTTGTGATTGACACCCAAGAGCAAACATGGCATGATGATGGTATTGAATCAATGCTTCAGCCCTTTGCCACTAAGATCCGAGAGATTTAAAAGGCCAACGAGAAGATCTCCAAATAATTATAACCAGTGGGCAGTCAAAGAACAAATGATGGAGAGTTTCTGTGTGGTATCCGCATAAAATGCAAGAAGTGTTTGGTGCTACGAATACAAGGAGGTCACTACACCACCATATGGGTAAATTTGTAGCGGACATATTTTTATGATTTGTAACGGGTGTATCCGTTACTAATTTGTAATGGATATATCCATTTACTTATTTTCTGTAACGGGTGTGTTTATATTTGTAAAATTAATATCACAAAATTGATAAAAAAAATTATTTAATAATAAAATAATTTTGACAAATATAAACCATCGGGCTCTTATCTGTTTTTTCTTAAAAAATCTAGGGTGCTGGTAAGGGCAAGTTCATTTTCTAATTTGGGCACTTTTTTTAGGTAAAAGAAATAAACTTACTGCTTCTTTTAAGGGCACCTCCCATAAATTATATATTTAAAAAGTTTGGGTATTATTATTATTTTTTGCTTTTTAAACAAGGGTTGTGTTGTTATTCAACTGAGTAAGTCTAAATCTCTCTTTCTTATTTCTCCCTAACTTTTGATCTTCTTCTTCTTGCTTTTTAATTCTATGTGAATCTCCTATCATGCACTATTTTAGGGTTTATTATAAACAAGATAAAACGTATGTCTTCAAACCCTCGCTAATATGTAAATTTAACTCTCTGAAATTTTGATTTGTGATTAATTTAGTTTGTACATATGACTGAGAATGAAACATACTACACGAGAAGTAGACTAACTCAACTGCTTGAATATGTGTTTACGTGTAACTGTGAAAAAAACCATTGCAACCACGTTTTGTTTTTATTGTTTTATATATTTTTTTATTGTCATAATTTCAATGAATTCATGAACATGGAGTCTGCTAGCGTCTGATCTCCTTTTGTTTGTGTTAGAATTAGAGTTTGTCTCTTCTCGTTTTGGTTTCGAGCATGTAATCTTTCATATTTGATTTTGTTTGACTTCTAATTGGTTGTATAAGCAGTTGAGATTGATTTTTTTTTAAAAAATTTAATTCAACCACATTTGCTTTTTTATTGTTATTTATATATTTTTTCCAACTAGTTTACTCCGTTTTGCTAGTTAAGTATTATTCTGCCATGTTTTAATTTTTCTTTTTGACTCAATACAATGAATTCCCTACTAGATGATTCTATATATTTTTGTATTAAGCACATGCTGAAAAAAAAAAATTAAAAATAGAAGATGTTGAAAATTATTTGGTACCTTTACTAAATATAATAGAAGACCAGCGTGCAGATATCGATGTAACACCATATAGAATAAAGTCCCTGTAATTTAGAAAGTGTTATTTTAGTCCCTGTAGTTTCATAAGTGTGACAAATAAGTCCAATAAGTCTTTTAATGACAAATAATTTTGTCACTGAAAGTAAAAAAAAATTGTCACAAAAAAGTGTTTTGAATGACTAAAATGATACACTTACGAAACTACATAGACTAAATGAAAATTTCTAAACTACAGTGACCAAATTAACACAAAAGGCAAACTAAGAAAGTATAAAATATAGTTAAACCTTATTTATAAAATATAATATATAGTACAATAAGTGAATTACCTTTACTAAATAAATTAAAAGATAAAAAATTAAATTTTCAACTTAAATTAAGTGTCCTAATTAAAAAATAATGTGCCCTTATCCGCCCAAAAAATGTAAAGGAGAGAAAGGATCCGCCGCCCATCCAACCTCGTCGCCCACCCAACCCCGCCGCCGACCTAAGGCTGCCGCTCGCTCAACGCCTCCGCCGACCTCCTCTTGGTACACCCTTCTTCTTCTTTTACTTTCTTCCTTATTTTTCTTCTTCTGTCTCTTCTTGTAATAAGTTGTCTCTTTATTTTTGTTCTACTTTCAATCAGCAATCAGAAAAGAGATTATTGTTTGTTGCAAACTTGAAACCACATTAGTAATTGAATCAAGTTAGGGTTTTCATTCAAACACCTTGTTTCGGCTGTACCCTAGAAATCAGATTAGGGTTTTCATTCAAAGTTTGGATATATATATATACACCATTGCTTCATTACTCTTGTAAATTGCTACTATACACATGATTTGAAATTGTTGCTATTCAGCATATTTTTGTTCTTGTTATGGGCTCAGGGTATTTTGCGTTGTTGGTCTTTGTTCTTCGGCTTGTAATTCTTGTTTTTTGGTTTTCCTGTTTGGAATAGATGGGGCTGTCTTGTTTTTGTTTTGTAATATTATGTTTGCCTTTGTTCCTTCGTGACATTACATAGTCTTCATTTTTCAGAAATGTAAAAGCATTGATGTTGTAATGTTTCTTGTGGTTTGACTGTGTGTGTTCTTGCTCGAGAATATTTTATTCTAATCTTCCCCAATCAGCCCATAATCAGTTTTGTGACCATTTACTAACCTGATTTAGGTAGTTCTATTATGTTATATAGATGAGAAATGGTATAGATGTGGCTTTTGTCTTCTTAATTAGTTCAATTTAGATTTTTTTTTTTAACTCGCATACCATGACTGTGTTGAGCTCCAAGCAGATCTTGCTGGACAAACAGACCGGTGACCCAACACCATCACATCTCTTGCAAACCACTACAAAGCTCTCGCCGGCGTATAATTTCAATTCCTTTCAAATCTATATCCGATACCCTAGTTTTGATTGCTCAAAAACTATATATATTCAGTGTTTCACTCAATTTGATTCTATGACTCTTCATAGGCTTCGTGCTTGAGCGACTTCAAGAATTTGGAGAGACTCGATCTGGGTTTCAACAATTTGTCTTCGCTTGAGGTAGTTTAATGATTTTTTTTATTTTATTTATTGAAATGTGAAGTTTTGGAGCCTGAAGTTGATTTGATTTGCATAATTTGTCTTTACTCGAGGTAGTGTAATGATTTTGGATTTGAAATGTGAAGTTTTGGAGTTTGAAATTGCATATTTGGTGTTTAATTTTTGGTTATTTTAATTTGGAAATATTAGCTCTCTCTCTCTCTCTCTCTCTCTCTCTCTCTCTCTCTCTCTCTCTCTCTCAAGCACCTTCACAATCCCCACACAATTTAGGGGAGATTCAAAGCAACTCCCTGAAATTGACCCATCTCTGACATTGCTTGTATGAAAACTAGGAGTAATATTATTTTTTTCTATCTCACAAATGATTCAGTTTTTATTCTATTATTCCTTGTTTTACCAAACATCCATTGCATTTTTTGCATTTGTGCTACCCCGCCTTTTATTACCGTATATTATTTTTTACCTTGCCAACATTCTATCGGTTGAAGTATGGCTGGTCTAGTAGTTGCTTTATAAAATTCACATTTTCATTTTTAGTAGTATATAAAGATGACGCCATTTGCAACAAGAACTCCACTTGATCCGCCCTACTATGATATTATGGTTTTAACTCTTCTAGAATTTCGTTGTCCTTATTATGGTAATCAAACGTAGATAAGAGTAGAGTTCACTCCTATCTCTTTACCCTTAATTTTTACTACACCACCATTTGTATTCCTAGTCTTACTTCATTCCTCTTATCATCTCTCCGTTCCAAACATAGTGTAATTGAACTTTTGAAAACACTGTGTAATTGAGCTTTTGAATTCTGGCATTGATAGTAATTAGAGTATACATTGCACAATCTTGGCAACATTGTGAGCATTGTTACTTCTGTAATGGACATTTTTACTGACTTGAAGTTACATTTTTGCTTATTTATTTGATTCAAGATGCTGTCTGCTGTAATAAATATTGCTAATCATTTACTAATTTTGTGCAGCACTATGTTGAGGCCCAGTGTTCCATTGCTTCAAATGACTACAAAGGTTATTCCCCCCTCCCCGTAAGTTTGGGTATATTGATTTCTTCTTAGTTGAATTTTGTGAAAACCATTCAATTGGTGTTTGTTTAAACCAAAATTAGTGTTGTCAATGCATCATGGCAGTCTTTTGCAACAGAAAAAAGCTACCGTATTAAAGAATTGTCTTCCTTTATATTTGTACACAGAGACATACATGCATATGCATACATAGACATTAAAAAGTCCTTTCTACTAGTACATATGTATTATAGATCTATGGTCTCTTTCAGGTGATGAATTCTACACAATCTGATGGTTGATCTCTTCTAGTTATGACTTATGGTACATGAGCAGTTAATGTTTTGAACTCTTGTTATTTGAGGAAGATTGGCTCTAGTTGTGATAAAGGATTAGAATCGCCACTATTTTTATAAGAAGCAAGGTAAATGAAAGAGTGAATAAATAAAAGGCACTTATATTGTTGAACTCAAATGTAGTATATTTTCAAATATATAATGAATAAATTCCCGTTTTGTAACTTAACCATGGATGTACTTTCCATAGCTTACGTTCTTGAATAAGAACATTAGCTTGCATCACCTGTTTGAGTATACGTTTTTTTTTTTTCTACCGTTCTTTACAGATTCCATTTTCTTTTGTTCACAGGTGGTCTGGAACTCTTCACAGAACTTCTACAGCATTTTCCTAGTAACATTCATTTATTACTTGAAATAGCAAAGGTCAGGATCTTTCAATTTCCAATTCGTTTGTTGATTATATATCCATGTTATGGAATCAAGTGGTGTTTGGAATCAAATGCTTTGCCAATTGTACCACATGATGCAGTGGTATGTGGTATCATCGATCACTGACTCAGCATGTGGTACAACTGCTAATAAATTAAGCATCTGAAAGCCAATTTTAAGGTTCGAATTTGGGAAGCATAACATTACTCAAGAGGTATAACAAAGAGAAACAATGGTTCAAAACATGGAAAGATTGAAAAAGAAGTGTATAGTGAATACCCTTTACCATCATGAAGAATAGAGCATAGATTCCCCATTCGTTTGCGATATGTGTATTGCTTCAAGACTAGTTCCTTGCTGTTTATTTGTAGTATATATAATGTTTCAACAAAAACTGAAATTTTTGAGAGAGAGGAAACTATTGACTTGGACCTTTGAGTTCATATATATAGATGGAAAGATAGAGTGTTGGTGGTGATGATATGGAAGAAAAGTAAGAATAAATTGGGAGATTTCAATTTTTTGTTTGTTAATTGATCACTGCTTTCTCCCGAGTTAGGTTGGGTGCTATTGACAATATATAAAGTTTATGTCAAGCTTGAAAATGACCACCCAGAGCAACAAAACTCTGGAAATATTTGTATGTCCTGAAATAAACAAAGAGAGACCAGTTAAATGTTATGCAAAACTTAAACATGACATCAATCTAGCTAGTTTAGTTTTTGAACCAAGCATTTTATGTTTTTGTTTAATTGATTTTGGATCACATGTAAGCATTTATGTTTTTATAAACTCATCGGTAGATGAGTGGATTAATAATTGGATAATTTAGGAATACCAGCCAAGAATTAATGTTGGTTTTTCAACATTTTCTTTGGTGACACCATTAATATATAGCCCTAAGCTATACTTTTCACTTCACTCATATGAAATACTAGTTGAAAGCCCATGCAATGCAACCGGAAATATAAAAAATAAAAGTCATCTTAAACAGAAAATGAAAAATTAAATAAATATTGGAACATGCTAATAAAAGAATCAAAAAGTGAAAACGATAAAACAAAAGAATGATCATACAAATTCTTTTGTTTATTTGCATTTCATGAAAAAATTGGACTCGTCCAAATTTGTTGACCATAAAGTGAGTTAATTATAAAGCATGTACAATCTTCAATACATGTTTCTAACTATATACATGCTTGTGTGTATCTTCAAGATTTAGCCAACTATTTAATTTGACACATATACATACATAGATATGTGTGAGTTTGTTACACGTGTCTCAATATGAAAGGAAGGAGTTTGAATAATTGAAAAAAAGACCTAATTCTTATGGTATATGTGGTTCCTTGTTGTAATGGCCGGGTTAGGTTTGCAGAGTGGTGTTTACTTTGATAATGTCTTTCAAAATAATTAAGTAAAAGGCCATATATACTTGGAGGAAAAGAGGGCGAGCGGGTTGTAGTCCAATTGACATAGTCTTTCTCTTCCTAGTGGGGAGGGAGAGGGTTCGAATCCCCTTAAGGGATTCTAGTTGCTTGTCCGGTTTACCCCCAGTTATTCTTCAGTCAGAATGAGTGGCCCTTGTTGGGCTTTGCTTTTGGCCAGTGTGGGGCTTTGAGGTTGAGTTGGGGCTGGGGTGTGTGCGTGTGTGTGGAGTGTGTGTGTGTATCCAGTCCGAATCCAGGTACGTTAAAAAAAAAATACTTGGAGGAAAAGTGAGGCTTTTGAAGCATATTTGAGTATTCATATATAATGACGTATTGTATTATGTATGCTAAGACGTGTAATTGAGTCATAAATCAAACTGGTATTTGCTTCATATATGCACATGTATTTCTAGTTAGTGTGTGATATTTAACGTTTTCTAAGGTATTGACCCATGTTAGACGTTACATAAATGGTAATAAATTCTCTGTTTGGTGGTACGAATAGAAGGAGGTGATGGAAGAGATATTTCTGGGAAAGAAATACATCTTTTTTGTTATTTGTTTTGCTTAATTAGAAGGAAGTGAAAAAGGAAAGAAGGGAATAGTGTATTTTACTATTTTATCCTTGTGTTGATAAATTCGTGGTTTTTTTTTTTTTTTTTTTTTTTTTTTTTTTTTTTTTGAGCTAAGATAAATTCTGCTTTTATGGAATGATGATAAATTTGTAAAAATGTTAAATTTTACGACGATTTTGTGATATTTCACTAAGCTTTCTAAAACAAATAATCCTAGTGTTTTCAGTGGTTATTTTTTTAAAATATTTTTTTATTATTAGTTTCACTAATAAAACGAATAATCCTTAATATCTTAAGAAGGGATATCTATAAGTGCTTAAATACTTCATGCTAACTGTGTAAGTAAGATGTTAATTTGGATGAAAGTTAGAAAAAATTAAGAATCAAAATGGTATTTCTCAGTTTAAAAGGGATAAATTATTAGAGGGGGCACAAATGTATATAATACAAAATACAAAGGCTAAAAATTTAAATTCAAAATATTGAGAGGGGCCCAGCTGGTAGCATTATGTGATTCGAGCATCACACGTGTCATTTGTTGTCCCCGGTCATTTTATCAGGTGTTTGTGGGCTTTGTATTTGACACTCACCACTACAACAAGGCCCAGTATTGAAGGCCTGTGGCCCATTTCCATTTGTACACTACAAGAAAGGCCCACAACAGCATGACCCATCGTACGGTGCCCAAGTCGTGCTCACTTTCTTAATTTCTACCCCCAATTCTTCAAACTCCATTTCAATCGATCATACATATATATATATATATATACACTTTTCTCTATATCGGAGTGAACCTTAAAGTTCAATCTCCTCTATTAAGAACCATGGTGATGCTCCAAGAAGAAGCAATAGCCTCTGACTCTCCGTTTCAGGTAGCTACTTCCATTTCCACTCTCAGCTGTTTTTATCCGTACTTTCTCTCTCTACCTATCTCTATATCTACTATCTAATAAGAACGCAGCATGTTAAATCCAGCTGCTTCTCAAATTCCAAAGCTGCACGAATTTTATAGACTGCCGACTTTGCCCCCACGAAATTTATGAAGTTTCAAATATGCCCCCTGGTATTATCAGTTGCTTTACAATTACACCCCTTTGCTCTTGTGTTTTTACATTCTGCCCCCCTCGGGCCCCTCCTTATATAAAGAGTTAATTACATTTTACCCCCTATGGTTACGCCCATTTCCACTTTTCCATCTGTGATACAAAAGCGGTCACTTAACCCCATTGTGATTTCGGACTAAAGTGAACTACTAAGATTTCTCTCAAAATAGCCTCACATGGGAAATAAGTGTTAAAATTAGTCTCACATAGGAGAGTTAAAGTGTCCAAATTAACCTTACATAGGCAGTTAATCCCAAAATTAACCCCCTAAAGGGGTTAAACGTTAAAAATTAGCACCATATAGGTGGGTCAAACGGCAGAATGATCTCCACATCTGATTAACCCCAAAATTAACCTCACAATGGGGGGTTAAGTGTTAATATTTTTTGCCAATTTTATAATTTTTATCAGTTTTGTGGGTAATCTTAACATTTTCACTTTAGTCTGAAACCACAGGGGGTTAAGTGTCCACTTTTGAACCACTAGGGATAAAATGTATTTAGCCCATATATATATATATAGATACACACACAGCCCCCCACCTCTTCCTCTCTGAACAACCAGACCTCACAAACCACCACCACAACCTCACAAATTAAAATCAATAGCTTCTACCATGATACTCACCTCTGACCACAACAATCACATTCCACTGCCTTTTGGTTTGGAAAACAAGCAATCATGGGTTTGTTTTTTTCATAGCTAAGGAGTGTTTTTTGTTGTAAGTTTTTTTTCAAATTCCTCTTTGTAAGATGTTGGCCAATTTGGGGTCGTTGAGAATAGAGTTTATTTCCTCTTCTGAAAATAGACAGCATTTTTGTGTGTTCATAAAATTAGGGTGGAGCTATTCTTATTACCTTTTTTGCTATTTACACCAATTTTTCTTTGTTTACTAGTTTGTAAACATTAAAATAATTTACTTTTCTAGAAACAACAATGCTAGGGGCACAAACAAATTTCACAAACACTTACACCCATAGTCTATCTCTCTCCTGGGTGGCACTGTGGGGTCTACTAAAATTATCCTAACCCCACAGTGCCACCCAGGAGAGAGATAGACTGTGGGTGTAAGTGTTTGTGAGATTTGTTTGTGCCCCAAATATTACCCTTCTAGAAAATTATGCTATTTTGAATATGCCCAAAAGACCCTTTAAAAGCCAATTAGGGAATGGTACTACAAAGTTTTTGGTATGATTTACTCTTCTCTATTGTAGCATCAATTTTTTATTTTTTATTTTAATTTTTTATGAATCATTTTTTGGGTTAATTTATTGTTTGTTCTTGTTTTTTCTTAATTTTCATGACTCAAGTTATGCCCTAAATAAGATTCATATGCCCTAAACCACTAATGTTTGTAGAGAAAAAGACATTGATTGGCTTTTAAAGAGTGTGATTTTCTAGGAGAATAAATGATTTTAGTGTTTACAAACTATTAAAATAAAGGAAAAAGTGGTGTAAATAACAAAAAAGGTAGTGGGAATAGCGACACCCTAAAATAATTGTGTTGATAAAATAATGGTAAAATGAGGATAATATGGGACACGTGTCAAGATGGTGGCCATGGGTGAGCAAAGGATGAGCAAAATTGGGTAACCAAAAATGCTCTCTTGACTGTTCAAAATAAAATAAAAAAAAAAAAAAAAGGCTCTTTTGAAAATAGGCTCTTAAACAGAATAACATACAAAATTATTTAGTTAAACCTCAATTATAGTTGAGTTGAGTTGACTCGAACATGTAGATTCTTACATATTGCATTTTTATGTTAGTAGTTTGTTAGTTTTTTCGATCTGCATCTATCATATTTGAATCATTTAGAAGTTCTTTTGTAAAATGTCAAATAAGTTTGTTGATCACAGATTATGTTAAGATTGTAAAAAAATATATCTCACAAGTCACAAGTAAAAATTAATAGATACATCAAACTGAATACAATCATATGTCCCGTGCATCGCACGGGCTTCAAAACTAGTATATGTATAAGTTTGTATGTGTTTGTATATGTTTGTGTGTGTGATTGTAATTTTTTTTTGTCCAGTTCCTTATTTGAGCAGTACAGGTTATGCGATTAGTTGTATTCCACAATGTTCGTGTCTTTAGTCTAGGGCACCTAAAGATTAGTTTAAGGAAACAAACATTGCTGGGATAACTGCTAAAGTTTAGAACTTTTTGGCCGAAGTTTAGTCGCTAATTCAGGAAAATGTGTGTAATTTTATTGTAGAAATCCACAACCATGTAGAAAAGGGAATTATTTGTTGATGACATTAAGGTGTGGTGTCACTTTAGATTACATATATAGAAGTTGCTATTTAAACTCAAATTCTGTTACAGATTTGTGTAATCAAATGTATGAGGTCTATAACTTTTTTTTTTGATAACCGAGGGTGTCCGGTCCAGCTTGCGCGCACCTCGACTAATTGCACGAGTTCAGGTCGTCCGGGTGAATCACCTATGGCCATTTCCAAGAGGATTCGAACACAAGACCTAAGGGAGTACCCCCTAGGCGCCTACCGCTCAGCCACTTGGTCATGGTTCTGAGGTCTATGACTTGATTTTGAAAGATTCATCTTAGGGTATCTCCAATGCTAATGCTATTTTCTTCATGCTAAACCTATATTTTGGCATTTAAATGCTATATTTTAGCATGAGTGCTCCAATGGTACATGCCAAAAGAAATGCTATTCCTTCGTTTGTTTTGAAAAAAGTTTAATTATTGCAATGTTGGGGTGCCAAATTTTAGCATAACCCTCCAAAAACACTTCTCCAATGGTGCGCCAAAGGTCAGACGCCAAATTTGGCATAGGATATAGGATTGCTATAATTTGGCATGACCTTCGGCACACCATCGGAGAAGGATTTTTTCAGTTTATGCTTTAATTTGACCATAGCATGAGGTTTAGCATGTGCATTGGAGATGGTCTTGTGGGTGGGCAACCTCATGATCATCTTTGATTTCAATAATGGATTAAAGGAACTTTCTTTTTTGGCTATATGTTTGATAAAGCTTCTGTGTAAAACATGCTCATCGAACTGTTTAGTAAAAGATACAACTAATTTCTCATTGTTTTACCGTGGAACTGAAATTATAAAAATGCCTGTCAGCATCATATCATCCCTAGAAGCGTACTTTGAAGATACGCAAATAACCTGCTAACCCTTCTTTTTGGGTATTTGATTTAATCAACTATGGAGGTTTCTATCCCATAACAGTAGTTTTGATATTCTTTTTCCCACAAACTTGTAGAGATCATTGGACTTTACAACATTTGTTCAAGCTTTTAATGGTTTCACCTTCCACTAATGTTTTGATGCACAGTTAATTAAGGTCTTTTGTTTTTTTGGACCAAATCTTCGGCAGGAAAGATTATTAAAGCCAGATTTTAATAGTTTCACAATCTTCTTCGAAAATACAGTGGGCTGTGGCTCAGATTTCCTGTCAGCTGGACAAGTCTACCATGGTAAGTTTGAGCGACTAGGCATATGAAAGAGTTAAATGTTTCTATTTTCTTTGTTTCAGTCTCTTCTTCACTTAGAAGTCTATGAGAATTCATTTCACATATCTAAGGGGTTTTTTTTTTTTTTTTTTCTACTTCCAGTAGGTGGGTAGCTAGAAACTTTATGTTTACGTTTAGTTCATATTGTGCATTGATCCGTTTTTGGTGCGAAATGGTGATCTTTACCAAATGTTGTTGCATTATTTTTATTTTCTCAGACTAGAAGAGAACCTCCCAAACTCCCTTGCAAAATGGAAGCAGCAGTAGACAAAATCAGCAACTTACCGGGCCATGTTACGGACAAAATTTTGTCACATATGCCTCTTAGGGATGCAGTTAGGACAAGTGTTTTGTCAAGCAAATGGAGGTACAGATGGGCTACCATTCCATATCTTGTATTTGATAATCAATGTGTCTTGGTTTCTCCTCCTGATCAACCATTCATTAAGAATAAGCTTGTGAATGTTGTGGATCATGTCCTTCTACTTCATACTGCCCCAATACAGAAGTTTAAGCTTTCGCATCGAGATCTTCAGGGTGTCAGTGACATTGATCGATGGATTCTTTATTTATCAAGAGGCTCCGTGAAAGAATTCATACTTGAAATATGGAAGGGCCATCGCTACAAGCTACCTTCTGCCGCATATTCTTGCCAAAAACTAATTCATTTAGAGCTATTTAATTGTTTGTTAAAACCTCCCCTAACATTTAATGGCTTCAGAAGCTTGAAGAGCCTTGATCTTCAGCACATCACCATGGACCAAGATGTATTCGAATATCTAGTATCTAGTTGCCCTTTGCTCGAGAGATTGACGCTCATGAACTTTGATGGTTTTACCCGTCTTAACATTAATGCTCCAAATCTCCAATTCTTTGATATTGGAGGTGTTTTTGAAGATGTTAATTTTGTAAATACTAATCGACTAGCTATCGTATCGATTGGTTTGTATGTGAATGACGGACATGATCGAATCCCGACTCTTGACAATAGTAGCAATTTGATCAAGTTTTTTGCGCATCTACCTTGTATTCAAAGGCTCGAGGTGCAGAGTTATTTTTTAAAGGTAATGGCCCCCACTCTTATCATTTATGGCCTTATGCGTCTTTGTCTCATTCAGATTGATGCATTTCCAATAGTTTTTAAAATCCCCTTCATCCCCACTTCCTGAAGTAATGGAATCCTTTGATACACATGAAAGACCATGTGTTTGTGTTTTCTCTACATTACTCGGTTATCTAACGGATAGTACACTTTTTAATGGGGATGTTTAAATATCTCCATATTCATCTCATCTCTTGGTTTCTGAATCTTCTATTCTTATTCCCAGTATTTGGCTGATGGAAATGTGCCAGGAAGGCTGCCGACTCCATGCATTGAGTTGAATTACCTTTCTATACGCATGAACTTCAATGATATGGATGAAGTTTTGGGGGCGCTCTGCCTTCTTAGAAGTTCGCCTAACCTACAAGAGCTTGAGATGTTGGTGAGATTTTGCTCTGCACATATTAGGAAATTACTTAAATTGGCATTATGCTTCATTCAGTTTGTATTTCATACGTTATGTTGGTACTCCATATCTCAAGAAAAATGCCATGTCAAATTGGAAGCCGTCAATTGCTAGGAACTCCCTTTGTTTTTGGTTTTTGGTTTTTTTTTTTGTTTTCCTGAATAATTTAAAAAATTTAACCATTTGTAGGCTCGTCCTGAAGAACAGACCATTGTAGGAACTGACGCAAGCTTTTATGAAGACGATTACCGGAATTACCTTTTCAACCAACTACGGCTGGTTAAAATAGTTGAAATCTCTGGTGTGAGACGGGAAATGGATTTCATCAATTTTCTGCTTGCAAATTCACCGGTGCTTGAAAGGATGACAGTTAAGCCTGCTTCGATTGATGGAGGTTGGGAGTTGCTAAAGGAGTTGGTGCGGTTTCGACGAGCTTCAGTGCAAGCAGAAATCATTTACTTGGAGCCATAATCCCTGAATATTGCTACACTTACCGAACACAACCGAGAGAGTGCACCGAAAGTGAGGTGGACCCCACAAACAGTAATGAAATGAATGACACTCAAACAAGCAAAGTGTTTCAAATGGTGGGGTCCACCTCACTTTCGGTGCACTCTCTCGGTTGTGTTCGGTAAGTGTAGCAATATTCAGTCCATAATCCCTTGGCCTTTTTCTGTAAAGTTTTTGAACATGGTAGTGATCTTCTCAAGGTTCTCTACAATGCTTGTGTTGTATATACCAATGCTCTTAATGGAGTTGGTTGGACTAAGAGTGCTTTTGGAGTGTTCGCTTTGAACGACTTCTTACTTATTAATTTGTATTCTGCTGTGTTTGGAATGGAAGTACACTTTTTTTTTTTTGGTGGAAGTAGGGGATCAACGTTGATAACTTCATACACTGAGAAAATTTGAGAGAAAATTTGGAAGAGGGGTAGAGATAAAGATGGAAACATCATAGACTGAGAGTAATGAACAGCACTTCAGTGCAGTTCGTGTTGTTCTCACACATTAGTGGGTTCTAGTGTTAAGAAATTGTTTTTAATTTTTGGTCCCACTTTTATGAGAGAAACAACATGAACTGCATGTATGGAATTGCACTGAAGTGCTGTTCGAGAGTAATATGTTAAAAAAGTTGAGGAGCATGGAATTATGTCAACCCAAACTCATGCCTTCATATCACCTTCTGCAACTTTAAAGAGTAAGCAAATGAGACAAGCTGAAAATGAAGATTTGTTGAAAATATAAAAATTGTATTTAGAATTAATCTTGCAAGTTGAAAATGAAGAGGATGATGTAATTACAACGAAAATTCATTCGTGAAATGTCATTCCAAACATACCCTTATCTTCATCTTCAACTTATTTTGTAGATGTAATTTTTCATTCAAATTTTCTTTAAAAAATAAATGATATTTACTTCTTCTTAAGTCAGAGATGAAATTTTGCTTTAAGGGCACGAGTTGATGATTGTCAGAGACAAGCTCTTTCTTTTTTCTTTTTCTTTTCTTTTTTGGCATCTAAGGTGAATATCTCATACAATATCATGTAGGAATTTCCAATTCAAGAATTTTTTGCTTTTTTTTTCCCCCCCCTTTATCCATATTTTAAGTAAATCAATATTTTACACACGTATCATTGTTGGTACTAGATAATACCCCACTATGGTCCATAGTTAAGTGGCACAAGAAGCTGGTACCCACAGGTCCACCTTATAGCCACTTAATTTACTTACCCCTCGTGGCAAAGAATGTTCTTCACGGCACAAGCCTACCCAAGCACGATTGTTGCTGGTAAAGAATCTCGCGATATACCAGCTACCCTTTAAGATGAGCCTGATCAACCTTGGCTCAAAGGAATGGTGTGGGTGCAATACTCCCATAAGGTTGAACTGCTCAGCACCTCCCTTAAATAATTAAGACTGATTGTCACTATGTGTATGGTCACGAACGAAATATACTTATACTATTATACACACACACACACTATATATATACATGTGTCACACCCCGACCCGCTACGGGCAGATCATGGCATGTGACAACACCACAAAGACACGCTCCCAAAGATTAATGCTCAAAACAAGATTAAAACTCCCGTTTATCCTTTTACAAATCCATTTGTAAGTAATTAACCATAAGGGTATGTAACACCCGTACCCGGAGAACGGGTTAATTATTTGTGTTAATATGCATTAATTAGTAAAATTAGTGTATAAACAGATTAAGGGGAGGCTTGGACTCGCCCATGTAAAAAAAGTGTTCAGAGAGGGACACTAGTTGGAAAAGTTCCCAGTGAGGTGGGACAGGTATTGAAATGGAACCCAGCGAAGGGTAAAATGGTAATTTGCATTTTTAATGATTAAATGCATTTTATGTGTTTACATGAATATGTGTTTACATGCTTTCATATTACATGTTGATATATGTGTAGTGTTGGTGTTATAAGGGTATAAATGAAAAAGATTTAAAATTAGTAGGTGCGGTAGCAATTTCACAAAATATGTGGGACCCACATTGGGACCCATACGGAACTTAGACAAACACTCATTAAATAATTGGGTAGTTAATGGAATGTTTGGGGGATTCCATAATAAGAACTTAAGAAATTCCGGGGGTGTAAATGGGAAAAGGGCAAAATATTGCCAACACACCTTGCATGTGTGTGTATGTGGCATAAGAGAGTTAATCTCTCATTTCTACAGCAGAAAAATCAAAAGAAAACAAGAGAGAGCCGAGAGAGAAGACGGAGCTCGAGACGCCGACGCCGTAATTCCGCCGTTTCGTCGCCGCCGTTCGCCGGATTTACGATCCGAGACCACTTTTGGACTCGTGGAGGTGAGATGAACGTTTCTATACCTTTAATTTACGTTTAAATTGCTAGATTTTAGTAGCTCGTACTTAACGGTGAGACGTCGTCTACCGAATTCTTGTAGGATTCTTGTTGGGGTAGAAATTGAGGTTCAATTTGGTGAAATTCAGCACTTCTCTAGCTTAATCTTGGGTAAAATCTGTGTATAAGGTGAGTTTTCTAGCTTAAAGATGATTGTGTTTAATATGTTCAAGGCTTTAAGTGATTTTAGAAATGTTAATTCATGTTTAGAAGTAATTATATTGTTGGGTTGTGAATTTTATATCAATTGCAAGAGAATTATGTGTTGATACATGTATATGTGCTTATATGTCTATTTGGTAGTCAATGAGCACCGGGGAAATGGTTCATTGTTGGGAGTAATAAGGGTGGTGAAGAGGAAGAATCCGATAAATACGGAAGTCCAAGGAATAGAAGTGGCCACGGGACCAAGGGAGGTCTTCGGGTCTGAATGAACCATATAACCGGTGACTCGGCGACTACGGTTGTGTTTTTATGTGTTAATTATAACATTGCACGTGTTAAACATTCAGTCATGTTTAGAATTCTCACTAAGCAAATTGCTTAAGAAAACCGTTTTCCTATTTCTGTTGTGGTACATAACAACCACCGCAGGTTCGGAGCAAGGCTCGGAGAGGAGGTGAAATGAGTTTGGATCGGGGCAGGGCTAGGACTTATGTGCATGTGTTTACCATCGAGTAATATGATGTAAATTATGGTTTTGGACTTGTGGTACTTAAGTTATAATGTCTATAGTGATAGGAGTTGGAGTTAAATCTTGTGAAACCTATGTAATTCCTTTTGTTAAAACTATGGATTTTGGTATGCGAGTGGAGTTGGGCTATTCCGGCAAGTCCGGGTGTATGTCGCAACTATTTTGGGCAAGTTTTGGTTGTAACTAAGTCGTATGTAAAGCTTTTGAATTATTTCTGTTAAAATTCCATGTTTATGCGAGTTAAGCCAAGATTTGGGCTTTAATGTCTTATTTGTTTCAATTGAGCTTGGGTACAAGTTTCAAGTACTTGGAAGTACCCCAATGTGTATTAGGTTTTTGTTCAAGAAGTTTTATAAGCCTTTCAAAAGTGTTGGAGTGAGTTTTAGTTTCAAAACTTTATGTAAACAGGTTGAAAGTTGCTGCTGCAGAAAAGGTTCTGCAGAGGGGCTTTCGACCGGTCGAAGGAACCCATTCGACCGGTCGAACAACCCTCTGCCAGCCCTTTGATTCTAATTGTTCCTATGTTTTGTTTTAACTTATAAAAGGCCAAGAGGGTACCTTTGGGGTCCCATTGACCTATAGAAACTTTACTTTTAGTTCCAAAGGTTGATAAGTATTTTTCGCGGAATTTCTTAATCAACACAAGTTATACTAGTGTTCTTTGGCTCAAACTTGTTTAAACAAAGCTTCAAACTCTCCCTCAAAAATGTTTTCATGTATATGCTAGTTCTTAGAATGAACTTGAGTTAGTTTCTTGTTAAAATTCAGTTGGAATAAATTGAAATCTTCCAACGGTTGCGTGGTTTGATGAGTTTTCGATGCTTTTGTGCACTTTTCGGTAGTTCTAAGTTGGTTGGGAAGTAGCCCCAAGTGACTAGTGTGTTTGGGGACTTCTTAGAATGTTAAATGGGGGAAAATATGGTTCAGAGGGTATCTGGACCGGTCGAATTGACCCGCTCGACCGGTCGAATGCCCCTCTGCACAAGACAGTGATTTCAAAGGTATTTTCCGTCGCCTTTTACGGAAACGGGCATAACTCTTTGTAGAAAATTCGAATTCATGCGCCGTTTTTTGCATTGGAACCGGGACTCAAAGAGATATCTTTTGATGTAAAATTTTGTCATATTTTATTAATGACCATTTTGCCCTTGGGCTATTTTA
Source organism: Hydrangea macrophylla (assembly GCA_033977485.1). NCBI lineage: Eukaryota > Viridiplantae > Streptophyta > Magnoliopsida > Cornales > Hydrangeaceae > Hydrangea > Hydrangea macrophylla. The sequence goes on along the minus strand of CM066998.1, from coordinate 87,905,943 downwards.
TCTCAGCATAGTAGTTTTAAGCTACTTCAAATCATGTTTTTCCTTAATAACTAACATGGTTCTTGCTTATTAGTGTATTTTGGGTGTGTATAGTCTTGTTACACGTGTCCTAATCCGTGGGGGCGGGTTGGGGGTGTGACAATTTTTGGTATCAGAGCAATAGTTTAGAGCCTTTGGGGACGAGAGACGTATACGACGTGTAGTGTGCACACAACGACACGTAGTTGCATAAGCATGCATACACGTTTACTTAGCATGTTTTAATGTTGATAAGTATGCCATGTGTTTATTTAAAAGTAACGTGCATGTGTGTACTATATGTGGGTGCCAGGCATAATGTCTGGAGGTGACACCTCAAATCGAATGGAACGAGTTGAAAGAGCAATCGAAGGGTTGGTACGAGTAGCAGAAACTCATGTGATCGAAGAAAGACCGGTACAACCGAATCCAAATCCAAGGGAGGAAACTGTTACTATTTCGAAATTTCATAAACAGAAGCCAACAATATTCCGTGGGGAAGCCGATCCAATGAAGGCAAACTTTTGGATTTCTGATATGGAGAAGATCTTCAGGGTATTACCGTGTACAGAGGAGCAGAAAGTTCTATTTGCCGCTGACACATTAAAAGATGAGGCACAATATTGGTGGCGAACTAAGCTGGGTCCGAGTCAACCGACTACATGGGATCATTTTCTGGAAATATTTAACGAACAATACTTTCCAGAATCGTTTGGAGATCAAAAGGCTCAAGAATTCATGGAGTTGGTACAAGGGGGAAAGTCAGTCCGGGAGTACTCCACGCAATTTACGAGTTTGGCAAGGTTTGCTGGGGACATTGTAACAACCGAGAAAGTGAAAGCAAGGAAGTTTGTAGCGGGACTTCGAGGTGACATCCGAGGACGAGTGACCGTATTCCGTCCAGAGACTTATGCTAAGGCATTGGACATTGCTTCTATTGCTGAGAGAGACCTTGGTTATACTTCAAACATGCCACCACCACCGAGTCAACAAAGTAAACGACCGGGATCAAGTCAGTTCAGTGGTCAGGGGAGTGTAAAAAGACAGAGTTTAGGAGGATCATCAGCTAGTATCGGTAGTGGTTCCGGTGGAAATAAACCGAGGTGTCAGACTTGTCAGAAATTTCATTGGGGCCGGTGTAATCAACTTCCAAACCCAATCATTTGCAATAGTTGCCGACAACCGGGACACATCGCCAAGAACTGTCCAAATCAGAATATAGATATGAGAGGTCGATGCTTCACTTGTAAGGAATTGGGACATCAATCTAAGGATTGTCCTACTAGACGCCAAGGAGCTTCAGGTTCAGGTTCTTCTGCGGCCAGCGCTATCACACCAAGGACTACTCAACCTCCGAGGAGGGAGCAACGAGAGGCAAGATCATTCCAACTCAGGCCGGGAGAGACCGCTTCTGCCGATACCGTTGTTTCAGGTATGGTTCCCATTTGCTCACATCTAGCAAATGTACTTATAGATTCGGGATCCACACACTCATTCGTGTCACACCACTTTGCTAGGAATTTAGATAAGCCATTAGAGTTCCTAAACTATGATTTATCTGTCGCGATACCATTGGGGGCTCCGTTAGTTAGTTCGGGTGTGTTTAGAAAGTGTGAGATTAATGTGAATGGTAAAGAGTTAACTGTTGATTTGGTACCGTTAGTAATTCAGCACTTCGATGTTATATTGGGTATGGATTGGTTAGCAGCTAATCATGCTAATATTGATTGTAACACTAAAGGAGTAGCATTCCGTATTCCGAATCAAGATGAGTTTTATTTTCAAGGTAAGGGTGTTGTATCACCACCGTATATCGTATCCGCTATTGAAGCATGTCGATTATTGAAGAAAGGTTGTCAAGGGTTCTTGTGTAGCATTCTTGATACTAGAGGTCCCGATTTAAAACTTGAAGATATTCCGGTAGTTAGAGAATTTTCAGATGTATTTCCAGAGGAGTTACCTAGTGTATTGATTGATCGAGAAATTGAATTTGGTATTGATGTTATGCCGGGAACCCAACCAATTTCACGAGCACCGTATCGAATGGCGCCAGTTGAGTTGAAGGAGTTAAAGATCCAATTGCAAGAATTGCTAGACAAGGGTTTTATTCGGCCAAGTGTGTCTCCGTAGGGTGCACCGGTATTATTTGTGAAGAAGAAGGATGGTACAATGCGAATGTGCATTGATTACCGGGAGATCAACAAAGTAACAATCAAGAACAAGTACCCGTTGCCACGTATTGACGACTTATTCGATCAACTTCAAGGGGCTCAGGTATTTTCGAAGGTAGACTTGAGATCGGGATACCACCAATTGAAAGTTAAAGCAGAGGATGTAGAGAAGACTGCCTTTAGGACCCGCTACGGGCACTATGAATTTCTAGTGATGCCGTTTGGGGTTACTAATGCGCCTGCCGCCTTCATGGATTTGATGAACCAGGTATTCAAATCGTACTTGGATGAGTTCGTGATAGTATTTATTGATGACATCCTTATTTATTCCAAGAGTCCGGAGGAGCATGAACAACACCTGAGGTTGGTTTTACAACGACTTCGGGAAAAGCAATTATTTGGAAAGTTAAAGAAAAGTGAGTTTTGGTTGACAAGTGTCACGTTTTTAGGACACGTGATCTCTAAAGAAGGTATTTCTGTAGACCCACAGAAGATTGAAGCTGTTATGAATTGGTCGAGACCGACAAATGTGTCCGAAATTCGAAGTTTCTTGGGGTTAGCCGGATATTACAGAAGGTTTGTTAAAGACTTTTCTAGAATTGCAACGCCAATGACGAGGTTGATGAGAAAGGATGTACCGTTTGAGTGGAACAAGGAATGTGAAGATTGTTTTGTAGCATTGAAGAAAAAGTTGACTACGGCACCAATACTTTCGATTCCAACAAGCACTGGAAATTTCAGAATTTACAGTGATGCTTCTCACCAAGGCTTGGGATGTGTTTTGACACAAGATGACAAGGTAATAGCATATGCTTCAAGACAGTTGAGATCTCACGAAAAGAACTACCCGACACATGACTTGGAGTTAGCTGCGGTAATCTTCGCTTTGAAGATTTGGAGACATTATTTATACGGGGAAACTTGTGAAATCTTCACCGATCACAAAAGTCTGAAATATCTATTCACTCAGAGAGATCTTAATATGCGACAAAGAAGGTGGTTGGAACTTATGAAAGATTATGACTTGAAAATTCAAATCACCCGGGAAAAGCAAATGTGGTTGCCGATGCATTGAGCCGAAAGTCGTCGGAAAACTTAGCTTATGCCTTAACAACGCAAGAAGAGCTGGTGAAAGAATTTGAACAATTAGAACTTGAAGTAATTCCTAGAGTCAATGGTGGTTTAATGGCTGCGATCGTGGCACAGCCGAGTTTAATTGATGAAATCAAGACTAATCAACTTCTAGATCCAGAATTCAAGAAGATTGTGGATGAATTACCAGAGGGGAGAAGGCCAGAATTTAGTTTCCAAGATGGTGTTCTGAAATACATTAATCGGTTATGTGTTCCTAAAGTTGGCAATTTGAGAGACAAAGTTATGGAAGAAGCTCATAATACAAGATATTCCGTGCATCCGGGAAGTACGAAAATGTACCGAGATTTGCGAGAAATTTACTGGTGGAGTGGTATGAAAAGAGAGGTCGCAGAATTTGTGTCCAAATGTATGACATGCCAAAAAGTGAAACTGGAACACCAACGACCTGGGGGAGAATTACATCCGCTAGAGATACCGGAGTGGAAGTGGGAGCATATCACGATGGATTTTGTATCGGGATTTCCAAAATCTCAAAAGTCGAACGATAGTATTTGGGTCATTGTTGACCGGTTGACTAAGTCAGCCCATTTCTTACCTATCAAAACCAAGGATCCATCAAAACTTGCAGAGATTTATATTAGAGAAATTATACGGCTTCATGGAGCACCGGTGTCGATAGTGTCAGATCGTGACACTCGGTTCGTGTCAAGATTTTGGGAGAGTTTACAGAGGGCTATGGGGACAGCTTTACATTTTAGTACTGCATTTCATCCCCAGACCGATGGTCAATCCGAACGAGTGATTCAAATTCTAGAAGACATGTTAAGGGTATGTGTTATGGATTTCAAGGCCGATTGGGAGACCCATTTGCCTTTAATCGAGTTCTCTTACAATAACAGTTTCCAAACCAGCATTGGAATGGCGCCTTACGAGGCATTGTACGGTAGAAAGTGTAGATCGCCGGTGTGTTGGATGGACAGAAGTTGGAGAGAAACAACTTTTGGGACCAGAGATAGTGCAAATTACTACTGACAAGATCAAATTAATTAAACAGCGATTACAAACGGCTCAGAGTCGTTATAAAAGCTATGCGGATACGGGTAGAAGACCGTTGGAGTTCGAGGTGGGTGACTATGTGTTTTTGAAAGTATCACCTTCAAAAGCCCTAGCACGATTTGGTAAGCGAGGTAAGCTCAGCCCGAGGTATGTTGGGCCATATTTGATTCTTAACCGGGTGGGACCGTTAGCTTATCGGTTGGAATTACCACAAGAATTGGCGAATGTTCATAACGTATTCCACGTATCGATGCTTCGACGTTATGTGCCGGATTCAAAACATGTTATCATTCCAGAACCATTGGAGATTCGAGAAGATTTGACTTACGTAGAGCATCCAGTACAAATCCTTGATAGGAAGGATCAAGTGTTGAGGACTAAAGTGATTCCCTTGGTGATGGTTCAATGGCGAAGCCATTCAGTGGAAGAGGCTACTTGGGAGCGGGAGGATGAGATCCGAGCCAAGTACCCGCATCTCTTCAATTCTTGAGGTAAGAGTAAGTTTGGGGACCAAACTCCCTTTTAGGGAGGGAGAAATGTAACACCCGTACCCGGAGAACGAGTTAATTATTTGTGTTAATATGCATTAATTAGTAAAATTAGTGTATAAACAGATTAAGGGGAGGCTTGGACTCGCCCATGTAAAAAAAGTGTTCAGAGAGGGACACTAGTTGGAAAAGTCCCCAGTGAGGTGGGACAGGTATTGAAATGGAACCCAGCGAAGGGTAAAATGGTAATTTGCATTTTTAATGATTAAATGCATTTTATGTGTTTACATGAATATGTGTTTACATGCTTTCATATTACATGTTGATATATGTGTAGTGTTGGTGTTATAAGGGTATAAATGAAAAAGATTTAAAATTAGTAGGTGCGGTAGCAATTTCACAAAATATGTGGGACCCACATTGGGACCCATACGGAACTTAGACAAACACTCATTAAATAATTGGGTAGTTAATGGAATGTTTGGGGGATTCCATAATAAGAACTTAAGAAATTCCGGGGGTGTAAATGGGAAAAGGGCAAAATATTGCCAACACACCTTGCATGTGTGTGTATGTGGCATAAGAGAGTTAATCTCTCATTTCTACAGCAGAAAAATCAAAAGAAAACAAGAGAGAGCCGAGAGAGAAGACGGAGCTCGAGACGCCGACGCCGTAATTCCGCCGTTTCGTCGCCGCCGTTCGCCGGATTTACGATCCGAGACCACTTTTGGACTCGTGGAGGTGAGATGAACGTTTCTATACCTTTAATTTACGTTTAAATTGCTAGATTTTAGTAGCTCGTACTTAACGGTGAGACGTCGTCTACCGAATTCTTGTAGGATTCTTGTTGGGGTAGAAATTGAGGTTCAATTTGGTGAAATTCAGCACTTCTCTAGCTTAATCTTGGGTAAAATCTGTGTATAAGGTGAGTTTTCTAGCTTAAAGATGATTGTGTTTAATATGTTCAAGGCTTTAAGTGATTTTAGAAATGTTAATTCATGTTTAGAAGTAATTATATTGTTGGGTTGTGAATTTTATATCAATTGCAAGAGAATTATGTGTTGATACATGTATATGTGCTTATATGTCTATTTGGTAGTCAATGAGCACCGGGGAAATGGTTCATTGTTGGGAGTAATAAGGGTGGTGAAGAGGAAGAATCCGATAAATACGGAAGTCCAAGGAATAGAAGTGGCCACGGGACCAAGGGAGGTCTTCGGGTCTGAATGAACCATATAACCGGTGACTCGGCGACTACGGTTGTGTTTTTATGTGTTAATTATAACATTGCACGTGTTAAACATTCAGTCATGTTTAGAATTCTCACTAAGCAAATTGCTTAAGAAAACCGTTTTCCTATTTCTGTTGTGGTACATAACAACCACCGCAGGTTCGGAGCAAGGCTCGGAGAGGAGGTGAAATGAGTTTGGATCGGGGCAGGGCTAGGACTTATGTGCATGTGTTTACCATCGAGTAATATGATGTAAATTATGGTTTTGGACTTGTGGTACTTAAGTTATAATGTCTATAGTGATAGGAGTTGGAGTTAAATCTTGTGAAACCTATGTAATTCCTTTTGTTAAAACTATGGATTTTGGTATGCGAGTGGAGTTGGGCTATTCCGGCAAGTCCGGGTGTATGTCGCAACTATTTTGGGCAAGTTTTGGTTGTAACTAAGTCGTATGTAAAGCTTTTGAATTATTTCTGTTAAAATTCCATGTTTATGCGAGTTAAGCCAAGATTTGGGCTTTAATGTCTTATTTGTTTCAATTGAGCTTGGGTACAAGTTTCAAGTACTTGGAAGTACCCCAATGTGTATTAGGTTTTTGTTCAAGAAGTTTTATAAGCCTTTCAAAAGTGTTGGAGTGAGTTTTAGTTTCAAAACTTTATGTAAACAGGTTGAAAGTTGCTGCTGCAGAAAAGGTTCTGCAGAGGGGCTTTCGACCGGTCGAAGGAACCCATTCGACCGGTCGAACAACCCTCTGCCAGCCCTTTGATTCTAATTGTTCCTATGTTTTGTTTTAACTTATAAAAGGCCAAGAGGGTACCTTTGGGGTCCCATTGACCTATAGAAACTTTACTTTTAGTTCCAAAGGTTGATAAGTATTTTTCGCGGAATTTCTTAATCAACACAAGTTATACTAGTGTTCTTTGGCTCAAACTTGTTTAAACAAAGCTTCAAACTCTCCCTCAAAAATGTTTTCATGTATATGCTAGTTCTTAGAATGAACTTGAGTTAGTTTCTTGTTAAAATTCAGTTGGAATAAATTGAAATCTTCCAACGGTTGCGTGGTTTGATGAGTTTTCGATGCTTTTGTGCACTTTTCGGTAGTTCTAAGTTGGTTGGGAAGTAGCCCCAAGTGACTAGTGTGTTTGGGGACTTCTTAGAATGTTAAATGGGGGAAAATATGGTTCAGAGGGTATCTGGACCGGTCGAATTGACCCGCTCGACCGGTCGAATGCCCCTCTGCACAAGACAGTGATTTCAAAGGTATTTTCCGTCGCCTTTTACGGAAACGGGCATAACTCTTTGTAGAAAATTCGAATTCATGCGCCGTTTTTTGCATTGGAACCGGGACTCAAAGAGATATCTTTTGATGTAAAATTTTGTCATATTTTATTAATGACCATTTTGCCCTTGGGCTATTTTATCTCAGCATAGTAGTTTTAAGCTACTTCAAATCATGTTTTTCCTTAATAACTAACATGGTTCTTGCTTATTAGTGTATTTTGGGTGTGTATAGTCTTGTTACACGTGTCCTAATCCGTGGGGGCGGGTTGGGGGTGTGACAATTTTTGGTATCAGAGCAATAGTTTAGAGCCTTTGGGGACGAGAGACGTATACGACGTGTAGTGTGCACACAACGACACGTAGTTGCATAAGCATGCATACACGTTTACTTAGCATGTTTTAATGTTGATAAGTATGCCATGTGTTTATTTAAAAGTAACGTGCATGTGTGTACTATATGTGGGTGCCAGGCATAATGTCTGGAGGTGACACCTCAAATCGAATGGAACGAGTTGAAAGAGCAATCGAAGGGTTGGTACGAGTAGCAGAAACTCATGTGATCGAAGAAAGACCGGTACAACCGAATCCAAATCCAAGGGAGGAAACTGTTACTATTTCGAAATTTCATAAACAGAAGCCAACAATATTCCGTGGGGAAGCCGATCCAATGAAGGCAAACTTTTGGATTTCTGATATGGAGAAGATCTTCAGGGTATTACCGTGTACAGAGGAGCAGAAAGTTCTATTTGCCGCTGACACATTAAAAGATGAGGCACAATATTGGTGGCGAACTAAGCTGGGTCCGAGTCAACCGACTACATGGGATCATTTTCTGGAAATATTTAACGAACAATACTTTCCAGAATCGTTTGGAGATCAAAAGGCTCAAGAATTCATGGAGTTGGTACAAGGGGGAAAGTCAGTCCGGGAGTACTCCACGCAATTTACGAGTTTGGCAAGGTTTGCTGGGGACATTGTAACAACCGAGAAAGTGAAAGCAAGGAAGTTTGTAGCGGGACTTCGAGGTGACATCCGAGGACGAGTGACCGTATTCCGTCCAGAGACTTATGCTAAGGCATTGGACATTGCTTCTATTGCTGAGAGAGACCTTGGTTATACTTCAAACATGCCACCACCACCGAGTCAACAAAGTAAACGACCGGGATCAAGTCAGTTCAGTGGTCAGGGGAGTGTAAAAAGACAGAGTTTAGGAGGATCATCAGCTAGTATCGGTAGTGGTTCCGGTGGAAATAAACCGAGGTGTCAGACTTGTCAGAAATTTCATTGGGGCCGGTGTAATCAACTTCCAAACCCAATCATTTGCAATAGTTGCCGACAACCGGGACACATCGCCAAGAACTGTCCAAATCAGAATATAGATATGAGAGGTCGATGCTTCACTTGTAAGGAATTGGGACATCAATCTAAGGATTGTCCTACTAGACGCCAAGGAGCTTCAGGTTCAGGTTCTTCTGCGGCCAGCGCTATCACACCAAGGACTACTCAACCTCCGAGGAGGGAGCAACGAGAGGCAAGATCATTCCAACTCAGGCCGGGAGAGACCGCTTCTGCCGATACCGTTGTTTCAGGTATGGTTCCCATTTGCTCACATCTAGCAAATGTACTTATAGATTCGGGATCCACACACTCATTCGTGTCACACCACTTTGCTAGGAATTTAGATAAGCCATTAGAGTTCCTAAACTATGATTTATCTGTCGCGATACCATTGGGGGCTCCGTTAGTTAGTTCGGGTGTGTTTAGAAAGTGTGAGATTAATGTGAATGGTAAAGAGTTAACTGTTGATTTGGTACCGTTAGTAATTCAGCACTTCGATGTTATATTGGGTATGGATTGGTTAGCAGCTAATCATGCTAATATTGATTGTAACACTAAAGGAGTAGCATTCCGTATTCCGAATCAAGATGAGTTTTATTTTCAAGGTAAGGGTGTTGTATCACCACCGTATATCGTATCCGCTATTGAAGCATGTCGATTATTGAAGAAAGGTTGTCAAGGGTTCTTGTGTAGCATTCTTGATACTAGAGGTCCCGATTTAAAACTTGAAGATATTCCGGTAGTTAGAGAATTTTCAGATGTATTTCCAGAGGAGTTACCTAGTGTATTGATTGATCGAGAAATTGAATTTGGTATTGATGTTATGCCGGGAACCCAACCAATTTCACGAGCACCGTATCGAATGGCGCCAGTTGAGTTGAAGGAGTTAAAGATCCAATTGCAAGAATTGCTAGACAAGGGTTTTATTCGGCCAAGTGTGTCTCCGTAGGGTGCACCGGTATTATTTGTGAAGAAGAAGGATGGTACAATGCGAATGTGCATTGATTACCGGGAGATCAACAAAGTAACAATCAAGAACAAGTACCCGTTGCCACGTATTGACGACTTATTCGATCAACTTCAAGGGGCTCAGGTATTTTCGAAGGTAGACTTGAGATCGGGATACCACCAATTGAAAGTTAAAGCAGAGGATGTAGAGAAGACTGCCTTTAGGACCCGCTACGGGCACTATGAATTTCTAGTGATGCCGTTTGGGGTTACTAATGCGCCTGCCGCCTTCATGGATTTGATGAACCAGGTATTCAAATCGTACTTGGATGAGTTCGTGATAGTATTTATTGATGACATCCTTATTTATTCCAAGAGTCCGGAGGAGCATGAACAACACCTGAGGTTGGTTTTACAACGACTTCGGGAAAAGCAATTATTTGGAAAGTTAAAGAAAAGTGAGTTTTGGTTGACAAGTGTCACGTTTTTAGGACACGTGATCTCTAAAGAAGGTATTTCTGTAGACCCACAGAAGATTGAAGCTGTTATGAATTGGTCGAGACCGACAAATGTGTCCGAAATTCGAAGTTTCTTGGGGTTAGCCGGATATTACAGAAGGTTTGTTAAAGACTTTTCTAGAATTGCAACGCCAATGACGAGGTTGATGAGAAAGGATGTACCGTTTGAGTGGAACAAGGAATGTGAAGATTGTTTTGTAGCATTGAAGAAAAAGTTGACTACGGCACCAATACTTTCGATTCCAACAAGCACTGGAAATTTCAGAATTTACAGTGATGCTTCTCACCAAGGCTTGGGATGTGTTTTGACACAAGATGACAAGGTAATAGCATATGCTTCAAGACAGTTGAGATCTCACGAAAAGAACTACCCGACACATGACTTGGAGTTAGCTGCGGTAATCTTCGCTTTGAAGATTTGGAGACATTATTTATACGGGGAAACTTGTGAAATCTTCACCGATCACAAAAGTCTGAAATATCTATTCACTCAGAGAGATCTTAATATGCGACAAAGAAGGTGGTTGGAACTTATGAAAGATTATGACTTGAAAATTCAAATCACCCGGGAAAAGCAAATGTGGTTGCCGATGCATTGAGCCGAAAGTCGTCGGAAAACTTAGCTTATGCCTTAACAACGCAAGAAGAGCTGGTGAAAGAATTTGAACAATTAGAACTTGAAGTAATTCCTAGAGTCAATGGTGGTTTAATGGCTGCGATCGTGGCACAGCCGAGTTTAATTGATGAAATCAAGACTAATCAACTTCTAGATCCAGAATTCAAGAAGATTGTGGATGAATTACCAGAGGGGAGAAGGCCAGAATTTAGTTTCCAAGATGGTGTTCTGAAATACATTAATCGGTTATGTGTTCCTAAAGTTGGCAATTTGAGAGACAAAGTTATGGAAGAAGCTCATAATACAAGATATTCCGTGCATCCGGGAAGTACGAAAATGTACCGAGATTTGCGAGAAATTTACTGGTGGAGTGGTATGAAAAGAGAGGTCGCAGAATTTGTGTCCAAATGTATGACATGCCAAAAAGTGAAACTGGAACACCAACGACCTGGGGGAGAATTACATCCGCTAGAGATACCGGAGTGGAAGTGGGAGCATATCACGATGGATTTTGTATCGGGATTTCCAAAATCTCAAAAGTCGAACGATAGTATTTGGGTCATTGTTGACCGGTTGACTAAGTCAGCCCATTTCTTACCTATCAAAACCAAGGATCCATCAAAACTTGCAGAGATTTATATTAGAGAAATTATACGGCTTCATGGAGCACCGGTGTCGATAGTGTCAGATCGTGACACTCGGTTCGTGTCAAGATTTTGGGAGAGTTTACAGAGGGCTATGGGGACAGCTTTACATTTTAGTACTGCATTTCATCCCCAGACCGATGGTCAATCCGAACGAGTGATTCAAATTCTAGAAGACATGTTAAGGGTATGTGTTATGGATTTCAAGGCCGATTGGGAGACCCATTTGCCTTTAATCGAGTTCTCTTACAATAACAGTTTCCAAACCAGCATTGGAATGGCGCCTTACGAGGCATTGTACGGTAGAAAGTGTAGATCGCCGGTGTGTTGGACAGAAGTTGGAGAGAAACAACTTTTGGGACCAGAGATAGTGCAAATTACTACTGACAAGATCAAATTGATTAAACAGCGATTACAAACGGCTCATAGTCGTTATAAAAGCTATGCGGATACGGGTAGAAGACCGTTGGAGTTCGAGGTGGGTGACTATGTGTTTTTGAAAGTATCACCTTCAAAAGCCCTAGCACGATTTGGTAAGCGAGGTAAGCTCAGCCCGAGGTATGTTGGGCCATATTTGATTCTTAACCGGGTGGGACCGTTAGCTTATCGGTTGGAATTACCACAAGAATTGGCGAATGTTCATAACGTATTCCACGTATCGATGCTTCGACGTTATGTGCCGGATTCAAAACATGTTATCATTCCAGAACCATTGGAGATTCGAGAAGATTTGACTTACGTAGAGCATCCAGTACAAATCCTTGATAGGAAGGATCAAGTGTTGAGGACTAAAGTGATTCCCTTGGTGATGGTTCAATGGCGAAGCCATTCAGTGGAAGAGGCTACTTGGGAGCGGGAGGATGAGATCCGAGCCAAGTACCCGCATCTCTTCAATTCTTGAGGTAAGAGTAAGTTTGGGGACCAAACTCCCTTTTAGGGAGGGAGAAATGTAACACCCGTACCCGGAGAACGAGTTAATTATTTGTGTTAATATGCATTAATTAGTAAAATTAGTGTATAAACAGATTAAGGGGAGGCTTGGACTCGCCCATGTAAAAAAAGTGTTCAGAGAGGGACACTAGTTGGAAAAGTCCCCAGTGAGGTGGGACAGGTATTGAAATGGAACCCAGCGAAGGGTAAAATGGTAATTTGCATTTTTAATGATTAAATGCATTTTATGTGTTTACATGAATATGTGTTTACATGCTTTCATATTACATGTTGATATATGTGTAGTGTTGGTGTTATAAGGGTATAAATGAAAAAGATTTAAAATTAGTAGGTGCGGTAGCAATTTCACAAAATATGTGGGACCCACATTGGGACCCATACGGAACTTAGACAAACACTCATTAAATAATTGGGTAGTTAATGGAATGTTTGGGGGATTCCATAATAAGAACTTAAGAAATTCCGGGGGTGTAAATGGGAAAAGGGCAAAATATTGCCAACACACCTTGCATGTGTGTGTATGTGGCATAAGAGAGTTAATCTCTCATTTCTACAGCAGAAAAATCAAAAGAAAACAAGAGAGAGCCGAGAGAGAAGACGGAGCTCGAGACGCCGACGCCGTAATTCCGCCGTTTCGTCGCCGCCGTTCGCCGGATTTACGATCCGAGACCACTTTTGGACTCGTGGAGGTGAGATGAACGTTTCTATACCTTTAATTTACGTTTAAATTGCTAGATTTTAGTAGCTCGTACTTAACGGTGAGACGTCGTCTACCGAATTCTTGTAGGATTCTTGTTGGGGTAGAAATTGAGGTTCAATTTGGTGAAATTCAGCACTTCTCTAGCTTAATCTTGGGTAAAATCTGTGTATAAGGTGAGTTTTCTAGCTTAAAGATGATTGTGTTTAATATGTTCAAGGCTTTAAGTGATTTTAGAAATGTTAATTCATGTTTAGAAGTAATTATATTGTTGGGTTGTGAATTTTATATCAATTGCAAGAGAATTATGTGTTGATACATGTATATGTGCTTATATGTCTATTTGGTAGTCAATGAGCACCGGGGAAATGGTTCATTGTTGGGAGTAATAAGGGTGGTGAAGAGGAAGAATCCGATAAATACGGAAGTCCAAGGAATAGAAGTGGCCACGGGACCAAGGGAGGTCTTCGGGTCTGAATGAACCATATAACCGGTGACTCGGCGACTACAGTTGTGTTTTTATGTGTTAATTATAGCATTGCACGTGTTAAACATTCAGTCATGTTCAGAATTCTCACTAAGCAAATTGCTTAAGAAAACCGTTTTCCTATTTCTGTTGTGGTACATAACAACCACCGCAGGTTCGGAGCAAGGCTCGGAGAGGAGGTGAAATGAGTTTGGATCGGGGCAGGGCTAGGACTTATGTGCATGTGTTTACCATCGAGTAATATGATGTAAATTATGGTTTTGGACTTGTGGTACTTAAGTTATAATGTCTATAGTGATAGGAGTTGGAGTTAAATCTTGTGAAACCTATGTAATTCCTTTTGTTAAAACTATGGATTTTGGTATGCGAGTGGAGTTGGGCTATTCCGGCAAGTCCGGGTGTATGTCGCAACTATTTTGGGCAAGTTTTGGTTGTAACTAAGTCGTATGTAAAGCTTTTGAATTATTTCTGTTAAAATTCCATGTTTATGCGAGTTAAGCCAAGATTTGGGCTTTAATGTCTTATTTGTTTCAATTGAGCTTGGGTACAAGTTTCAAGTACTTGGAAGTACCCCAATGTGTATTAGGTTTTTGTTCAAGAAGTTTTATAAGCCTTTCAAAAGTGTTGGAGTGAGTTTTAGTTTCAAAACTTTATGTAAACAGGTTGAAAGTTGCTGCTGCAGAAAAGGTTCTGCAGAGGGGCTTTCGACCGGTCGAAGGAACCCATTCGACCGGTCGAACAACCCTCTGCCAGCCCTTTGATTCTAATTGTTCCTATGTTTTGTTTTAACTTATAAAAGGCCAAGAGGGTACCTTTGGGGTCCCATTGACCTATAGAAACTTTACTTTTAGTTCCAAAGGTTGATAAGTATTTTTCGCGGAATTTCTTAATCAACACAAGTTATACTAGTGTTCTTTGGCTCAAACTTGTTTAAACAAAGCTTCAAACTCTCCCTCAAAAATGTTTTCATGTATATGCTAGTTCTTAGAATGAACTTGAGTTAGTTTCTTGTTAAAATTCAATTGGAATAAATTGAAATCTTCCAACGGTTGCGTGGTTTGATGAGTTTTCGATGCTTTTGTGCACTTTTCGGTAGTTCTAAGTTGGTTGGGAAGTAGCCCCAAGTGACTAGTGTGTTTGGGGACTTCTTAGAATGTTAAATGGGGGAAAATATGGTTCAGAGGGTATCTGGACCGGTCGAATTGACCCGCTCGACCGGTCGAATGCCCCTCTGCACAAGACAGTGATTTCAAAGGTATTTTCCGTCGCCTTTTACGGAAACGGGCATAACTCTTTGTAGAAAATTCGAATTCATGCGCCGTTTTTTGCATTGGAACCGGGACTCAAAGATCTATCTTTTGATGTAAAATTTTGTCATATTTTATTAATGACCATTTTGCCCTTGGGCTATTTTATCTCAGCATAGTAGTTTTAAGCTACTTCAAATCATGTTTTTCCTTAATAACTAACATGGTTCTTGCTTATTAGTGTATTTTGGGTGTGTATGGTCTTGTTACACGTAATCCGTGGGGGCGGGTTGGGGGTGTGACAGGGTAAAATGGTCATTTTAAAATTTTAGTCAAATCCAATATTAAAATATAATATTCTTCATTTAAAAAATCACAACGGTGAAAACAGCTCGCGAATCCGATCCATCCATGATGGTAATCTCACCTGTTTCAGATCAAGGAAAAAATTGTAAAAATTTGGATTACAATTACTTGTTAGGGAATTAACTTTATACAGAATTATGAGATACGAAAACAGAAACGCAAAGGCGAATACCAAATTTTACATTGTTAACCCTAAAATTAGGGCTATGAATAACTGTGATTTATATTTTTGGGATCTGCGTTTATGAATGAATTTGCATATTATAAAAGAGAGAGAGAGAGAGAGAGAGAGAGAGAGAGAGAGAGAGAGACAATTATAGGCTACAAGCTATAAGTGCAAAATTACCAAAATATCCTTCAGACTAGGGGTGCTGGCACCTTGCAAACCCCACTAACTCGCCAAAAAGTTGTATCACTGACAGTAGGGTTTAGTGTATAGTATTATCAAATTCCACACACTTTATTGGTTTTCGTTGCATTATGAAATTAATACAAATAATGCCTTACTGCGGTAAAAACAAATACAAAAGACACGTTCATTGTTTTTACAATTTTATGAAGGAGGGATCCTCGACCGCACCTTGCAGCAGCCACATTAATTAATGAAAAAAAACCGTGGTCTTGCATACACCACATGGATGTTGCCATGCTGTCCATTTGGCTGTCCCAAATGGTTGCTGACAATTCTAACACAATTTGATGTCTGATTAGAAGCTTAAACTATTTATGCATATATAATTAGAATCAGTTGATGAACAAGTATTTAAAAGAATAATAAAATGACTTATTCATTATAAATACACTCCAATATACAGGGTATTACATCATCCACCACTTGTCAAAAGATTTCGTCCCCGAAATCTGAAGTAAGCAGGGTCAAAGTAAAAATGGAAACTTCTCTCGCATCTCTGACTCCAGTTCCCATAAAGCTTCTCATTCGTCGTGGTGCTTTCATTGAATCTTCGCTAGCAGAATCTCCTTGTTTCTGAGCTTCTTCACTCCACGATCTAAGATTTGCACGAGTCCTTCGTTGAATGTCACATTCTCATTGACCTCGATGTCTTCAAAATTGATCTCATGCGCTGAGTTATGGGCACACTTCCTTAACATGCTGATGTGAAAAATGTTGTGCACTCCTGACATCTTGGGTTGTGGGCATACATTCTCATTGACCTCGATGTCTTCAAAATTGATCTTCGATGAATCACGGCGATATCTTGCCTCTCTTCTGTCCGAATCTGACGATACTCGAACTGGCGAAACTTTGAGTGGTACATGATCTCCAACTGCGAACTCTAGGTCTTTGCGTCGTTTGTCGGCATAGCTCTTGTGTCTGGACTGTGTAGTCTTCATCTTCTCCCGTACAACTTGGATCTTCTCGTTGGTTTCTCGAATCATCTCACGCCCAAGTAGTTGAGTGTCTTTGACTTTAGCCCAACATAGCGGCGATCGGTAAGTTCTTCCATATAAGGCTTCGAACGGTGCCATGCCTATGCTTGTGTGGAAGCTGGTATTGCAGGCGAACTCGAGCAATGGCAGGTACTTCTCCCATGAACTCTCGAAATCGATAACACATGCTCGCAACATATCTTCTATCACTTGATTAACTCGTTCTGTTTGACCGTCTGTCTGGCGATGAAAGGCTGAACTCAAGTTCAGGGAAGTTTCCATTGATGTCTGAAGGCTCTTCCAAAGTTCTGCCGTGAAATACGAATCTTGATCCGACACTATTGAGATAGGTACACCGTGTAGTTGCATGACATGTTGTAGATACATCCAGCTTAATCGTTCCACTGGGTATGTCATGCTGTAAGCGATGAAATGCGCCGACTTGGTGAGTCGATCCACTATTACCCAAATAACGTCATGGTTTTACTGAGACTCGGGCAAACCAACCACAAAATCTATAGTGATGTGTTCCCATTCCATTGGGGAATCGGTAATGGCTGTAGAAGTTCAGGTGGTTTCTGATGTTCTGCCTTCACTTGTTTGCAAACAAGACATTGTGATACATATTCGGCTACTTCTCATTTCATTCCTTCCCACCAGAAGTTCCTTTTCAAGTCCTTATACATCTTGTTACCTCTGGGTAAATAGTCACCCTTAACTTGTGTGCTTCGTCCAAAATGTCCCTTTTAAGATTACCGTCATTTGGCACACATAGTCTATCCTTACATCTCAATGCTCCGTTTGTACTGATACTCTATACTTCTGGTTCCTTTGCTGACATCTTAGCGAACCATAGCTTTAAATCTTCATTCAGCTGCTGAGCTTCCAAGATACGGCTGATGAGAGTCGGTTACACAATAAGACATCCAAAGTGTTATCCTTCTCCTGATTCTGCTGGTTGGAGGTCGAATTCGGCTAACGTCTTATGCTCGCCATTCTCTAATCAGATTAGATGTGATCAAAAGATGCGGTCTTCGGTTCAGAGCACAGCTACAACATTTATTTTACCCGGATGGTATTACAAAGAAAAATCGTAGTCCGTGAGTAGTTCCCTCCATCTTCGTTGTCGCATGTTTAACTCCTTTTGAGAGAACATGTACCTTAAACTCTTGTGGTCTGAGAATAAATCGAACTTCTCTTCGTACAAGTAATGTCTCCAAATCTTCAGAGCAAACACGATTACAGCTAATTCTAGGTCATGCGTCAGATAGTTCTTCTCATGCGGCTTTAATTGTCTCGATCCGTATACGATAACATTCCCATCTTACATTAGCATACAACCAAGTTCTTGGTGTGATGCATCACTATAGATTATGAATCGTTCTCCGCTCTTGGGTATTGCAAGTACTGGTGCTGAGGTCAATTTCTCTTTTAATTCCTGAAATGCATCTTCATGCTTATCCGTCCATTCGTGCTTCGTCTCTTTCCTTGTCAAGCTTGTCAACGGTCCTGTAATCCTGGAGAATCCTTCCACGAATCTTCGGTAATATCTAGCTAGTCCAAGAAAACTTCTAACTTTGGATGCATTGGTCGGTCTATTCCAGCTCAAGACTGCATCGATCTTAGATGAGTCTACAGAAATTTCATCCTACAATATCACTTGTCCTAAGAATTTGACTTCCTGAAGCCAGATTTCACACTTGCTAAACTTCGCATACAGACTGTTGTCTCGGAGAGTCTGCAGAGAGATCTGTAGATGCTGCTTGTGCTCTTCTTCCGTCTTCGAGTAGATTAGAATGTCGTCAATGAATACTATGATGAATTGATCCAGATAAGGTCTGAATACTATATTCATTAGGTCTATAAATACTGCTGGGGCATTGGTCAATCCAAAAGACATCACTAGAAACTCGTAGTGCCCATATCTTGTCCTGAAAGCAGTTTTTGATATATATTCTGGTCGAACTAGTAACTGATGATAACCTGAATACAAATCAATCTTTGAGAATATCCTTGATCCTTATAATTGATCGAACAGGTCGTCTATCCGGGTAGATACCTATTCTTAATTGTAACCTTGTTCAGCTCCCTATAGTCAATACAGAGTCGTAGCTCTCCATCCTTCTTCACAAATAGAACTAGTGCTCCCCAAGGTGACGTGTTTAGGCAAATGAAACCTAAGTCTTCAAGCTCCTGAAGTTGCTTCTTCAATTCCAGCATCTCTGTCGGCGCCATCCAGTACAGTGTTTTGAAAATCGGCGCTGACAGAGCTGCTGGAATCTCTGTGGTCTAACTCTATGCAGAAGTCTATCTTTCTCTCTTTGGCGGAAGTCCTGAGATATCTCGGAATACATCTTGATATCTCGGAATACGTCTTCAAAATCTTGAATGATCGAAATTTGGTTAATAGTAAGCTCCGTACTTGAACTCTCGATCATTGCTAAATAGATTATAAGAAACACATCGCTTAATGGCTGGCACTGAAATATGATTTGCGGACATCCAGGTGTCGAACAGATAACGGTTCTGCTAGCGCAATCCAAGTTGGCACCATACTTGGTAAGTCAATCCATTCCTAGGATCACGTCGAACTCAGATATTGACAAGACTATCAAGTCTGCCGGGGGACTCCTGTTCTCTAGGGTGAAGGGACAATCCTTGCACACCTTACCTAACTTAATAGTTACTTCCAAGGGTGAAACAACACTAAGGGTCAGCTCAAGTGCTAGGGGAACTAAATCTATTTCTTGTACGATCTTAATAGCTATAAAAAAGCAGGTAGCACCAGTATCAAATAACGGTTTAACTCGACTGTGAAATAAAATGAATGTACCATCCAAGTTTTACTGTTCCTCAGCATTGTATCCTGTATTGTCAGGGATGATGGCATTCACCCTGATCTGTCCTTGCTGTCCCTGAGCGAATGCTCCATAGTATCCTCCACGAGGTGCTCGATAATCTCTACTTATGTGACCAAGCTTGTTACAATTGCGGTAGGTGAGGTCATTATGGTGGTTGGTCTTGGGAATTGTATAATATCTTGCAATGTGCCCGGGCATTCCACAGTTAAAACATCCATCAGTATTCTGTTGCTGGGCAGTGGGCTATGCTTGAGGTGGTCCTCGCTGTTGATTTTGTTGTCGAGGAAAGTTTGCTTGGGGCTTCTTCATCCCATTTCAATTGCGCTTGGTTCCCTGGTAGTTGTTAGTCTGGGGTTTCCATCCTTGATTATTCTGGGGTGGTTGAGCGGAAAAGTTCCTCTATTGGATGGTCCTGGGCGGTGGTCCGTTCGCTTGTGGCCCTTGTATAGGATAAGCATCATTTTCCAAACTTGAAGCAAGACGGACGATCCCTTCAAACGTCTGGCCCTGATGGCCTAACATTATGTGTCGAAGGTGCGGGTTAAGACCCTGGTGGAATTGCTTGATCTTCTTAGTGGAGGTATCTATCATATGTAGAGCAAAGCGGGAAAGTCGCTCGAATTGAGTGGTGTACTCTCTGACTATCCAGTTCTCTTGAGTTAGGCTCAGGAAATCCTCTCTTGCTGATCCCTTTTGTCCTCAGGGAAATACTTCTCGAGAAATCGAGTCTTGAATGCTTCCCAAGGCATTCTCCTCGCAGCATTGATCCAAATTGTGGCTCTCTAGGCCTCCCACTAGTCTACGACGGCGTACGTCACCTGAAATGCGGCTAGACGCTTCTTGTCAAGCTCACTACACTCTAGGGCTTCGAAGATTAATTCCATCTCTCTTATCCATTGTTTGGCTTTCCACGATTCTGCCATACCGTCAAACTTCTCGGGTCGCAGACCACGGAAATGTTCCAGTAGCTTGTCTCCTGTCTGCCTCGGGGAGCGACATGGTTGTTACCATTATTACCGTTGTTGGCTCGATGGGTGGCGTTGTTGTAGGTATCGCTAACGTGTTTCATCCTTTTCATGAATGCTTCGAAGACTCCGGTTGGGTCCATACCCTCAGGAATGGGTGCTCCCAGTTGTGCTTGATATCTCATGTTCCCAGCCATAGTGTTCCGTGTGAGGTGTACTTATAAAAGATCTAACGATTAGCTGACAATCTTTTCGAGGAAACAATCACACGACAAAACAACAGAAAGCATAACACAATTCTAAATCACAAGCATATCAGAAGTGAATGAGATGACAATAGAGCTAATCAAAAGAAATGATCTACCATACATATATATATATATATATATATGTATATCCAAAAGATGTACCACGTAGTACACAACAGATCACCCGTGTACTGCGTAGTACATGATCCTATACAAGATCTAGTAAAAGATATAAATAAGACCACCACTAGTGGTTACCTATACAAAAGGGCTACCGTCAGTAGCTGTCTATGTAAGCGCCAAAAGTAAGTGGACACATGTCCTGAAGGTCAAAAGAAAAAAGTCTAAATCCTAAAGGTCCTGGACTCAAAAGTCGCCCACATCTGATTCATAGAGAGAAGCCTCATCCTCTGGGAAAACCTCAGACAAATAATCATCCTCGTCCATCACGTCCTCATCATCCACCATGTCCTCTTCCTCCATCAAATCCTCCTTAGCTAACTCGGGTCCATCATGCTCCACGACAACTCCCAAACCTTCCATATCAGCTATGTCGGCCTGGGCTGCGTCGAATGCAGCTACAAGTGTATCGGTCTCTACCATCGCTTGTGCCAACTCTGCTGCTCCTATCTTGAATCCCTCAGGGTGCACTGCCATCTCTGTAGTCCACTCTGCTGCCAGCTGTGCTATCACACCACATGGTAAGACTGGTACCACATCGTTGTTACATACATCCTTACTGGTATCTCCTCTCCCTTTACGGGGTAACCCTCTGCTACTACAATATCCATGCTAACAGGCACATCCATACCAGCTGGGTCCTTTTCCGAATCGTACTCTGGATCGTACTCTGGCTTCTCGTCATCGGTATACTAATCCTCCTCATCCTTCATCTCCTCGTCATCATCATCTGGCTCATCATCATCGCCGTCCTCGTCGGGATATGTCCTCTAGTGGTGGTGGAGGTGTCTGGGGTGGTGGCTCTATCGATGGGGGTAGAGGTACTACTATAACCTCTGTAAGTAGGGCTTGATACGACCAACGGTCTCGTAGCATCTGTAGGAACTCCTCCTCTATGTGTTTGAAGGTGTCCTTACGGAATATCATCTCCTGGCGTATCACCTCCGGGTCTACGGTCCCTAATCTGTGCTGCTTAATCCGCATATCTCGCTCTGTCTCTATGATAGCTCTCTGCCTAACCTTCCAAGCATAGTACTGTGGATCTGTTGGCTCGATATGGCCCTCGTACACATAGTGCCCTCTGAACTCGTCTAGAACGAAACGCGACGGTGCCATGCTACCTAAAAGAGACTACCTTAAGTTAGAACTAATCTTAATACTCCTCTACAAGGATCTCAAGGTTCTAGGACCAGATGGTGTAGGACAATCTGTTAGTGAAAAGGTATAAACCTAGGCTTTGATACCAAAAATCCTGTCATTCCCCAGAACAGCAAAAATAGAGAAAATAAATTCATTTTTGGGTCTATGGGCAATGACTGGTGAAGTTATATGATTGTCTACATCACGCGGTGCTAAGCAACAGAAAGGATAAACAAACAATTCTAATCTTAAAGATAGATATAACTTAGAGTAAAAAGAAAGTTACTAAACTATTGCAATCAGAGTCTTGAATCAAATACAACATAATTGAAATACAATGTTAAGGCAACATATGTGTCACGCCCCGACGTAGCATAAATAAGGAAAGCGTTTAATTTCCTTTATGGACCCGTAGGTCGCGACAGTTTGAAGGATCGATTCCGTCCCAAACGTCGAACAACAAAACATAATAATTAAAGAAGAGCAATCAAGGCTTACAAATATTTCTAATTTATTACATCTTATGATACGGGGTCAACTAAGGCATAGACCGCCTTGAAAACAAAACAATAACTTAGTGTCTGTTACAGTCATCCTTATTACAAAACGGTCCATAACTTAAACAGGTAAACTTAAAGCATATAATTAAGTAAACAATTTCTCATCCGAGGGCAGCCGTTCTCAATTAGCATAGTCATATGATTCCTCCTGGTTATAACCTGAAAAGCCTGAACACGAATGTCCAGGACGCATCAACGTCGTCAGCTTCGAGAAGCTGGTGAGTATTAAAAACATAGCTTTGAATGTAAAACATACCCATTTACCTATTTCCCATTTTTCAATTTATATAAATCAATATTTAAACCACAGAAGGAATTCTTTTTATAAAACAACAAGGAATATATAAAAAGGCGTTCATTCATAAAACAGATACTCATGTAATGAGACAATGCACCACACTCATCTTGCCGACTCTTTTCTCTCGACAGCCACAACAACCCACTATCTTACTCCTGGTATCTTTGAAACACTCAGATAGCCACACTTTAGCAACGGGGCGCCAGGGAGTGTCCAGTTTGCCTCACACTTTGGTCCGGGGTACCAGGGAGTGTCCAATGCCTCACACTTTGAATACCCTAACCGCCATGCAAATACCGGGGCAACCCCTCACGCAGTATCCAGACTCGAGTTATCAGGGAGTGTCCGTAGGCCACACTTTATCACTACCATGGGTGCAAGGGAATGTCCGAGTTCGGCGTCACACACTTTAACGCTTCCATGGGCGTCAGGGAGTGTCCATATTTGCCACCGTCGCATTTCAAAAATACCCTCTCCACAATCTCAACCACAACCATAACCACAACCACAACCACAACCACAACCACAAACTCATACTCTTTCCACATTATCATTACTCTTTTCCACACCGACTGATACCCACATGCATGTACCACTGACCCCGTATGAATGATATGCACTTGAACCTAAGCAAAGTACTGAATTAAAGGAACAACACGCATACGGGGATTGATAAGTCATACTACAATGTTTTAATCATTCAAAACTAACCAAATAGAGTTTTGATTTACTAAATTTCCCAAACAGGATCTTAACAGTATATAAAAGTTGAACCAAACAGTCCCTAAACACAAAACAGACAAAAACCACAAACTGCTAGAACTCGCGCGCGCGGGCCGCTCGCGCGATATGCCCATTTTCCTTTTTATACTATAAACTTTTCTGTCTGCCTGAGAAAGTCAAGGTCGCGCGCGCGGATCGCTCGCGCGAAGAGTGTCTCGCACGACCCTCGCTCGCGCGATCTGCCTAAAATTTCATTTTTATAATAAAACTCTTACGTCTGCCTGGAGATGCATACCTCGCGCGCGCGGGTCGCTCGCGCGAGGGGTCGTTCGCGCGGGCCGCTCGCGCGATTCTCGCGCGCGCGATCGTGGCGCGAGATGAAGCTGAGGCTTCATCTTCCCCGCAGAAACTGCTCTGTACCAGCAAAACAGGGGTCTTTTTGACCCATTTAAATTCTGTGAGTTACTAGGCCTTATAGTATATGATTCTCTTTGATTTTTTCACAAGGATTAAGAATCCATTATCAATTTAACATGAATCAATCTATAACTCTCCAATTTCACGAAAAACTAAAACATGTCAAAACTTATTTCCTTATATACTTTCTCATGTGAACGAATTGTGTTCTAAAACTTCAGACATATCATCAATGAGGTATAATCTTTCATAATCAACTCTAAAAACAAGTTTTGGTTAAGGTTTGAAAAATCATGATTTTGAAGCTCAAGCTTCCATGGACGAAATTAGCAATAGTAGATACAAATGCACACATATAAACAGTAAATAGACATGACTTTTACATTAAGAGTGAGTTTGAAATACTCACAGAGATTAGAGAGGGAAGTAATTGTTGAGAAAGAATGGAAAATACAAGAATCCAATACTCAAGTTTGGCTATGGAGTTGTGAAGTTTCTCTCTCAAAATTCTGAAGAACTCTCTTCACTCTCACTGAAACTCTCTATGTTTCTATGTGTGCAGAATGTGTGAGTGTAGTATATATAGCAAATGCACTTGATGAACTTGGTGGCCAAGTCTTGTGTGCTATACTCAACAAAATCAATTGTGATTGTTATTATCATAAATACACAGCACATATGTATATACGTATACACATATACACAGATTCAAAGCTACAAATATCTCCCAAATTGTTTGAAGGGTCATGTAGAGTACTAGGGGGCAACAAGCAAGTGTTTGGGAAATCAAGCTTATGGCCTAACAATCACACACACACTACAAGCACAACCAAACAAAGCACAAGCCAATGATCACTTGCCATTAATGGAAATAAAGCATAAGTCTAATCAAATTTTACATCACTTCCAAAATCTGTGGAAGTTTAGCACAGCGCGGACAGTTTTGGACATAAACTGGTATTTTCGGGGCGCGGTGGTCACCACAAAAATACAAAAAATTCATTTTAACTTAAGAAATGGTTTTCTGGTTTTATAAAAATACTGTTTGAGTCAAAAGGAAATATTTCCACCGTTTTGAAATACAGATTTTGAAATCTACATAGGTATTACTAATTTGTAAAATTGCAGTTTGGCCCCAATAAAATTTAAATGTGAATTAGATAAGGAATTAATATTCCAAACATGTGACTGAATTTAAAATAAAAGCAGACAATGCTAATTGAATTTAAATATATCAATGCAAATACAAATAAATTAAATATGGACATGAATTTTAAATTAAATAGAAATGCAGGTTGTTACAATATGCCTAATTACAAAAAGGTCTGAAAACAGTAAAGATAATTAAACTATAATCTAGTCTAGTCTTCAGTTGGCATAAGTGTAGTCGTCTGCGTAGTAATCTTCCTCCGCCTGATTGTCGTTGAGATAGTTCTCTGCAGGAACGTCATCACTAGCATAGTAGTCCTCGCCTGCAAGTCCTTCTCTTGTATTGTCATAACCAGGGTGCGCTGGAACTTCGAAATGTCCAGCGGCATAAACACCGCCAGCTTAATGAAATCCGAGTGAATTAAATACTAACAAGGTATCAACTATTGAAGTTATTACAATTTATGAACGCTATAGATTAAGTTTCATTGAGGGTATCTTCTCTCTATTCAATCTCGTTATTCGATTACTAACGTCTTATTAATGCTAAGATCGCCACACTCTCTTGATAAAAGAATAAACTCGACAGTAGTTTACTTCTATCACATACCATTGCGCGCGACCCTCCCATTTACGCGCTCGCGCGGCCCGCTCGCGCGATCCGTACAAAAAAACAAAGTTGCGTATTTCAGTATTCTGAAGAGTCCTGTGCAAACGAAATTGCTTGAAGACGTCCAGATTGCAAACAGCACCTGTTTTAATCCGTTTCGGGGAAGGAAAGCTTGGATAAGCTCTTCTAAATTATATATATATATATATCTAGTTTTTATGATTTTTGGGGGTTACACACCTAGAGATCCATTCACATACATTCATTGAAGGCAAGAGGAAAGAGAAGAGCAAGCTTGAAGGTTTCTAATGGCTTACATCAACTACATCTTCATGCTTTCACCCATCATGAGCCACTAAACTCCTAATCTAGGGTTTCAATGAAACCCTAGCTATGTAAAAGGGGATTCTATGCTTTTCTATTTTAAGATTTTATGTTTTGGGATAGTGATTGTATGCTGGTGGATTTTATATAATCAGTTTTTAATGTTAATAATCAAGAGTATTTTGGATCTATTCTTGTCTTAGATTTTTCCTTATGCTTATTGAACTCAATAGTCCTTGATTTCTGTGATTGATAGGAGTATTTACATACAATGGTGCTTATTTGATTGTGATGTTTACATCTTTTATAATCCATGCTTAGGAAAGATGAGTTATGCTACACCCTAGTCATAGGTAGATAATTCATGTGAACCGTAGATGGATTATGTTTAGATTAAACTAACGATATCTTCTTGACGATACTATTGGGCTTGTAGCTACAATAGATCATAACTATCCAAACATAGAGCTTAGAATAAGAAGTATAGATCCCCAATGCATAGTTAGTGGTGGATTTGTAATCCTAGATCCCATCTCCACATATTTAAACCAATTTTCAATTTCGTGAACAAGTTTACTTAGATTTAATTCTAGATCTTATTTCTAAAATTTCATAGTTTAATGCATAGTTTAAATTAGTAGTGATAATCAAAACCTAAATCAATTCAACTTCCGATTTTCTTATAACTAGATAGATTAGATTTTAGTAATTAAAGGATTAAAAGTTAACAATCTCTGTGGGTTCGACCTTTACTTTTCATACTACAAATCTTTTGAAAGTAAAGCATAAATAAGCATACTTTTATATCTTGATTCCGACAAGATCACAATCCATCCCCCAGCTTTTAAGAACATACGCTCAGTTCACCGCACTACAGGGATATAACGCTTTAAGCAACAGTACACTATTCTAATGCCACGACTTATCGTCATCTACTTGTGATCCCAATTCACTGCTTTTTAAGATCATATGCACAGTTCACCGCTTTTAAGAACATATCATTGGATCAACAAGCTATCTCAGGGCTACTTGGTCTAGTCCACTGCTTTTAAGAACATGTGCACAGTTCATCACTTTTAAGAACATATCATGACCAATGCCCGCCCAAGCAAGATTCCCGGATCTTAGCAAACCTACTTAAGTTCAACTCTAACATCGATACATGACAATCACATGTGGCCTGACTACATTGAATGAAATGAACAATAACTCCAAACGATCAACGACTATGACATCTAACATTACAAACATTATTCTGTTGTCCTTACCATTACTACGATTCTACGTCTTATTATCTCATTATTACAACAGTGTTACATGCGGGGGTTACGAAACCACCATTAAACAGCTAAGCAGTTATAATATAAACTAAACAGGAATATCAGCACGCTGTAACTGCCAATCGATTGGGACAAAGGTCCAATCGATTAGTATAAAAGTAGTAACAATCGATTGGGAAAAAGTCCAATCGATTGGATCACAATCCATGCCAATCGGTTGCTAACTTTGGCAATCGATTGGGGTATCAACAATGGCAATCGATTGCATAAAATAGAAATCAATTGAGTTATCCAAAATGGCAATCGAGTCCCAATCGATTGGGACTTCATCTTATTCACAGAGAAAATAATCCACTACAAAAATATTAGGGAAACTACGATTTGAACGTCTTTCCTTCTTTTATACAAGTTTTTACATCAATAGGGTGTTACTAAGTGAGTTTAGAACTCTCCTTTAAATGTATAGGGTGTGTTTGGTGTGTGTATTGAAGCTTGGAGCTTCAATGGAGGTTCCCCCCTCTCTCTCTCTCTCTCTCTCTCTCTCTCTCTCTCTCTCTCTCTCTCTTCTTTTCTGCCTTCTTCTTCTCTTTCCTTCTTTTTCTTCCTGTTTCTCTTTCTTCTTCTGGTCTTCTTATTCTTCTTCTTCAGTCCATGAGGGTGTGTGTGAGTGTATGGGTGTATATATATATATGTGTGTATATATATATGTATATATGAGTGAATATATGTATATAAACACACACAAAACACACACTCTCTAGAACTGATTTCTGGAAACAGAAATGTGCCCCAAATGATCACATATATATAGAAGATAAGTGTTCATGTGGCCAAACCCCAGCCGGAGCAAAAAAATCTATCCAGTTGTTGCTAATTGATTGGCAAGGGTGACAATCGATTAGGGTAGGTAGTGAATGTACCAATCGATTGGGACAAGGGTCCAATCAATTGCTAGTTGGTATTAATGACTCCAATCGATTGCGATGGAGTCCAATGGATTGGGTCCAAGTGGTAGGTAAAAAAGTGGTAATCAATTGATATAAGGTCCAATCGATTGGAATCCAGAATAAGGCAATCGATTGGGATAACAGTCCAATCGATTGGGATACAAAATACACTAGAGGCAAAGTTCAACTCATACAAGTATATAAAAGAAGAATATAAGGTCTTATTCATTATAAATACACTCCAAAGTATAGGGTATTACAGGAGCCTAGAAGGATTAAGCCCCCTTGATTAATCCCATTACAATCCTCATGTCAACAACCACGAGTGAGGTTCACCACCCTTCATTAGCCTTTATCTGATTCGACCGATTTAGATTACTCGTATTTTGGATTCCATGGGGTTTTTTATCAATCCCGAGGCAACAGTCGATGCCCATGTTCCATATCTGAGGCTACACGAGCGAGTAATCCAATTATATCCCACAAGGCTAAATCCGGAGAGATCCTCAGTAATAAAGTCGCCACTTGGTTTGATAAAGGAAACCAAGAAAACTAAATCTATCATGTCCAATGGATAGAGAGCACCGCCCCGTCGTCACCAAAGAACTCGGTTCGGGGGTTAAGGTACGAGAGAAGAATGAGCTATATCGTGCTAAAACACCCCCTCTCGCCCCATCGTGAGATGGGGCTTTAGTGCTTTACTCAGCTTTTAAGGTGTTTGACTAGAGATTATGAAGACCGTTTCAATTACACTAATGCAGTCTTATGTTCAAATTAGAAACAACTAATAAAATAAAATCGTGCAAGAGACTGTAGAAATACCACACAATGCATATGCTAAAACAATAATTTGGGGACTAAACTTTTTGCTACTCCCCTGTGCATGCTAAAGGAAATAAACGTGAAAGTCATACTCAAAATTCTAAAAAAAATAGAAATACTATGCACATGTACCATATAAGGAATTAAACCGTATTTTATCCACCTATGCATGCTTCTTGGTGATCTAAGAAAGCGATAAATAGAAGGTGTAAGGACTTACTCGGGATAGCGTAGCATTCCTTACAGCTTCCTAATTAACCATGGTTAGGATAATAACAGCATAATAACCAAACATGATCACTTAAGTGCATGTGTGCATGTGTAGCCCTTAATCGATGTATCCTACTATTCTTTGTGTGGATAGTGTGCATGTGTATGCATGGATAAGTATAAATAAGATTAAACTATGTTAGAAAAGAATAATCAAGACTAGGATAATTAAGGTTTCATGGTCTCTAGTGAGATTGGAATAGCCATGGCTTGGCTACCAATCCTACTAGTGGTGTCTATTCCATGGTTGGAATAGGGACCACTAGGGATAGCCTATCCACGAATGGGATAGTAGACTAACCTAGAAGCCTAGAAGATCTAAACTACTAAAATAAATGAAGAACTATGAAGAACAAACAGGAAAACAGATCTAAACTATGAACCTAGAGGATCAAAACTAAGGAAAACAATAAAACAAGAAAGAAAATAGAAGGAAACTTACCACAAGAACTTCCCTCAGAATCTTCCTCCGGTAGAACTCCGCTAGCACCGCGATCTCTAGGATCAGAAACCTAAACCTAAAAGATTTAACTATTCCCAAGAACTTTGATGAGTGCTTCAGAATCCTCCAATGGGGTTTCCTTAAGCCCTCTCTAGTTCTCAGAATTTTATGGTGCATTGGATGGAGAGGTGAAGGCCTCTATTTATAGTTTCAATTTTGGGCTGTGTTTTATGTGTTTAAGCGATGTGGGATGGAAGTACAAGCTTTAAAGGCTTGTACCTAGGCTATTTGAGATGTACCTAAGAGGTTTTGGTTGTACTTTACCCTGATTGGTCGAATTGTGCTAGTTCACGCGGATTGGGGCCTAACGGACGACTCAGATTGCATTATGGGCTGAATACCATAGTGGTAGGGGTGTACTCGAGCCGAGCTTTGCAGGCTCGGCTTGAGCTTGGGCTCGGCTCGAAGGGCTGGCACCTTGCTCAAGCTTGGCTCGAGCTCGAACAAATATTAAACGAGCCAGCTCGAACTCGGCTCGTTAAAAAATGGTCATGGTCAAGCTCAGCTTGAGCTCGCTCAATTAAGCTTAACAATCAAGCTTGAGCTCAAGTATGATTATGAGCTCGGCTAGAAATGAGCTTGGCTTAAAATCAAATCAAACTCAGCTCTAATAATGATGGCTTGCGCTCAAACTCACTTTGAAGAATTAAACTAATGGCTCAAGCAAGTCGTGCTTGGCCTTTCTAGCCAAGCCACCAAGAAATGGCTCTAACATGTGGCGTTTCCTTATGTATTGAAATGCTATGCCTTTTATAGGCATCCTTCCTTGTAAATTTTCTTTCAGCTTCCAATGTGGGACAAGTTACTTTGTTTTTCAGTTTTTGGTCTCTTTTCTACGTTGTAGGGGCAGCAGTCAAGGGAAAGAAACTATATGGTACAAGTTTGTTAGTCCACAAATGACCCACCACCAACCATATCCTCTTATTACAATCTTATTTGTTTTTGAACCCCCATAATTTTCTTATTTATTTTTGGACCCCCCATAATTTAATAACTATTACATATATACAAGCTTTTTCACGAGCCTACTGACGAGCATTAATCGAGCCGAGCCCGAGCCGAGCCTTCGTGTGCTCAAGCTTGTCTCGTTTATTAAACGAGCTATGTATTCAAGCTCGAGCTTGGCTCATTTATTATACGAGCTGAGTCGAGCCGAGCTGTTATCGAGCTGAGCCGCGAGTCCTTGTTGAGCGACTCAGCTCGTGTACACCCCTACACAGTGGAAATCAAAATAATTGGCGCGGCCATCATGAGGGCCGCGCGACCCTTGCCCATTGCCACTATGGCATTCCGCCCGGAAAGTTGTGTTTTCTACCCTATGTTTTCGGACTTCATTCTCTCACCTCGGTTATCGTTTTTGGGCTTGTGATATACTGTTGGAAAGGTATGAAAGTATAATTTCCAATGATTTTGGTCTCATTTAAAAATCATTAGTAGATTTTGAGTTATGATAAAAAAGGTGAGGCTGACTCCGGAAACGAACTAACTGAAGATGCATAGAAGGGTTATTTTGGCACGAAAATTCTCCTAAGCGGTTTTTGGCCAACGTGAGGACTTGGGGAATCATTTTAAGCTAATTTAGGAATATTTTATAAAGGGAGCTCTCGGGATCCCACCCCGAGGTCCGGAATTTGCTCGGTAAAGGCGATTTTTGTTATTTCATGTGAAATGATGATCCTAATTTGGATATTTGTCTCTAAAATGAGTTTCTAACGTACCTAAGTCTTCCTAGAAGTTATTATAACGTGTATAAGAGACCACAGTGCTTCACAGAGTTCTGCTTCATACAATCAATAAATCCTGATTCCAGTCATTGGGTTGTTCTTGAGGTAGGGTTCCTTCTATCGAACAGATGAACCAAAATAGGGTGCCAAATGAAAATTCTTCTTAACCCAGTGCTTAATGGTCCTTAATGTTAATGTGGGAGTTAAGTGTAAGCCCTGGTGGTGTGCCATGTACCCTAGAGCCATTTGGGTGGTTTCGGGGCATGACACCGACCTTTGTATGAAAGACGTGTATAAAAAGTCATCTGTATATATTTGTGAACTATATACCTCATGGGTACTTATTGGGAAGTGAATATAATTAAAACTGAAGATACTTATTTTCCAATAATAAGAATAAAATGAAGTAGGAATAAAATAACCTGAGAGAAAGAAAAAGGGAGAAAAACAATTTTTTTGGGTTAAATGTGGATCATATTGGAAAGAGTAATATTTGGGGCACTAACAACATCCACTAACACTTACTAACACACTCTATCTCTCTCCTAGTGGCACTGTGGGGTCCGCAGTGGACCCCGCTGTACTACTAGGAGAGAGATAGAGTGTGTTAGTGCTTGTTAGTGCCCCTAGCATTACCCTATTGGAAATCAATATAATAGCTAATCCAATAAAAGAATAGAGGTGGGAATAGGAAAAATTGATACATTGAAAATTGAGTCAATTTAATATGAAGAAGCCAAATGGTTTTGAAGAATATTATTATATTCATTATATGCTTTAAAGGGTGAGAATGAGATTTTTTTTTGAATAATCTGAGAAATGCCAAGTGGAACAAACAAAACCCACAAAATGCCACTTGGCACATTGTAGAGAAGGTTTTTGCTTTGGCTTTTATCTAATAGATAGATTAGGATTCGGATATTAGGCGTACCGGGTGCGACAAAAACATATCTGGTTCGTCAACCTACCATACTAAATTGCTATGGATCTAAAAAATTGCTCAAATTCGTAAGAAAGTGTTGGATCTGAACTAAGTAATTTTCCTAAAACAAAAAAGGAACGCTATTTAAATCAGATCGGACTTACACCAATTTAGACCATCTCAAACCTTACTCAAAATTGAGTGAAAGTTTGATTTGGTATGCACCTCTCTAATGGTCATACCCAAATTTCTTTATAATACTATTATTTTTCCCCATTTGAGTATGAATTTAAATAAATGCATCTCCAACCCTAACTCAAATCCTATCAAATCAAATTTGAATAAAAAAATTAAATGTTTTGAATAAAGTCATCTCCAACCCTTACTCAAGCTCATACCAATATTTGATTTAATGATTAGTGTTATTTCAATTTGGTATGAGCTTTTAGTAAGACTTACGTTGGTATGAGTTTGGTCATAGGATTGGAGAACATTTTAGGAGATTTTGAACCAAATTTAAATTTGATATGTGTTTGGTTCAAGGATTGGGGATGCTCAGGGGGGAAAAAAAAAAGGAGCTTCGGCCATAGCCGACTCAATAAAACCCTTTCAAGCTAAAATCTATGCTACTTTTCTTTAACTTATTAGGTCTTTTGAATGCCTAAAAAATTTCAAAATTGCTATAACTTCTGTTCTACAAGTTTGTTTTTCATAAGATTTGATGTTTTGGAATCAACAAAATGAGATCTATCGAACGAGATCAATATTGACCATGAAATATTGGAAAAAAAAAAACAAAAAATTAAACAATTATGAAAAACAGTGGTTTTTTTTTTGCCGCATAAATATAACAAAATCATATTCATTTCGTAAAATTGGCACCACAAGTGCATAGATCCTGAAAAAAATGCATGAAATAAAAAAAAATCACCCAAAAAGCTCAAAAATTGAGAAAGTTGTCGCCGTTAATACAAACAGATAAAATCTCAAAATTAGGCTGCAATGTATATTCTTCGTCTTTTTTTTTTTTTTGAAATTTCCAAGACCATTGCGTAGATCTCAAAGAAATACATGAAATATGCGATAAAATAAGAAAGAAAGAAATACATAAAATAAAAAAAAATATCCAAAAAGGCTAAAAACTATGAAAATTATGGTTGTTTAACTCAAAATTATCTAGATAATAAAATCTATTTTGATAGATAAAATAAAAAACAAGGCTCCAAATCATATTTGTTTGGTACAATTTTCAATTGCAATGCGTAGATCTCAAACAAATATATGAAATGGCAACAAAAATCACCAAAAAATGTAAAAAAAAAAACGAGTGAATTATGGTGGTTTAAAGCTGACAAATAATATTATTTATGGGTAACGAGAGGCTTTTCACAAAATTACAAAAAGTAGGGAAGAAATTTTTAAAAAATGGCCAAATTATATGGATTTTGTCTAATACACATAATATTGAGGGATCTATCATCTAATATCCCTAAAAAAAAAGGCTATGCTTTCTTAAAGGTAGTTCTCAAATGCTTTATAATTGTACCACAAGTTATAGAAGTGGTTGATTCAGCAGTGCAATTGAGCATAGCTCTACACATTTATAAACTGAGTAATGTTATGCTTTCCTAATGCTAATATCAAATTCCCATCCTAAATTATGTAACAGTTGGTCCATTAGATTTTGATTGGATTATGTTAAATAAATAATGCTATATCCACACCAAATTCCACTACCCAACAATCCTGACCCTCGATTTCAATGGGCCCTATGTGGGTCTTACCCAGGACTCACCGGAATCAAGGATCAAGATGAGTTGGGTGTGAAATTTGGTACAAGTATATAGCATTTTTTATGTTAAAGTGGTCAATCATTATTATTGTCAGTGGGCCCCCTGTCACATTATTGACGATGAAGATTTTAGATTAGAATTTGAAAAGCATAGCATTACTCTTTTTTTTTTGGTTGCCCACCCGGTATCTAGGGCTTTGCCCTGACTAATCCGGATTCGACCCTGGTCACACACCTGGCTATGGTGGGTGAGTCTCCCAGCGGGGATTTTCTGCATTCACAAGGTCTCGAACTCGAGACCTTGCTTAAGCGATACCGAGCCGCTTACCACTCGGACCAACCTCCGTTAGTAGCATTACTCTTCTATCAATATTGCTAGAAGCATACAAAATTTCACACCAAATTTCACATAAAATAATCCTACTCATTAATTCCGATGGATCGAAGTGGGACTAATGGAATCAATATGGGAGCCCACTAGAATTTAGGGTCAAAGATTATTTTGTGGAATTTTGGGTGGGCTTATAATCCACACCGATCCGTTCACACAAAAAACCCAACCACGCCTCCTCAGATTCAGCAAAAAACCTCTATCGAGAGAAGTTGGATCAACGCGCCCTTTCCAAATGAGGAGGTTAATGACAACTTCTCCCACTTTCTCTCTCCCTAAACATATAAATATATCGATCGATATATATCTATATATGTGTGTATATATGTATGATGTATAGATTCTTTGAAACTGATTTGGTTTGAGTGTTGAATTATGCAGACCTGGAGATGGAGCGATGCTCAGGAGAGGAGTGGGGGGCCATCATCGTCAGCTGAAGCAACTGAGTGGAGGAGTTAAGGGACTGTTTGGGAGGTTATCAATTGCTGTTATTGTACTCGTGATCTGTACCGTCTCGTTGTTATCGACCTTGAAGAGTGATAATCGATCGGTTTCTCGATCGCAGGTCAGCTGAATATTGCTGCTACAATTCTGTTTCTGAATGTGATTGTGTTGTTGTCTCTCTTTTTCTTTTTCTTTTTTCGTATCAATTATTGAAGTAATGTTGTTATGGTGGCTGAATAATAGAAACAATGCCTTTTTTTTTTGAGAAATACTGGAAAAGTTTTGGATTCAACAAAGAAAATCAAACAAAAATGTGATTACCCAATTTATTCACCGTCTAGTTTTTTGTATATATATGTATATATATATATATATATATTTATGTATTGTTGTTAATATGGTCAATAATTTGTATTTATTGTATAGCATATTCACAGAAATGTAAGGCAGAATTTTATTTTCCCTGTTTAGAGTTTCCTATTTTAGCTCTCTCTGTATTTTGTATAAATTGGGCCTCTCATTGAGAATATACAGAAATCTTTTACCATCTCTTCTGACATGTACAAATTTGATCTCTGATTTCTTTTCTCTTCTCTTCTCGGCGACCAATCACAGGTCGTAGCCCTTTTGTGGCATTTCGAAGTTCTTCGTGGCATCTCAGATCAGCAGCCTTTGCTACGTCTCACCTCGAAACAATTGCCTTGCTGTGTCTTGCCTAGGCATTCCAGGCCTCTCTCTCAGCTTGTGCAGCCACGAGCCTCTTGCCGAAGTCTTGCCGACCTCCGTTGATCCTTGCCGGAGTCGCTCTTGTTCTTCCGACCCTAACTTCTGTTCCAAAATACCCTTCACGATCAAACCCCTCACTCATTATTTCTCCCTTGACCCAAAGTTTCTTTTTAAAAATATTTCAGAGAACAATCTTATGTAATTTCTAGAAATTATAGATCAGCCCAATCTTTTTTGTCATTTGCAAATCAACCCCATAACTTTTTGAAATTTTCAGATCAGCTCCTCTTTCATTTTCTTTTTTCTCCAATTATAATGGGTGATCAAAATGGAACCAAAGATCCTCACTTCTTGGGCTCAATGACGAGCACTAAATTGAAGGGTTCCAATTACCTTCAATGGTCTTGTGCCGTCACAGTTTTTTTGAAGGCACGAGACAAAGCATCTTATCTCATGGCCACCAAACCCTCTGACACAACCAAGGTTGCTCTATGGGAGCGGGAAGACGCATAAATCATGACTTGGTTATGGAATAGTTTGGAGCCTGAGGTCTTCAATAATGTTTCTTGTCTGTAATCTTCTAAGGATATTTGGAATAGTCTTAAGGAGTTGTATTCCTTCGAGTATAATCTTTCTCGGATCTATCAGCTCTATCAGGACATCTTTACGCTTAAGCAAGGTGATCGTTCAGTTGAACAGTACTTCTCTGTTCTTAAGGGTATGTGGGACGAACTCAATGTTTATCATCCGTTGACTACTGACTTGAAGACTCAACAGCAACATCAGGATGAATTCCGGGTTGCTAAATTTCTCTCCGGTTTTAAGCCAGAATTTGCCACCATTAGTTCTCAGATTCTTTCTGGGAAAGATGTCCCCACTCTCAGTGAGACTTTTTCTCGGGTTAGGCGTGTCTCTATTCACTCTTTTGCACCTGCGAAGGATGATCGTTCTGCTTTAGCAGCCTCTGTTGGGCGCTTTGACACACCTATTGGAGGCCATCGTGGCCATGATGCTGGTCGCTGTGGTGGTGGTTCCAACAATTATCGCGATGGTCGTGGTGGTGGTGGTCGTCGTGGTGGCCGTGGTGGTTGTGGCACCAAGAATTGCACTCATTGTGGTGGAAATAACCACACCGTTAAATTCTATTGGCAACTTCATGGTTAGCCCGCTTGGGCAAATCAGGCTACTGGTAATGGTGTCCACCGTGTTTCCACTTCTGAAGAGCAAAGTGTTATGACTAAGTCTGAGTATGATTCTATCTTCAGCGAGTCAATGCCTTGTCCTCTTCCACAACCAATCTAGTTGCTTCAGGTAACGCATGTCTTCATTCCTCATCTAGTCTCCCTTGGGTCTTTGATTCAGGGGCCTCTGATCATATGACAGGTAATTTGTCTCTTCTTTAAAATTTTTCTTCTATTCCAACCCCTTCGTTTGTCACAATAGCTAATGGCACCAAAACACCGGTTCACGGAATTGGTACTGTTAGCACTCCTACTCTTGATCTCTCATCTGTGTTATATCTACCTAACTTTCCTTTTAATCTATTATCTGTGCCCAAGCTCACCAAGTCTTTAAACTGTTCGGTGACCTTTTATCCCACTCATTGTGTCTTTCAGAATCTAAAGACGAAGATGACGATTGGTGGGGGATTTGAGAAGGGGATTTGAGAAGGATGGACTTTACTTTTTTTAGCCGTCTTCTACTCTGGATCGATCAGCTCTTCATTCTGCCACTTCACCATATCAGTGGCATTGTCGTGTAGGACATCCTTTGTCACTTAGTTTTCGGCATTTAGTTCCATCTTTACCTAGTTTTTATCGTTTTAATTGTGAGACTTGTGATCTTAGTAAGCATCGTAGAGCTACTTTTAAACTTAGAAATAATGAACCATGTTTAAATCCTTTTGAGCTGGTTCACTCTGATGTTTGGGGTCCAGCTCGCACAACTGGTTTATGTGGAGCTCGTTACTTTGTTAATTTTATTAATGATCATTCTCGTTTAACATGAGTATATGTGCTTAAAGATAGATCTCAGTTGTATAATGCATTTCAAACCTTTTATGCTGGAATTTCAAATCAATTTAATGCCAAGCTTCTTGCTTTTCGAACTGATAATGCCCTTGAATATAGCAAAGTTAGTTCGTTTCAACAATTTCTTGAATCTAAAGGTATCATACTTCAAACATCTTGTGTTCATACTCCTGCACAAAATGGAATTGCCGAGAGAAAAAATGGGCCCATTCTTGCTATTGCCCGTGCTTTGATGATCCAAATGCATGTTCCTAAGCCTTTTTGGGGGGATGCAGTTCTTACTGCTACATATCTTTTAAATAGAATGCCTTTACGTGTTCTTAAAGACAAGTTTCCCTTTCAGATGCTATTCCCTGGCAAAAACCCTTTTCCTCTTCCCCTAAAAGTGTTTGGATGTGTTTGTTTTGTCCATAATCTAACTCCTGGTTGTGACAAACTTGATCTCTGTGTCCACAAATGCATATTTCTTGGTTATTCTCGTACCCAAAAGGGTTACAGGTGCTATAGTCTACCTTACTTAAGCACTTTGTATGTGCTGATGTGACATTCTTTGAGGATATTCCATACTTTTCTCCTGAGGGAGGTCAGCTACAGTAACCTTTTATCTCTACACCTGTATTCCCCACTGTTGTCCCGGTTCTCACCCCTATCTCTCAGGTTAATGTTCCTCGCTGATCACGGAGTGTCTCTCGATGTCGGCCACGGAGTGTATCTTGGGCACCTGCACCTATGGAGTCCTCTCCACCACTTCCCCCATCCGCCTCGACGTCTGCGGATCCGACTCTCCCTCCTTCTGACTCAGATCTTGATCTTCCTATTGCAGTATGTAAAAGTAAGCGTGCATGTACCGATCATCCTATAATTTTGTTTCTCTTGATCATTTGTCTCCTTCCTTTAAGACTTTTTCTTTATCTGTATCATCTTCTGCTATTCCTAAGTCTTACAAGGAGGCTCTTTCTCATCCGGCCTGGAAAATAGCTATGGAGGAAGAAATGCATGCTTTAGAATTGAATCACACTCGGGATCTTATTCCAACACCTGCTGGAGCACAAGCGGTTGGATGTCGTTGGGTGTTCACTATCAAACAGAATCCTGATGGTACTGTTTATCGTTTGAAAGCTCGTTTGGTTGCCAAAGGATTCACTCAGATTTATGGTATTGACTACACTGAGACCTTCTCTCCGGTTGCCAAGCTGAATTCCGTGCTCATTATTATTTCACTTGCTGCATCTCTTGATTGGCCTCTTCATCAGCTTGATGTAAACAATGCCATTCTCCATGGTGATCTTACGGAGACAGCGTACATGGCTCAACCATCCGAGTTTGAGTCCAAGGGAGAGTGTGTTTGTCATCTTAAGAAATCTATTTATGGGTTCAAACAATCTCCATGGGCATGGTTTGACAAGTTTAGTAAAGCAGTTGTTGCACATGGCATGACCCGTAGTCAAGCTGATCATTTGGTCTTCTTTAAGAAGACAAGTACCGGTATTGTCATATTGGTTGTTTATGTAGATGATATTGTCATCTCAGGGAGTGATAAGAAAGGCATCCAAACTCTAATTCATCATCTTAACTTGAGCTTTCGTACCAAAGATTTGGGTAAGCTTTGTTATTTCCTTGACATTGAGGTAGCAAGGTCAAAAGCAGGTATCAGTCTATCTCAAAGGAAATACACTCTCGATTTTTTGGAAGAAACAGGTTATCTCGGCTCCAAACCTGTTGCTAATCCAATGGATGTGAATCTGAAGTTGTTACCAGACATGGGTAGTCTTATTGATGATCCGGAAATGTATAGGAGGCTTGTAGGTAAACTTATTTACATAACTATCACCCGACTTGACATCTCTTATGCAGTTAATATTGTGAGTTAGTTCATGACCAGCCCTCGAGTTCCTCATATGGATGTTATACGCATCTTGAAATATCTCAAAAATGCTCCAGGGTGTGGGCTTCTTTATCGTGCTTCAGGTCATCTTCGTATTGAGGGATATACAGTTGCTGACTGGGCATGATCACCGTGTGATAGAAAATCTACTACCGGTTTTTGTACCTTTATTGGAGGCAATCTTGTTACTTGGAGAAGTAAAAAACAAAATATGGTGGCTCGCTCCAGTTCTGAGGCTGAGTATCGTGCTATGGCCCACACAGCTTGTGAACTTACTTGGTTGAGAACTCTTTTACAAGAGTTTGGTTTCCCTTCTCAAACCCCAACTCCTCTCTATTGTGATAATCAAGCCGCTATCTATATTGCAAGTAATCCCGTCTTTCACGAGAGGACCAAGCATATTGAGGTTGATTGTCGCTTCATCCGATCAAAGGCGGAGTCAAAAGAAATCATTACTCCTTTTGTTCCATCAAGCAGTTAGCAAACATCTTCACCAAAGCTCTTCCCAAAAGTGCTATTGATTCTGTATGTGACAAGCTGGGATTGATTGACATCTACTCTCCAGCTTGAGGGGGAGTGTTGTTAATATGATCAATATTT
The DNA here is from genome assembly GCA_033977485.1 of Hydrangea macrophylla. Taxonomy (NCBI): domain Eukaryota; kingdom Viridiplantae; phylum Streptophyta; class Magnoliopsida; order Cornales; family Hydrangeaceae; genus Hydrangea; species Hydrangea macrophylla. Next base: position 87,865,592 of record CM066998.1, on the reverse strand, counting down.
TGTATTTGTTGTATAGCATATTCACAGGAATGTAACGTAGGATTTTATTTTCCTTCTTAGAGTTTCCTCTTTTAGCTCTCTCTGTATTTTGTATAAATTGGGCCTCTCATTGAGAAAAAGATGTACAGAAATCTTTTACCATCTCTTCTGGCATGTATTATTTATTTATTTTTCTTGTGGGAAAAAAAAGATATCATAATTAATTGAACTAGATTTGTAACCCATACATTGCATGGGAGGGTTTTTATAATTCAAACATTTGACAGATACAATCCTACAAAATCGTTAAAATTTAAGGACATGTTTGATAAAATAAAAAATTAATTATTGAAAACTAAGTACTGATGTTGCAATATTAATCAATTATCTAGATTAGATTAGATTAGATTACATTAGATATGATTTAAAATGTAGATTAGATTAGATAGGATTTAGATTAGATATGATTGAAGAATTAGCAAAGATATAATTTGATTTAATGCTATATATATGTATATATATATATGAAAAATGTGAAAAATTGCAGAGCTGCCATTTGGTAAGCGTTTGATTCCACTTTATAATATATTTATAAGAGCTCCTTCTAATGAAGGATCCCTCATTTTAAGAAAGCGAGGGTTTCTATTGTGGCCGTTGGATCGTCATTTAATCCAGATCACACCAGTGAAATGACAGAAGTACCCTTAATGAAAACACGATCCAACGACCAAGAACAGAAGTCCTCACTTTCTTAAAATGAGGGATCCCTCATTAGAAGTACTCTGTATATATATATATATGATTAGGTAGAAATTTAAAAAGATAGATGTGGTTAGGTGAATTCGGTGCTTATTGCTGTAGATTTCTAAGTTCCGAAGAAACAAGTGTAGAGTGTTGACTGCATACTTCAAACTGAGTGGACCTCTTTCTTTGTCTAATTAATTAGGTGTTCTTTGTTCTACATAAGTTTGCACTGGTGAATTATTTGAATGTAAAGCCTCACATTTATTTTCATTTTTGAACTATTAATATTTTGATCAATTATACAAATACTTGGAAGATTTTATTCAACAAGGTTGTTAAAGTTGAGGACCATTTCCCCTTAGTTTGGTGGTTCCTCTCATTCACTAGCTAATCTCTTCACTATACTAGGTTTAGTTGTACATCTTGTGAATTGCGAATTGATAGTTTGTGAGGTTCACCTCACTCTATTGATCTCCTAAGCATGATCGAGGATGATATTAAAGTTGCTCCATCATCTACTTCTCCTTCCGAGACAAGTAGTTCGATCAAAAGTGGGCGTTATAATACATATTCCTCAAATTTTAGCCCTCTTCTTTGAAGTTGTTCGAAAGTATTTTTGCAAAATCAAACTCATCGACCTTATTTACTTTCTTCCTTGACTTTTGGGTATCATTTCTCTTGGTCGTTATTATCCCGTATATTTACACCTTGACAGGTTTCTCGTATCAAATCACCTATACTTCCCTTCATGCCTTTAGCACATCCTCACTAGTAAGCGTTGAGGTACAACCAACGAAGTTTCAAGATATGTACTGATGATTAAGACATTACCTTAGTCTAACTTGAGCAAGGTAAGTGGGAAAAGGGTTATTGTTGGACAAGCTACTGGCTACAAATAGTATAAGAAAAGCAACTGGATAATAGCATAGAAGTTAAGGCTAGAACAAAGATTACGACTATTCTACAAGCTAAATTTTGAAGGAGGTGAGGTTTTATCTTGTATTTGTGTAACCTTTCGGTATGTATCCAGGATTTCGTACGTGAGATTGTGTCCTTTGTTTAAGTGATAAGCTGTCACTCAGTAGCCTTGTTTCTACATGGGTGGTTTGTCCAATGTTTCACCGTGTATCTTCTAACAACTGCATTCTTTCTCTTGAGTTTGCTACTTCTGAAATCTCCAGGATGGGTGGTCAGCTTATCTTTGCCCACCTGTGGAGCCTGGATCAAGCCAGATTATTATGTAATTGACAAATTTTGCATCTCTACCAAGTAATCCAAAATCATGTCTATGACATCCCATTCAAATTAAAATAGGACTAAGGAAACAAAAAACTGCTCATGACAACTGATTCCATGTGGGTTTGCACATGTTAAATCTTCGTTCCAATAAATTAATTCGTCTAAGACTTGGCCCATATTGGGCTAACTCTCAACATGAGTAGTATTCCTCAGGCTCCGATTGCATTCTAGGCTTGATGTTTCCAGCTTCCTTGTTTACTTGTGCCACATGTTAAACCCTTAGTCAAACAGTCCAAACAAATAGAAATTGTTTTGCATGTGATGTCTTACACTTGAAAAGCTACATATTTTTTCTTTTCATTTTTGGGCATTATATGTAATATGCATGCATACTCATAGGGGCTAGTGTACATGCACGTACATGGGTGTATTAGGCATTAGTAGACACAGACACAATATGGAGATATGAAAGTTATACCAAATTAGGACATGCACGAGGACACGACAAGGTCACGACAAATGGCAAACATATATAGATATTTTGGATCACGTGTTGCAAGAAAAATTATTTGGACTGGTATCTAATTATCTTAAATTTCAATAGGTACTGATTATTTATAATTGCAAAGCTCTATTTTGATTGCATAGCTCATATTCTACGTTTGTATAAGCCATAATAGGCTTTCATATACCCTATTTATTCCTATTTCCAAACTAATAAACCTTAAACAATGCTATCTATCCTCATCATAAGAGGCCTAAACTACTTTCAACTTCTACTGTGTTCTCAAATTTCAATAATATTACAGTTGGTGTCAACCTATCTAGGTGTGTCTATCATACCGTTTACGCGCGGCTGAACAAAAAAATTGTTTAAAGATTTTATTTTATGTCCAACATGTGTCGAGGAGTGTCTGGCAAATTTCGTGTCCGACATGGAACCCTTGTGTGTCATACACTGAACCCTTCTAGGAGTGGTCATGCTTCTTAGCTAGTAGTTTAGGCGAAATTCATGTATAGGAGTATGCGGAGATTTAAACGTGAGAGATTTTTGCGTGTATTCTTCAGGCTCATGATCCCAGGGTCTTCTCAGGAAAGTGACTTCTGCCATGAAATAAAGAGACTAGGATATTTTTAGTTGAGTAAGATGCTTTGCTCTTTGTCAGTAGTATTCTTCAGATCTACTGAGCCACCAGTAATAAACCAGGAAAACCAACAATGCGTATTTTTTTTATTATCAAAATTTGACATATTAACCAGTGCTATGTTTTTGCAGATTGACGTGGAGACTCTTTGGGAGACCGTTGCTTCTGGTGGTTGGAGGCCATCCTCTGCTCCACGATCTGATTGGCGTATGTTTTTAATTTTCTCAGTTGATATGCTAATGTGAAATTGTGGGATTATGTTGGAACCCTTCAATTTCTGCTGCCTGGATTTATTAATGTCTGTTTTATTTCTTTTCCCAACTGTTGCAGCTCCTCCAAACGAGAGTAATGGGTACCTGCGTGTTCGTTGTAATGGTGGTCTAAATCAGCAACGCAGTGCGGTTTGTATCTAATTCTTACTATGTAGCAAAGTAACAGTGTTTATACATACTTTGGGTCGAATAATGTATCCTCTTATCTTTCTCAAAATTCCATTTTACGCCATCTAGTATAAATTGCATCACTTACGGACCTTTCTTCTTCTTTTTAATCAGTTTCCATTGAGGCCAATTGAATTTAACTGTGGATAAATTTTTAAGTTCTTCAATCGTCATATTTGTTACGATTGTCCGTTGAAATTTTAAAAACCAAGAGTGATGCAATTGATAATAGACGGTCCAAAATGCAATTTTTGGGGAAAATAGAGGTACCATTTGGATGAAAATAAGGATGGGTAAAGCTATCTGGGGTTCTAAATGATGAAGAGTCGAAGACAGATGAGAGGTGAGATTGGGCATGCATGATTGGTAGACAGATAGCTGATCTCTTTTTTGAGAAAGAAAGAGGGAGAACTGGCCTCATTTTATGGAATGTAACGACAGCAAAATCTGATATTATCCCAGGGGTAGTGGGGCAAGTTTTCAAACACATTTTGGGGGCAAATTAAAGAAAATTTTGTTAAACATTAAATTGACCTCTCTCTTTTTAAAAAAAATTAAGTGGGGGCATGTATCCTCACTGCCCATGGCAAATCTGTCCTTGATTGACATGGTATCAGTGCCTTGTTTATGAGAGATGTTTTGTTCAACTCTCTGCTCCCGTTCCTGTTTGCATAGTTGCACTTGTTATCAGTCTCCATTATGATGGAGTTTGATTTGTTTAGTTTGTTGGCTCTCCACATATGATATGGGGTCACAGACTCACAAGTGAAGGAGGGTGTTGGCACTTGTACATATTGTTGGGCTCATTCTCTAACAACTTAAGCTTTTGGAGCAATTGGTGGCTTTACAGTTAGGTTTCCACTCCTTAACTTCTCAGAATTTCCAAAATATCATACGACGAATTTCAAATGTCTCCACAGTATACACCACACATAACCGTGTCTGGCTAAAAAATAGTGAAAGGAAATGTGCTTTGACACATGTCGAGGTGTGTCCAACACATGCTAATGTTCAAGATGCGTCAGCCATAACTATGCAGTCCTTTAGGCGTGTTTATGCTTCCAAGGAAGTATGTATTCAAGTTTTCCGACTTGTTTTGAATAGTTACTCGTAGTGCCACTGATGAAATATGGTCATTTTTTTTCTTCGAACAAATGTCTACTAAATTGATTTTTTGTGCTGCATATTTAACAAGTTGTTTTTGAAATGCTTTAGATTTGCAATGCGGTCCTTGCTGCCCGAATTATGAATGCTACACTTGTGCTGCCTGAGTTGGACGCAAACTCCTTTTGGCATGATGACAGGTATCTATTTCCAACAGTCTTGCGCTTAGGCGGGAATTATCAGTTTGAACAAATATACATACTCTTGTGATTGCTGGCCTTCTGACTTATTGCAGCATAAGATAAGATTTCTTCTTTAGATAACATTGAGATTTACTTCTCACTCAAGCAATAACAATAGTATTCTCCACGTCCATTGAATGTTGGACCTTCTTTCAGCCCAATCAATGAGGCCAGGACATCAGATTTAAGTATATAACATTATGTTATCCTACAAGCCGGAGGACTGTTAAAAACCTCCTCCGACTTCATCCCTGATGATACAGCTAATGCCCAAGGGTTTGTTTGAGTGACAACTTTGGAATGCATTTCTCACAAAATGTAATTGCATTATCCTCTTCATGATCGACTTATGTAGCAAATAACTCTCACTCGGTAAGATTTCTTTCTCTATCTCTACCCCTCTTTCGGTTTTCCTCTCTGTACATATAAAATGCATAAGTATTGATACGTGTACTTCGATTGCTAAGGATGCATTATGCACCCATTTTGGTGCTCACGTTTTCAGTTCCAAGTCAGAATTCTAACTCCTGATATTCAAATGGGACTGTTAAAACACATCCCACACATGGATAAAAATTCTCTTAATACAAAATGGACAGTCACGTGTACACGATTCTCTAAAGGAGGCATTATGCACCCATTTTGGTGCCCACGTTCTCAGTTCCAAGTCAAAATTCTAAATTCAAATGGGACCGTTAAACACATCCCACACATTAGATAAAATTTCTCTTAATGGAAAACGGATAGTCATGGATACCCAGGATCAAAATTTCGTTTCGGTCCACTGTTTCGGTCTGCCCATAAACGGAAACGTTTCGGAAACATTTCGGAAACATGTGGAAACAACCGAAAAAATTGGAAACATTGAGAAACATGGGGAAACATAACGTCAAACTTAACTATATGCGTGTATAAAGCTAATAATTAATTAATTGAACATTTAAGAGGTCTATATATGTAGAGATGCATTAAAAATGTGTAATTCAAATTGAAAATACATGAGGATCAAGTCGCCAATCTACTGTCAAACACTTCATAGAATGTCAAAACACTTCATAGAATGCAAAAGATACATATAAGTGCATAGTAAGCTAATAAGCCATCTCTAAAATAAAATGGTTGTTCATATGACAAGTACACAACCACATGATTATCTCGATGAAAACGAGGATGTTTCGTTGTAAGCAAATGAAACGATGCGGAATCATAGGTTTGTTTCGATGGAAACAATTATGTTTCGATGGAAACAAAAGAAACAAAGTCGTTTCGATGGAATCCACGGAATTTCGAGATTCCATGGCTGTTTCATTTCCATGACCTAGGAAACGGAAACGTTTCGGCCGTTTCGATGGAAACAGAAGGAAATTTTGATCCTTGACGGATACACCATTCAATCATGATAGCTACAAGCAAGGATCAAAATTTCGTTTCGGTCTATTGTTTCAGCCTACCCAGAAACGGAAACGTTTCGGAAACATTTTGGAAACAGTGGAAAAAATTGGAAACATTGAGAAACATGGGGAAACATAACTTCAAACTTAACTATATGCGTGTATAAAGCTAATAATTGATTAACTGAACATTTGAGAGGTCTATATATGTAGAGCTGCATTAAAAATGTGTAGTTCAAATTGAAAATACATGAGGATTAAGTCGCCAATCTACTGTCAAACACTTCATAGAATCCACAAAACACTTCATAGAATGCAAAAGATACATATAAGTACATAGCAAGCTAATAAGCCATCTTTAAAATAAAATGGCTGTTCATATGACAAGTACACAACCACATGATTATCTCGATGGAAACAAGTATGTTTCGTTGGAAGCAAATGAAACAATGCGGAATCATAGGTTTGTTTCGATGGAAACAATTATGTTTCGATGGAAACAAAAGAAACAAAGTCGTTTCGATGGAATCCATGGAATTTCGAGATTCCATGGCTGTTTCGTTTCCATGACCTAGGAAACGGAAACGTTTCGGCCGTTTCGATGGAAACAGAAGGAAATTTTGATCCTTGGCTACAAGTATTAAGTTATGGTGTCTTGAACTGCTTATTCATTTATTTGGCATTCCCTTACGAGGTCATGATAGCGAATTGATTGGAGCATGGAGCTCATTGAGGGAACTTGGTGCGAATTCGCACGATCCTTAACCAATCACCCTACTTTGACTGGAACCTTAAACAAAAAGAGCAGTAACTGGGTGATTTTATGGCTATTGAGTAATTAACCATATATGATTCTTTGGAGGATAATGACCACAATTACCTTTTCTCGTGACTCCTAAAGTTGTCTCACTTTATTGCTTGGTCTCAAGTCTATTAGTGCTGTAGGTGGATTGTTAATGTTATTGTTTTGAAATTTTTATAGTTTAGGCACATTATGCATGATTACTTGCATTGAAGGCAAAAAGAGTGTAAGAATTATAAGAGAGTAAACCTTTTCAAAAAAATTACATAGAAGGGAAAAAATCGTTCAATGAAAAACTTAGTTCCAAGATCTTAATCTGACTATCTTCATGAAGTTATCATCTTGCATAAACATTATTTTGAACAAGGCAATAAGTTTTAAACTAAATACTTCTTGGAGTTCGTAAAGCAATGAGAGACATAATTTAGTTTTTGATCTGATCAACGTAGCATTCTTTTATATCTTTACCGATTTCTCACTTGATCGATTCAAATGATGTGCATTTCATAACAATGTGTTTTGAACAAATTAGTCTTATTCAATATGAATAGTCCATATACTTTTGAAACAAAATGTTGCACTTTTTCACATGTGGGCTCGCAGGGTTAGGGCCATGGTTCGAGGTTGCGGTATCGGTCACGGTATCGGAGTCCGTTGTGATGACTCGGGGTCGCAGTATCGGCCTGGTATCGGGCGATACGCAACGAAACACTAGATTTAAGATTCAAAAAAATATGAAAAAATAACCAAAAATTCTAAAATAATAAGAATAGCAAAATTGGAATAATAGATTGTCACAATACCCAAAGTACCAAATATAAATTCACAAATTATTCAACTCACACGCTGCCGATCTACTGTTTGAACATTTTTTTTTATTACACATACACATTTTAAACAAATAAGTAAACATTTTAAACATTTTCTTTTTATTACACACACATTTTAAATAAATAAGTAAACAATTATTTTTTTTTATAAACAAATAAGTAAACATTTTTTTTTATAAACAAACACTTTTTTAATAATAAGCAAACATTTTAAACAAATAAGTAAACAATTTTTCAATAAATAACTAAATAATTTAAATATTTTTTATTACACACACACATTTTAAACAAATCAGTACAAAATTTTTTTATAAGCGGATGAAAACACATGCACACAAACGCATGTTACACAGAATAAAATCCTAAACACTAACTTAACCCTTTTGTTGACTTTCGACCAAACCCAAGATTAACAAAAAAGAAAAGAGAGAGAGAGAGAGAGAGAGAGAGAGAGAGAGAGAGAGAGAGAGAGAGAGATCAGAGAAGAAGAAAACGATGACAGCAGCAGAAGAAGAAGAAGAAGAAGAAGAAGAAGAAGAAGATGGCGGCAGAAGAAGAAGAAGATGACGGCGGAAGAAGAAGATGGAGGAGGAAGAAAGAGAAATAAAGAGAAGAAAACATACCTTCTTCTCAGATCTGGTAAGTGTTCCCTTTCTGATTTTTCTGATTTTTCTTTTTTCCTCTGAGTTTTCTTTTTTTCCTTTCAGATTTTTCTCCTTTTCTTTCAGTCTCGGGCGTCGCTAGTCATCTCGGCCGAGACGTATAAAACTCGGTCGTTTCGGCCGAAACGATCGATATATAGAACGATCCTTCAATTTTTTTTAACTCAGCTTGAATCGGCCTATATCTCGTATCGAACCCTCACGATACCGAGTTAACTCGGCTGATACGACTCGGTATCGACCGATACTTCGAACCATGGTTAGGGCTCATAAACCCTTTCTTTCATTCATCCATTAGTGTCGATAAGTGTAAGCCATCAAAAAAAGCCTTATCTTCAAACCTTATATCAAGGGGAAGGGTAGCTCATTAGGGTTGTCTATAATATAATAATACATATCCTTCTATCTTGTTATTATATATATATATATAATATAACCAATAGAATGATATAAATAAAAAGAGCCGTTGTCTTTAAAACGGATATCCTCTGCAAATTTGATATTTAAATTGGCTTCTATGTAAATATTAGCTGAAAAGTTCCATAAACTGTAATTAATAATCCCTTATTTTATTTCAAATTGAGAAAATTTTCCAGTTATAATTGGCAGTTAATGAAACAAGTATTGTCATGGCCACTTTGAAAAGTCGCTGCACTAGCATAACACTATTAATAACATCGTTGACTTTTTTGGTTTATTTATCACGTCTTGATGGTGATGGAGATTGTTTATTGTCATTTGTGGGCATGCATTAGTCATTATTTTTGTAGCAGAGTATCAACTTGAAATTATAGCTTCATGGGTTTGTTTCAAAATGTTCGATTGCATTACTTCTTTCTTCTGTTATTGTCCTTCACATCTATTCGTTCAAATAAAATTTTGTTCTGGTTGTTCTCATTTGTTATATATACATTAGCAGTATGCTGCTACTGGTTTGCACTTAAGTAGGTAATATACTAATATCTGAGAGGAGGTTATGATCATATGCTACTTCTATTTTTATGGTTATGCCCAGTGGTTTCCAAGGTATATATGATGTTGAGCATTTTATCAAGTCATTGAGGTATGATGTACGTATAGTGGAAAAAATTCCTGAAATTCATCGAAATGGGAAGACCAAGAAGATAAAGGCTGTTCAGGTATAATTTTAATCTCTCGTGCTATTGCATCTATTGAGTTTAAGAGTCTATTTGGGATAGCCTTTTTAAAATAATTCATTTCTATTTAAAGCTACAAAAGCATTATTTATTTGTTTATTTATTCAATTTGTAGCTTTTTAAAAAAGATTTCTTATTCCCAACAAGTAATTATTTTAAAAGCTAACCCATACGGGCTCTAATGTGTTTCAAGTTCTTGAAAAATTCTTGAACTATCAACTTCATGTTGATTCAGATTCGACCACCTAGAGATGCTCCTATTAGTTGGTATACAACAGATGCTCTTGAAAAGATGAAGGAACACGGTGCTATATATCTCACTCCCTTTTCGCATCGCCTCGCTGAAGAGATTGACTTCCCTGAATACCAGCGGTTGAGGTGCAGAGTTAATTATCACGCACTCAGATTTAAGCCCCATATTATGAAGTTGAGTAACTCAATAGTTAGTAAACTACGTGCGCAAGGTCACTTCATGTCAATACATCTTCGGTTTGAGATGGATATGCTGGCATTTGCTGGGTAAGCTGTCTTCTAGTTATCTTTTCATCTGGTGAAATTTGCTTCCGCATGCTCACGGGGTACTTACCCATTATAATTGAGGGAGAAAAATAGAGACATTAAGGCTTTGTTTGGTTCATGGATTTAGAGAGGGAAAGGAAAAGAAAACACTGAAAAAGTACTTTTCTTTGTTTGGTTAATAAGGAAAATAGGAAGGAAAAGCAAACGGGATGAAAGTAAACTAAAATTGAATTTATTGAGTCGATTCCCTACCTCTTAAAATTGAATTTATTGAGTCGATTCCCTTCCTCTTTTCTTAAGTTTCTATTGAAGTTTGGAAGATTTTAATTTGCTAATGTTTTTGTAAGCAACGAGGAAAACAATATGAAAACAGGAGGGAAATAGTTTTTCTTTGTGTTTTCCTTTCCCTTTTCTTTCCTTTTCTGTATGAACCCAACGGAGCCTGAAGGAAACTTGAAGGGAGTCGGTGAGATGAAATAAACTATATTGGCTATTAGGAGATTAATTAGTTTCATTCATGCATGGGGCAAGTTAATGGAAGACAAGTGCAGTTTGCATAATCAGAAGGCACTAAAATGGTATCAGGATTTCTCATGCTTTAAAATTTTCTAAGTGATTTTGGACTTTTCTGAATTATTGTTCATTGGGCCAAAATTTGATCCTAGTTGTTAGCATGGCTGTAGAATCGGTTGTTGATTCACAAGTTGATTTGAGTGTCATACAACCCGATACGATTCCCTATTCATAATTTTGAACTTTCTTGTTTTAAGTGTAAAACGTTCGACATTTTGAGGCTAGACATTGCACGAAACATGTGTCAAACTACTATTTTGTTCATTTCAAGCACTGTACTTGCGTTCTTACATGCATACAATTTATAGAAGACACTTGTGTTATTTTTTTATTTTCTAAAAACAGTGAATATTACGATTCGGTGCAATTGCTAGATTGATGCTAAAATATCCAACTTTTCTCAGAGTAATCATGTTGATTTATATAATATTTAGGTTGTCTAGAAACAAATTTTAGTTTTATTTTCTTTTGTTGTTCTATGCTGAGTTTGCATCGGCTTCGTATGATTTTTCCAAAAACCAGTAAATCATTGTTTATTTAAGTAGAACAATAGGTGAAATTGTTGGGATAAGTTTTAGTTGAGAAGGCGTTTACACATTTAGATGGGCGTATATATGTTTTGCAGTTTTTCGAACGAGAGGACTTTGTTGAGTTCTAATGCTTGTGGCTATACGCTAGTTCGACCCTGTTTGATTTGCCGTGAAAGATATAAGCTTGGTGTTAACCTTTTATCTTCCTCTTTTCTTTTTGTTCTTGGATTATATTTCATTTTCTTTTGACAAGTAAAAAGAAGCATCAGTAAAAGCTCCAAAACGGGTGCACCCATGTACGCTAGAAGTATACTCATGACATAAGGGCAATTTCAAAATATCCAAGTTATGTACCAGACCTGGATTAGATTTCAAGAACTATGAGAAACATCTTTACGAGTCCGTTTCTTGAGATTGTTTCTTCTACTACAGTTATTTTATAGCTGATTAGGGTTTTCAGTTTCTCCTCACAATTAGAAGGATTAAGACCTCACAATTATCAGTTGGTTGTATGCTTGATGTGGAAAAATTTGCAGATGCTTGGACATATTTACACCTGAACAGCAAAGAATATTGAAGAAGTATCGGCAGGAAAATTTTGCAGAGAAGAAACTTGTTTATAGCGAAAGAAGGGCTATTGGAAAATGCCCATTAACTCCAGAAGAGGTAACGTGTTTTTGAGATTATCAGTCTTTCTATTTCTCTAGGGAAAGTTTGATACTGATATTGATTGAGATCTCAAAGGTTGTCAAAGATATTTACAACCTCTAGATGACCATTATTCCCAATGCAATCTCTGGCATTATTTTATTGTGGTTTCCGTCTCAGTGGATCGTTAAGATCCTTAATTAGGTTATTTGTTTCATTTAACATTATTTTGACTTGCAGACTTGTAAGCTCCTAGAAGGGTCAGGTGTCCGTGTCCAACACCCTGTCGCACACACACGTCGGGCACTCCTTGACGCATCAGATACATACAGCATTGCCAGTGTTCTACTGTTTAGTTAATTAGTATATTCGGACACATGTAAGACCCAATGGTCTTTACCTGGATACTTTTGACATCAAGTACAGACACACTGTTAACATTTTGAGAAACAAAGTAGAACTTGAAAGTAATTACAACTTTTTAATGATAAGGATATTTCTATCTTTTGAGATCTTAGGTAGTTATTTGGATACAGAAGAATAACAGGGCTATTACAAATTGAGAATACTTCTAGTGTGTCATAGATATCAAATCAAAATAGGGCTTTTGAAATTAGAAATAATTTACAGCTCTTGAAAATATAGACAATTGGACATCTTAGTTTTACTGTAAGTTTGATTTTTTTTTTTTAAAACTATAAGTCATATGATTTTCTTATTACACTTGATTTTATATTTTTAAGTGTTGCTTATCATTTTTCTGTATTCATGCGGATATTTTTAAAATTCACATTATTGCCGTGTCTTGTCATATCGTGTTCGTGTCCCGAAATAAGTGCTTCTTAACTTGCGGTGTGGTTTGTAGCACTTATGTTTGTTAATGGGGCATCTATCAAACCACCTGAAGATTTTTATTCCTGTCAAAAGCAATTAAATTTCACTAGTCTGTTGAATGGTTTGTTATCTTTAACATTGGGCACTACTGGGATCTTGTAAATAGCTCTGAAGGGACAAAAGAAAGAAATAAAAAAATAGATGATGGATCTGTAGTTCATGACCTGTCCTGTCCTTTGGTTAATTAAACCTACCAGGCCTTTTTACAACTTTTCCATAAAACACTTCAATGCATAAATTCAGTGGGTAATGATATTTACAAACAAACTTATTGGATGTTAATTGTGCCCTTTGAAGCCAAGAGGTTATCATAGTTCTACTTTTTGTTTTCATCGTCATTTTGTTTCTCTATAGGAGATCTCAATTCCTTTCATAAAAAGCTTCCTCTCCTCCACGGGTGGAGTGCACTATTTAGGAAGGAGGGAATAAAATTAATGACGATTATGAAGTTCTTGAGGAAAAGGAAGAGTGAGCATCATATATATGAACTTATAATTATATAAATGCCTTACTTTTCCAGCTATTCCATTTCAAAATTTATCACGCAACATTAAGGAAATGCAAATTGGTTCAATGATATCACAACCGCATATGTTGCCCCATCTCCCCTCCAACCGAAGGGAAAACAAAAAAAAAAAAAAAAATCACCCCCAGAAATAGTTGCAAATAGAGCAATTTCTTCTTCCGAAAGTTTGTTTTTTCTTCTATTCAAAATCATCCGTTGTCCACAGCCTAACTGCAAGTCAGCTTCCTAAATAGAGATATTTGCTACAAAGTTGAGCACGGAATTCAGTCATTCCCCGACTCATTTTCTCATGTACAAACCACCATCTCCACCTTAAAAGCAGAAGCAAGCAAGACTTAATTTTTTGGAAAAAGTAAATTTTGTATTAGAGTTCATCTTTAAAACAAGATGGGAATGAAGGGGATTATGTAATTGCAATTCATGAGAATGCATTCTGCAGATGTCACTTCAAGCACACCCTTACTTCATATCTTTTACTTGGTAAAGATTTTTGGCTTTGTCATAGAGTGACAACTTGATGATTTGCAACTATCTATGTTCTTTATGGCTAAAATAAAACCTTCTATCTGCAGGTTGGTCTTATCTTACGTGCTATGGGGTTTGACAATTCCACCAGGATTTACCTAGCAGCTGGCGAACTATTTGGTGGTGAAAGATTTATGAAACCTTTCCGGTCCATATTCCCACGCCTCGAGAACCACAGCACAGTGGACCCCACTAATGAGCTAGCTGAGAACAACCAGGGCTTGCTAGGCTCAGCGGTGGATTACATGGTTTGTCTTCTCTCTGACATTTTCATGCCAACATATGATGGGCCAAGCAACTTTGCCAATAATCTTCTCGGTCACCGCCTCTACTATGGGTTCCGAACCACACTCCGACCCGATAGGAAAGCTCTTGCACCGATCTTTATTGATCGAGAAAAAGGGCGAACTGCAGGTTTTGAAGAAGCTGTTAGACGGGTTATGCTCAAAACAAACTTTGGTGGCCCACACAAGCGGGTCTCACCCGAATCTTTCTATACCAATTCTTGGTCGGAGTGTTTCTGCCAAACATCCCCCCTTAATCCTGCTGATAAATGTCCTCCGGAGAATGTTATGGAAATTCTAGACAATCGGTTGGAGAGTGAAGTAACGAACGACTCAGACTCCGTGGTTCAATCAAATTTGACATCATCTGCTGCAGATAAGTAGGAAATTTCCATCAAACGTGTTCATGATGGTCATTGATTCCTCAGCGACGCAGTAGTATGATGCGATAAAGGCTAGGAGTTGGTTTTTTGTCATCAGTCTGCCTTCAGGTATTCAATTTATCTGGGACTCTATCGAATGTGTACTGAATTCTGGGTTTGAGTTTCTTATTGAAAGTTTTATTTGTTAACCCTTTGTTTTGTTCATGGGTTTGGTGAGAAAATAAAAGAAAACAAAACAAAACATTGAGGAGAACACTTACCTTTTTATGGTTGATTAGGAAGACTCGAAAGTAGGAAGGAAAAGAAAATCTAGTGAAAAATAAATTAGAAATTGTGAATCTTGTGAGTCACTCCATTTTTTCTTGAGCTCCTATTATACATCCAAGTACTTCTGATTTTTAAAGTTATGTGAGCATGGAAGAAAACGCAGGGAAATTTTTTTTATCATTTTCCTTTCCCTTTTCTTTTCCTTATCTAAATCCGTAAACCCAAACGGGCGTAAGAGTTTTCCATTTTTGGTTAATCAATGACCAGGACTGACTTCGTATAATTTGCAAGGAAAAAAATGGTTCATTGCTTTCCTACTATTTGAATGTGACAGACTCTACGCCAATCGTAATTTTACATGTATCATTGCCTCGTAATTCATATATTTTTTTATTTTTCATTGAATTTTTTTTGGTTGAGGCTCTGTTAGGTTAATGGATTTTTTGAGGGAAAAGAAACGGGAAAAGGAAAACTAGTTCTTGTATTTTCCCTTGTGTTTTGCTTCATGCTTAAGGAACGTTAAAGTCAAAATTCTAAAATATAATAGTAATATATGAATAAAGGAAGGGAAATGACTCGCAACATTCAAAATATTTAATATGTTTCTCAACTTATACTATTTTCTTTCCTATTTTCCTTATTAACCAAACTTAAGAAAAAGTTTTCCTATTCTTTTCCCTCACTAAATCCTAGAACCCATCAAAGCCAAGTGTTTACTGTCTACTGTTTATTGATTAATTGAATGCCAGAATATATATTCTGATTTTTGAACCTGATGTTTTCTCAGATCTCATTTGTGGCCTCATCTTACAAAGCTCATGGAAAATCTCTTGGGTTGCTGGTGGCTCATCTTGTCTGAGAAGTGGACCACATAGAGAGACATTATCAAGAGATACGAAAGGAGGATTATTTTACTGTACATTTGGCTGAGATACATAGGGACTTGAAAGATATACTATGTTTGTTGAATATATTAATATTTGCCTGTTGTGTTTGGTTAGTGGATGTAGATCTGTTGTGTTGAACTGCCACTGTAATGTACTATTAATTTTACAAATATATGGACATGGATGAAGTGTGTGTATATATATATATATATATATATGGAGCATTTCTCGTGCGGACCGTCCGCAATTTAATAAGTTGTGAACTTCTGATTCAGCCGTTGGATCCAGTTTTCATTAAAGGCATTGTAGTAATTTCACAGGATCCAGTGGCCGAAAATAGAAGTCCGCAACTTATTAAGTTGCGGACGCCCTTACCAGAAGGGCTCTGTATATATATATATATATATATGATTTGCTAACCTACAACAAAGGAGGCTTTTAGGATAAAAAATTGATTTTTAGCGACGAAAAATAGTTGGAACCTTTAGTCACAAAATTTTCATCGCTAAAAACCTGCTTTTCGCCACTAAAGATGTTGTACGATGCTAACCTAGCTACAATCATCATGTTGTAGGTTAGCGGTCCGCTATTATATATATAGTACATGATTAATGTGCATGATTGCCACAGAAATAGGATTTGGAGTTTCCCAACTACTAAGCGCGGCCAGACTTCTCTACCAATACAATTCAAATTGATGTTCAGTAGAAAGAGTGACATACACTACTGCTGGAGAAAGAGAAAGGAAATACTGCTGTGCTTGAGTTTATTTTGATCTGCATTATGCTTGGGCTCAGTAGAGAATCCAATGTCAGCAAGAGATCATATATTGACTACCTAAGAGCCTCTACAATAAGCTCTTAAAATCATTGCTTCAAACTTGTATTATAGTACGTGGCGCTTTAAACAGTTTTTTTTAAAGCTTATATATAAAAAAATATATAAAAAAAAAAGAGAGAAAAGAAAAAAAGAAGAAAAAAGCTACTATTCAAAAAATAAGAAGAAAACAAGAAAAAGATAAAAAAGAAGGAACTGTTATGAAAGTGGGTGAATGTCCACTTTAAGCATGCATTGCAAATAGTAGATGACACGCAAAATGTCAAAAATGCTACAAAGCCTATAGTATGCTTGGTCATACTTTCCATGCATATTTATTGATCATGTTGGGGTTAATCTCTATAAATTGTTGAGCTTGACAAATAGAACGAATACACTGAAATACACAGATAAAGCTAGAGAGCCAGAGAAGAAAAAGAGAGAAAGTGAGAAAAATATTAGTGTGTTGTAATACGTTGATAGTTCAAGTGCCTGAGATATATCATTTTCTCAGGTAATAATACAACTCCCTCCGCAGTGGACGTAGGCAAATTGCCGAACAACCTGAAATATCTATATACTTTTGTGTGATTGCATATTTGTGTGATTGCATATTTGTGTGCTTGCTTTATTATTAGTTTTATTGCTAGTTTTATATTTGGAATATTTTTACTGTGGAATATTGGGGTCTGTTAGATTATTTGGTTTATGCCTTTATGGGATTGAGTCAGTGATTTGACTATGCTTAACAAGACAACATTAAAAATTGACACTTCTCACCACTAGATGTTTCACCGTGCTGAATGTTTTGAATGTTCTTAATGTTTTATTCTCTTAGATTCTCTATTATATTTTGCTTGGTAACGCAATTAAATATTAATGTTACTACATAATTGTCTTATTAGATATCGGGGAACAACTTCAAGCACTAAGGCTTAGTTTGATTCTCATTTTGGTGCTTATCCTTTTTTAAAGTATAATTTTATGTTAATTCATTTGGTAACTAGTTTAATTATGAGCTTTGTAAAAATTAAACTTATGACCTTTTTGGGGGAAGCTTTTAAAAGCTCAAGGTTGCCTTATGATTTCATGATGTCTTTTTGAAAGAGTAGTGTGTCACTTGTATAAAATTATCAAACAACTTAGTAATAAATTTCATAAACTCCTTTTAAATGGGGGCCAAACTAAGCCTAAGTTAGGAAGATTCTATATTTCTATGGTATGACAGGTCATTAGGTACGATTGGTATATCTTTTTTCGGAACAATTTTTGTTATTCGTGGCCACTCGTGGTGTCACGCCTCGCAGTAGCAAAAATAGAGAAAATAAATTCTTTTTTGGACCCGTAGGCCATGACAGTTGAAAGTCACCACATTGTCCACAACCAAAGTCAAACCATCAGAGTAATGATTCAAACCACACATTGGAATGTTCTAGGGTTGATATATATAATCAGAGTTCGATACTAACTATAACAAACCATAAGTATCGCAGAAGTACAAATAAAGTATTACGGCAACATATGCCGATTACAAACTTAACTATTACAACGGTCTCTAAAACATAGGCATAAACTATCAACAGCAAGCTCCAAGTCTTCAGCTTGCGTAGTAGTCAGCACCAGCATAGCCTCCATCATCGTAGGCTCCTTCCTCGTGGTACCTATCCATGTATGCATCACCTGCATACTCATAACTCTGGCCAGCTGGACGTTGAATATCCAGCGGCATAAAACGCCGTCAGCTACGAAAGCCGAGTGAATGCAAATACTAACAGAGTATCTACAGATATGTAGCATATAATGACAACATCAATAAAAAGGATCATCTCATCGTTCGTATGCATGTATGCACCAACTCAATATCTAACAACAGATATCGTCCCAAATCTCCCAATACATAACATAGACTCTTGGGTCCACATTAATCAGACACGTAGTCCCATACCTACGGTCTGTTCACTCTTGACACGCAGTCTCACACATAACATAGACTCTCGGGTCCACATTAATCAGACACGTAGTCCCATACCTACGGTCTGTTCACTCTTGACACGCAGTCTCACACATAACATAGACTCTCGGGTCCACATTAATCAGACACGTAGTCCCATACCTACGGTCTGTTCACTCTTGACACGCAGTCCCATATAATCTAGCCAAACGCCCCGATATACTTTGGCCAACACGCCCCCGATACATCCTGGCCAACACGCCCAATACCTTACTCTGGCCAACTCGCCCATTTTGTTACACTGGCCAACTCGCCCATTTTGTTACACTGGCCAACTCGCCCATGATGTTACACTGGCCAACTCGCCCATGATGTTACACTGGCCAACTCGCTCATGATGTTACACTGGCCAACTCGCCCATTTTGTTACACTGGTCAACTCGCCCATTTTGTTACACTGGCCAACTCGCCCATGATGTTACACTGGCCAACTCGCCCATGATGTTATACTGGCCAACTCGCCCATTTTGTTACACTGGCCAACTCGCCCATGATGTTATACTGGCCAACTCGCCCATGATGTTATACTGGCCAACTCGCCCATGATGTTACACTGGCCAACTCGCCCATGATGTTATACTGGCCAACTCGCCCATTTTGTTACACTGGCCAACTCGCCCATGATGTTACACTGGCCAACTCGCCCATGATGTTACACTGGCCAACTCGCCCATTTTGTTACACTGGCCAACTCGCCCATGATGTTATACTGGCCAACTCGCCCATTATGTTATACTGGCCAACTCGCCCATGATGTTATACTGGCCAACTCGCCCATTTTGTTACAGAACATTACGGCCCTATATCATACGATCTTCGTGACCGCATTTGTACGTACCAATCATAAATAGTATCGACCATTGTGATCGACAGACCCACTACTATGCACGTCGGCCTTTCAATTTCATTATTATCTCAACATATATCAAAAGGATATAACAATACAAGGAAAATACAGGGTATTACATATAACAACATTCAAACCAAACTAGAATGAAATATTAGACATCGTGTATGATTCTAGTAAAAATAAGGCACAGGGGTATTTTGGT
The DNA here is from genome assembly GCA_033977485.1 of Hydrangea macrophylla. Lineage (NCBI taxonomy): Eukaryota > Viridiplantae > Streptophyta > Magnoliopsida > Cornales > Hydrangeaceae > Hydrangea > Hydrangea macrophylla. The sequence continues at coordinate 87,845,942 of CM066998.1, read as the reverse complement.
CATTTTCCAGTTTTGTACGTCCACAACCGAATTTTATAAAAGTTCCGTGAGATTAAATAAATAAGTATTCATGTTGGAAGTTAAGAGTTTTCGATCCTCATTAAGAAAATATCTTGATTTCAGTCGATTTAAGTGAAAATAGATCACAAGGGTATTTTGGTCATTTTCCCAGATTTGTACGTCCACAACCGAATTTTATAAAAGTTCCGTGAGATTAAATAAATAAGTATTCATGTTGGAAGTTAAGAGTTTTCGATCCTCATTAAGAAAATATCTTGATTTCAGTCGATTTAAGTGAAAATAGATCACAAGGGTATTTTGGTTATTTTCCCAGATTTGTACGTCCACAACCGAATTTTATAAAAGTTTCGTGAGATTAAATAAATAAGTATTCATGTTGGAAGTTAAGAGTTTTCGATCCTCATTAAGAATCCATCTCGATTCCAGTCGTATTTGAAAATACCAGTTTATCGTATTTATGCCGTATTTATCTAAATACGGAATATAATACGTATAAGCATCACATAATTTATATAAATCATAATCATAATCATAATCATGTGTTCATAACAAAGTGTAATATAAATAGCTGAGTGAGTTGGAGACTCACCTAAATTCGCAGAATAATAATGCCGAGAAAACCCGAAAAATCTTCGAATATAAAATTCCGGCTTCAAATAGCGTTCTTGGTGTTCTTGGTGTACTAGGTGTGTTCTTGGTGTTTGTGTGTGCGTTCTTGGTGTTCTTGGTGTACTAGGTGTGTTCTTGGTGTTCTTGGTGTTTGTGTGTGCGTTCTTGGTGTTCTTGGTGTTTGTGTGTGTGTTCTTGGTGTTCTTGGTGTTTGTGTGTGCATTAGGATGACTTCTCAACCTTATATGTCTAAGGATAAAATGTAATGGAATGGTCCCATATATATAGGAACCAAGGAGGGACATCACCTTGCAATTACCAAGAGTTAAAGGTTCAAAGGATAATTATTTCCTTAGGGCATGTTTGGTTGAAAAATCATAACTGGTCCAAATATACCAGATATTCACAAATCTGCTAAATTTCTGTTTCTAAAAATTCTGAAAATTTATAAACGAGTTTTATAAATACTGAATATTATAATAACAACATAAAAACACTAATCATCTAGGGAAATAAATATTTAAAAATAGCGGGTATTACACGTGGCCTGAACAATATTTTTGTACCAAAGATGTGATCAGAATTTGTTACGGGAAACAACTTTTTATTATCTTGAGTACAAAAATTTGTTACAAAACTATGACTATAATTTGTCACCAAAATTTTACACCCAAAATAATAATAAAAAAAAAAAAAGGGTTGTTCCCAAGCAGCAAAAGTTATCCTCCCCCACCCAAAAAAAAAAACACACATACACACAAACACGATCGTACCATACGGCCGGTCATTGGTGTTATCTTAGAATTCTCCACTAAGTTTAGCTCTTGACTCTTGAGCTCTCTTAGTCTCTTTAACTTCTTTTGATGAGACCAGTAAATGTAGCATGTTAACAGCAAATTTGACTGGAAGTAAATTTATGCGCATGTCTTCAAGTTTTCAAACACAACTCTCTCTCTCTCTCTCTCTCTCTCTCTCTCTCTTCTAAGTGTGTTATTTGGTACCCATGGTCAATGTAGCATAAATTCTAACTGCAAATAAGACTTAAAGTAAATTTATGGGCTTCTCTCGGTCTCCAACATCCAAAAATGTGATTTATTTGGTGCACATGGTCAATGTCGCATTCTAACCGCAAATAAGACTTGAAGTAAATTTATGGGCTTGTCTCCAAATTCTAAAACCCAATCCTATATAAGAGATACAGAGAGCTCTAGTTCTAGTATTCTAAAACATATTCACAAACTCAAAAAACACAAGATGGATTTGCATATGTTATATTGTTTCTTTGGATTAGCTATCATGGCAAGGAGGGTTGGAAGCCAAAAAGATGATTTTCCAAGCTTTGATGATCAAAACTACAAGGTTTTATGGGGACACCACAACTTCAAGTCCTCAAGCCATGGCAGAGATGTTCAACTCTCCCTCGACCAAGACTCCGGAGTCCGGTCATTTTTCTCTCTTCCATCTCATTCTTTCCTTTTTTACGTACTTGATATGGATATACATATATACATGCATGTACATGCAAGGGCGGAGCCATGAGAGGGGCTCCCCCGGGCTGCAACCCCCCAAAATCTGGTAAGGTTTATTAGTATATGTGATATTATAGTCGACTTATAGTTTAGCCCCTCCTAAATTTGGAAAAAAATTTAGTACATGGGATATTTTAACCCAAATGTAATCTAGCCCAACCCAAATTTTGAGAATTTTTTTGGTACATATGATATTTTAACCCAAATGTAGTCTACCCCATCCCAATTTAGTGTTCCAAACTCAATTTGACACCATACCTTATTAATAAATAGACACCAAAATGTATAAATATTAATCCAAAAGATAATATTGTTCTTAAATAAACGCAATTTTACACCATATCTTATTATCAAATATGTATAAATAGACTCCAATTTTTTTTTTTCGGAGGCGCTGCCCCAAAGTACCCGCATTGCTTCCTTAGCCCCCTAAAAAAATTCTTGATTCCGCCCTTGTGTACATGATTTTCTAGGGCAAGCAGGCCGTGCCGGCCCCCTAGATATGAAAAAAAAATCTATTTATATTTGTACTATTCATAAATAGTTAATGGTAATTGAGAAAGATAGATCAGAGAGAGGAAGGAGAGACATAGGATTAATAAACCTGTGTCTATATTAAATGGACTCATGATATGTATATCGAGTGCAAGTGCGATGTTTAAATGTCTAGTGCACTAAATTCTAATGTTGTAAAGGAACACGCCTTTAACATATAACAGAAGTCATATTTCGTTGAATGTTTTAATTTTACGTAACAAACAAATTTTAATCAAAATATATTTGTTCCAATTTCTATTGTAAAAAAATTAAAAATCTTATTTGCTCAAGTTTTTTTTTTCTCCGCATTACATGTGGAATTCACATATACAATTTGAGTAAAGGGATATGGGAAACATATCTTGCACGTATTATTCATATGTGATATCTTATATAGAGAGGTATTTTTAAAGCAACAGAAGAGTCCATATAACATAGTCTAAGTGTAACGATAATGTCTGTGATAAAACATGTTAATAAATCATTCTCATTATATCTCTCTCTCTTTAGTTTTTATTGGATAATGTAGGTTCTTCATTGACAAAGTACCCATTAGGATTTCAAGAACAACACAAAGATTGGAGTTGGTTATCCTACACAACCAATGCAAGTAGAGGCAAGTACATGAAATAGTGAGACTTGGGCCACTAATCATGGCTGGACCAGAACTGACTTGACTCGTGGATCTTTCACAGCTCACTTTTGTAGCTTTGCCATTGATGGTTGTGCTTTTGACAACAGATGGACCCGTGATTCTGACAAACGCAACGATGACTCTGACAACTACTCGAGTCGCGAGTCTAACAGGTAGAACCATGATTCTGATAGGTGGAAGCGTGATTCTGACACGTGTCTGACAACTATGGGAGCCGCAAATCATGCGACTCTTCTAGATTTCGGTGGAACAAAGAGGAGCTCTGGAAGCTAACGCCAAACCGAGAAAAAATGTACGAGCATCTGAGACGTAAATATCAAATCTACAACCAGTGCACTGACAAGTCAAGGTACCCAAGACCTCCCCTTGAATGTAGTGAGACTATCTTTGATGAGGAACGACCTCTGGAATATTTCTGGCAAGACTACAACTTGGCTAGAAAAGCCCTAAAAGGCCCATGATCTATGCTGCTTTTTGGCCTCATCCATCATTTAGGTCTTCAAAAACTCATTTTTGTTGATTTTGGGAAATTTTGCTTCATTAATAATAACTTTGTGTAAGAATTTCTGTTTTTGACAAGGTTTCTTTCCAATTCCTTAGGACAATATTTAGTTCCAAATTTGAGCATAACTCAAAATTTTCTATTTTAGTTCACTGTGCAAACGACCACATTTGTTTTGGAACCATTCGGATACAAAATTGATACTGTACATGAAAGATACTGGAGTACTTGGCATGCACATTTTAAGACAATTAAAAGTGCTTTTTTTGGATAGGTGCCCCATCCAAAAGTCTGACCATTATATATAGGGCCGTGAGTCCCACTGCAAAAGAGCCCTTCCCATTGGGCGGACCTGATAGCCTCCTAGTACCCAAAAACTCCTCCTCCAGTGGAGACCTCATACAAACGATATAGTACCAGACTTTCAAAATAAATGTAACACCCACAACACAACGGCTTGATGAGACCAACCCACAATATTCTCTCTAAACCCAAACACTTCCCCAAAAAACCGTCTTCTCACTCTCATGGTGATGTTGTCTCTACTCCATCTGAAACCCACTTCATATCTCTCATCCATTCCTCCAAAACCACCGCACAACTCAAATCAATTCACGCCCAAATCATCCGCCACTACCTCTCTCAGACCAGTCGGATCATAACCCAGTTCATATCTTCATCTTCTTTGCTCAAATCAGTTGATTACGCTCTATCCATCTTTCGCCAGTTTCACAATCCCAATTCGTTTCTCTTCAACTCATTGATTCGTGGGCTCGCCGAAAATTCCCATTTTCAGACCGCAATTTCAAATTTTGTTCTCTCTATGAGTTTGGGTATCAGACCTGATCGGCTAACTTTTCCTTTTGTTCTCAAATCGGCTTCTGGGTTAATCGACGGAGTGCTCGGCAGAGCAGTTCATGGTGAAATATTGAAACTTGGTCTTGAGTTTGACTCATTTGTGAGAGTTTCTTTGGTTGATATGTATGTTAAGGTTGATTTGTTGGGTTTTGCTCTGCAGTTGTTCGATGAAAGTCCCAAAAGAAATAAGCTTGAGAGTGTACTATTGTGGAATGTACTGATCAATGGGTGTTGTAAGGTGGGAGATTTGGGAAAGGCTATGGAGCTGTTTGAAACAATGCCAGAGAGAAATTTTGGGTCTTGGAATAGTTTGATTAATGGGTTTATGAGAAATGGTGAAGTGGAGAGAGCAACAGAGGTTTTTGAGTCTATGGAAGAGAAAAATGTTGTTTCTTGGACCACTATGGTTAATGGTTTATCACAAAATGGAAACCATGAAAAGGCGATTTCAATGTTTTTTCAGATGCTTGAGGAGGGCGTGAGGCCTAATGATCTTACTATAGTTTCTTGTCTTTCGGCTTGTGCGAAGATTGGAGCTCTTCAAGCAGGAGTACGAATTCACGATTATCTCTCGAGAAATAGATTCCAGTTGAACAAAGCTGTTGGAGCTGCATTGGTTGATATGTATGCAAAATGTGGGAATCCTCAACTTGCGAGCAAGGTCTTTGGTGAGACAAAAGGGAAGGATCTACGTACATGGAGTGTTATGATATGGTGTTGGGCGATTCATGGATGCTTTGAGAAAGCGGTTCAATGCTTCGAAATTATGAAATCCAAAGGTGTGAAACTCTGGGCTTCATTTTGGTTACAGATTTAGTGAAGGAAAATGATAAGGTTTAAGGAAAGAAAAATGAGGAAAACTACTGTTTTAGCTAGCATTTTCCTCTGTGTTTAAATAACTTCTGAAGGTACAAATTTTCAAAATGTAGTAGGAACTCAAGAAAAAGAGGAAGTAGAGGCTCACAAAATTCCAAGTTTTTATTTATTTTCCATCCTAACCTATTTTCCTTTTTATTGCACTCATTGCTTTCCTTATTAAACGAACCAAGAAAAGTGTTTTCCTCACCGTTCTCTTTTCCTTTCTTTCACTAAATTCACGTACCAAATAGAGCTGTATGATGTCTCATGGAATGTTATTTGATCATCCAAATATTATTCTTAGACACTGAGACATATACATATTTTACAGGAATAAATCCAGATGGAGTTGTATATCTAGCCATCCTAACAGCTTGCTCGCATTCTGGACAAGTAGATAAGGGACTTAGATTCTTCGATGAAATGAAGCGCGACTACTCCATTGAACCCACCATGAAGCATTACGCATTAATCGTAGATCTATTAGGCAGGGCAGGTCGGCTCAATGAAGCTCTAAGATTCATCCAAACCATGCCGTTAGAGCCTGATTTCGTAACATGGGGTGCACTTTTTTGTGCTTGTAGGGCCCACAAGAACATCGAAATGGCGGAATTTGTATTCGAGATGCTTCGTCAGATCGAGCCTAAGCATCCCGGAAGCTATGTATTCTTATCAAACGCATTTGCGAGTGTAGAGAGATGGGAAGATGTTGAAAAAGTGAGAAATTCAATGAAAAACAGAGGAATAGGAAAAAATCCCGGGTGGAGTTATATTGAGGTAGAGGGCCAAGTACATAGTTTTGTAGCTGGTGACAATATACACGAGAATTCAAAAGAGATACACTTTAAATTAGATGAAATTAGAAGTAATGCAAGGGAAAAAGGTTACATGCCTGAAACTGATTGGGTACTTCATAATGTTGAAGAAGAAGAGAAGGAAGAAGCATTGGGAAGTCATAGTGAGAAATTGGCTCTTGCCTTTGGGCTAATTGTTATTGATTCGGGTGTGACTATTAGGATTGTGAAGAATTTGAGAGTCTGTGGGGATTGCCATTCTTTGATGAAATATGTGAGCAAGATAAGTCGAAGAGAGATTATACTCAGGGATATAAAGCGTTTTCATCATTTCAAGGACGGAACTTGCTCGTGCGGGGATTTCTGGTAACATTGTAAGTTCTGCTCATTTTGGTTTTTATCTAAAGTTTGCTATCATATCCGCTAATTTTCTTCCAATAATTTGTAGTTTTTCAGTATGTGTCTACTTCGATAACTTATGAAAGAAGTTGAAAATGTAGTGCTGGAATTATTGTCTTCTCAAAAGTTTGTGTTGGGAATCTGTTGAATGTGGCAATGAAATGAAAAAAAATGCCCTCTGAAAAGAACAACATAGTTGCACTTATTTTCACTTTCATTCCACATGCATTATAATGTATCAATTTGCACCTTTTTTGTGTTTTTTTTATTCGGTTCAATGAATCAATTTGCTAAAAAGGAATTAGAGTTTTGATTTTGCTATGTAGCGAGAAGATAAGGGCAAATATGTCCTTTCTAAGGCTGTTGGGTGGGAAAATTTGCATTTTAAACAAGCATAACGATTTCGCTTTAGTTTTAAGTACAGTGGGGTTGTGTGCAACAAATCAAAGTCCAAGGGGCTCACTTGAACACGGGCCAAAGTACAAGGGGGGTAAAATGTATTTAACGCCTTTGTATTAAGGATAATAAGCTACACATTAATAAAAGAATCAATAGGCTATAGATGTCTCTTCATTTTCTTGCATTTTTCTTTTTGTAAACATGCATTTATCGTGCATTTCTAAATTGTTGTATACTTTCTTAAAGTGAAATGAATATGTTATCTGGTCAATTTTAAAGCGAACCTTAAAAAATATTTACTTAAATACTGAAACATATTTAAGCATGGATTACGCCAGTAGAAAATTGATCGATTCAGGTATATAGGGTAAAAAACGAATAAATATTGAAAGTGTTTTGCCATATTGAGATTTTCCAAAATAAGCAACATGTGGCTACTTGTCATAGGGTACTTTTATGGAGTTACACAGAAATCCTTGCAAATTATTTCTTCCTTACATGTATATATAATCTTCACTTCTTCAGTACATTCCATTGCTTTTTCCCTCACTTGATATCCTTCGAGGTGTTTAAAGAAGAAACTTTTTTTGTTTTTATTTTTTGTTGAGGAACCCAGTTTTGAAAATGTCTGGAAATGACCAAATGGTGGATCAGGCTCAACAAAACCATGTATACATCAAGGTTAAGAACCAGGTTTGATACTTTACTCATTACAGACTCCTTTACTCCGTTTCTCCACTCAGATGTATGCATGTATTCGTATCAATGACTTGTATTTTACATAGATCTGTGCTCTAAATGCACTTTATGCAACCATATTTCTATAGTTGTGTTGACAGCATTTGGTTTCCATAGATGTACTTATTTGAATATTATTCATTTGTTCTGACATTTTCTCTGCAATATAAATTATATCAAAAGCTATTTTTTGTTCCCATCTCTCTCTCTCTCTCTCTCTCTCTCTGTCTCTCTCAGTTTTTCTTTTCCCTCCAATGAAACTAAATATTCTAGCAAGGAGTTGGAACGAGAATGACGGCAAAAATTACTTGTAAATAACATATGAATGCTAACAAAATTGTGTCATCGTTCCTTAAACGGTCAAAAAAGATAAACAAGTTACTCGGTCAATCTTACTGTAAATGTTTTTTTTTTTCATTTTGGGATGTCCTATTTTAAGAGTCCTCTCTAAAAAGTCAATGTACTCTAATCAGAAATTTTACACCCTCACTTTTCATTGTATGTAAGTCTCGCACTTTTCATTTGATCTGACACAGAATTTTTCGACTTAAGATAGGGCTATAATGGAACGTCAAAAAATTTCCTTAAATAGTTGGAATTCCAAACTTAAATGTTTCTTAATTTGGGACAGATGGAGTACCTAGCAAATCTGGGGGCGTTGAAATCTATTTGACACATTTTTTTATGGAATCCCCCAAACAAAGATTCAAATTGAAAGAGAATCTACACGAGATAAAATGATAAACAAGTAATTAAAAAACACACAAGAACAAGAACATCAAATATGCATGGTTCAGTGGAAGCCTATGTTCACGGGGGTTAAAGGAACAATCCACGAACTCAAACAAATAATTATAGTATATCCAAGAGAGTTTCACACACTCTCACGAAAGAACTCACAAACTCACCAAGTTTGATCTCTAAGCCCTCACAAAACACTCCAAAAACAATTAGATCCTATTGAACACAAAAGTTGTCCGAATAACTCTCTCTCTTTTTTTTTTTGACTGGTGTCACAGCCCCCTGTGACTGGGGGTTAGTAGAGAAATACTCATTCTTGGGTTAGCAGTTAGTAACACACACACAAACACAAACGTGGCGCGAAAGCACAGGGGGAGCCAAAGCCCTCATTAAAGAAACACTCCCTAATGCGGCCCCATGATTCGAACCCACAACCACCCAATTGGGGGTATGGGTCCGGGCCATCTCAGCTAGGTGAGATGGTTGTTGTCCGAATAACTAAGCAAGGTTATTCGACATTACAAAGCAAAGTTCTCCCAACTTGGTTTTTTACATGATAATCCTAAAATGGGTTGTTATAAGGTTATCCACGAATGTGCCCCAAAAAAGCAACGCTGATTGCTTTCCAAATTAGGCTTGAGAAATTGATTTGCCGACTCGTGTTCAAACGTAACTCTCAGTTTCTCAAGAAATTCCATAATTCCACTTGGTGTTCCAATACCAATTAGGTTGTTCACAATCCAACACAGAGACTTCCACATTGAGCCACAAAGGGCATCCAAACCAATAATATCCACCTTGGCGAGGTTTGCAGATTATCTAGCCAAACATCCAAAGCATCTACAAGAATTGTCCTCCATGAAGTTGCCATCCAATGCGTCAATCCAAATCCACTATGAACCAAATCATCAAAATTTGCAAAAACAAATGCCAAACTAGTCATCATCCAGCTTAGCATGTGATCTCACGCTAGGAAATAAACTACTGCCTTGCTCCTCCAATTATGATCAGTGCCACAAACTATCCAAGTTAAAACAAACAAAGTTTGAACTTGAACCCACATTGGTCAAAGTTAAGCAAATTTTCAAACGAACAAGATCGTAAACCAAATCCTCATCAACATATTGAATTTGAGTTGCAACAATTCCAAATCCAAACAATCAATCCAATGAAAAAATTTGAATTATCTTGATTAACCCAATCTTGCTGCAAAATGCTATCTTTCATATGAGTACTCTCCATCTTGGCATTCTTCCAACTATATATATTTTTTTTCAAATTGGAAATCAAACATGCTCTAAAAACGATCAAATGAGCCAAAGAGACGCCTGTGCCAATCCATCTTGAACACAAGCACATATTTTCTCTTCAAATTCTTTAATTCTAGGAGTGACACTGACTCCATCTTTCCATTCATATTGAGGCATTGGAAAACCTTTTCACATATTTGAATACTTCCACCTAGTTCAATTTTCTTTGCCAACAAATCAACTTTATTTCTTATCGAATGAAGTTATGCTAAACAACCAAACGAACACAACGAAGCAAAACTTTTTTGAGTAGTAAGTAAAATGTACTGATAAATAATAATCCCCAGCAGAGAATACAAGCTATCACTTACCAGGCTGAAGACCACTGGATCAAATCAGAAGGCAAGACCACAAAAACAGATTCTCTAACAAACCAAACAAGACCCTTTCAAATAACATAACAATTGCATACTTGAATAAGCGATTTGCCCCCCATTGCAGCTGATACCGAAATAGACTAGTGCTCACATCTTCAAAAGCATCCCACCTTCATAGGAGTCCAAACATCCAAATCCATATTCATGCACATCATCAACGAGGTCCTTCATTCAGTGATCAATTGTGTTAACCTCTACATTAGTCAGCTCTCGGAACACAAATGGCTCTCCAAAACTAATCTTGTGGGTATTTTGTTCCAATGACCTTGTCCAGTAGACATTGTTGAGCCACTATACCAATATGTATGCTTTATGCCCTAAAGCTTGGAATCAACAAAAGGTTTCTTTTGCAATAGTGGCGGCTCCTCCTCAATTGATTTTTCTGGTAAGAAATACAAGTTCTTCTCTCCTACCTGTCCCTAGAGCACCTCTTGAGAGTCTAAAATGTCCCTGATTTCTGGATTTTGAAACTTTTAGCTTCTAAATGACTCGAGAAGATTAAGTTATTCTTCAAATCGGACATGTACCACACATCCTTCAATTTGTTAATTACTCTGTTATGGAGCTTCAGTCAAATAACCCCGACTCTAAGGGTGTGCTTGATAACCCAAATAAGTGCTGAAAATTTTCAGCACTTGTTCTTTTTCAGTGCGTTTGTTAATGTACCACTTAATTGAAAAAGCAGCGAAAAATTCACTGAAAACTTTAATTGAAAAATTTCTACTGAAAATAATCACTGAATGCATCTATTTCAGTACTTGAAACACTGTTTTCAGTAACGCAAATTCATTCGCTTAAAATTTTTAGTACTTAAATACTTAATTTTCAGTTTTATCAAACAGACCCTAAGCTTTTTTATAAACAACATGATTACAAATATGAACTGTTCCACCTCTCAACATTTTCAAACTGGTGAAACAATATCTATTGGGACACATATATGGAAACATACTGAATCACCCATCGTGGTAGCCAACTCAAAATTACTCTCCATTTTCAACTTGAACACCGTTGGCATTCAAATTCATCTTGTCCTTCAACTTGAGACCGTCCTTCTCTGAGTGACCCGTCCTATGACAAAAACACTCTCGTCCTTTATTGGGATACGCCTCCCTCTGACTGAAATTTTTCTTTACTAAGATCGACTTCTTATTGTGTGTTTCAATAGTTGAATCTCACTCTTCCTATTAAAGCTCTGAATGTGCTTATCCCATCTCCAAAATTCATTATTCATAAGGGCATTTGACACATCCTCAAACTTGATCGACTCCTTTCTATAAATCAACGTAGTTGGCTTTTGCTCATATAAACCAGGTAAGGAATTCAAATGAATGGAAGCCTTTATCTTCATTCTTAGCCTTTTCTTCCTTCTTAAATTATTCATCAAAATTCAGTAAATCAGCTAGTAATTCAAATTCGTGATCATAGGTATCCTTTCCTGATGTTGAAACTTGAAACCAAAAGAGCTTTCCTCTTCAAATATAATCAATTCCAAATCTCTTTGTACACTTGTCTTCTAATTTTTTTTCCAATTCTTTTTCTCCCATGGTCGTCTTGTTGACAAAATGCTTCACTTCCTCAGCGGGACATAAATATCAACTTATTCATCTCCAACTAGTCTATGCATCCAAACATGAAGGTTTGTCTTCCGAAGTCAATCTCGATTCTTGTTGAACCAGAACATCCATTATAGTATAGTTCCACATCCCAAAGCTGTTTGTTCCATGGAATTTTTTAACTCCAAACCTTACATTTGAAGTCAGCGTCTTCGTTGCTTGCATGCCAAAACCAGAAGATGTTAATATAGATTCACCCCTGTTCAAAATAGATCGGTCCTTCTCCAAATCTAGGACTCACCCGGAGCTCTAATACCACTATGTTGTCTCGAAGTTTCAAAACAAAGATCCAAATCAAAATGGGATACAAAAGGGAAAGAATGAATAAGTCGATAGTTTAGAAGCATTCAAGACAAAGAGCACCATATGTGGTTCAGCGAAATCCTCTGTGCACTGGACCAAAAGGAAAAACCTACTAATTTAAACAGATGATTGTAGTGTACCAAGAGTGTTTTAGACAATCCTCACAAAAGCTCTCACAAGAAAGCTCACAAACTCACCAATTTTGTCTCTCCTGAACACTTTCAAAAGGCTGATCAAGGAGATCCAAACGAACACAAAAGGTTCTCCAAAAAACCAAGAAAAATTCTTACAAGTTGATTCTTGAAACAAGAACCTAACAATGAATATTTTGTGGTTTCTCGCCCAAAAAGGGACTCCTAAAGCAACTTAATTGATTTCCAAATCAGGCTTGAGAAACAACTTGCATCAAGCATAGCTCTCGGTTTCTCAAGAAATCTCCGAATTGTCGATTGCAGCCAATAAGACTGTTCGAATGCAACATAGCTACTTCGCCCAGATTGAGCCACAACGAGCAACCAAACCAAAATATGTATACAAATGATTTAATTTTAGAGCATATTAAAGACTGGAAACTATCCAACTAGTGTTTTCAAAGAAGGCTATGATGACTTCAAAACTACAGAAAAGAGAACAATATGTGAATAATCGTACTTAGGAGGACACACATTTTATTTATCGCTTTTGTATGTGTTATCTTGCTATGAGATTTAGGGGTGGCAATTTTTGACACGACAATCTGTTTTACTGAGACAACCCGAACACGACACGACATGACACGATTAATTTTAAAAAGTTTGTATTATAGATGGATAGTACTCGAAACTAAAAATTAAACCCAAAGCACACAACCCGATTAATGACACGATTATGACACGAGAACCCGAATTGCCACCCCTAATGAGATTCTTGTTTTCCATGAAAGATAATCATTCAAAGTATTCTTTAGTACTATAAGCCTAACACGATATTCGAACCAGATTTAAAACTTGAAATCTCAAAATAAAAAATTAGGATAAAAGAAAGAAAGTCTAAAATTTCATTTCAAAACTTACTGAAATATTTTTCATTATAAGACTAATTTGTCAGCCAACATGCTATAAAATGAACAAGGTTTGACTCAAGTAAAGAAATTGATTGAAATATGAATAAATTTTGCTGGATCAAGCTTTGGATTTTTGTCTCTCATTTGATTATAAACCTCAAGAAATATCTAGTTTGTAATAGTTTTTAGTGTAAAATGCATTTTCTTCGCTACTAAAGCTTTATCATTATCCCCCATGAATACAAAATCTAAATGGACAAATTGATTAGGCCAAATCATTTTAGATGCATAGAAATATCATTATTTGATTAGTCGGTTCGACAGTTAGAATTGACATATGTATGTATGCATATATGACTTATTTGGGCGTATATATGAGCATATAAACATTGTATATATAAAATTTTATGCAAGTGTGTATGAATTAAACACAATTAGTGAAACCAAAATCATGTCTAGTTTTTGGAGTAAATATATTTTTGTTTGGCTAAACACATATTAGTACTTTATAATTGCCAAAGTCTAATTGCTACACTTGAGGCCTTGAATTTGTAAATATGTGTTATTTAAGGATAATCATTAATGGCGTTCGAAAAAAGCCAATGGAATGGATCACATGATGTCCATGCCTTAAAATGTAAAAATGTAGTTAAACGATTCGTGGCCGAAAAACAAATGTGCGTGCCACCAATTTTTCAAGGCGTATATTATTGACGTGAGCCATTCGGTTTTTTTTTGTTGTTGTGGACGGTGTTCACGATAGTCCTTAAATAATAAATATTTATGAATTGAGAGCCTAAAGTGTTGCTAGTAAAATAGAATGTACAAAATAGAACTATATATGGTATAAATTACAGGCAGTATAATATTTGGAGCCTACTATTTTGATGATTGTGACATTCTATTGGGATTATTGTTTTAGGATGGGGATGAAGTGTTATACAAAGTAAAGCGTAATGCTCAGTTCCGCAAGCTCATGACAGCTTATTGTGAGCGAAAAGCAGTGGATCCTGTGGCCATTGTTTTCTTGTATGATGGACGTCGTATTCGTGCTGAACAAACCCCACAAGAAGTAAAAATTATTACATTCTCTCTCTCTCTTCTTTTACGTGTTCTTGCTTTTTAAGGACCTGTTTGGAAATGCTTATGTGATTACTTGCCATTGCAATTGTCATTGCAAAAAGTGGTGGTTGGTAGGGATGAACCAAACCGATTGGTTCGGTCGGTTTGCTTACACCCATAGTGGTTGGCAAATGCCAGGGCCGGTCCGGGGGGAAACAAAGTAAGCAATCGCTTGGGGCCCCACACTCAAAGGGCCCCCAATTCCAATTGTAGATGTGACAAAAAATCAATTTTACATATAATTATATATATAAGTGGATCCAAAAAAATTCACTTCGGGGCACTACCCTCGAACCCCTGTATAACTTAGGGCCTATATTTTAGAGTTCGCTTAGGGCCCCCCAAAACTCAGGGGGCCAAATGCTGTCCTTGGACTGCCTCTGTTCAACATCTACTTTTTTGCGATTACAATTATTATCTAAAATTTGGTTCACAAACAGGCTCTAAGAAACACAAGTGATCTATGATATGATAGATCTCCAAAAAAAAAAAAAAGAATAAAAATCACCAGAATCAAGACAATAATGGCAAAAAATTTAAATAATTTTTTATTAATGCATTGTTCAATCGAATAAATAGAGCTAGTAATTCGTTTTCTGTTTGTGCAAAAAACTACAAATTAGGCTATGTTTGATAGCCCAATTGAAAATGAAAAATTTAGCACTATTTTTTAGTGCACTTGATAATGTACCTCTTCATTAGAAAACAAATAAAAATCTACCGAAAATTTTATGTAAAAAAATTTCTACTACGAAAAATCTCTAAATGTAATCTATTTTAGTACTGGAAACCTTGTTTTCCATACTTAAATTAGTATTTAGTTTTCAATACTTAGTTCTTAGTTTTATCAAATGGAACCTTAGTTATTTTTCCTATATGCCTTACACAAGACTTGACCTTATAAGAATAGTCCTACGGCCTTTATGCTAATCAACTAGGACCTAAATTCGACAACAGACGACTACAAAAAAAAAAAAAAAAAAAAAATAATAATAATAATAAATAAAAAAAATCCACAATTAGACGCCTAAAAATAGCCAAAAATAAGCAATAAAATCCTATAAATCACTACGTTAAAATAGTATGCACTAATAAAAAATACATCCAAACATTTAAAATAAAGGGTAAATTACATTTTTCACCCTCCAACTTTGGGGTCAATTTCACATTAGTCCCTATATTTTTAGGGATAACTTGTACTTTTCACCTTGAAGTTTGGGTGGTTTGGCACTTTAAACCCTAAAGTTTCAAATGTGGTATTACAGTCCCTAAACCTTCACAAATACAATTGCAGCAAATAAGTCCAATCAGCTCTTCAATGACGAATAATTTTGTCACTAAAAGTAAAAATTTTGTGTAAAAAGTTTTCGAGGGGCCAAATCCCAAACTCTAGACACCAATCAACCACATTTGAAACTTTAGGGTTTAAAGTGCGAAACAACTCAAACTTTAACGGTGAAAAGTGCAATTTACCTTGGTTTTTTAATGTCCTCAATTTAGTCCCCAAGTGCGATAAGTGATTAAATTTGGTTCAACAACAAAGACTTCATCGCAAAATAGCAAATATTTCGCTGCTAAAGACCACTCTTTGCTATGAAATATTTGTTATTTTAGGGTATTGAAATATACTTGAACCTAATTTAACTCATCATTTTTAACATACATTTAGTATTTTGATCCTGCTTCCTTTGGATTGACAATTTGATTATTGAACAGCTTGGGATGGAGGATGGCGATGAAATTGATGCAATGATGCACCAGATTGGTGGTGGTTTTGGAGATATACATTTATAACTTCAGTAAAATCACACATGAGAACAATAGAGTTGATGGACTATGCAGTACAGTTTATGGATTAAGTTGTTCGCCATATACTATTCCATTTTTTTTAATGAGAAGATGTACTATTCCCACATCAGGGACTTATAACCTAACTACTCAATATATAAGTTCAAGGGGCTACTCCACCTATTGCCAATTGCAGGTTATCGTTGGGCCCAATTTGTCCATGTGTGCTCCACGTCACCCTATCTCAGTAATCCACGTGTTTGGCTGTTAGTCATGCCACACGTGCGGGGGAGTGTTGAGATTGTCTGTCCCACATCAGGGACTTATAACCTAGCTACTCAATATATAAGTTCAAGGGGCTACTCCACCTATTGCCAATTGGTTTTGGGTTGGATGCTCCAATTCAACATGGTATCAGAGCCAGGTTCCGATCCTGGGACCTGTGGGTTATGGGCCCACCACGCTTCCGCTGCGCCACTCTGATACCACTTGTAAGGCCCAGTCCATTCAACTCCTTAAAACCCAGGTGTTAAGGAGAGGGGAACTAAAGCCTTATAAACCGCACAGAGAGGCTATAAATGGGCGATGTGGGACATTCCAACAACTTTGAATAAAATATTATACAAGCTCTAAAATAATTGAATTTGATGTTCTTGGTGACATGTTAGGGTATTGGGTGTCATATTCAGTTACTCAGGTTGGATTTTTTTTTGTTGCATTACAATATTTAGGTGTTGTTTGGTTTGCAATTTTGAGAAGGAAAAGAAAAGGGAAAGGAAAATAAGTAGGAAAATTAGTTCTCTTGTGTGTTTTCGTCTTGCTAGACCAAAGATTAAAAATTAAAAGTTTTTCCCAATTGTGATGTAAAATAAGGAAAAAAAGAAAAAGAAAAAAAAAATGACTCCCAAACTTCAAAATGTCTACTTTAGTTCTACGCTTATTTTCATTTGTTTCATCTTTTTTCCATCTTTATTCGTGATAACTAATAAACTAAACAAAGGAAAATGTTTTTATCCATTTTTTTCTTTTCTTGTTCTCTAATTAAATCTATGGACCATACAAAACCTTACTATATTTGGCCCAACATCTTCATTGAGCACATTTTGTTTGCTTTTGGCTTTGTTTAGCTCGAGTAGTGCTACATACACATACTTTTTGACACACAGCTTTAAATGCATGTACCTTGTTCTATGTAAGTGGTGCATAAAAAAATGTGAAAAATTCAAACAGCACAAAGTACATATGTTTAAAGCATAGTGTGTCAAAAAGTGTGTCAAAAAGTGTGTGTACCAAACATTTTCCTTAGCTCTTTGATTAGTTAGGGAATGTTGCATCCCGAATTCTGTGACGAGGAGTGAGATTCCCCAAGATATATTTGATGTTGAAAGGTTCTTCCAAGATGGCACATTTTATAATGTTGAAATTTGGTTTAAATTTTTTTAATACTAGAGTCTCGCTTGAGCGAGCCACTTAGGCGAGGTTGGCGATTTTGGGGACTGTAATGTCAATGGAGCAAACCACTGGAGCGAACATGGTATTATGTGCGAGAATCAGGTTTCCTTATAATCTGATTGGGATTGCATATTAATTGTGATAGCTTCCATAGGAGAGTGGTTTCCTAATTGTATGTGAATACTTGCAAGGGAAGTTTTTTGGTGGAGAAGACTTACCCATATGCGTAATCTTACTCTTACTAGGATTTAACAATGTATCTATATAATTGGGAACCTATGGTGGTGAAGATGAGTATCTTGAAACTACAGAGAAAACCAAGGTCCTTGAAAAAGACTCAAGTAAGAGAGTGGAGCTTTGGCTCAACTAGTGGGATTCGACCAAACTAGAATGTGAGGCGGCAGAAGGCTGCAATTGTGGAAGTGACGAAGTGGCTAGAAGACTGCAATGAAGGAGAATAGTGTTCTTCGTGTGGTAGCTACGACTACAGGTCCTTGGCGGAGGTGGGAGTAATCGGTGAATCTTCAGAGAGAAGGAGAGAGTAATCGGTGTGTCCTCATCATGTGTTGAGGAGCTCTTGACAAGTCAAGTGATATATGGTGAGTGTTATCTAGGAGTACAATATTGGTGATGGACCGGATGAAGGCTTTATTCTGGGTGAGTTAGAACATAAATGTCCATTCATATGTGTGGTGTTTTCAAAGAGTGACTTGTAATCTTTATCAATAAAAGGGTAGTCGTTCTTTGTGGTTGTGGATTAACCCGGTGGGGTGAACCACGTGAAATCTTGTCTTGTGTTGATTCTTGTCGTGTGTTCTATCTTGCTCTTGTTATTGGTTTCTTGTGATTATCTTGGATGATTGATTTCAGGGACCTACCGGCACAACATATACAATGTTCGTAGACATCCAACACGCCACACGTAGCACAATTGTTTCTTTTGAGAGATAGTCCGATCGTAGACAGGGGTGGAACCAACCCTTTGCCGTAGGGTGCCATTGCACCCCCCACTTATTGGGAAAATTTTACCCTACTATGCATGTATATGTATGACTCCAAAGTCTCTATTTATATTTTGTATTCTGGCACTCCCAAACAAAAAAATCTGCTACTCCCTTAGTCACCTTAAATCATTTTATTGCTTTCTTTCAACTCTAAACTTCAACCATATGTATTTGAGAATCATTTGGGATACAAGATTTTGATAGAATAGCATTACTCTGTACAATTAGATCACTCATTGTGATAAACTAAATCCCCCAACAACTCTCAAACAGTGCAATATAACCCCATATAGTAAATTTGTAGTGTTACTGATAAAAAAAAGAAAGAAAGTATACTCATGTATAAATAGAACCAAAAAAATTATTTTAGGGGCACTGTCCCCGAACTCTCATGTATCATTATTAAATTGTCTACGTAGTAACTCGACACCCTCAAAGATAAACTCCTGATTCCACCCCTGATCGTAGGGGACTCCCAAATCCACTGACCGTGACCCAAAGTTTCTAAGTCACTTTTGGTTGACCTTGTTGCACAATACTACCCATCCCCAAACAGACAGATCACAAACGAACGTTTTTTTTTTTTAGCAATGATAGATGCACAACAAAAACCCACAACCAATTGCACAACCTGTTTAAAATGGTTGGATTTCGTGCTGAAAAAGCTGTACACACAAAAAAACAAAAAAAAGGGTGTACAGTTTTTTCAGCACGAAGTCCAATATTTTTAAGCAGGTTGTGCAATTAGTTGTGGGTTTTTGTTGTGCATCTATCATTTCTCTTTTTTTTTTTATAAACTTTTTTTCTTAATATCGAAAGTCATCAATAGAATATTGGAGAATTTGGTTCAAAGCATTTGCAGAACTATTCCAAAGCAATGGGATCACACATTACCTCGAACTGAGTGTAGTTAACATTGCTACCAGGTGTCCTTTTATTTTATTTTATTTTTTTTTTCTGCCTTTTTGTTTTTTTTTTCATAGATTATGTGCATTTACTGTGCATTTCTAATTTGGTTGTATGCTTTCCAAAAGTATCAAAATATTAGTGGACTACTTTTATAGCCAACTTCAAACATTATTTACTTGACATAATAACATCATTGGGTATAATTATGCTAACAGTAATATTTGGGGCATAACTAAAGTCACAATCTTTTATTTACAATTTTTATTTTGTGTCTATCTCTCTCTTGATAGGTCCCACAGTGCCAGTGACCCCACAGTGCCCACTAGAGAGATAAGACACAAAATGGAAGTTATGAGCAAAAGATAGTGACTTTAGTTGTGCCACAAATATTACCCTTATGGCAATATTCAACTGTCCAATCTAGGTATAGAGGATTAGAAAGGAAAAGAAATTTGATACAAGTGGGCATATTGATGTTTTGTAATATAAACATGCAATGACTTGTCCTAGGATCCTTTTATGTAGTTACACAGATTTCTTTGCAAATTATGTCTTTCCTTCATGTATATGTAGTTTTGAGTATGGACAACTTTGAGTATAGCTTTTTTTTTCTCACTTGCTATCATTGGCGTTGTTGCTAGGAAAAAAAAAAGGTTTTTCGTAGAGAAACCCAAGTTTTGAGTTTTACCAATGTCTGATAATGGCCAAACTGAAAAATAAAAAAAATAATGGATTATCATTCTCAAAAAAATTACCAAATATCAAGGTTAAGAATATCTTTTAAATAAAATAGAAGGCCTAAAAAAAAAGTGGCATAAACTATAGTACACTTAAATATTTTTTTTTTATCTATTATTTTGTTGACAACAACTTGTAACTTGTTGGCTTATTGTTTCAAGATGGAGAGGAGGTACCATACAAAGCTAAGCATAATGCTAAGCTACGCAAGCTCATGACAGCTCATTGTTAGTCAGTGGATCCTATAACCATAAACTCGAAACCTCAACTACTATACAGGCATGTCCAGCCAAAAGCCAAAGAAATTCACTAAGACCTTTCACAAGCACAACGAGTGCACATTCAAAACCCCCAAGAAATAACCAAGAGGCAGTTGGTCTGAGTGGAAAGAGGCTCTGGTCGCTTAAGCAAGGGTCTCAAGTTCGAGTCCTTGTGGATGCAGAAAACTATCTTGGGAGAGGTCTCCTCTTCGGCGCCCGACCGTACCTCGGAGGATTAGTCCTGGGCGAAAGGCCTGAGATACCTTGGGAAACCCAAAAAAAAAAAAAAAAAACCCAAGAAATCAAAACATGACCAAAAATCAGATACACATCCCAATGATTCTCTGATTCGGCCAGCCAATGCCTTGCTAATCACCGTCTCACCGACCACTGCTTCGCCGACCATCGCCTCACCGGCCATTGTCCCTCATCTCTCTTGTTGGAAAATTGAATGAGAAATTGATTTTTAAGTATTGTTGTACATGGTTGAGCTTGTTTATGCCATACAGTCCCTTATTTGGAGTGTAACCATAGACGAACGATCTCCTTTCATAGGTTGTGACTATTAACAAATAGTCACTTGACAAACTATATATACATGTCTTCTACTTTCGTTTTAAAAGAATTAAGTTAGTTGAATTTCTAGAATTCATATATACATATATGGTCAGTGTCAGTGTCTGTCAGAGAGAGTACAAACACAAATACGGAGTATGATTTGCTGGAACCTTATTATTTGAAGTGCTTCTATACTAAAGGGGAGATCGTTTATCCTAGGAGGCAGATGCTGCATTTCCGTGAGCCCCAATACGGGGCATAATTGTCTAAATAAATACAAAACATACCCCTGAAAGTTTGGTCCATGTGTCATTTTAGTCCATGTTGCTTCAATTGGGTCAATTTGGTCCCTACAGTTTTAAATTGAAGCATTTTGATCCAAATATCCCATTCTGTGAGAAAAATTGATAGAATTTACTCACTGTTATGCACAAATATGCTAATAAGCGGGTTGAGAGATTGGTAGTATTCCATTTTTTGCCCTTAAAAAGTGTGACAATGCATATAGTATGTGAGTAAATTCTATCAATTTTTCCTCACAGAATTAAACATTTGGATCAAATTGCTTATATTTAAAACTTTAGGGCCCAAATTGACCCAATTGAAACTACAGGGACAAAAATGACACAAGGACCAAACTTTTAGGGGTATGTTTTGAATTTATTTGTGTCAGTCAGTCACTTTTTAATGGTGAATTGACAGAGGGAGTGATATTTACCCTAAAATTTAACTCAAATATTATCGTTGTAAAATTCTTCGAGGAATTTTTGAAATCAGATTGAATTAAAAAGCCTTCATTTAATCATAACCTTTGTCTTCATAGATATATATCATCAAGTATCTCAGTAAATGAACATTTCTCTAAGCTTATCCTGTAGCTTATACGTTGTTTGAAAGATGTTTGAACGAATAGCTAAGGTTTGTTGACGATCCCAAGTCCTTCATTACCCATTGTATGTGTATAAAGTCCATCCCAAGTTCTTGCTATAGTAATAGGTCATTCGATGCATAATGTTTGTTGTGATAGGTCCCTCAATTCAATTGTCATACAATTTTTTTTTTGACTATTTTACCCCCGATATATATATATATATACACGTTTAATATACATATATACATAACACATACGTATTAAATAGCTTGATTAAACTATACAAAATAATAGCTCAACAGATTTCACAATAAAATCCCCCAAAGTTAGGCTCATACATTTGAGTTTGCTACCAAAAATTACGCTATTGTTAATAATGTTACATTATTTGTCATTCTTGAATATACAGAACTGCAATTTTTTGAGGATTTTATGCTTGAAGAAGATGTTGTGCGTGTACGATTTTATGCTTGAAGAAGACGTTGTGCCTTCGTCCCTTAATAGCTTTTGCGTGCATTCGACACTTCTCAATAAATTACAATAAAATATTTTCGTGATGTAATTTCTAAGCACATTCATTAAGCCAAAAGCAAAATAACCCTTAAATCAAAAGTCAAACAGTCCTTAAGCCAAAAATCAAATAGTGCTACCACAAAAGTCCTCTACAAAGAGAGGGTTATTCTAATTTGAAAACAAAGAAAACAGTACAAACAGAGGATTATTCTAATTTGCAAACAAATTGAAAACAAAGAAAGCAGTACAAACAGAGGATTATTCTAATTTGCAAACAAAGAAGCAGTAAAGAAAGAAAGAGATGACCAGAAGATCATCCAAAGCACACTCTCATGCATGTTTTTTTTTTTTTTTAAAAAAAACACTCTCATTGAAACTTAGCAATGTTTTGTGCAGAAGCATCGGCGACGGAATCCCCTGCAGTTGCCCCCATGAAAGCCCTCTGTCTGGCAAACAGAACCGCAATTGGTTGCACTCACACATGGGCCTTTGAAACGGTGGCTTTTTGACTCACATGTCCTTGCCTCTGCCACCATGCTACCCATCTCTGATCATACATCAAACACATTCATATTAGACCTATGTACAATAATAATAGGCCACATAACATTTCAGTAACCTATCATTTTAACGAAATTTCACTTTGGGTACTGTATTTTCAAGTGCGACATTTTGGTCACTCAACTTGTATTTTTAACCTTATTGGTACCAAATTGACGCGATTTTAACCATGACCAAGTGGCCGAGCGGTAAGCGCCTAGGGGTACTTACTTACGTCTTACGTTCGAATCATCTTGGAAGAGACCACAGGTGATTCACACGGACGCCTTGGCCTCGTGGGATTAGTCGAGGTGCGCGCAAGCTGGCCCGGACACCCACGGTTATATAAAATAAAAATAAAAAATTGACTCGATTTTGAAAATTGAGGCACTAAAATATGGCATTTGAAAATGAGTAATATTTGGGACACAACCTTCATATAACTTTCATACAACCTCCCCAAAAGATGTGTCTATCTCTCTCCTGTGATGTCACTGGACCCCACAGTGACACAGGAAAGAGATAGACACATCTTTTGGGGAGGTTGTATGAAAGTTGTATGAAGGTTGTGTCCCAAGTATTACCCTTTGAAAATATATAGCCCAAAGTGAAATTTTACTGAAACTATTGGGTGGGTACTGAAGTGTTGTTTAGCAATAAATATGTTTAGATAGAGTGAAGTGGAGAGAAGAGTAGATAAAGGAACTCCCATTCCACATCACTACTCTGAGTTATATTGTGAGGGAAAATAAGTTTAATGTAGAGAAGTGGAGGATAAGTAAGGCGCATAAGAACTTATATTTTGTTTAAAAGATCAATATTGAGGTAAATGAGTAAATTGGTTCTACAAAAAGATCAAAATTTTTATTGAAATTAAGGTGGATCTCTCTTGAATCAACTGCCAACAATTTAAAGTCTAATTCGATTTTTAATTTGTTAAAAAGTTATTGAATAGTCCAGTAAAATTTCACTTAATTTATACTCATGTATGTAGGAGAGCATTTCGTAAACAGTGAACCATTAATTGCCCTTAATTCTAAAAAAAAAACATACTATAATGGATATTATTAGTGAGTTTATATGTAAAAAAAAAAAAAAAAAGAGAAAAGAAAAAAAAAACCCATAGATTGTCACAAGGCAAATATCCCCTCATAGCATGCATTTCTTTCAACCGCATATTGATCTTTTGGTAGTGTTTAAAGACATTTTTTTTTCTTTTATAATTTGGTAATTTACTTGGTATATTATAGCCATTTGGGTGAGTGTAGTCATTTTGTTTTATTTATTAGTTGTGTGAAATGTAGGGAAGATCATTAACATGATATCTAATGTTTGAAGATAATAGGAAAAAATCCAGCTTGAAGGGAGGCCAGGCCACTTATATAAATCATTGTCGATGGGTGTGAAATATGACAACATGAATAGAGTAATGGTTATCTAAAATGCTATAGGATATCAAATGCAGTGGTTTGTGATACCACTTTCACATGCAGTAGTACCACCACCACTTCCACGGTATGTGGGTACATATATTATAAGCATGTGAGAACTAAATTTAAGGTTCAAACTTTGGAACCAAAGCATTACTCCAACTAATGAATATATATAGTTCAACATTTTATGGTTAGAAACTTCGTACCAGTGGCCATAAGAAACATCAGGAGGATGAAAACAGTGGAAAACAAACACCTGGAACTCCCCATATTGATATGTTGAGAGAGAGAGAGAGGAGAGAGAGAGAGAGAGAGAGAGAGAGAGAGAGAGAGAGAGAGAGTTTTCTAATGTATGAGAGCGGAGTAGATGTTGCAAATGTGTGAGGAGGCCATGCTTTATACACACAAATTTTGGGTAAATTACACTTTGCACCCTTATAGCTTGGGTGTGATGTTACTTTGATCCCTATAATCTTAATTTTGGCACTTTAATCCCTAGAGTTTCAATTTAGGTGCAATATGGTCCAATCTTCAAAATCCTTACAATTTTTTGTTTTGTTTTGTTTTGTTTTTAATTTTTATTGTTACATATTTAGGTTTAAATATACGGGTGTGGTGTAAAGTGTAATTGCTCTAGATTAATATATCATTATGTCCCTAATGATAACTCATTAGCTCATCAACTTACCTATTTCTAAAAAAAAAAAATGAGTGTAATAAATATTCACAGATGAACTGCTTTGAATCTAAATTAAAATTGTAGGGATCAAATTGTCAAAATTAAGATTATCATTATATGAAGCAAAGTGACACAGTCTTCAAACTATAGGGGTGTAAAGTGTAATTTATCCAAAATTACATAAAGAATAAGATTTATGCTTGAGGGATATACCAACAACGTGTTTCTTTGAATGATTGAGAAAAACCTGAAGGGTGTGTTATCTTCTTTGTGGACACGACTGCTTTTGCTTGGTATTGCTTTTTTATTTTTCCACCCTCCTTGCTTTAGATCTTTTTTTTTTTTTTTTTTTGGAACTACTTTTTCTTTATATTTTTGTTTGTTTTTTGAACAACTTTTGCTTTATGTCTTTGGGAGTCCTGGCCATTTCGGTACACCAAAATGGTTTTGGTGTACCTATAGTATTGTTTCCAGCTAAATAACATGTGTTCCGTGATAAAAAATATTTGTTCTAAAGTGGTTTGAGTGGATTTTGTGGAATAAATATTTTCGATTACGGAACAAATGTCCCTGTCCAAAAACAAACGTTTTCTACCCAAACCACTTTGTTGTATATACACCATTAGTGTTTATACACCAAGAAATGTTTTCCTATCTTTGGTAGGAGTCGGGGGCGGATGTATGTGTAAGGGTAGGGGGGCTCAAGCCCACCCCAGCTTTTTTGAAAATTGCATATTTGTACTAAATTTTTTTTTTTACAGTTAAGTCCCCCCTGAAAATTATAAAAGGCCCCCATGACGTTATAAATTTGTCATATTAAGTCTAAAATATACACAAAATATGTATAAATAGGTCCAAAAGCCCCCCTCTAACATTATAAATTTTGTCATATCAGATCTCAAATATATACAAAATATGTATAAATAAGTCAAAATTCCCCTCTGACATTATAAATTTGTCATATTAGTCAAAAATATATACAAAATATGTATAACTAGGTCCAAATTTTTTTTTTTGGCCCCCGTATCAAGCGCCCCTCCCCCCCCCCACAAGAATAATTTTCTAAATCCACCCCTGGTAGGAGTGTGTGTGCATAGTATATGTGTGTGTGTGTGTATATATATATACAAATATCTATAGACACCCTATTTTTGCCCAACTCAATCATTTCAAAATAAAGTGTTCATTAGCACGAGCCTGCCGCTTTTTAAATCATCCCAATCTAACCTCAAATGAAATAGATATTGCAAGTAAAAAATTATTGGGACAAAATGACAACAAGCTCACATACACCCGCCATACCATAGCATTTCCCTCATATGAATTACATCCACCCGCACAAACATAAAAAGGAAAAAGGACAAACAATAAAAAAACACACACACACACAGCACAATCATGTGCTGGGATTCCACCCTTTTTTTTTTTTTTTTGGTTTTTTTCCTTTACTTTTTCTTTCTTTCTTTTCTTTTCTTTTCTTTTCTTTTTTTTTTTTAATTTAATTATTTATTTTTCCTCCATTTCCTCTCTTCTTTCACGAAACTATCCCCCACTCCGGTTTTTTTTTAATTATTTATTTATTGTTTTCTTTTCTTTTATTTTTTCCCTCTCCCTCCTCCTTAAAAGAGCCCTCTACTAGACCAAAGAAAAAAAAGGGGAGGAGGGGGGAGGATCAGTGGAAAAAAAATGGAAGAGCTCACCCACTCTCTCTCCATACTTGAGCTCTCTGTATTTCCTTCACACTCTACATCTCATTCACATTACTCTCTATCTCCCTCACTTCATCATTAAATAAAAAAAATCCACAAAAAAAAAAAAAAAACAGTTCACATTTTTTCTACCACCATACTACCTCTTCTAATCACCGCCATCAAGGTTACTATTACAATCACCATCCTCCACCTAACTATCATATCATCACGATTCTCATCAACATACCTCACGGTTGTTTTACCACTGCCATCATCTGTTGCCGTCCAACTATTATCATATCGCCTCAAATCATCGCCCAACATCTCAGTCATTTACCATCAATATTCTAACCGATTCTCAAGTTCCTCTAATAACTCAGATTTTATAATTATTATTTTTTTCTGTTGTACATATCATCTTTATTCTTGCTTGATAAAAAATAAAAATAAAAATAATATCCACGTCATACTTTGGATTACTTAGTTTTTAATACAAATATCATGTCCGACATGGGATAACATAGTTCCCAATATAGAAATCCCACGTGGTTTCTAATAAGGAGAGTCATGTTCTACTGTGGATGACGCAATTGCTAATACGGAGACCTATGTTCTACTAAGAACTACGCGATTTTCTAATATAGAAATCCATGTCTAAAATAAGAAAGATCGCTTAATTCACATAAATAAAATAATAAAAAGAAATAAAGGATTAATCGGACACAATAGCAAGTCTTCTTGTCCTACACACACTTCACATTTTTTGTTCTTTTAGGCACCGACCCTTACTTCCGGCATAAAGTAAAAAAATAAAAAAAAAAAAAAAAAAATCATTTTTCAGTCATTTGGGCACCGTCCCTTACTTCCGGTATAAAATTAAAAATACAACAAAAAAAAAGAGACAAAAAGAAAAATACAAAAAAAAAAAAAAATACTTTTCAGTCATTCGGGCATCGTCCCTTACTTCCAGCATAAAATAAAAATACGAAAAAAAAATTACAAAAAAAAATACAAAAAAAAATGGACTTTCTCAAAATAAAACTCCAATGCCACCTCTGCATGGAATCTGCAAACGGCACATGTAAGATAAGTAAGTCTTCACACTTTTAATGGGCATCGACCCTTACTTCCGGTACATTTTTTATAGTCATTGGGCACATATCCTTACTTCCGGTATAGGACTAAAATGACTGAAAAAAAAGGTAAAAAAAAAAAATTACTTCATTCTCTAATCACTTGCATAATCTCATTTCAATCTCAATCACTTTCTAAAGGGTAAAGTCTAGGACTATGTCGTACAGGTTAAAGTTCCTACCGACACCGACTCTTTCTCAAATCACTACATCACTACAAAGATGAGGTACGTGAAGTTTTCTTTACTTGGAAAAAGATGATCAAGGTTCAAACGGGCAAAAAGATAAAGGTGTTGAGATCTGACAATGGCGGAGAATACAAGTCGGATCCATTCAAATTTTTACACAAGAAGGAAGGGATTTCTGTTAGGAAAACTCCACAACAAAATGATGTAGCGAAAAGAATGAATAGAACTTTGCTAGAGAAGGTGAGATGTATGTTATCCAATGCCAGTTTAACGAAGAAATTTTGGGCGGAACCTGTTACTTATGTGGGTCATCTAATTAATAGACTTCCCTTTGCTGCGATTGGGGGTAAGATCCCCATTGAGGTATGGACTGGTAAACTTCCTAATGGTTATGATTCTTTAAGAATATTTCTTTCATGTTACGGAAGATAGCAAACTCGACCCAAGGTAAATGAATCATTTTTTTTCTGGGCTTTAGTAGTGGAGTGAAGGGCTTCAGACTTTGGTGTCCATCTTTGAAAAAGATGGTTCTTAGTAGGAATGTTACCTTCAATGAAGGTAAATTGGTTACCATTGAGAAAGAGAATAAGTCGAGTTAAGAGAACAGAGATGGCAGTGTTGTGCAGCAGGTGGAGTCTAGTCCAGCGGGTTCTAGTTCACAAGACACTCTTTCAAGAGATTAAGAAGAAGGGGACGTAGATGATGAAGATGGGGTGTAGGCTTCTCCTAAAAGCCCTCCACAAAAGAAGGAAACAATTACAACAAGTAGACCAAAGAGAGAGATAAAGAAGTCAGTTCAGTTTGTGGATATGGTTGTTATGCCCTACTCATTATTGATGAAGAAATTCCATCCATATGCAAAGAAGCTGTGCATAGTTCGGAAAAGGTGGAGTGGAACAAGGTCATGGGTAAAGAGATGGATTCTGTGGCACCCCGACCCACGGTGGTCGAGATACCTGCTTGTACAACTCAACTAATCAACAACATTAAATTAAACCTGTGATTAACAAACTTATACAAGAACACCTTATTAGAGAGTTTAAAATATTCACACGTCCCAAGTATTATACATTAAACTAATCCAACACAACCAAACTTAAAAGTTAAGTGTTTACAACATCTTACAAAAGTTACAACTAAACTGTATTTTACAATTTTTCGACAAAATACCACTCTTGTGGCCAACCCATAGCAACCCACAGCAACCCCAGACCTATGGCAGTGCAAATATTCCTAATTTAGCTTCAAAAAGGGTATCTGCACAGGAAATCTGTGTGGGCGTGAACAAAACCACAACTCACGACAACTAGATAAAACAATATGAAAGTTTAAGCATATAAACAGCCCAGCACAACACAAATACAGCATTTATGCAATATTAAAATACAACTCATACATGTCGTGACTCACACACCCGGGCCCATCAACTTTAGCCTTTCGCGGCTTATTACCAAGTTTTCAGCTACTTGGTTTAACAGCTCAGCAATGTAAGTGCACAACATACAGTTCATGTCATGCCAGCTATGTATATAAACATAAATTGCAATACAACAATATCTAGAAGATCCACCTCAAATTCGGCAAGCAAGTAAAATTCACCTTTCTACTTGCTCCTCAGTCAACTCCTTGGGTCCGCTACTACTAGCTTCGGTCCCTAAAATCTTAAAAATTAGATTTCATAGCAAATATAATATCAATTTAGATAATAATTCACAAATCTTATAATAACAATAAAAAATTAACAACTTAGGCTTTCTAATTGAAAAAAAGAATCTATATTTCTCAAACTTCAACTACATAACTAGTAAGCAAAAATAAGCAACTTCTATAATAAATAAAAATGTAGAAAGAAACAACTTCCATAATAAGTAAAAATTTAACAAGTTGAAGTTGTAATTGAAACAATCCAAATTCCTAAAATCACACCCAAAAAGCCCCTAATTTCTAACTTTCTCTCTCTACCCAAGTCAAGTTTATAAATATATATATATATATATATAAAACAACTCTTCCATGGAGGCTTTCAAGTTCTACCAACTCTTGGAGACATAAGTTTTCAATAGCATATAACTCAAAATAATATTTGTCGCGCCCGCCCCGAAGGTGGGGGGCGGTCCCCTCGTGGGTCGCGACCGTTTACGTCGAGAAGCGTGAAAGTAGGTAAGGTGTATGAAAAGTAGGAGTAGGGCCAAGTAAGAGTTCAGAGTCGCCACCTAACATTTATTCGGGAGTTAGGATCCCTGCAAAGACAATCGACATGATCATCTTTGACTTTTGAAAAACGTTTTGGAATAGTAAGACCCTTTAAAAGTGTAACTCTAATAGTCATGCGAAACCAGAGTTCTTGAAGTGGGTTCGGGGACTCGATTATGCCGAGAGAAGGTGTTAGGCACCTCGAGCATCCGTGACACACGGTTGTCAATTTCAGTGATTTTCATAGTAACGGGGCGTAAGTACGAAGTAATAGAGTATAGATACAAGAATTAAATTCGAGTATCCGTGACACGCGGTTGCCGATTTACATATCTCGACACGAGATAGTTTTGAAAGTATGTATACGTATCTCGCCACGAGATAGTTTGAAATTATGTATACGTATCTCGCCACGAGATAGTTTGAAAGTATGTATACATCTCGACTCGAGAGAGTTTGAAAGTATGTACGTATCTCGACACGAGATAGTTTGAAAGAAAATAGTTATGGCCGCACCCGAGTAAGGGTTGCATACGTATCTCGACTTGAGAATCAGGCCGTACATAGTTCTGTGCTGTGTATATGTATGGGTGTTTGGTCGATCTAGACCGTGAGTGTATAAAATAATGTTTGAGTAAAGTCGGTGTAGCTAGGAACTTTAACCTGTACGGTGTAGTCCTAGACTTTAACCTTGAGAAAGTAATGAGTTATGAGAGAGTGTTTTGAGTAAAAGACGGAGTAGATCAACCGTGCGATGCGTATTTTGTATTTTTTTGTTTATATGATTTTTTTGTCTTTTTGTTTTATGTTTTGGAAGTAAGGGTTGGTGCCCATGTGAGTGAGAAAGTGTTTTGAAAGTAAGGGTCGGTGCCCATGTGAGTGAGAAAGTATTTTGAAAGTAAGGGTCAGTGCCCAGTGCTTTGAAAAGGTGCCGGAAGTATGGGTCGGTGCCCAGTGAAAAAAGAGTGTACCGAAAGTATGGGTCGGTGCCAGGTGATGTAAAAAAGGTGATGTGAAAGTTTTACCAGAAGTACGGGTCGGTGCCCAAAGGTAAAAATGTATACCGGAAGTATGGGTCAGTGCCCTATGCAAATGGAGAGAAGTATCATTTTTTGTGTTTCCTGATTTTATCAACGAAATTCTATAACAAGAGATAAAGTGTAGCCGGATGGGTCATTAGATTTCCTTCCGGCTGGCGCATGATCCAATCGGGTGGAGTTCGAAGGTCTCCTTCCGACTGGCGCAGGATATAGTAGTTTGATAAAGTTCAGCCGGGTGGGTCATTAGATCTCCTTCCGGCTGACGCAGGATATAAAGTCCAATCGGGTGGAGTTCGAGGCCTCCTTCCGACTGGCGCAAGATATAATAGTTTGATAAAGTTCAGCCGGGTGGGTCATTAGATCTCCTTCCGGCTGACGCAGGATATAAAGTCCAATCGGGTGGAGTTCGAGGCCTCCTTCCCATTGGCGCAAGATATAACAGTTTGATAAAGTTCAGCCCGGTGGGTTATTAGATCTCCTTCCGGCTGACGCAGGATATAAAGTCCAATCGGGTGGAGTTCGAGGCCTCCTTCCAACTGGCGAAAAAAAAAAGGAAAAGGCGGAATATCCGACCAGTGGATTTATAGGGAGCCCAGACCACTAAGAGTATGAGTTGAGGATGTTACCTGTGCAGAGTCGATTATTGAAGTTCAGTCGTTGTTTGTTGAGAAAGAATGAAAGAAATCCGAGAAACATTGCGGAAATAATTCGAGAAGGCCCAAGTCGTATTTTGACACAAAATCGACTTAAATGGACGTCATGGTTGGGTCCGGAAGGGCTGAAATAATCAAGATGTAAATCGTACGTTTGAATAGTACCCGTACGTATACTGTATGTATAAATAGTGCCCATATGTATGAATAGTACAATATGTATGAATAGTACTATACGTATGAATAGTGCACGTATGTATACTGTATGTATGACATTAGAGGTGCTTATGATGGAGTTTGGATTTTATTTGGTCAATGTAGCCAAACAGGGCTTGGGAGAGGAGAAAGGTTAGGGATTCCCAAACAAAACCTAAGGGAGAGAGTGAATTGACCAATTTTTTGGAAGGGGGGGACCTCCTATTTATAGGAAAAAATTTGATTTAAAAAATAATTAATTAAAAAAATAATAATAATAAAGTAATAAAATATCTAGATATTGTGTGTGTGCGCCGTGTTCTTTGGGATTTTCGGAAAGCTACGCGGTTGAAAACTGAACCGGTGGGTTCTCTCGACTAACACCTAATTTTGAAGTCGGAATTGGATTTTTAAGACTTTGTTTGACCCACATTCGGCACCAGTTCTGACAAAACACACCAATCGAGGTGTACTTTCCGAAATCCGGTGTCGGAATGAGACGAAATTACATGGTTCCCTTTATTTTAAAGTGAGGAGTATTTTCCTACAATAAAAAAGTGACTCCTATGGCGCGATTGGCCCAGATTTGGATTACTTAGTCGCTAAGCAAAGAAAATATAAACCTGATGATAAAAAAGGTCCACAAGCGCCGCGCCTCCGAATTTTTTGGAAGGCAGTACGACGAAAACTTGGACATTCGCGGTCCTCTTGACAAATGCGTAATATTAGTGCAAAAATGAAATTCTTGAAACACTATATGACTCGTATTAAGCATCTGTCTTGACAAATCTGTTAATTAAAATGTACTTTTTCGGAATCTGGTATCGGATTGAGATGAAATTTTAGGGATTTCTCCGTCTCGATGTGAAGAGTATTTTCCTCAAATCAGAAATTGACTCCTATGGCGCGATTGGCCCAAATCTGGATTACTTAGTCGCTAAGCAAAGAAAAAATCTAGATATTTGTACATGCGCCGCGCTTTCGAATTTTCTGGAAGGTAGTACGACGAAAACTTGGACATTTGCGGTCCTCTTGACAAACGCAGAAATTTTAGTGCAAAAATGGAATTCTTGAAATGCCATCTGACTCGTATTAAGCATCAGTCTTGACAAATCTGTTAATTAAAATGCACTTTTTTCAGAATCTGGTATCGGATTGAGACGAAGTTTACAGGGATTTCTCCGTCTCGATGTAAAAGGTGTTTCAATCCAGACCAGAAATACCACGGCCGATTTGATCTTGAAGATCAAGGCAATCTGATGATTTATCAGTATAAATTGACGCGCCTGTGAGCGATCTTATCGCAGTTTTGCAACTTTCTTCGTTTGATGGCAACGAAATTTCTGAAGGCTCTTCATCTTGACAAATATGGATTTTTGGCATCAATTTTAAACCTTATGAAGTTCTCTGGCGATGGCATAGAATTTTTCTGTTTGATTTCTACGCCTGATAAAGTAATTTTTCCAGATCCAGTGTTCAATTGAGATGAAATTTTAGACAATCCTCGGTAACGTCACGCACTTCCATTCTGTCATAAGAAATGCTTGTTCTGACACTCGAAAAGCTAAAAAAGTAATCCCGGTCCCTCTTTGGCAAAATAGCAGATTCGCCCGAACTTTAAACAATGATTATTTCTTCGCTCGTGGTCCGATTTTGACGATTCGAAGTCTAGGGACCTTGTATTTATGAGCTATTCATACTCGTCAGACTCGATGTTCATTATCTGTCCGCCTCTTTGTAGGTGGGCAAAAATCGGGTGTCTACAACTGATCTGTCATGCTTTTGAAACCATGCTGGTGGGTATTCAAATTGACGACAACTTGATTTGACATTTAATTTGACCTCTAGATATTCTGATTAGGACTCCAGCTTTTTTTTTTCTCGATTAGCGTGCCCGATGGGTCCCCTCTATGATAGTTATTTCTTTTTTTGGCAAGTCAAAATGGGGTGTCTACAGCTGCCCCTCTTTGTCATGTTTTGCGAAGTAAATCATGACAAAGAAATCAGACGACCAATTTTGTCCCTTTTTCTTTTAAGTGATGAGAATAGGTAAAAAGACGGGCCAAAGTAGGCAAGGAGTATGAGATGCCATTGTAGGCAAGTGCTTGGTGTGCCAAAGTAGGCGGCTGGGGATTGGGAGTATTGCAAGAGTAGGCAAATAGCTCTGCTAGCGATTGAGAGCGTTACCAGAATGGGTGAACGACTCTGTTGGGGATTCATGTGAGAATCGAGTAAAAGAGGGATGGTGTAGTCAAGAAGTGCGTGATCGCGTAATCTCGAACTTTAATCAAAAATGTAATAAAGTGAGGGTGTAGTCGAGCTCTTAGAGCTGCCTACGTATCTCCCGTCGGGAGAATCAAACTGTGCGTAGTTGGTACGAACCTGGGTAGCTGAGAGATGGTGGGAGACAGTGTAGTCGAGAAGTGCGTAGCCGCGTAATCTCAAACTTTAACCAAGAATGTAGTAAAGTGAAGGTATGGTCAAGCCTTTATAGGTGCCTACGTATCTCTTGTCAGAAAATCAGACAGTGCGTAGTTTGTAACAGGGTGAAAAAGATGCCATGTTGGGTAGTGAAGAACAAAATGCCATGTCGGGGGTTGATTGTAGTGGATACGAAGGAGCGAAATGCCACATAAGGCATAATTGCTGTGAGATAGAAGAGCAAAATGCCACGTGGGGGCGTGATTGCTATGGATATGAGAGTGCAAAATGCCACATAGGACATGATCGCTGTGGGATAGGAGAACAAAATGTCACGTAGGGGCGTGATTGCTATGGATATGAGAGTGCAGAATGCCACGTAGGGCGTGATTGCTGTGGGATAGGAGAGCAAAATGCCACGTAGGGCGTGATTGCTGTGGAGATAAGAGCAGCAGAATGCGATGCACGTGACTGTTGAAGATATCAGAGAGCAAAATGCCAAGTAGGGTGTGATTGCTATAAAGAGTTTGAGATAAGAGAAGCAAAATGCCACATGGGGCGTGATTGTTGTGAAGACTCGAGAGCAAAATGCCACGTGGGGCGTGATTGCTGTGAAGAGTGATGAAATTAGCAAAATGCGGTATGCATGATTGTAGTGGACAGGTGAGGACAGCAAAATATGATGCGCGTGATTGCTATAGAGTGCGGGAGGGTAAGAGAAATACTTGATGCTTGATGTCGATGTAAGTTGCATGCCGTTTGAGGGACTTATACCTGATGGTAGGTGATATGAACAGAATACCACTTAACGGACTCACTCTTCTGATTTCGATGATAGATAATGTGAATAGGACGCCTCTTGACGGACTTACTCCTGATTCTGGAAGTAAGCAGTGAACAGGCTACCGCTCGGGGCCTTATGTACTCGATGCTTGTGATGGAATAGGACGCCGTTTGAAGGTCTCACTCCTGATTCTGATGATGGATTCTGATGACGAGTGAACAGGATGCCGCTTGAGGGTCTTATACCTGATTCTAGGAGTGGATAGTAGATAGGATGCTGCTGGGGGTCTCATACCGGATCCTAATTCGAGCGTGAATGGTTAATCCTGAGCGAGGGATAGATTTCTTGACAATCCACCAAGGAGAAGACTGATCTGATATGTGGATCTAAGCAAATGGATCAGTGTGAAGTTGGCGAGTCTGGGCAAAGGTTGATATCGTGGTTTAGTTAGTGGCGAGCTTTTTGGGTCATTCGGTAGTAGTGTCGGAACCAGTTATCCCTGCTATAGAAAGTATGCACTGTCTGCTATGCTGAAAGATA
This sequence comes from Hydrangea macrophylla, assembly GCA_033977485.1. Taxonomy (NCBI): domain Eukaryota; kingdom Viridiplantae; phylum Streptophyta; class Magnoliopsida; order Cornales; family Hydrangeaceae; genus Hydrangea; species Hydrangea macrophylla. Next base: position 87,809,949 of record CM066998.1, on the reverse strand, counting down.
TGAATGGATTTTGAAAGTCATGTCATGCTAAGTATAAGTATTTACAAGAGTATGATGCATGAATATATCATCTGTGAAAGAATGCTCATGAGTTAGTGGATATTGACCGTCTTATCGCCTGTTGAGTACCAGAGATAAAGTATTTGATTGTGTGGGCACGGTTCCCTAGTGATCGTCCTTCAGAAGGACCCAGTTTTTCAGTATTTGATTTCTCTCGAGCTCTCATTCTCTCTGAAACCATTTTTACCTTCGGTGCCCTCACGGGTTTTCACCGAATCCGGTTATGTGATCGTTGTGCTTCAGTCTATCTTATGATTTTGAAAGTATGTGGCACGCCCGTCGTTTGGAATGATGCAAGTATGTGATCTTGTGAACCCAACAAGGCTTGTATCAATCAAAGTGGACTTTACTGGGTTGAAACGTAGGCCAGGGTCATGGGTTGAGAAATGAAAGGATCGCATGAAGGCTCAAAGTATATTTTGAAAAGTCGGTTGAGATTTGATGTTGTCAATATCAAGATATAAAAGTATGCTTATTTGTGCTTTACTTTCAAAAGATTTGCAGTGTGGAAGTAAAGGTCGAACCCACAGAGATTGATTAACTACCGCGACTTAATCTTAAAACCTAAATCTAATTAATTATAAAAACGAGATTTTGATTTTGAATTTAATTAAACTAAGAACAATAAAATAAATCTAAATTATGAAAGCAATTAAAGTTGTTTTAAATAATGTTTAAGGGAACCTAGGATTGCAAATCCACCACTAGCTTCATAATAAGGAATATTTATGAATTACTTTAGCTTATTACGTTGGATGATAATGGGGAATTGTAGCTACAAGCCCAATTCCTCCGACAAGAAGATAATCATGGTTCAAGCACCAACATAATCCATCTTCGGTTAGCACGAATTATCCCACACTAAACTAGGGTTGTGATCTAATCCGTCTAACCTAGGCATGGACTATTCGGATACTTGATAGCACAATTCAATAATGCACCATCACATGTAAACAATCTAAACAAGCACAGCAAGCATAGATCGTTTAGCACATCACAGTCAAAATAAATCTAAGACAAGAATAAATTCTGAAAGTAATGATTTAATCACTAGAAGTACGATTTATTTATAAAAATCCTCTAAACATGTGACTGTCATCCATACATAATAAACTAAAATAAAAACATAAAATACTCCCTATTACTCGACTAGGGCTTCATTGAAACCCTAGATCTATGATCTAGCCATCCATGGAAGTGATGGATGGCAAGTAGTTGATGGAGGAGGCCATGGAAACCCTTGGTCTTCTTCTTCTTCTCCTTGCTTCCCTCCCTTCAATGGCTGGAAGTATGGTTGTAGAATGTGTGTATAATAATTGCCAACCCCAAAATTGAAGTAATTTAGGATATATATAGAGTTTACACAAGCTTTGGAAGCCTTCCTAACCCGAAACGGACTGAAACTGATGTAATTTACAGTCTAGACGTTGTTCAGCAGTTTCGTTTGCACAGGAGTCTTCAGTATACTGAAATACGCAACTTTGATTTCTGTACGGATCGCGCGAGCGGACCGCGCGAGCGCGACATTTAGGACTTCGCGCGCGCGACTTGTCTTTTTCAGCTTCTTTCTTTGTGCTTTTTCATCCTGTTTAGCCTGGTTTAGGTGATTTCTTCCAAATCCTGTCAAAAACTAGAAAACGAAGTAAAAATATACAAAAACAGGATAAAAAAGAACTAACAGATGCTCGTTAAAGCATATAAATAGGATTTGTTCTCTCCCAATCACACCCCCAAACCTACATTTTGCTAGTCCTCGAGCAAAACTAAAATAAAAACTACTAATAAAAATCTATTCCATTTTCGCATGGATTACGATTGCATTTAGCATATGCAACAAGCCTTTTAAACCTCTAGGTGTCCCTAGTCGGACGAGTGAAGTCTCGTGAGGGTTTTCGTCAACAAGTTACCCACAACCATTTTTATTAACTTATAAATTTAAAAAGTTTTTTTTTTTTTTTAAAAAAACATAACATTCAATACTCCTTATTATAAAACAATGATTCGGAATAGAATAACGAACAAGAAGAAACAGAATCAAACGTTCACTTACGTCCTGAAAAACAATCCCAAGTACATGAATCGTATAAATCAATAGAGTTCCTCATAAAATTGCACGTGTGTGATGTGATTGTCAAATGAATACGCGTATGTTATGAACATGGAATATAACTCGGATAACCATCCAACTATGCTTCGACTACGAATCTCACAATGAATTACACTCTCAAATGAAATACTCAGAAACAGGTGTAATTTATCTAGTATATGTGAGTAAAGGAAGTATATTTTCAAAACGAGAAATGCTCACATATGACTCGGAAAAAACGCATGACACGAAAGAACAGTAGTCTCATGGATAGGATGCCAACAATCAAGAAAAATTAATTATTACCATGTTTTAATCCCCTCCCATCGTTTACATATCTAAACCATACTTTCTAGGATCAATTAGGACTTTTCAAAGGTTGTATTGTGACTTAGGTACTGAAAAAGGATAGAAAGGATTAATTCGGTAAGTTTACGAATGGCATTGTAAGGCATGTTCGATTTCTTTCATTCCTCTTTTCTCGTTCATTTTTTTTATATCAACCTTCTTCTTTTTTTTTTTTCTTTTTTTTTTTCTTTTCCTTTTCGTTGCTTTCTGAATAATCAATCAATAAATAATAAGGCAACCACCCCAAACATCATCTTATTTTCTTCTTCTTCTCAATCACACATCGCCTTAACACCACTAAAAATTGATCAATCTTTCAGGGGTGAACTCCAAGTTGGCCAAATTGGAGCAAAAATAGGATAATGGTAATTAAAGAAAAATGGCATATTAATGGCTCAAAGGGCGAACTAAGGAAATTTATCATTTATCGGTGAGTAGCAAAGAAGGGCCTAAGATCATTTCCTAGGTTATATGATTCTTCAACATTTACGACGGAAGATTATTTAGCATGGTAACAAATATTTTAACTTGACTATCAACCAAAACAAGAATAATGAGACTAAACAACAAGTAGATGCGCTAATTTAATGAAATTCGACAAACACAATATATTTATAACCCTCTAAAAAGAAAAGATAGGCTCAAAAGCTTACTGGGTCTAGTCTCCACCATGTGTTATCTAGAAATCCGAATCATATTATAGTTCACAACCAACATGTATTCAAACGACTACGTGCAGTGCATAGGTTTGTGTGCAAATTTATGATATAAAACTACAATTCAAACAATACATAACTTAAAACGTTACATCATGACTTCAGCAAATGTTTAATCACATCTTCTCTTGTTTATCATTCTATAACAATTCAAAGTTCTCTAACAAAGAGTATCAAATCAAGATTGCAAAAACGTCGGTAACATCGTTTATTTAAATACACTTATTGAAAAATTTTAAAATTTTGCATAAAATAATGTGCATGTGTGCATACCCCCAAACCTAAACCTTTCATTGTCCCTAATGAAACAATAAAAAGAAAGAACGGAGAGTAGGTAATAACGGAATGATAATACCTCGATCTCGGCAATTACAAACAGGTGAACGTATATGAATATGACGATAAAGTTCAATCGCACCTGTTAATACTCGACAATAGAAACTGAACAAAAGAATGTTTAATAGAGATATCTAATATACAAAATTAAACTACACTAAACTAAACAAAATCAACTATAAGACTTAACAAAACTACGAAAATCAACAAGAAAATAAACTATAAAAGAAAATAAAACATACTATAAAAGAAAATAAAACATAACCAGAATTATGAAAACAATCAAAGACTCGATCTAAAAGTACCTAAGAAACAAAAACAGAAAAGTAAAAACTACTAGAACAGGTGTGGAGGACTGATAGAGAAAACAAAAGAAAATATCAGAAAAATAGGGTATCGCGCGAGCGGTCTGCGCGCGAATCCCAAGTTTTTTTTTTTTTAATCGCGCCAGCGGGACCCCCTCGCGCCCGCGAAACCAGGCGCGAGAGGAAGCAGAGGCATCATATAAGAAAAAGCAAGGAAAAACGCCCAAGGCACAAACTCGCGCTAGCGGGCCGCGCAAGCGACGTCTCGCGCGAGCGGATCGCGCGCGCGATTTGGGTTTTTTTTTCATTTTTTGGTTAAAATTATGTATATAATAATAAAATAAATTAATTCCAACCCCCATACCTGTCCAGAAAAACTCTAAGACTGACCAAAATGAATCAAAGACATCCAAAAATCAAAGAAACAAACGAAATCTAGCTTGGGTTGCCTCCCAAGAAGCGCTAACTTTTACGTCTTCAGCTAGACCGTTCTAGCTCAAGACTTATGGAGGTTGAAAATCAGACTTTGTACCCCTAAGAATATGAGGTAGAGCTCGATGGTAAGCAGAAATCACGTCGCTTTGAATTAATTCGATTGACGGTTTGTTAGTATGTTCAAATCGATTTCTTACCTTCCGAGTAGATTCAGCATTAGGGTCCGATGAATTAGGGTTCATCCACTCATCATCCGCTATATCTTTGACGTTACTCACATTTATTGCTTTGTTAGGCTCAATATTCCGTCTTACCTCACCTTCCACCTCACATAGGTTATTGTCGTCTTTAGGAGGTTGATCAGCAGCATTAAAAACATTTAATTTTAATTTTATATTCCCGAACGACACTTTCATCACACCTGTTCTACAATTGACACGTGCGTTAGCCGTGTCTAAGAATGGACGACCAAGAATAACAGGAGTGTATTTTCTAGCATCTAGCACCGGTTCGGTGTCAAGGACCATAAAGTCAACAGGATAAAAACATTGATCAACTTTAACTAAGACGTCTTCGACGATTCCTCTAGGTACTTTGACGGAAAGATCCGCTAATTGAATAGTAGCGGCCGTAGGTTTAAGTTCACCTAATCCTAGTTGTTTGTAGACATGATAGGGTAAGAGGTTAACACTAGCTCCTAAGTCAAGGAGAGCCCGATGGATGATAGTGTCACCTATGACACATGAAATCGTAGGCGTACCGGGATCCTTATATTTTGGAGGAGCGTGTTGAAATATAGAACTTACTTTTTCTGTGAGGAAGACCTTTTTAGGAGTATGACTACGTATTTTGCGCTTTTGTATGCATAGGTCTTTAAGACATTTAGCGTAAGCGGGAATTTGTTTAATAGCATCGAGGAAAGGAATATTAATTTTAACTTGTTTAAATACCTCGAGTATATCCTCCACTTTCGATTTTCTCTTTGTAAGATGAGACGGTTCCTCAATATTAGGTGGATATGGCATTCTCGGAATATAATTTGTTGGGACCGGTTCATTTTCTTTTCTACTTTGATTCACGTCCTCACCCTTCTCTTTATTAGAGTTGATGTTCATATTTATCACATTCTCATTCTTATTAGGGGTTTCTATCACCTCCTCTCGTGTAGTCATCCTAGTTGAGACGGCGTTTACTTGTTCATTCGACCCCTTAACCTCATATTGTCCCTTAGGGTTTTGAATTGTTTGACTAGGCAACGTCCCTTCGTTCCTACGACTCACTACAGTAGCTAGTTGTCCCATTTGGGATTCAAGCTTCGCAATAGATTGTGTGTGAGAGTGCACTATTTGTGCTTGTGCCTGTACTTGCGTTTCAATTTTATTAAGGGATGCCAATACCTTTTCCTAAAAAATGTTACCCCTTTGAGGGTTCGGATTAGGATGCGGTTGTTGGTATTGATTAGGTTGAAACTGAGGTCGATATGCATTAGGAAAATTAGTCGCCTCATTAGGATTATTATTATTATTTTTCCACGAGAAGTTAGGATGATTTCTCCATGGCGCATCCGGATTATTAGTAGTCGAATTATAATTATTTCGTGGGTATTGTTGAATAGAGTTAATGTGTTGCTCCACGAATTCCGGAAATTGACTCGCCGATGGACATGCAAGTATCGAATGTGAAGGATTAGAACATAATGCACAAATTTCGTGGGCGGGTGGGGCTGCCGTTTGGTTCATTGTTAAAAGTCGGTCAAGTTTGTTAGATAGTTCTTTTATTTCAATTGATTGACTTGACTCGAACTTTACCTCCCTCTTAGGTTGAAGGTATCCCTCAGAACGGACAGACACCGCTTGGTGCATCGAATTCTCGCTCAAAGTTTCAAAAAATTTCCAGGCCTCATCGGCACTTTTGTGTAGGAAGGTACCCGCACAAACAGCATCGACGGTGTTACGGACCGAAGGAATAAGTCCCTCGTAAAAGACCTGGACCAACTGCCACTTAGGAACCTGATGATGTGGACACGAACGTAATAATTCTTTAAATTTTTCCCACGTGTCGTAGAGTGATTCCCCATCTTGCATCACAAAGTTTGTTATAGATTTTCTTATCTGATTCGTACGCATAATCGGGAAAAACTTTTGTAAAAATGCGGTGTGTAAGTCTTCCCATGTTCTAATTGTGTTTGGCTCCAAAGATTGAAGCCAATATTTAGCTTTATCTTTTAAAGAGAATGGAAAGAGCCGCAATTTTAATTCATCATCAGTTAAGTTTTGGATTTTCAAAGTAGAACATATATCTTGAAAATCTCCTAAGTGTTTATATGGATCTTCATTTAAACGGCCATGGAAAGATGGAAGTAGCGAGATGGTAGACGACTTTATCTCAGAGTGAGATGTCGTCGCCTCCGGTAAGTCGATACAAGTTTGTGGCGTGTAAGTCGTCGGAATAAAATAATCTTTAAGTGGAGGAAGTGGTGGTATATTAGGATTATTCAAATTATTTCCGTTGTTATTTTAGTTGTTTTCGTTATTATTTCCAATGTCTGCCATTTTAATTGGTTCTATGTTATGAAAGCGTGGTTTCTTTAATCTTGTAAGGGTACTACGTATTTCAGATTCAAATAAAGACGTTGGTTTTGGTGTCAAATCGTCGTCTATTAAAAACCTAGCTCTAGAAGTTAAGTTTGAAGACTTATTAACTCTTAGGGTGCGTTCAAGTTCAGAGTCGAAAGGTTGTAATTCCGGTTTATTTGAACGTGTACCTAACATAAACTAAAACAAAGGAAAAGAAACTAATACGACTAACTAAACAAAAGAAACAAATAGAAATCACGCAAATAAGACGACAAGCAAGCACACAGTACTACTATGATGCATGAATATTATCCTGTAATGCAATGACCGCGTCAAGCCCAGCGCCCCGGGTTTCCTAGTTAATGCAGTGTTCACTCCACAACTAATCCTAATGCAAGTAATTGCGTCTCAGCGCCCTGACTTATAGTGATTTAATGCGAAGTTAAAGTGAGCAATCTACTTAATATTTATTTATTTTATTTGCGTAAGCTCCTTTGATGTAATTAGCTACTCCACTCGGAAACGTTGGAAATTGATGACTCAAAAACCTATAAAATAAAAGAACAAGTTAGTAATTTAAAACAAAAACGGAAAATAAGAAGAAAAAAAACTAATCTAATATTTACGAATTAACTAAACTAAGATTATAAAATTAAAGGTAGTAATGCAATCCCCGGCAACGGCGCCAAAAATTTGATGTTGTCAATATCAAGATATAAAAGTATGCTTATTTGTGCTTTACTTTCAAAAGATTTGCAGTGTGGAAGTAAAGGTCGAACCCACAGAGATTGATTAACTACCGCGACTTAATCTTAAAACCTAAATCTAATTAATTATAAAAACGAGATTTTGATTTTGAATTTAATTAAACTAAGAACAATAAAATAAATCTAAATTATGAAAGCAATTAAAGTTGTTTTAAATAATGTTTAAGGGAACCTAGGATTGCAAATCCACCACTAGCTTCATAATAAGGAATATTTATGAATTACTTTAGCTTATTACGTTGGATGATAATGGGGAATTGTAGCTACAAGCCCAATTCCTCCGACAAGAAGATAATCATGGTTCAATCACCAACATAATCCATCTTCGGTTAGCACGAATTATCCCACACTAAACTAGGGTTGTGATCTAATCCGTCTAACCTAGGCATGGACTATTCGGATACTTGATAGCACAATTCAATAAAGCACCATCACATGTAAACAATCTAAACAAGCACAGCAAGCATAGATCGTTGAGCACATCATAGTCAAAATAGATCTAAGACAAGAATAAATTCTGAAAGTAATGATTTAATCACTAGAAGTACGATTTATTTACAAAAATCCTCTAAACATGTGACTGTCATCCATACATAATAAACTAAAATAAAAACATAAAATACTCCCTATTACTCGACTAGGGCTTCATTGAAACCCTAGATCTATGATCTAGCCGTCCATGGAAGTGATGGATGGCAAGTAGTTGATGGAGGAGGCCATGGAAACCCTTGGTCTTCTTCTTCTTCTCCTTGCTTCCCTCCCTTCAATGGTTGGAAGTATGGTTGTAGAATGTGTGTATAATAATTACCAACCCCAAAATTGAAGTAATTTAGGATATATATAGAGTTTACACAAGCTTTGGAAGCCTTCCTAACCCGAAACGGACTGAAACTGATGTAATTTACAGTCTAGAAGTTGTTCAGCAGTTTCTTTTGCACAGGAGTCTTCAGTATACTGAAATACGCAACTCTAGAAGTACGATTTATTTATAAAAATCCTCTAAACATGTGACTGTCATCCATACATAATAAACTAAAATAAAAACATAAAATACTCCCTATTACTCGACTAGGGCTTCATTGAAACCCTAGATCTATGATCTAGCCGTCCATGGAAGTGATGGATGGCAAGTAGTTGATGGAGGAGGCCATGGAAACCCTTGGTCTTCTTCTTCTTCTCCTTGCTTCCCTCCCTTCAATGGCTGGAAGTATGGTTGTAGAATGTGTGTATAATAATTGCAAACCCCAAAATTGAAGTAATTTAGGATATATATAGAGTTTACACAAGCTTTGGAAGCCTTCCTAACCCGAAACGGACTGAAACTGATGTAATTTACAGTCTAGACGTTGTTCAGCAGTTTCGTTTGCACATGAGTCTTTAGTATACTGAAATACGCAACTTTAATTTCTGTACGGATCGCGCGAGCGGACCGCGCGAGCGCGACATTTAGGACTTCGCGCGCGCGGATCGCGCGAGCGATTTTTGGTTTCTTGCGCGCGCGACTTGTCTTTTTCAGCTTCTTTCTTTGTGTTTTTTCATCCTGTTTAGCCTGGTTTAGGTGATTTCTTCCAAATCCTGTCAAAAACTAGAAAACGAAGTAAAAATATACAAAAACAGGATAAAAAGGAACTAACAGATGCTCGTTAAGGCATATAAATAGGATTTGTTCTCTCCCGATCAAGATTCTTGAGATCACCTTATGCCCTACTTTTTCCTTCTTTTGATTTTGTTCTTTTTCTTTTTGTTTTTGTATTCGTCCCAATCTAGTGTGGGGAACGTTATTGCCGAGTAAAGTATGTACTGGGGAGAATTGCCCCATTTTGAAGTATGTATCCGAGTCAGATCGTATCTTTTGTGGATTTGCTCCAGCTTTGCATTGAGTTCTATTTTGTTTGTTTTCTCTTTCTTTTTCCTTTTGGCATTGCCCCAGTATAGGGGGTGGTCCTCAGGGGTTTAAGTTTGAAAAGAAATTATCGTATGGCTCAAGTGGGCTAACGAGGGAAAGTAGTGTATAGATAGCTGAAATGATTGCCTCTAATCATTTTGACACAAGTCAAGTTGGGTTCAGAGATCACATATATGCATCATTGAAGTTAGAGGTCCCGAGAATGAATATTTACATTCCTGACTAGGATTGAGGGGCCCCATGTGGGCCAGAAGTGATCGTGATGACCACTAGTCTGCGAAACCAGAGAATCTGGGTTCGATCCCCAGCAGAGTCCCGAGCAGAGTCGCCAACTGTCGCGCCCGCCCCGAAGGTGGGGGGCTGTCCCCTCGTGGGTCGCGACCATTTACGTCGAGAAGCTTGAAAGTAGGTGAGGTGTATGAAAAGTGGGAGTAGGGCCAAGTAAGAGTACAGAGTCGCCACCTAACATTTATTCGGGAGTTAGGATCCCTGCAAAGACAATCGACATGATCATCTTTGACTTTTGAAAAACGTTTTGGAACAGTAAGGCCCTTTAAAAGTGTGACTCGAATAGTCATGCGAAATCAGAGTTCTTGAAGTGGGTTCGGGGACTCGATTATGCCGAGGGAAGGTATTAGGCACCCTCGAGCATCCGTGACACACGGTTGTCAATTTTAGTGATTTTCATAGTAACGGGGCGTAAGTACGAAGTAATAGAGTATAGATACAAGAATTAGATTCGAGTATCCATGACACGCGATTGTCGATTTACATATCTCGACACGAGATAGTTTTGAAAGTATGTATACGTATCTCGCCACGAGATAGTTTGAAATTATGTATACGTATCTCGCCACGAGATAGTTTGAAAGTATGTATACGTCTCGACTCGAGAGAGTTTGAAAGTATGTACGTATCTCGACACGAGATAGTTTGAAAGAAAATAGTTATGGCCGCACCCGAGTAAGGGTTGCATACGTATCTCGACTTGAGAATCAGGCCGTACGTAGTTCTGTGCTGTGTATATGTATGGGTGTTTGGTCGATCTAGACCGTGAGTGTATAAAATAATGTTTGAGTAAAGTCGGTGTAGCTAGGAACTTTAACCTGTACGGTGTAGTCCTAGACTTTAACCTTGAGAAATTAATGAGTTATGAGAGAGTGTTTTGAGTAAAAGACGGAGTAGATCAACCGTGCGATGCGTATTTTGTATTTTTTTTGTCTTTTTGTTTTATGTTTTGGAAGTAAGGGTCGGTGCCCATGTGAGTGAGAAAGTGTTTTGAAAGTAAGGGTCGGTGCCCATGTGAGTGAGAAAGTGTTTTGAAAGTAAGGGTCAGTGCCCAGTGCTTTGAAAAGGTGCCGGAAGTACGGGTCGGTGCCCAGTGAAAAAAGAGTGTACCGGAAGTATGGGTCGGTGCCCGGTGATGTAAAAAATGTGATGTGAAAGTTTTACCGGAAGTACGGGTCGGTGCCCAAAGGTAAAAATGTATACCGGAAGTATGGGTCAGTGCCCTATGCAAATGGAGAGAAGTATCATTTTTTGTGTTTCCTGATTTTATCAACGAAATTCTATAACAAGACATAAAGTTTAGCCGGATGGGTCATTAGATCTCCTTCAGGCTGGCGCATGATCCAATCGGGTGGAGTTCGAAGGTCTCCTTCCGACTGGCGCAGGATATAGCAATTTGATAAAGTTCAGCCGGGTGGGTCATTAGATCTCCTTCCGGCTGACGCAGGATATAAAGTCCAATCGGGTGGAGTTCGAGGCCTCCTTCCGACTGGCGCAAGATATAACAGTTTGATAAAGTTCTGCCGGGTGGGTCATTAGATCTCCTTCCGGCTGACGCAGGATATAAAGTCCAATCGGGAAGAGTTCGACGCCTCCTTCCCACTGGCGCAAGATATAACAGTTTGATAAAGTTCAGCCGGGTGGTTCATTAGATCTCCTTGCGGCTGACGCAGGATATAAAGTCCAATCGGGTGGAGTTCGAGGCCTCCTTTCGACTGGCGAAAAAAATAAAAGAAAAAGGCGGAATATCCGACCAGTGGATTTATAGGGAGCCCAGACCACTAAGAGTATGAGTTGAGGATGTTACCTGTGTAGAGGCGATTATTGAAGTTCAGTCGTCGTTTGCTGAGAAAGAATGAAAGAAATCCGAGAAACGTTGCGGAAATAATTTGAGAAGGCCCAAGTCATATTTTGACACAAAATTGACTTAAATGGACGTCATGGTTGAATCCGGAAGGTCCGAAACAGTCAAGATGTAAATTGTACGTTTGAATAGTACCCGTACGTATACTGTATGTATGAAAAATAGTACCGTATGTATGAATAGTACTATACGTATGAATTGTTCACGTATGTATACTGTATGTATGACATTAGAGGTGCTTATGATGGAGTTTGAATTTTATTTGGTCAATGTAGCCAAACAGGGCTTGGGAGAGAAGAAAGGTTAGGGTTTCCCAAACAAAACCTAAGGGAGATAGTGAATTGGCCAATTTTTTGGAAGGGGGGGATCTCCTATTTATAGGAAAAAAATATGATTTTAAAAATAATTAATTAAAAAAATAATAATAATAAAGTAATAAAATATCTAGATATTGTGTGTATGCGCCGCGTTCTCTGGGATTTTCGGAAAGTTACGCGGTTGAAAACTGGACCGGTGGGTTCTCTCGACTAACACCTAATTTTGAAGTCGGAATTGGATTTTTAAGACTTTGTTTGACCCACATTCGGCACCAGTTCTGACAAAACACGCCAATCGAGGTGCACTTTCCGAAATTCGGTGTCGGAATGAGACGAAATTACATGATTCCCTTTATTTCAATGTGAGGAATATTTTCCTGCAATTAGAAAGTGACTCCTATGGCGCGATTGGCCCATATTTGGATTACTTAGTCGCTAAGCAAAGAAAATATCTAAATATTTGTACAAGCGCCGCGCTTCCGAATTTTTTGGAAGGCAATACGACGAAAACTTGGACATTCGCGGCCCTCTTGACAAACGCGAAATATTAGTGCAAAAATGAAATTCTTGAAACACTATATGACTCGTATTAAGCATCTGTCTTGACAAATCCGTTAATTAAAATGTACTTTTTCAGAATCTGGTATCGTATTTAGATGAAATTTTAGGGATTTCTCCGTCTCGATGTGAAGAGTATTTTTCTCAAATCAGAAAGTGACTCCTATGGCGCGATTAGCCCAAATCTGGATTACTTAGTCGCTAAGCAAAGAAAAAATCTAGATATTTGTACACGCGCCGCGCTTTCAAATTTTCTGGAAGGCAGTACGATGAAAACTTGGACGTTCGCGGTCCTCTTGACAAAATGGAATTCTTGAAATGCCATCTGACTCGTATTAAGCATCTGTCTTGACAAATCCGTTAATTAAAATGCACTTTTTTCATAATCTGGTATCGGATTGAGACTAAGTTTACATGGATTTATTTGTCTCGATGTAAAAGGTGTTTTAATCCAGACCAGAAATACCACGGACGATTTGATCTTGAAGACCAAGGCTTTCTGATGATTTATTAGTATAAATTGACGCTCCTGTGAGCGATCTTATCGCAGTTTTGCAACTTTCTTCGTTTGATGGCAACGAAATTTCTGAAGGCTCTTCATCTTGACAAATATGGATTTTTGGCATCAATTTTAAACCTTCTGAAGTTCTCTGGCGATGACATAGAATTTTCCCGTTTGATTTCTACGCCTGATAAAGTAATTTTTCCAAATCCGGTGTTCAATTGAGTTAAAATTTTAGACAGTCCTCGGTAACGTCACGCACTTCTATTCTGTCATAAAAAATGCTTGTTCTGACACTCGAAAAGCTAAAAAAGTAATCCCGGTCCCTCTTTAGCAAAATAGCAGATTCGTCCGAACTTTAAACAATGATTATTTCTTCGCCCGTTGTCCGATTTTGACGATTCGAAGTCTAGGGACCTTGTATTTATAAGCTCTTCACACCCGTCGGACTCGATGTTCATTATCTGTCCGCCTCTTTGTAGGTGGGCAAAAATCGGGTGTCTACAACTGATCTGATATGCTTTTAAAACCATGCTGGTGGGTATTTGATATGACGACAACTTGATTTGACATTTGATTTGACCTCTAGATATTCTGATTAAGACTCCAGCTTCTTTTTTCTCGATTAGCGTGCCCGATGGGCCCCCTCTATGATAGTTATTTCTTTTTTTGGAAAGTCAAAATGGGGTGTCTACAATATTCACAATGCATTAAAAAAAAACCCATATCTAACATTGTTCACCAGAACCATCAAATAAAAATTAAGAACCAATTTCTAGCTTCTAAAGCTCAAAAATATCTTCAATGGTGTTTTACCCAAATCATAACCCAATTCTTCCAAACCCAAAAATGACATTCTGTCACGCCCCGAATCCACACATATGAACCCAAGACACGTGGCACGCCACTAAGGCCTTCAAACAACAATTTACATATGAAAAGAAGGAAAAACAAGCACGTTTACACCATTATGTTAGACAAATTAAGCCCAAGGGAAAAATGGTAATTAATAAGATATAAAAAATTTTATACCAAAAGATAGGTTTTTGAGCCCCGGTTCTAATGCAAAAAACGGTGCGCGAATCCGAGTTTTCTACAGAGAGTTATGTTCGTTTCCGTAAAAGTCGACAGTGCAGCAAAATGACCTGCGGATCGATTTGCCCCAAAACCGGATCGATCCGGTTTTGACAGAACCTCATTTTTGGCCCTCTAGAAGTGCCGGATTGATCCGCTCAAGACCCGGATTGATCCGGATTCTGTAATACACGTTTTGACAGCAAACTCCCCTGTTCTGCAGCATCCTAACACCTCCAAATCCCATCCAAACTTCATGAAACTTTGCAAAACCATTTCAAAACCAATCTCAAATCATTCCAAACCATTTCCAAGATATGTTAACATGGTTTTAAAACATTAAACAAGATCCACCAATGCTACAATACTCAAACATCTCCAATTCTCACAAAAACAAACAAAACATATGAGTTTTGATCCAAACTCACAACTAACATATCCAAATCACAAAAACAAGAGTTTGAAAGTTACCAACAACATTTTAAGCTCCGGTTACATGATTTACACGAGACTTGGAGCGATTAAGGCAAAACTAACATAATCTACTAAGTTTTAGTACAACTCCAAGTTAGCTACTACAAACTACAAGTTTTACACCAACCCATAAGTTTTACTCAAAACAACTATATACATGAAGCTACTACAATTACAAGCTTCCTTGTCACCACAAATTCCACGTTCATCTCCCCAGATTCTCGCCGCCGTGGTCACCTACAATGGTTATTCAATAACCACTACAATATATAAGCTATATGCTTAGTGAGAAATATCAATCAAGCACACGGATGACATATCAATGTTTATATTCAACTAAACAAATATAATGATCTCCGGATAAGCAAGTATTTCATCCACCACTACCCGCAAGTCCGCGACTCCCCCGATAGTCCACGGCACAAGCTAATGACCCACGCCACACACAAGCGGTCTAATGCTGTTGTCGGCAACAAGTGGTCGTCACCACGGAACAATCTCATGGCGGATTCATACAAGCTTTCCTTTGACCCACATAGACAACTAAACATGCTCACATAAACATATCACCATGCTTTTCACAAAATCATAGCTAAATATGAGTGATTAAGCTAAATAGACATTAAATCAACATCATATGAACATAACCATGAATCTCATCCATAGGCAATATTGAAATCACTCACCTCGTCGCAATTCACTCCTAGTTGAGAAATTAAAGCTCAAATCTACTCCGGTTTCAAATCCTACATGAATTCGACAAACTACAGATTACCGCTTCGAATTGGGTCGCGAGAAATACGACGATTAAACTCAATAAAATCAGTACCAAAACGTCAAACTCACCTCCACGAGTCCGAATCCGGTCTCGGAATTGAAAGTGGGTGTCGAACGCGCCGTCAATCGTCGTTGAGAGCGTCGTCAAATTTTTCGTCGATATCTCTTCCTTTGTTAACTATCCTAGCTAAGGATGATGAAGACTCATTTGATGAGTCATGAGACACTTGTCTCAATCATATAAGTTTCAAGTATTGGTTTTTATTATGACCTCCCCAATGTTTCTCTAGTTTTGCAATTATACCCCTGCTAGTTATAGAACTCTTTAAAATTATCCCAAACTTAAATAGGTGTTTGTCTATGTCTCATGTGGGTCCCATAAGTGGTCCCACATAATTTTATGAAGTTGCTAATTAGCCTACTAATTATATAACGTGTTCATTTCGTCCTCACCAAGGTATATCAAATAACCACATAAATAGTCTCTAACAATAAACAATAAATTCGAAACAACATATAAATATTTCACATATGCCTTAATAAACATTTAAGCACATAAGGGTGATTCCACAACTTTGTCCCATCACAATGGAACTTTCTCAACTCATGTCCCAATTTGGGACTGCCACATTGGCCAACATTGGGTTCCCAAATTGGACACCCACAATCAACTAGTGAGTTAAAACTCACTTAAACATGTGTTAATAAACACCAATTAATTATGCTAATGCATACTAAATCATAATTAACAGTTAATCGTGGGAGCGGGTGTTACACATTCTCTATATGCTTCTCAAATATGTTATTAGTATCTAGCAAATTTAAATATCAAGTCATAATCAACAATTTTTACAAACCAAGTGTTAGCCTTAAGGTATATTAAGGCATATTTAATTATGTTTTGATGATGTCAAATATGCTATGATAATTATGTGCTTCATATTGATTCATTTTCGCTATTATCATAGTCATTTTTATGCTTATATATAATCTCATGTATTAATATTGTATCAATGTTTTAACATCTTTGTGTGCATGAGATTTAATTGATGTAGATCAAGATTACAAAGAGCTCAACAAGGATCAAGCTTGAAGACTTGAAGATATTTCATCCTTGGTTGAAGTCTAGGACCATCTTTGTAAGACAACTTGATCTCACACTCTTAGGGGCTCAAACAAATGCTAAAAGTTAAACTTTTGGAAACAAATTTTAAATGGGTCATCTTTAAAGCAATGCCCCAACCAATTGAAGAATAATTAGATGTTGAGTTTTATATGGTTGGAAAGGTATTTGAATCTAGTTTCCAAAACATCAAACGGATCTCAAAAATTCATTTTGTAGAGGGAGTTATGGCCGTTTTAGTGAAGAGGTGTTAGTCTGCCAAAACCAGCAGAAAACCAGTCGACTGATTTCTGAAGGGTGCAGTCGACTGATGGCCCAATGCAGTCGACCGAAGTGAGCAAAATGCAAACAGAACCCTCTGTAAACACATCTCAGTCAACTGCTTCATGTTCCAGTCGACTGAAGCGACCTGAAAAGGCATAACGGCTAGTTTTTAAATGGGCTTTTAATTACCAAACTTGCCACCAACGGTTATAATCTTTCTTGGCCTATAAATACATGTTTTCCCACACCATTTTATGTTGATCAATCCATTGGAAAACATCTATTTCAATCACACAACTTGTTGATTCTTAATCATTCACAATTGAGCCCTAGTTGTGTGAGTTTATCAATTTGCTCTAGCTTTCAATTGTATTCTTTGAGAGAGTGAATTGTAGAGAGCTTTTAATTGTATTATCCACTTTAGAGAGAGAGTTATCAATTTGTATTCAATCAATTTGTAAAGGTTGAGGGTTAGTAACCCTTGTGTGCAAAGAAGAGGTGTTCTTCTTTGGGAGAGATTGAAGGCTCTTGTAACGGTTTGGTGCACACCCGTAAGTGCTCCGGGAACGGTTTGGTCTACACCCGTGAAGTAGATCGGAGTAGAGGAATCCTCAAGAGGTGTTCTTGAGGGGTGGACGTAGGCCGCGGGGTGCGATTGCCGAACCACGTGAAAAATCGGTTTGCAAGTATCTCTTCCTTTATCTCTTTAGTTAATTGTTTGTGTTTGTGTTTAATTTGCAATTAAGTTTTTAAAAGGTTAATTTCCGCTAAAACCTTATTCACCCCCCCTCTAAGGTTTCCACATTTGGGCCAACACCAAGCAAGACCCATAAGCTAGAGTTTTAAAAACACACACACTACACCAAGAACACACACTACACCAAGAACATACACTAATATCTACTACTCTTCTCAACTCATCCCAACTCAACTCTTTCAAAACTTGTTGTAAGAGTAATCCAAAGCATTAAAAATATCATTATAACAACAAAATTCAACCCGTATATAGATTTGAAATAACAATTTTCAAGAACCCATAAAACTCAAAAGCTTCAAATTTCATCCATGGTGGTTACCACCTCAAACCCAACTCAATCCTTTCAAGACTTGAACTAAGAGTGTTTCAAGACATTAATAACATACTCTCAACACCAAAAACACCAAAATCAAAACCAAAAAAAAAACTCGATTTTCGGATTTATTAAAAACCCTTAAATTTCAACACCCTAACAATTGCAAAATCAACAATAATCAAGCAAAACTTGCCATACATGGTATACATATCACCCAAGGCATATAAAACACATATTCACTATCAAAATCAACCCCACAAATCCCCAATTTTCGGATTTTTACCAAACCCTAAAAATACATTTTACAAACTTGTTCAAAATTCAAGTTTAACATGAAAAACTTCATACCATACCATATATACATATCAAGGAGCATTTAAGCAAGTTCTAAAACATAAATTACAACTTTAATCTCTTAATTTCAGATTCTAAGAAAAGAATTAAAAAACCTCAATTCACACTTTCAACCAATTTCACTTATCTAGGGTGTAGAAGATGAAGTTTCCTCCATTTCTTCCCAATTTCTATGTCTTCTTCCCTTTACTCTTCTTCTTTTTCTTCTTCTTCTTCCCCTCTTCCTCTCTTTCTATTCTCTTCCTCTTCACTGTATACCCTCTCAAACTATACAGTAAAGGAGACTAACGAATCTCCCCTAAAATTGATTTTCAACTTTTTTTAAAAATTATGTTTAACACCCCCCAACTTTATTTAAAATAGGCACTTGAGTTCCCAAAGTTCCTAAACTTTCCCATATCATCTTAGTACCCCCAAAAAGAGTTATTTCCTAACTCAAAATCCCAAAAATAAAATTTCCCAGTTCTAACCCAACACATAATTATTTAATAATTAACAGCTCAGCATAAAAAAAAATTAATAATAATTCAGCTTAAATAATTAAATCACAGAAATTAAAATTTTAAACAACTTAGTTCAGCTTAATAGAGTAAATGATTTATTATTTTAATATTCTTTTCAGGTTCGGGTCTCACAGATTCTCTCCACAAGAATGAAACGTAAGAGCTCGTTGAGTTACCAAAGGAAAGAAAGCAATTGGGTGTATGCAAAGAAGGAAAGTGCTCATGGGAAGAACAATGTGAGATTTAAGGCTAGGTTGGTTGCAAAGGGGTATGCTCAAAAGGAAGGTATTGACTATAGTGAGGTATTCTCGCTGGTTGTGAAGCATTCCTCTATTCACGTTTTACTAGCTTTGGTTGCGTAATTTGATTTGGAGTCGGTACAGCTAGATGTGAAAAGTGCTTTTCTACATGGGGATTTTGGATGAAAAAATTTGTATGACACAGCCGGATGGGTTCAAGGCTACTAGCAATGAGGATATGGTGTATGAGTTGCAAAGTTCGTCCCTATGTGGTTTGAAGCAATATCTGAGGCAATGGTATTTGCGGTTCGACAAGTTCATGAAGGTACAAAAGTTTACAAGAAGTCAATTTGATCATTGTGTGTACTTCTGTAAACTACAGGATGGAGCCTGCACTTACTTACTCTGATATGTGGATGATATGTTGATTGCATCTAAGAGTATTAGGGAGATTGTTAAGTTGAAAGCTCAATTGAATAGTGAATTTGAGATGAAGGATCTTGGTGAAGCCAAGAAGATTTTAGGTAAAGAGATTACTCGAGACAAGGCTACTGGAGTTGTGTGGTTGACACAAAAATAGTATTTGACGAAGGTGTTGCAACGTTTTGGTATTAAAGAGAACACAAAATCGGTTACTGCACCATTGGCTTCCCACATCAAGTTAAGTGAGAAGTTGTCTCTGAGTACCGAAGAAGAGAAGAGGTATATGGCCCAAGCGCCATATGTAAGTTTAGTTCGAAGCCTCATGTACGCTATGGTATGTACCAGACCCGATATTTCTCTAGCTGTTAGTATGGTTAGTCGTTATATGCATGATCTAGGGAAGAAGCATTGAGAAGCTGCAAAATGGGTATTGAGGTATATCAAGGGTACAGAGGATGTGGGGTTGAGATTTAAAAAGAATGAAGATGTTGGAAGATTTCTTTTGGGATACGTGGATTCGGACTATGCGGGTGATTTGGATAGGAGCCGGTCTACTACCGGGTATTTGTTTACTATGGCGAGTGGTCCAGTTAGTTGGAGGTCGACATTGCAATCCACGGTAGCGTTGAAGCCGAATACATGGCAGTCGCAGAGGCCATGAAGGAGACTATTTGGTTGCATGGATTGGTTGAAGACTTGGGGATTCATCGGGAGAAGGTGGAGGTACTTTGTGATAGTCAAAGTGCCATACATTTAGCGAAGAACCAAGTTCATCATGCTAGGACCAAGCATATTGATGCCCGTTTTCATTTTGTATGAGAGATCATTGATGAAGGGAGTATTTTACTCCAAAAGATTGGAACGGTTGACAATCTTGTGGATATGTTAACTAAGGTGGTGAATGGGGTGAAGTTTCAATATTGTTTCAACTTGGCCAATATTGTGCACATTTAAATGTGTGTGTTGCCCATAGCATAGAGATTGTGTTTTGGATTAGCATGGTGTTCATGTTATATTGGAGATGGTGGTGATGTTGGATTTGGTCTGGAAAGTTTGTAGCCTACAAGTTTTCGCCAAGGTGGAGATTGTTGGAATCGTGGGTTAATTTGAAGTGTTTTAGAAAAAGGGAATCTTGGAAGACATTACCGCTCGGGCAGTCTGCCCGACCGAGCATTCGAGCAAGCTTTGAAGCGAGCTTTGTTAGTAACTTTCTAAAAAGTCGCCCACCAGGTATCTCACTTGTGTGGAGCTCGCCCACCAAGAATCTCGCCCAGGCAGGCGGGCTGTTCGTTGATAGTTGGTTTTGGAAAGTTGTATACGATTTTGGATTCCTTATTGGATTTTGGCAAGTCTACTATAAATACCTAAATCTAGGTTATTGTAAGTGTGGTTGGAATATTGTATCTTTCACCTTTTGACCTAGAGAGCTATTGGAAGATATTGTAAAGCTCTCTAGATTTGTTTTTCACCATCATCGTTGTGCATTGATTCGAGTTGCTCTGGGGGTGTGGATGTAGGTCTCATTGGCCGAACTACACGTAAATCTTTGTGTCTTGTGTTTGTGATTGCTTTCTTGTTTTATTGTTCTTTCTTTCTCGTTTGGATTCTTCGTTTGTATTTTGAATCACGTGCTTTCGCACAATACAACCCTTAAACCAAACAATCTTTAAGCCAAAAGCCAAATAACCCTTGAGTCAAAAGCGAAAAAGTGAAAAACTACCCTTAACCAAAAGCCAAAAGTCAAAAGCTCTTAAGCCAAAGCAAACAACCTCTAAGCTAAAAGGCAAACAACCCTTAAGCCAAAAGACAAATAGCCTTTGAGCTAAGCCAAATAACCCATAAGCCAAAAGCCATTAAGCCATTGAGCCAAAAGTCACACCGGCATAAAGCCAAAAGCCAAATAACCTGAAAGACCTTACGCCAAACAAACCTTAAGTCAAAAATAAAAAAATCTCAAATCCAAAAGCCAAACAATTTTTAACCTAAAAGCCAAACTGGCCTTAAGTCAAAAGCTATTAAGCAAAGCTACCCTTTAGCAAAAAGCCAAAAAAATTTAAGCCAAATGTTAAACTGTTAAAATTTAACTCAAATTTATTGTTGTAAAAATCTTCGGGGAGTTTTTGAAATCAGAAGTAGGACATTGAATTAAAAAGCCTACATTTAATCATAACCTTTATCTTCATAGATATATATATATCATCAAGTATCTCAGTAAATGAATATTTCTCTAAGCTTATCATGTAGCTTATACATACGTCGTTTGAAAGTTGTTTCAATAAATAGCTAAGATTTTTGTTCACCATTCCAAGTCCTTTATTAACCACGGTATGTGTATAAAGTCCGTCCCAAGTTCTTGCTATAGTAATAGGTCCTTTGATGCATAATGTTTGTTGTGATAGGTCCCTCAATCCCAATTATCATACAAACTTTTTTGACTATTTTACCCCCTAATACATATTTGTTTAATATACATGTCTAATATATATATATATATATATAATAAAGTGAAATCAGAAACTAGCCACATGGCGGCTTTATGATTTTCCACTTTTTAAAATTTTAATTTTTCTTATTTCTTATTCTTAATTTATTCTTTTAGCAATATTATAAAGTTCTCCATTTTCTCTCTCTCTCTCCTCTCTCCGTATCTATGCACACATTACTTACTCTCTCTCTCCTCTCTCTCTCTCTCTATCTCTATCTCTCTCACACACACACATACACACACACACACACATATATATATATATATATATATATATATCAGAATGAATATATTGCATAATAGGCATCAAAAACCTTGATAATATTATTAGTTCTATCCTATGATTTTTTTTGGTTGGGTTGTCAAAATTTATAAGGATTATTGAGTGTTTGGCTTTTTTTTATTTTTGGGGTTGGTTTTTTGGAATTTTGATTATGTCTGACTAAAGGTGATTTGGGTATTAGTTCGGCCATTATTATAATTAATAAAAAAAAGGTAAGTTCCAAACCATAATCCTACCTTTTTTTGTTACTTCTGTATGTTCTATGAATTTTCTAACAGTTTTGTCACCACTTATGCTGCGCAATCGATTCCCAGGTTTGTCGTTATCATATATTCTTCAACAGTTTTGTCACCTTCTGTTTTTTTTGTTTAGTTTTTTAGCTTGATTTTTGTTCTCCAGTTCCTTACATGGTTGAGAAGTCCCATAGAAAGCATTGAAATAATTACCAAGAAATACACACGATTCTCTCTTTTTTTCTTTTGTTTGTTTGTTTGGTTTTTTTTTTTCTTTAATAAGGTCTGTGACTGTGTTGATTCCTAATTCCCGGAAATGGTAAATTGAATAAAAGAAAAAAGTCAAAAGACATGCACAAAAATACAAGGGACATGTTGATTCCTAATTCAACTAAATGTCACTACAACAAAATAGGCTTTTAAAGACAGAAAAAAGTGTTGCAATAGGTCACAAAATGTGTTACTAGTTGTTTTACCAACACTTACTTAAGTGTCACAATAGGTGTTGTCGCTAAGCCTTGTTGAGACACTTACCCAAGTGTTGGTAAAACTGTTGGTAAATGTTACTTTGTAACAACAGAGAAAAAGTGTCATTAAAAGTGTTGCTAAATGTTACTTTTGAAGTGGCATATATTTGTGAGTAATGACAAAATGAAAGTGTCATTAGAAGCTACTTTTACTAATACATATATATATATATATATATATTTGTGTCGCTATGAGTGTCACTAGAAATTGCACCAATTTTTTTTCCTAACAGTCTGCCAAGTTTTGAACTTAAGACCTCATTGAATGTGTAATGATCTTGAATCCGTTTGACCAAATAGACAACTTTCAACTACAAGTACGAAAATTATTTATTTGTATATAATATATAAAATCATGTACTATTAACATATATTTAAAGTATTAAACACCATCAGTAATATATTTTATATTACTAATATATTTGCTTATTTTTATATTATATATTACTGTAGTTATTATTATCGAATACATTTATTTAATTTATTATTTGATTAATTAATTTTTATTAAAATCACCTTATATTTATGCCATCAAACACCTGCATAATATATTCTTCCACCGTAACGACTTTTACAATTCATTATCTAAATACCACAACTATTATAATCTATTCTAACAAAAGTAATTTCAAAGCTATCGCAATCGCAAAGCAGAAGCTGTCCTAAATTGGGCTGTATATTTTTCTTTGTATTTTTCTTCATGCTTAAATAACATTAAAGAATAAAAAAATTAGACAGAATTACCGACGTCGTTTTATTAAAGTAGGACAGAGGGCAAACGTTTAAATTTGAAACACCGTTAATTAGCGGCATTGGTTTACAAATGCCGTTAATTATCGGCGTTTTGTATGAAAACGATATTAAGTATCTGCATTTAACTATCGAGTAATATTTGGGACACAACCTTCATACAACTTTCATACAACCTCTCTAAAAGATGTGTCTATCTCTCTCCTGTGATGTCACTGGACCCCACAGTGACATAGGAAAGAGATAGACACATCTTTTGGGGAGGTTGTATGAAAGTTGTATGAAGGTTGTGTCCCAAGTATTACCCTTAACTATCAAGTACTGGTATATGCGAGCGCTCTTTAAAATCTTGGTAATTAACAACACTTATTTTTTTTTAAAAAAAATACTGGTGATAAAAGGTATATTTTTAAACATCGTGACATGCCATTTTTCTTTCTATGTTTTTTTTTTTGTCTATTAAGACAAGTCTCTCTTTATAAACAAAAAATTAATAAGTGTCGTTTTGTACTTTTGAATAAACTTATTTTCTTATGTAGAGACAAGAAGTTATGTGTTTTTCAAGTAATTTCTAAAGTCATGTTTTTTTATTAGAGATGAACAATTATGTGTCCTTATAAGCAACTTCTAAAGATACTTATTTTATTTTTTATAGGCCAAAAATCATATGTCCTTACAAGTAACTTTTAAAGACAATTAGTTTCTTTTGTAGAGACGAAAAATTATGTGTCGTTACAAGTAACTTCTAAAGACACTTTTATTTTTTGTATCAAAATAAATGTCTCTATAGGTCATTTTTGTTGTAGTGTGTGTAATACTTTTTAAATTAGCAGGCCCATGAGTGTCCTATTGTGATACTTAAAAAAAAGGCCAATGCTAGGGGCACTAAAAAAATCCACTAACACTTACTAACACACTCTATCTCTCTCCTAGTATTACTGCGGGATCCACTGCAGACCCCACAATGCCACTAGGAGAGAGATAGAGTGTGTGAGTAAGTGTTAGTGGATATTGTTAGTGCCCCAAATATAACTCTAAAAAAAATGTATTTAGGAACGTCACTTTGTTTTGCCGAAGATGTAAAAACTTTGTTTCAAATATCATTCAACTTTAATTCATTTTTACTAATTTTCTCCCGTGCATTGCAAAGATTCAAAAGCTAGTATACACAATACATACGCAATAAATTGCTTGATTATACTACACAAAATAATACCACAACAGATTTGGCAATAAAATCCCCAAATTTAGGCCCATACATTTGAGTTTGCTACCACAAATCACGCTATTGTTAATTACGTTACAACATTTGTCAATTTTTAATATATAAATTTTCTGTGGATTTTATGCTTGAGGAAGACGTTGTGAATGTATGATTTAATATCACCGTATATAAGTAAAATATCTCTAAATTAGAATATATCGTTAAATTTCTTACAACATTCATATGATGTCTATATTACTTAGTATGAGTAATTGCGCAAACATAAACATAGTGTTACTACTGAAATTTCTCACTCATAAGAATTTTTACACTCACGCCAATAATATTTTCTACGCAATATAAGTTGTGTAAATATACTTAGTGTACGAGAATTCTCATACATACACAATGTTACTTTCTGAAATTTTCCACAACACATGAAATTTCTCATTCACACACATTATAATATTTTATGAAATTCTCACATGAACGTTTTCACAAACACATGATATTTTTGCAACTTTTCGGAACCCAATCTGCATATATGTGTATACATATATATCGGTGATGCTTTTAAGTGAACATGGTTGAGTGAACTTACCCAGTAAATATATTTTTTTGCCTTAAAAAACCCAATAGTGAGCGGGGGCAGCCCGCATATTCTTTTAGGCAAAAAAGACATGTTCACTAGGTGAGTTCAATCAACCCTGTTCATGCTTGACTGATATATATAAAATTCCTCAAAATTAGGCATATACATTTGAGGTTGTAACCACAAATCACGCTAACAAGGCTTTCCCTTTCACGAATAACTAACTCAACATGCCTTCGTCATTTAATAGCTTTTGCATGCATTCGACACTTCTCAATAAATTACAATAAAACATTTTCGTGGCATAATATCTAGACACATTCATTAAGCCAAAAGCAAAATATTCCTTAAATCAAAAGTCAAACAGTCCTTAAGCCAAAAGCCAAATTGTGCCACCACAAAACCCCTCCACAAAGAGAGGGTTATTCTAATTTGGAAACAAAGAAAGCAGTACAAACAGAGGATTATTCTAATTCCAAACAAAGCAGTACAGAAAGAAAGAGATGACCAGAAGATTATCCAAAGCACAATTTCAAAAACGCTCTCATTGAAACTCAGCAATGTTTTGTGCAGAAGCATCGGCGGCGGAATCCCCTGCAGTTGCCGCCATAAAAGCCCTCTGTCTGGCAAACAGAAGCGCAATTGCTCTCTCTCACACATGGGCCCTTGAAACGGTTACTTTTTGACTCACATGTCCTTGCCTCTGCCACCATGCTACCCATCTCTAATCATACATCAAACACATTCATATTAGATCTTGGGCCCTGTACAATAATATTAGGCTAGATAACATTTCAGTAATATGTAATTTTGACGAAATGTCACCTTGGAGTTTGGCCCTGTATTTTTAAGTGCGACATTTTGGCCACTCAATCTGTATTTTCAACCTTTTTGGTATTAAATTGATGGGATTATGAAATTTGAGGGATTAAAATATTGTATTTGAAAATATATAGTTCAAAGTGAAATTTTACTATAACTACAGGGTACTGAAATGTTGTCTAACAATAACAACATGATTCGATAGTGTAGTGGAGAGAAGAGTAGAGAAAGGAACTCCCATTGCAAATCACTACTCTGGTAAGCTATGTTGTGAGGGAAAATAAATTTAATGTAGAGAAAGGGAGGAAAAATAAGGCGCACAAGAACTTATATTTGGTTTAAAAGATCAATATTGAGGTAAATGAGTAAATTGCTTCTACATAAAAATCAAATATTTTATTGAAATTTAGGTGAAACTCCCTAAAATCAACTATCAAACAATTTAAAGTTTAATTTGATTTTTAATTTGTTAAAAAGTTATTGAATCGTCCACTATTTAAATATTTTTTTATTTATAAGTTCGTAATTTTACTTGGGATATTATAGCCATTTGGGTGAGTACAGTCATTTTGTTTTATTTATTAGTTGTGTGAAATGTAGGGAAGGTCAGTAACCTAGGAAGCACGGATACGGATACGGACACGTGACATGATATAATACCACCACGCTGACATGTCAAATTCTAAAAAACAAGGACACGACACGTAGGTATATGTTTATTTTTCAATATTTAAAAAAATATATTTTAATGCTATGTACTTACAAGCATAATATTACAAGCACAAGTTCAAATATGGAAATAGCCTCTCTGCTTGCAGAGGTAAGGTTGCGAACATCTCACCCTCTCCAAACCCCACAATGGCTAGAGCCTCGTGCACTGGCTGCCCTTTTTTTTACTTACAAGTTTAAAATACCCACTAGTCTATTTCTTGGCACTATTAGATTTAAAAAAAAAAATTTGCATAAATTTGAACAAATAACCAATACAACTAATCTCCTATTGCC
Organism: Hydrangea macrophylla; assembly: GCA_033977485.1. Classification (NCBI taxonomy): domain Eukaryota; kingdom Viridiplantae; phylum Streptophyta; class Magnoliopsida; order Cornales; family Hydrangeaceae; genus Hydrangea; species Hydrangea macrophylla. The sequence continues at coordinate 87,782,680 of CM066998.1, read as the reverse complement.
AATAGAAAGCAACACCAATAAAAATTAATGAGAACTCATACCTACACAATATCAATTATCAAATGTAAAAAATACCCACTAGGCACTATTATATTTTTTAAAAAATTGCACCTAAATTTTATTCAATTAAACACTGATTTATTTAATTAATTACTCATTTCCTCGTTACTATCAGTTATCACTTTCAAAGAAAAAGAAACAGTGAAACACCAATTAATTAAACAAAGGAAAAGCAAACCAAATCAAAAAATAATTAAAGCCCAAGGCAAAAGCAGAAACCCCCCAGACTGAGTGTCCTGTGAGTATCCGTGCGTGTCCCTTGCGTGTCGGGGACGTGTCTGGGGGTTAAAACTCAATTACACAAATAGAGTTACGATTTAAAAAAAAAAAAGTTGTCCCGTGCGTGTCCCGTGAGTGTCCGTGCGTGTCCCTTGTTTGTCAGGGACGTGTTTGGGGGTTAAAACTCAATTACACAAAGTTGGACACACTTTTGGCGTGTCGGACACGTGTTGGCCGCGTGTCGGGCGCGTGTCCGCGTCTAAAATGTGTCTGACACTAGTACGCTTCATTTTTTGAAGTGTCGGTGCTTCATAGTCAGTAACATGATATCAAATGTTTGAAGACAATAATACTTAGGCTTAGTTTTGCCCCCACGTGGCTTTTTAAAAGGAGCTTATGAAATTTATTACTAAGTTGTTTGATAATTTTATATAATTGGCACACTACTCTTCAAAAAGACATCATGAAACCAAAAAGCAACCTTGGGCTTTTAAAAGCTCCATTCTAGAGCTTTAAAAGCTCCCCCAAAAAGCCATAAGTTCAATTTTTGCAAGACTCATAAACTAATTACAAAATGAAATAATATGAAATTGTGCTTTAAAAAAGGAGAAGCACCACAATAGGACCAAACTAAGCCTTCGAAAAAAATCCAGCTTGAAGGGATCGAGGTCACAAATATTAATCATTGTCGTTGGGTGTGAAATATGGCAACCACGAATAGAGTAATGTTATGGTTATCTAAAATGCTATAAGATATCACATGCAGTGACTTGTGGTATCATTTTCATATGCAGTGGTGCCACGACTACTTCCACAACATGTGAGTATATATATATATATATATAAGTATATGAGAACTAAATTTAAGGTTTAAAATTTGGAACCAAAGCATTACTCCATGAAATATATAATTTGGAACCAAAGCATTACTCCATGAAATATATATATATATATATATATAGAGTTCAACATTTTTTGGCTAGAAACTTCGTACCAGTGGCCATAAGAAACATCAGGAGGATGAAAACAGTGGAAAACAAACGCCTGGAACTCCCCATATAGAGATGTTGAGTGTATGTTTGAGAGAGAGAGAGTGTGTGTGTTCTAATGTATGGAAAAGCGGAGTAGATGTTGCAAATGTGTGAGGGGGCCATGCTTTATAGACAGTTTTACGGTAAATTACGCTTTGTACCTTTATAGTTTCGGTGTGTTCTTTGGTCCCTATAATCTTAATTTTGACACTGCAATCCCTAAAGTTTCAATTTAGTTGCAATGTAGTCCATTCTTTAAAATCCTTACAATTTTTTTTTTTGTTTTTTGTTTTTTAGGTTCAAATATACGAGTATAAACTATAATTGCTCTAGATTAATTTACCATTATAATAATAACTCATTAGCTCATCAAGTTTCCTATTTCTTAAAAAAAAAAAAAAAAAAATTAATTGTAATAAATTTTCACGGATGAACTACTTTGAACATAAATTAAAACGGTAGAGATCAAATTGTCAAAATTAAGATTATCATTATATGATGCAAAGTGACACTATCTTTAAATTATATGGGTGCAGAGTATAATTGATCCAAAATTACATAAAGAATAAGATTTATGCCTGAGGGATATACCAACAACGTGTTTCTTTGAATGATCGAGTAAAACCTACAGGTGTGTTATTATGTTGTGTTCTTTGTTGACACGAGTCACATGACTGACTACCCAAGACGCACTTTGCTTTTTAATTTTATTTTTCCACCCCCCCTCCTTTTGCGTTGTATATTTGGTAGGACTTAGGAGTATGTGCATGGTGTGTATGTGTACCTAATATATTGGTGCGTCTAATTCATATGTCTTTATGCTTTTTCTGGATCCATATCTCATTACCATTACAACCCATTAACAATATTTTCTTCCTTCTGTAGCTACTTCCTATAAATTGAGAAATTTTGAGCTACATCTAGAGTACTACGTGATATGCTGGTGTGAAAACTGGCCTCTAGCCATTAACAATGGATATATTATCAGGATGAGATCTATACCTCCAAATACTGGAGTTTTATTATTTGTGGATCCCACCCTAGATAATAGGAGGATACCACATTAACATGTCACATAATACTATTAATTTACCTAAAACTTTCTCCAATTAATGGCCTCAAAAGTAGCAGAAATGTTCACACCGAATGAGAATGCGTTACCACTTCAGAGGTTACCAAAAACTTGTTGGTTATTCCCACCCAGTTACCATTGTGCCTGTTTGTTATTGCTTATTATTCTATTTTACGCAGTTTTGGTGATCCAAACTGTTTGTTGATCTCTTTGTTGCAACCAAAAAAAAAAAAAAAATGCTAACTCCGTTCTAAAATAAGGGTCTGTATTTCATTTTTTGGATGTTCTAAAATAGTCCACATTTAAAAGTCAAGTACAAATTTTACATAAACTTACTATAATACCCTTACAATAAAAACAAATAACATTAATGTGTGGTCCAAAAAAATGAGTAAAAAAGTCTAACACCGATCATATAAAGGGTAAAATAGGAAAGTTGTTCTCTAATGAACAAAAAAATGAATATAATATACATTTCTTAAATAATGTGCAAACTTGTAGTGGATACTTATTTTAGAACGGAGAGAGTAAACAAATTTGGTCAAAAAAAGCAATCATGGGCTATAAGCAGGTGGGGGTTACTTTTCAAAATTCTCTCTATTTTAATTAATTCCACAACATACAACCAAACACCAAAGTTATAATAAGCAATTTTACTTTTAAACAGTTCTATCAATCACAATTAAAATCGTATAAGATTAAAAAGACAAACTAGGCTCATAATATCCAAATGAGTTTTCCAACTCCCTTTTTTTTTTTTTTGGATTTTGGGTGGAGCCGACAATTTGAAACCCATTTAGTGAGATTAAAACGATATCAAGAAGATAAAGTATATGTATCTGTGTCGGCAGATGTGTAAGTACATATGCATGACTCAGCAAATACAACTTTACAGCCATTTAGAAAGCATATGATTTTCAAGGGGCAAAAACTTACACATTTTTTTTTGGTATAAAGTGTTATTCGATTATTGATTGACACGAATTCTATTAACAAACGTATTTCAACTATCAAAAATCAATAAACAAGATATTTTTAGTGGTAAAGCCCATATTAGTCAAAAAAATATGTGTTTAGCACTAATCCAATAACAATACCAAATCTAGTGACGTCACCAAATTTGATGGTTATTCCCACGGTCCCACACAGTTACCTTTATAACTAAATGAGTTTACCTACTCCAGTTTTGATAAATGCAAGGTCGGCGCACTGAGTTCAAAGTGGAGTAAAAAGGTAAATATTAATGAAAATGATAAGAAGGTTAAAAATTTGTCCAAGTTAACAATTCTAAACATTGGTTTTTGCCTGAAAAAATTTACAGTTGTCCCATTGACTTAGGCTAGTGCTAATGCCAAAGCACAATGTGCTAATGCCAAAGCACAAAGTGTCACTAAAAGCTTTAGTGACACATATCTATGTGTCACTAAAGCTTTTAGTGACACTTTGTGCTTTGGCATTAGCACATTGTGCTTTGGCATTAGCACCACCCTTGACTTATTGACCCGCGCTCGCTCTATTAATCTGCGAGTTTTTTCAGGTAAAAAAAAAATATTTATTGGGTATATTCACTCTAGAACTTAGTCATATATATATATCTATATATAAGTACACCTTAAGTGTTTTGCACTTTTATCAATCGTTATACTATACTTAAATAATTTTTCTTAGAAGAGTTTTAATTAGTTTGTTACGCTACTTTTTCTTTTGATCCGCCCAGAGTCCTATTTTTTTTTCCCTTTCTTTTCTTGAGTGTCATATTTATCTTTATATTTTACGATCAATTGAGATTTGGAGAGAGAGAGAGGAACTGAAAGATTAGAAGATGAGTTGCATTACAATTAGAAGTTGATTTTATCAAGACACTTGGAAATTGCAAAAAGAACCAATGTAATTGAGACCTTTATGAAACAATAAGTCAAAAGTCGTGAAGTATTGAGCTATAAAAAAAGGAGTAATATCAAAAGTCTATGTCCTATAGGATTCTTTACTCTTTTTTTGTTTTAGGTTCGTCCCCCTTTTTTTTTATCTGGCGTTTCACTATTTTTTTTTTTGGAATAATTAAAATTCAGTCTATTTTATGTAAAGTATTTAAAAGTCAGTCAATTGCTTTATTGAAAATAAAAAAAAGTTTATATAAAGCCACTAAATTAGAAATGTATCAACTTTTTGTTTAAAATGCCTAAAATACCCCTCTCTTTGGTCTTTCTCTCTCTCCTCACATGGCCACCACCACCACCACCAGCAGCCACCTCCACCAGCCGCTGCCACCACCACCAGCCGCTGCCACCACCACCGCCACCACCGGCCTCCGTCGCCGCAACCACCACCACTACCTCTCTGTTTTTTTTCTCTCTCTCTATATATATACATGAGTATATATATATATCTAAGATATGGCCACCACCACCCCTACCTCTCTCTATCTCTTAACTATCTTCTTACCACCACCACCACAAGCCACCTTCCTCATCTACCACCGACATTGTAGGAAAAAAAAAAGAGAAAGAGTTAAAGTTTTTAGAGCAACTATCCAAATCGAAGGAGCAACTCACCAAACGTATCGGGAGTAACTCACCAAACGTAAGGAGGAACTCACCAATCGTATCAGGAGCGACCCACCAGAGATAAGCAGTAACTCACCAAACATATCAGGAGCAACTCACCAAACGTATCGGGAGCAACTCACCAAACATGTTGCTCCTTGATATCACCGGTCGCCGCCACCACCACCACCACCACCACCACCATCCGCAGCTGCCATCACCACCCGCAGCTGCCATCACCACCGGACCACCATCAATACCACCACCACCCCCAACTTCTTTATCTCTTCTCTATCTTTGATCTCATCTCTCTCTTCTCACAACCACCTCCACCACCAACACCACCACCACTACCACCAAACCCAAACCCCAACCTCTCTGTATCTCTCATCTCTCTTCTCACCACTACACCACCACCACCACGGACCATCTTCCTCATCCACCATCGCCATTGCAGAAAAGGAAAAAAAAGAAGTTGCAAGTTGGAGCAACTGTCCAAATGGAAGGAGCAACCACCAAACGTATCGGGAGCAACTCACTAAACATAAGGAGCAACACGTTTAGTGATTTGCTCATTCCGTTTGGTGAGTTGCTCCTTCCGTTTGGGCAGTTGCTCCAAAAACCTGTAACTCTTTTTTTTTTTTTTTTTTTTTTTTTTTTTTGTAGTGGCGGTGGTAGATGAAGGAGGTGACCCATGATGGTGGTGGTGGTGAGAACAGAGATAAGAGATACAGAGAGCTTGGGGTGTTGGTGGCTATATGTTAGATATGTATATATACTCATGTGTATATATATATATATAGAGAGAGAGAGGGGTTGGGGTTTGAGTTTGGGTTTGGGTTGGAGGTGGTGGTGGTGGTGGCTGTGAGAAGAGAGAGAGAGAGAGAGAGAGAGAGAGAGAGAGAGAGAGGTTGGGGTGGGGGTGGTAGTAGTGGTAGTGGTGGTGGTGGTGGCCCTTTGGTGGGACAGTGGCCAGTGGTGGTGGCGGCGGTGGCCGGTGGTGGTTGTGGCGGCTGCCGGTGGTGGTGGTGAGGAGAGAGAGAAGAGACAAGTATGGGTATTTTAGATATTTTACACTAAAGTTGATGTGTTTCTAATTTACAAAAAGTAGTAAACTGACTTTTAAATACTCTACATAAAATAGACTAAATTTTAATTATCCCTTTTTTTTTTGTCTTTGATGGACTCTTAACTTTCATTAGTTTCTTCCTTGATTTTCTTTTTGGTGCATTTTCACTTAAGTGCTTTTCTTAAAGTTTTAACAAATTTAGTATACCACTTTTTTTTTTTTGGTCCGAGAACAAGAAGTTTTTTTTTTCTTTTTTCCTTCTTCAGATATATCATGCTATATACATTGATGATGCCGAAAATTGGTAAGAACAACTTGGAAAGAAAATAAGATCACAGAAGGTTTGTATGTGGTTCGGCCCCGTTAATGAGGTGACCTACGTCCACGGTTGCGTCTGTGCGCTTCTCACTAGCAGATCACCAGCGGGCCTGGTGAGCTGACAAAGTGGGCAGCACTCCCAGTAATACCAGCCGGGTGTATGCGTGTATAGTGGTGAGTTCTCTAATGTGTGTTTGTATGCTTAGAGAGTTGATATTCGGATCCCCTTTGAGAGGGCAGGTGGGCTCTTTTATAGATGCAAGAGTCCACCCTTACATGGTAAGCTTGTTAGATTAGGAAGCCTAATCTAATCACAATAGATTTGCACAATGCTTTGGAGAGTTTCCTAAGTAGTTTAGGAAACCACTGATTCTTCCTTAATAGAGTTGCAGCCATACAAGGAAACAGTAGGAAACATGATTCACGCCGCACCTCCCGGGGTCGCACTACTCCTAGTGCCCGAGCGGCCGGGTATCCCGGACGGTAATAGCTGGACATCTCGGGATTGTGGACTCTACGCTCCCAATCCGGATTCCCCGGGCTAATAACTGACCACGTGGCGGTTGGATTGCTACAGAATATTTCTGGACATATCAGCTGCCCCCCATTTTCAAAGCTGAGATGACTCCTTGTCAGACGAGATTTGAAAATTAAGAACGCCTTTCACATACCGTCCGGGGAAGGGTCAGGTCCCCCGCCGGACCGAGGCTGACATGGAATGACCCGGCAGCACATGGACCGAGCGGTAACTCTACAGGCCCGGGATCCCCGACGCCACGCGCCTACTGATTACATGTATAGTTCGGACTCAAAGCGTCCAGTTTAAGAAGTAACCGAATCGTCTAGCTGGCAGCTAAACCATCAAGTCGCGCATTTAATGCTCACGCTTTCTGAGGCGACGCCCCACGTGCCCGAAACGACAGTTTCGACGGGAGAGTATGTGAACCATCCGATCAAATTGGATCCCAACCGTTCGTGCTGCTTATATAAGGAGCACCCATTCAACCTTGCTTCTCCACTACACAGCATCAACTGAGTCGCCTGAGCAAAATACTCCGAGCTCCCTCTTTTCTGCCGTCTTCGTTTTCCCAGACTTTCATCTACATCAAATGGCTTCGCATATTGACCTGACATCAGATGAAGGGCTTAAAGCATTCCGAGAAGATTGTCAAATCCCAGACGATGTAGTGGTCCGCCCGTTCATTGAGGGGGAGGAAATATCCTTTCCCTTCGTCCTCATCAGCAGCTATCTGCTGCTCATCGTGGGATTGCGCTTCCCCCTCCCGGCCTCCTTTTGCGACTTGTTTGAGGGGTTGCGCATTCCACTCCACAAGTGCCGCCCAAACGTTGCCCGCCTCCTATGGGGAATATCAGCGCTGAACAAGCGATTGGGATTGTTCCTCCGGCCTGCTGACGTCGCGAGGTGCTACATATTGGGCATCGACAACGGAGGCCCCTACTTCCGCCCCAAGACCGAGGGAAAGGACCTTGTCCCAGGCCTGGACTTCCCGAACAAGAACTGGCAGCGGTACCCTTGGGTTGTGGTTGCCGGCAACTGGCTGGAGGATACAGGTCTCTGCCCCCCTGCTGCTTATAATCCCGATCATTGCAAGCAGGCTTTCGCCGCCCTCCGTGGAGTTGCCCCTACTGCTGATGACACGGAGGCGTTTGACCAAGCTATTGAGGCCGGTATGTCGTTCTCTTATTTGGCAGGGAGACCTGCGGAGGGCGCGGGTGCCGGACCTTCTTCTGCAGCTCCTGTCGCTGTGGCTTCTGGGTCGCGCCGCTATACTCGATCCATGGCGACCGAGGCGGGCCCCGCCGGCAGGGCGGGCCCGCCCGAGGGGCCGGTCACCTTGTCCACCAGCAGTGATTCCTCCTCATCTGAGGACGTAAGCCCGCCACCAGGCCCATCCGGGAAGGGTAAGGAGAAAAAGGCTGAGGAAGAAACCCAGCCCTAACCAAAAAGAAGCCGGTCAGAAGCACCCGCCGGTCTCCGAATGCCCAGTTCATGGTCGGACTTCTCTCTTGCGCACATGGAGAGCCGTTTGCAGGCGGTGGAGAAGATGGGCGACGAACTGCAGATGGACTCCGCCCTGTGGGGGGTGGACGTCCATGCCCTGGAGCTCACCGTTGAGGGGCTGGTGGCAAAGGTGGCGGCCTTGGAAGAGGAGGTCAAGGTTTTGAAGGGCCAGGGACCTTGAAGGCATTTTTTTTTTTTTACCGGGAAGGCTATTATAATTGCCCCCGGCTTCTGTATAGTTCTCCCTTTATAGCAATAAAAAGGTCCTTGAGGCCAACTTTTTCCTTCACTATACTCTTCAAACTTTTTATCAATTCTGAATGACACTGGGCGGCTAATACCCGTCCGGCTTGCAAGTGCGCCCGGGTTGCAATTGCTCGGGCCGGGACCACTGCTATCCTGTACCAACCAACCATCGGTCAGGTTAGATCCTAACAAGCGGAGACGTGGTCGTAACCGAACCGTTTGCAGACTAACGGAACCGTCTTTTCGCGTATTTAATGCGCGCGCCTTTTGAGGCGGCTCCTCACGTGACCGAAGCGACGGTTTGGGCGGGAAATCTTCTGGACCGCTGGATCTATTCTGATCTGGGCCGTTCAGGGTCTTTATATAAGGAGCACTCGCCCCACCTCCAGCGTACCTTCCTGATTCTTTACTTTCTGATTTTTTTCCCTCTTTCCCCCACTCCTTTTCCATTTCGAAGCGAGGCTGGAGAGAACGAATCTTGTGAGGTTTGAGCGGGAGTGGGATTTCTTCCTTCTTAGATTCTGTGCATTTTTTGAGTCGGGTGGAACTCTAACTCATCTGAACCGAGCGGGTGTTTCTTGTGCTGTTCTGAGAGAGTGTTACCTGGTACTGAGGAGTGTCTGCTCGTTACCATTCAGGTTAGTAACTCTGCCCCCCCTGTATATCAGGTTTGGGGTTTTCGATCCATTCGCGAGTCGTAGTTTGTGTCAGTTCCTTCCCGCCGGAGGGCCAGAGATGGAACACTCCGGCTTCAATTCTGCGTCGAGATCGGAGAGTGAGCAGTATCGGTCAGGGTCCCCCGGTGCCAGTCTAGGCCGACTTCCTGAGTCCCTGTCCGACTACCAAAGTGGGGCCAAGATTCCCATTCGTCTTTCCGATAGTGAGTCTTCTGAGGAGGCCCCCGTTGCCTCCGTTTCGAGGGGTTCGGGCGACGAGTTGCCTGAGGGGACCGGCCGCGCGGTCTTCGCCTGTGAATCCACTTCTTCTATTCTGCGCTCTGGAGACCTTCTCCGGATCAGGGAGAGGTATTCCTTCCCTGATGGTTGCGCCCTAGCCGTAAACACCGGCGGCGCGCATCTATATCAGTCGGGGTTCGTCACCCTGTTCGAGGACGCTATGATGGCGGGCCTTCGACTTCCGCTTCACCCTGTGGCCCGGGACATGCTGATCTTTCTCGACATCGCTCCCGGTCAATTGGCCCCCAACGGGTGGAGGTTTCCTATGGGGTGTATATCATTGTGGCCCCAAGTGTTTGGGTATGAGCTTACCCTCCATGAGTTCCTCTGGGCCCACCGACCATTTCCCGTGCATAATGAATTGGGGTTTTTCTCCTTTTCAGCCCGTCCGGGCAGGAAAATTATCGACAATTGCCCTAGCAATAATAAAGGGTGGAAGGGCAAATTCTTTTAGGTGTCTACCCTTCGCCTCTGCGACATGGCTCCGGGAAGCCAACCAAGGACGTCCTGGGCTAGGGAGTTGAGGGGTAAGACCGCCCTTCCGACCTTGTCTGCTATTTTGGTCTTTTGGGGACACAGTGGATTACTGACTAATTTCTTTTCTCTGTTCACAGCGAGCTCAACTAAACCTCCAAAAATCCCTGAGGTGTGCCAGGCCAGGATCTTAAGGCTAGCAGGGCTGCCCACTAGCATTTGGAACGTGTTGTCCCGAACGGGGGATTTTGTCGAGACCTATTCTCCTGAGCCACCTGTTCCGGCCCCCAGTTTTTTGCCAATCATCCCTGGTGAGTATCTGGATTGCCTTACTTGTTGGTTCTACCACTGTTACTGTTGTTTCTTGCACTTCTGACCATACGAATTCACTTTCTTGCAGAAATGGCCCCCAAGCGTAATTTGGACCAGCTGCGGGAGAGACAGGCCGCCTCTGTCGCCACTACTGCCGCTCGGGCGGCGATTGCCCAAGGGAAGAGGCCAGCCACCGAGACCCTGGGCGACGAGCGCCCTCTCAGGCGTATTCGTTATGGGACGACTACCCGACACGACCCTGTGGGGACATCCGCTCCCCAAAGGCCGGCTGCTGACAAGCCCATGCCCAGGGCTGACATTCCGTCAGGTCTGCCCCTGGACGGGCCTGACGGGATCCGGGAAAGGCTGAGGTCCGTCCTTGTCCCAAGCCAGGTGGACCCATGCGCCGGGCTACCTCCCCAAGGCTTCCAGGGGTGGCTGTATAGCATATCCCATCTGGTAAGTATTTTGTCCCCCTTCAAGCAATGGCCTGCTCCGCTTTCTACTTGCCTAACTGACTTTCACTTTCCTGCTGTAGGTTGGCTGCATGGCCGCGGGCGCAGAGTCTGTCCTATCCTCTCTGGCTGAGAAGGTCAGTGCTGCTGAAGCCGCCCTTGCAAAAGAGCGGGAAGAACTGGCAGTAGCTAAAGCCGCTTTAGCCGTGGAGGCAAGCAAGACTAAGTCCATGGCCTTGAGTTTGGGGGCGGCTCAGGCGGACCTGGCAACGGCTTTGGCCGAATTGGAGGTTTCCCGGGCCCTGACCGCGGCGGCTGAAGCCCAGGCTAAGGCGGTGTCCGAGACACCTTCCGCGGCGGCCCTGGATGGAGCTTTTGACGACGGCTTCTTCCAAGGTTACGATGATCTGAAACGGCGGATAGCCCGTGATCACCCCGAATGGGTCCTTTCGGCCTACGAGGGGATTGACTCGGATTACTGGGACGTCGGTGAGGATCCTACAGCGGGCGAAGCTCCTACTGCCGGCGAGGGTCTGGCGGCCATTGGAGATCCTGTGGTTATTGCTGAGGCCACCGAGCTCGCCCCGGGGGAGGGGGGGGGGGCTTAGCGGAGGAAGGCTTGCTGTTCCAGGGGAACAGATCGGGGAGACCGAGAACGTGATCAATGCGGAGAACTGACTCCCTGGTCCCTCCTTCTTGTTGTTTGTTTTCACTACTTATAGTTTTTATTTTTCGGGGAGGCTACTACAACTGCCCCCCGAGCTTTGTACATTTGTTTAATTTAATGCAAAAGGCCCCTGAGGTCACCCTTCCATTAATTTTGTTGTACTATGCTTTAACTCTTACTAGTATCCGTGTGGCTTTGGCCAACCTAACATCTGCCTTAGCAAATGATTTAGGACCGTAACCCACAGAACGCCTAGCCGAGCGTTGTAATTCCCTATTTTGGCCTTAGTATTTTCCTCTATCCCCTGCCCCCCAAGCATTTTGCTAAGGCAGGTGTGTTGGTGCTCGGGACTACCTGGTCGTAGGAAATCGACCTGGAACATGGGTGGTTGCAGGAGCATTTGAAGCTTGCCATCGTTGGCCACCTAGGGGTTTGGCCCCATCGCCGGCTGGACCTAAGCGAAGCTTTAGTTAATTTCCTGTTTAGGTGTAGAACCCCCTTGCCCCCGGGACTCCTGTTAAGGCGGGGGCGTGCTGGGGATCGACCATAGGAAACCAACCTGGAACATGGGTGGTTGTAGGGTCCTTTGGTGCCTGGGTTCGGAGCCCGAGGTCTTTCTGTGCCTCGGGGTTAGGCCCAAGATCTTTTTGTGCCTCGGGGTTAGGCCTGAGGTCTTTTATTGCCTCGGGGTTAGGCCCGAGGTCTTTTTGTGCCTCGGGGTTAGGCCCGAGGTCTTTTTGTGCCTCGGGGTTGGGCCCGAGGTCTTTTTGTGCCTCGGGGTTAAGCCCGAGGTCTTTTTGTGCATTGCACGATGTACTGAAAGGAGTAAGATGTCAAAACAAACTTTTCAATTTTATTTAAAGGATAACAATCTGTGACATCGGGGCTATATGAAAAGAATTTTCCTTATAATACTAAATTCCCGTAGCCAGGTGCTATTGATAATACTTGCGGAGGTGTTGCACGTTCCAGGGATGACTAAGATCGTGCCCGTCCATGTTTTGGAGCCAGTAGGTTCCTGGTCGGTTGACCCGAGTTACTATATACGGTCCCTCCCAATTTGCTCCCAACTTTCCATGGCTTTGGACTCTGGTAGACTGGTTCACCGCCTTAAGGACGAGGTCCCCGACCTGAAAGCTACGATGCTTTACCTTACTATTGTAATACCGCGAGACCCTTTGCTTGTAAGCTGCCACTTTGAGATAAGCCTGGTCTCTTTTCTCTTCCACCAGGTCTAATTCTGTCCTGAGGGCTTCTCCATTATCTGGGTCATTGAAGGTAGCCACCCGGTATGTGGGCAGCCCGAGCTCTGTGGGGACTACTGCCTCGAAACTAAAAGTTAGGGAAAAGGGGGTTTCGCCTGTTGCCGCCCGGAGTGTGGTGCGGTAGGCCCATAGGAGGGCGGGGAGCTCGTCAGCCCACAGGCCTTTGGCACCTTCAAGCCTTGTCTTAATCGACTGCAAGATCGTGCGGTTGGTCACTTCGGCCTGACCATTAGCTTGTGGATGCTCGGGAGAAGAGTAATGATTCAATATTCCGTAGTCCGAGCAGAACTGTCTAAAGATGGGTGTATCAAATTGTCTTCCATTGTCGCTGATCAGGACTCGTGGAATATCGAACCTGCTAAGGATATTTTTCTCCACAAAATGTTCCATTTTTCGCTCGGTTATCGTTGCCAGGGGCTCGGCCTCGGCCCACTTGGTGAAGTAGTCAACGGCTATCACAGCAAACCTAACCTGCTCTTTTCCTGTCGGTAGGGGACCAACGATGTCAATTCCCCATTGGGCGAATGGCCAAGGACTTTGGACCGGTGTTTGAAGTTCTCCTGGTTGATTTATCATGGGAGAGTACTGTTGACACTTGTCACACCTTCGAACGTACTCCTGCGAATCCCGGGCCATGGTTGGCCAGTAATATCCCTGAAGTAGGGCCTTTCTTGAGAGTGCCCGGCCCCCTACGTGGTTCCCGCACACGCCTTCATGAATTTCATACAGTATTGCTTGAACTTGCGTAGGATGAACACAGCGGAGGTACGGGATGGTGAACCCCCTCTTATAAAGGACACTGTCGAGGACATGGTATCGTGCCGCTCGGTACTTGACCCGCCTTGTTTCCTCTTTTTCGTCCGGTAGCTTTCCTGTCGTCAAGAAAGTCATGATTGGATCCATCCAACTGGGTCCCAGAGTGACCGGGTCGACCTCCATGCCTTCTGAGTTGATCACACTCGGCTCGGGCATGAATTGTATCCTTATCCCGGGCAAGTCTGACTCAGACGACGATGCGAGGCGAGCGAGCCGGTCAGCCCTGGTGTTTTCTTCTCAAGGTATCCGAGAGATGGAAAATCCTCGGAGTTGTTTGGATGCCGTCCGGACGAGAGCTAAGTAGGCCATCATGCTATCTTCCAGTGCTTCGTATTCTTGGTTTACCTGATTTACCACGAGCTGGGAGTCGCTGTAGCTTTCGACTTGTTGCGCACTCATCGAAATGGCTAATTGTAACCCGACCAGGAGGGCCTCGTACTCGGCCTCGTTGTTGGAGGCACGAAACCCAAATCTCAAAGCATATTCAAGCTGGATGCCATCGGGGGTAGTCAGGATAATTTCGGCTCCACTGCCCTGCTGGTTGGAAGAGCCATCGACATGCAATACCCAAATGGGGATGCCGGCGAGCAATCCGGGCGGTAAGGCCGGAGTCTCGAGTTCTTCGACCGGGTCTTCAGGATACGTAAACTCGACCAGAAAATCTGCGACGGCTTGTCCCTTGATGGCCGTCCGTGGTCGGAAAGTTACCTCAAACTCCTCCAGTTCCAAAGCCCATTTGACGAGCCTTCCGGATGTGTCTGGCCGAGAGAGACTTTTGCGGAGAGGCTGATCGGTCAGTACTACAATGGCGTGGGCCTGGAAGTACGGTCGGAGCCTTCGGGCTGAAGTAATGAGGGCAAAAGCCAATTTCTCGATGCGGGAGTATCGACTTTCTGCCCCTTATAGAGCCCGGCTGGTATAGTACACTGGGAACTGTATCCCGTGGTCTTCCCGAATGAGTGCTGAGCTAACCGCCGATGGTGACACTGCCAAGTACAGGAACAGTTCTTCTCCGGCGGTAGGCGTCGACAATAGAGGAGGAGAGGCCAAGTATTTCTTAAGTTCCTGGAATGCCTCCTCGCACTCCTCCGACCATTGAAAAGCTTTACGGAGGATTTTAAAGAACGGGAGGCACCGGTCAGTAGCTCGGGAGACGAATCTGTTCAGTGCGGCCACCCGTCCGGCTAGGCTTTGAACTTCCTTTGTTGACTTGGGAGACCGCATGTTGATGATAGCCTGGATTTTGTCGGGGTTTGCTTCGATTCCCCGTCTGCTGACTAGATGACCGAGGAACTTCCCGGATGAGACCCCAAAGGTGCATTTGGCCGGGTTCAACCTCATCCTGAATTTTCTCAAAATGCTGAAGGCCCCGGCCAGATGCTCCAGGTGATCGGGTTCATCCCGGCTCTTGACCAGGAGATCGTCCACGTACACTTCCATGGACCTTCCGATGAGGTCTCTGAACATGAAGTTGACCAGGCGTTGGTATGTAGCCCCGGCATTCTTGAGGCCGAAGGGCATAACTCTGTAACAGTACGTGCCTTGGTCGGTGATGAACGCCGTCTTCTCTTCATCCCCGGGATACATGCTGATTTGATTGTACCCCGAGTAGGCGTCCATGAACGAGAGGAGTGAGTGGCCCGCCGTTGAATCGACAAGGAGGTCTATCCTGGGCAGCGGATAACAGTCCTTGGGGCAGGCCTTGTTGAGGTCGGTGAAGTCCACACACATCCTCCATTTGCCATTGCTCTTCTTGACCAGAACAACATTGGCCAACCAGTCGGGGTAGTGGACCTCCCGAATGGAGTTAGCTTTTAGGAGCTTCTCGACCTCCTCACTTACAGCCCTTTGTCTTTCGGGGGCCATACCCCTTCGCTTCTGCTTTACCGGACGGCAGTCTGGGCTGACATTGAGACGATGGGACATTACCCGGGGATCGATCCCGGGCATGTCCTCATGACTCCAAGCAAAAACATCCTGGTTTTGCTTCAAGAACTGGATCAACTTTTCTTTCAAGGCGGGCTCCAGCAATGCGCCTACGTTGATCGCGCGATCCGAGTGTTCCGGATTCAGCACAACTTGCTCTAATTCTTCCATAGGCCCTATCACGTCCCTCGGGTCCCGGGGGTCCATTTCTTGGACGTTCAGTGTCTCGGTGATTGCCCCCCGGCGCAACGAGCTAACATAACAACTTCGAGCCGTGGTCTGGTCTCCTCGCAAGCATCCAGGTCCCTGGGGAGTTGAAAACTTCACGGTCAAGCTGTATGTGGAGACAACTGCTCAGGCCCTGTTGAGGGTCGGCCTCCCGAGGATGACGTTGTAGGCCGATGGGGCATCCACTATCACAAAATTGGTGAGCATGGAAACCTGTTGCGGGTAGGTCCCCACGAGGACTGGGAGTTTGATCGTGCCGAGTGGTTGAGTGCTGGAGCCGTTGAATCCGACCAAGGGAGTAGCAACTGGCCGAAGCCGATCCCGATCGATCCCGAGTTGGTCGAATGTTGCAGTGAACATTATGTCGGACGAACTGCCCGTGTCAACTAGTACCCTTTGGACCATATAGTTAGCTATAGACAGCGTTACTACCAGCGGGTCGTCGTGGGGGCAGTGGAGGCCCTGTACGTCGTCGGACGAGAACGTCAAGACGTCAGTTGGTGAGGGGCCGGTGGATTGGACCTGCCATACATCCGCTCGGGATGCTCGGGCATGCCTTTTCCGTGCTGACTGAGAATCACCTCCGCCAGAGGTTCCTCCGGAGATCACGTTGATGTGGCCGAACGGTGGAGGGGGCTGACCGGGAGCTCGGGCATCCTGTCGGGGTCGTCTGTCTGCTGTGACAAACTCGGCAAGATGGCCCTGCTCGATCAGCTTTTCGATTGCTATCTTCAACTTGAAGCAATCCTCCGTTTCATGGCTGTGATCCCTGTGATAACGGCAGAACTTCTCCCGGTTCCTCTTGCCGGGAGGGGCTCTGAGAATGGCAGGCTGCGGAAGCAGTCTCTGCGCCTCTGCAGCGGCCATCACCTCATGTATGGGTCGGGAAAGATGTGTGAAAACTATTGGGGGCTGACCTCTAGCCTCTCTCTGATCCTGCTTTGGCTTCTTTCCCGGACCCTTCTCGAATCCCTCGCGTTTGCGCTTTGCTTTTGGGGATTCGTCTCCCGCCTGGCTGGCGCGCTTTGCCTTCAGGAACTCTTCGGTGTCTATGTACTTTCCTACTCTTTCCGAGAGTTCCACCAGGGTTTCCGGTCGATTACGATGAAAAGACGTGGCCACCTTGGTGTGCTAAACTCCCGAGCAGAAAGCCATAATAGCGGCGGTCTCATTGAGGTTGCGAATCAAGAGCCTCTGCTGGTTGAAACGATCTACGTATTCCCTTAAAGATTCCCCCTTTTGCTGCTTGACAGCTAGCAGCTGGGTGTCTGGCTGTGATCGGTCCAGCATCCCGACAAACTGGCTGATGAAGAGTTTGCCGAGGGCTTTGAAGTTGTCAACCGTTCTCGGCTTCAGAGCATGGAACCATTGTGCGGCTGATCCCTTTAGAGTATTGGGGAACGCTAGGCATAGCAGTTCGTCCGTTGTGGTGACCAGTGCCATCTGCGCTTTATAGGTGCGGATGTGGTCCACTGGACTCCCCTTGCCGTCGTATGAGCTGAGATGAGGGGGTTTGAACTTCAGCGGAATTGGGAACTGTGTCACCCGGGAAGTATAGGGCGACTCTGTTTCTGTATTAGTGAGGTCGTGACTGGACTTGCGGTTCAGCCTCTCAATCTGCTGCTGCAGCTCCTCGACCTGGGCCTTGACGTCAGTACGCCCGGTCCTCCTCTCTGCATCTGAGTGGTAAGTGGGGTCGGATGATGATGCCTCATCCTCGAAGCGCGTCGATCTTGGGGATAGCACTCGGCTGCGGGTTCGGGATAGCCTGTGCCTAAGATCATCCTGGTTTAGGGCGGGCGGATCGTCGACCGATTCCCTGACTTTTCGTCCGGATGCTTCTCCCCTTGCGGCTCTCCGCCGTTCAATGAGGATCCGGGCGTCCTCCACTCGGCGCGCTCGGCGAGGAACGTACCGAGGTCCGTCCTGTGGGCGCTTGTTAGGCTGGCTACGTTCTCCCTCCGCCTGGCTTTCCCGGTTTAGTCGGGACCCTGAAGCAGATTGGGTTTTTCCGCGCGTCCGGGCAGGCCTCTGATTGGGAGTGCTCTTTTCAGGCCGCTTCTCCGACGAAGGGCCTTTCTCGTGGTCCTCGACCACTTTTTCATGCTGGGCCATGAGCGCCTCTATTTGCTGTTGTGTCCGGAGCTGGCCCTCCAAGAGCCGCTCCAGCGCCGCTGTGACCTGGTCGGAGGTCATGGAGGTCGCCCGTGTCTCGATCTGTAGGTCCTCCTGACCGGTTGAATCAGCGGTCTTTTTGCCCTTCTTCTTCGGCATGTTGATCAGTCAAAGATTTTTGTTAACAAGGAAATTATGTCGGTTCCCACAGACGGTGCCAAACTGATGATGCCGAAAATTGGTAAGAACAACTTGGAAAGAAAATAAGATCACAGAAGGTTTGTATGTGGTTCGGCCCCGTTAATGAGGTGACCTACGTCCACGGTTGCGTCTGTGCGCTTCTCACTAGCAGATCACCGGCGGGCCTGGTGAGCTGACAAAGTAGGCAGCACTCCCAGTAATACCAGCCGGGTGTATGCGTGTATAGTGGTGAGTTCTCTAATGTGTGTTTGTATGCTTAGAGAGTTGATATTCGGATCCCCTTTGAGAGGGCAGGTGGGCTCTTTTATAGATGCAAGAGTCCACCCTTACATGGTAAGCTTGTTAGATTAGGAAGCCTAATCTAATCACAATAGATTTGCACAATGCTTTGGAGAGTTTCCTAAGTAGTTTAGGAAACCACTGATTCTTCCTTAATAGAGTTGCAGCCATACAAGGAAACAGTAGGAAACATGATTCACGCCGCACCTCCCGGGGTCGCACTACTCCTGGTGCCCGAGCGGCCGGGTATCCCGGACGGTAATAGCTGGACATCTCGGGATTGTGGACTCTACGCTCCCAATCTGGATTCCCCGGGCTAATAACTGACCACGTGGCGGTTGGATTGCTACAGAATATTTCTGGACATATCATACATTATATACATGCGGTTGATAACTTAGTACCCCGTACACCTATTATTTTACAACTCTTTTACATTAATGACGTACTACATTCCTATTGTGTTACAACTCATTCCACACAAGATTGTTTTTTTATTTTTTTTAAATAAAAAATAAAAATAAAAAGTAAATCACACTTCAGTTAGTTTCCAAATTTTTTTTGTTTTAAAATTGGACCCACGGTTGGAGTGTTGTATTTTTTAAAAAATTTGGACTCACGGTTGTTTGCCTTTATATTTTTCTTTTCTGTCACCTTGTTTTTGTCGTACCAACACCCGACCTATCCCTTTATTACCTTTATTTCCCAATGCATTCTCATTCTTTTTTCAATATTTTTATTATTACTTAATTTAAAACTAATTCGACAATTTCCAAATGCAATCTATAAATAAACATTTTGAACCATTTTAATACGTATATTTTTAATGTTGAGGTTCTCAAAATTGAAGCTTTTTAAAAAAAAATTGACCAAAATATTTTTAAAAAATCCCAATAAAACTATCAGTTTACAAAACTCTCTAACCCCTGTGGCAATACCAAAGTCTCATCTCGGCCCTCAGTAAAGCCCAGAACAAAGCTTCACCAAAACCCAACCAATGAGGGCAAAATACAACAACAACCTAGGGTGCGCTATCCAAGACAATGACCACAAGCTTCTTTAGATTTTTTCGAATACGAGGACAAATATTTCAGTCTATCCTCCATGACTTCCGGATCAGTACTATAGTCATGAAATGCATCTACATGCTCATTATCTACACGTACTCTCAATCGTCATCTCTCGTACCCAAGGTTCTAAGCCTACTGCTCTGATACTACTAAATGTCACGCCCCGGAACCTCCCAAACGATTCTAGGACACGTGGCACGCCACCAAGGCCTTTACACAAGTGATAAAAGTTTCAAAATAAGTTTAAAATAAACTTAAACCAAAGAAGCTCAATCAACAAAGGGCAAAATCCTGTCTTTGCAATTAGCCAAAAATCTTGTTTTAGCAAATCGTAAATTCTCAAATAATAATACCAAATCTCAAGTTGAAATCAACATTATTGCTTTAAACCGTTTGGAATAAAACCAAAGTCACAAACATGAGCTTCCAAGTTCAAGCAAGAGTTTTTAAATACTATAATAAAAGTACTAAATATAACCATTAACCGATCAAGCCCAAAGAGAAACTCCAAGATTAACGTCCGAAACTAACCCAAGTTCTATACATAGACATTTAACCACCAAAACCATATATTACAAGCATCAAGGCTACCAACTCCTATTATACAAGTGTAGCACCTGAAATTCTCCAGAAATTCTCATTCCTTTTTAGTACTAGTTGATTCTGATTTCGAGGACGAAATCCTTTAATAGGTGGTGGAAGATGTAACACCTGTAATTTTCTTTCATTAATAATATCAGCTTTTTCGAATTTCTGTATTGGACCGACTATATTATTATATTATTATTTTAATTACGTGACGGTATGGATGTGTTGTAATATTACCATATAGACTGTAGTAACCATACCGACTCGACCGTAATAAGATTTAACGTAGTCCCATACCCATACCCGGACCCGGACATTAAGAATAATACCCGGTTGCACATAAATCGAGATTGACACGTATATCGAGGAACTTATTGTGACGACCAAGAGCCAATATTCTTGAGGCAGGAAGGCCAAGATGGATGAGGTGAGGTTAGGTGTGGGGGCTTGTCTCACATCACATGGGGTGAAGTTCCTGGACTAGTTTATAAGGATTAATTTCCCCTCTATATGCAACAAGGCCTTTTAAAACCGTGAGGGAGCTAAACACGAAAGAACTCCACAGTTAAGCGTGCTGCTGCCAGAGCAGTACCAGGGATGGGTGACCTCCTGGGAAGTTCTTTGTGTTTAGGCCCAAAGCGGACAATATTGTTGTTAGACGGGGAGGTGGGTCGTTACACTTATGCACATAAATCGAAAAAGTGGCACAAATCCCAAGGTAGGACCCACATGGCCGGCCACATGGCAAGTCCCATGTATCATCCCCTACACTTGTCATCACTCCATGTGACATTTGTCCACTAGATGGACACATGGCCTTCCATGCACACATGCAAGCATGCATGGAGACACATGCCCATCCTCCCTTGCTATATAAACATACACATGCACTCATTTGATATTTTTAGTCTCCATAATCTGCACTTAGATTAGGAAGAGTGCTGAGAATTTTAGTTCATGAAAAGAAAGAAGAAAGTTAGGAAGAAAAATTAAGAGTTCATCTCCCTCTCTTGCCTACACCTTCACATATTCACCTATACACATCCATATACTTATATATGTCATCATGGGGACTTATAATCTGTAATAAGAAGTTTTAGAAGAACTACAAAGAGTCCCTAGAAGAAGAAGTACACAATCAAGAGTAGAAGAAGAAGAAGAAGTTCATCCTTGAAGTTTGAAGTTCAAGCTCCATTAAGCTCAAAAATATCATCCAAGCTCAACTTCAAGCTTTGGTGAGTAATTGTGAGTAATCTAACTCAATTTAGAACATATGTAGCATGTATTAATGCTTAGTAGGAGTTTGATGTTGTTGTGTTGAAGTTTTCATGACATGCAAGACAAGTGCTTTAAATCTGAGAAACTGAACTTCCAGCAGAATGTGGTTTGGTTAAATGAATGTTTTGTGCAGCTCAAAAATCCGAATTAAGCTAGGTTTTTTTGTGGTAAAAACTAACTCATTTATCTACAAATAACTCTTTTATAGCTCAGTATAGAAATCACTCCTTCATGGGTGAAATGCATGTACAACGCAGTGTTATAAACCTAGGAAAACAGAAACTTCCAGCAGAATGTAGTTTAGTAAAATGAATGTTTTGAGGAGCTCAAAAAACAGAATTAAGCTAGGTTTTTTTTGTGGTAAAAGATAACTCATTTATCTACAAATAACTCTTCTATAGCTCAGTTTAGAAATCAATCCTTCATAGGTGAAATGCATGTACAACGCAGTGTTATAAATCTGAGAAACTGAAACTTTCAGCAGAACATAGTTTAGTAAAATGAATGTTTGGAGTAACTCAAAAATCTAAATTAGGCTAGGTTTTTTTGTGAAGAAATTTAACTCATTTATCTACAAATAACTCTTTTATAGCCTAGTCTAAAAATGATTCCTTCATAGGTGAAAGTCACGTACAATGCAGTGCTATAAATCTGGGATAGAGCAATCCGAAAATATAGAAATGTCTGAGTAAAATAAATATTTTGAGCAGCTCAAAAATGTAATTGAAGCTAGATTTTTTTGTACATGAAGATGATCCAAATACCTATAATGTTCTAGTTTTGAGTTTGATCTACAAAGCAATTTATCATGCCCAAAGAAATCATATTGTTTCAGTCAACACAGTGAAAATGTATCCTGGCAAATTGTGTAGCTTTTGTATGATGTTTTGTTTGTGCATAGTATTGATTGTTGATGCTAGTTTCCTATACCTGTATTGTTATGGAAATCTTGTGCTATGGTAGTGCTATCGCGTAGATGAGTATGTTAAGGGTTTCATCTATATGTTTATTGGTATTAAATCCATGTTATAAATCCACGAGCTATGTGCTATGTTTTCCCATTGTTATGAATATAGTTTAGTGACCGTTGGAAAGCTCATACCCAAGCTTTAAGTATGTTGTACAACACGATTATTGTTTTTATAATGATTGGTTAAGTTCTCATCATAAGCATATTGAGAGGTAAAACAGAATGTTGAACGTAAAGCGAAATACTGACGGTTATAAATGGATGATATTAATGAACTAAACTATGAAACGTACGAACGTGTAAAATAACGATAAAACCTTCAATAACAGATTTTATGTGAATAAGGGACATTGGGCCTCATTTCTAGTCATGTGACTACCGGTCAAAGTTGATTTGTGAACTTTCGTGTCGTGTTTGGATATTTCTTGTAAAATTGGTCTTTCGGTAATTCCATGGTGTCGATCGGAGAGTTATATTTTGTGTTCTTGATCTGAGGATCGGCATGACGTGTTCGGTCAAGTGCGGATGACTTGAGGATCGTCATAACGTGTTCGATCAAGTGGTTGATTATTTTTCCGCACCCTTGGACTGAGGATCGGCACGAAGTGTTCGGTTATGTACGGGTGACCTGAGGATCGGCATGACGTGTTTGTCCAAGTGATTATTAATTTCTTGTACCCTTGGTCTGAGGAACGGCATGACGTGTTCGGTAACGTGCAGGCGACTTGAGGTTCGGCATGACGTGTTCGACCAAGAGATTGTTAATGTCCCGCACACTTATGCCATTTGGGCGACAGTTTGAATGCCAGTTGGGCGATAGTTTGAATGCCATTTGGGCGACAGTTTGAGTGCCAGTTGGGCGACAGTTAACTATTCATTGTTGAGTGTTGTTCTTTCTTGACCAGTAAATGCGTTTGGAGTTAAGTCTTCTTTCAGTCAATGTCATTGGTCAGTTCAGTTATGGGTTAAGTTTCAAAGGGAATGATTGGGTTTAAATAAGACATGGTTTTGAGAATAAGAAAAGACGAACGAGACATAGTATCGAGAATAAGAAATGATGAACGAGATATGGTTTCAAGAAATAAGAAGAGATGATGAATAACTTATCTTGGTGGTGGAAACCTTAAGGGGACCCTCACTTAGCTTAACCACTAACGGTTTTCATGCCGCTGGACCTTCCACGTCCAGCCTTTGTAGGTCCAGATGGAGCTAGCTATGATCAAGATACAGAATTTACTACTAAAGACTACGCTGGTGAAGATTACTACGAGGAAGGCTATGGTTTTGCCAGCTGAAGATCTTGGAGTTTTTCTTTTATCATAGTTCTGTTATTAATATGCTTAATGATGTAATAGCTTAGTTGAACTTGTAATATCTATCTTTTGGATATCTTTTAATCTGTAATATACTAATCATGTAAGACTTTAATGTTTAGATTCTTGCTTCCGCTGAACTTAGTCACTTTCCCGTATTATATTATTGTTTTAAGCATTTTTGGACAATCAGGTGACACTTACAACCAGTCACGTGTCTACGAACCCATAAAGGAAATTTATTTTTTCCTATTTTTGGTACTTCGGGGCGTGACAACAAGTTCTACACCAACTATGTTACAGCATACATTACCGTCGGGATTTGAAACTAATTACAAACATATTGCAAGTTTAACACTAAAAAGCAAGTAACTATTAACAAAATTACAACAACTTCCCAAACCCATAAGCTAGCCAAGCCACTTCCCAGCTCAATTCCCCGATTCCTCGCCGCGATCACCTACGATGGTTATTCAATAACCACTACAATATATAAGCTATATGCTTGTGAGCAATGCCAATCATGGACATAGATAATAAGCACGCTCAATTCAACATATTACAAAGAACTATAGTCTCTGGCAATTACTAGTTCACTCCCATCACTACCGGCTAGCCCGCGACTCCACTCCCCAAGCCCACGTGACTAGTCATGACCCACGCCCTCACACGTGCGGTCCCATAGGCCTCTGGCGGCCGTGGTCGTCACCACAAAGATTACCTATCACGACCCATCCCACTACGCGTGGAAATAGGACACGTGGCACGCCACCAAGGCTCATCCAAACATCATCTATACGATACGCAGCGGAAAGAACTTTAAAACAATCCTGGTAATTTAAAACTTTAGGAACCATTACCCTATGAGTTTGTAAAATACATTGAAATCAGAGTTATGAAAAGTTTTGGCCAAGTGAAAACACATTTAAAAAAATCAATTCAGAAAACAGAGGTTCAGTCGACTGCCCAGTCGACTGCACTAGAGCCCATTCGACTGCCCCGTCGACTGTGTTATCCAGAACCAAAATTTATCATTATCAAAAGGGGTCCAGTCGACTGATCTGGGGGACCCAATCGACTGCTTTTCTATTTTTAGAAGCAGTAGCCAAAAGCAACATTGTTCAGTCGACTGCCCAAAGGGTCCAGTCGACTGCTTTTCTTAATATTCACTTTCAGTGTCTCCAACACATGAGATCCAGTCGACTGACCCAGGGTCCAGTCAACTGCTCCCCTGCTGGCAGCCCTGTATTGAAAAATTAACAACTTATGTTCTCCACACCAAACACCAAACACAACCACCACCAAATTCAACATTTAAAACATAACTACAGACGTTCAATTACAATATAACAATACTGTGAAACTGATCTATAATTCCATTACAACATAATATTACAATACCCAATCCTTATTCAAGTTTAGGATTTAAATACAAAAACATATACAAGGTGATTCCCCGGCGTTCATCGGCCTCACTCGTCGCGATTCTTCTTGTCTTTCTTCTTACCTGCAATGGAGTACATCTCCACTGCTCAGCTATATGCTGAGTGCACAAGTCTAACATATGCAATATAAGATAAAACATGCTTTAATCTCATAAATAATAGCGATAGTCTCTAGGGAGAGAAATACGCATTCATCCGGTAGCGGCAAGTCCAAGCCTTAAACCGCGATGTCAATGGCAAGTCCAAGCCTACAACCATTACATCCCACAAGTGCCATGGCAAGTCCAAGCCTACAACCATGCACAGTAGCCGTCGCTACTCAAATTCTCAAACATCGAGAAGCTTACTCCGGCATGAATTTGTATAAGACTCCCCTTTGACCCACATAGACAATTCAACGTGCTCGCGTAAATTTAGACATGCTTTTCACAATTTAGCGCGTGCATAATTGACGGGCCTACAATTAACACATGGATTTTGCCCGGATCTCAATTTCGTCGTCGAAATATAAAACATGTATTTCTCTATATTTCACAAGTTAGGACTTCATACCTCGTGCGATTTCCCCCAAACTTTGAAGGATCGATTAGGAGGCTAAATAATCGTCGGATTTCGAATTTGAGAAAATTCCTACAAGTTTATACCTGTTTTTCCCAAAAGTCCAAAATTAAGATTTTTACAAAGCTTGGCCAAACACGGCCTAAGTAGTACCAAAACGTAGATCTCACCTTCACGAGTTTAAATCTTGAATTTGGTGAAAATCTGACAGACGAACGGTCGTCGTTTGTCGTCGCAAAGCCCGAAGAAACAAATCTCATTTCTCTCTCCTCTATCTCTAGATATTTTGAGTTTGGATGAGAATGAAATCTCATTCTCATCTATATATATAGGCAAACTTTCTGGAAATTGTGTTTACCTCCCCACGAGTTTCTCAACTCTTCTAATTAATCCATGAAACGTCGCACACGTCCATTTTATAACTTTACGAGTGAAAACTATAAATTTCAAAAGATCCGACTAAGTTTCGTTTGGGTCCATAAATAACGTCCGAAAATTATATTCTGTGGAATCTCTACACAACCTACCTTTTTAATTAACGTGTCACTCACGTTCTCACCACAGTTCTCAAAATGATATATAACAATATCGGAAATATCAGAAATTATACTACACAGGTATACTCACTATTCATAAAATATCAGATAAAGTCAAATAACATTTAAATCATATAAATGCCATTTAGTTATGCTCATGCAACATGAACTGTCATGTTCCCGTGTCCTCACTGACACCTTACCGTTGACCCACGTCAATTCAACTGAAATTATTAATAACATTAATAATTTCACAATCTCAAATGATGCATTTTCAAAAATCATAAATTTCTGGAACGGGTGTGACATTACCTCATGGTGGTATAGAACTAGCAATTTCCATTGACCCAAATAGGCAACTCAACATACTCATTTAATCATTACACCGTGCTTTCACAAATAAATTGGGCCTAATTTAGCCACAGAAATTTTGCCCAATAATAAACTAAATAAGCTAAATTAAGCAAATTAAGCATGCTTTGGCATCACAATTGAACCCAACATGGAAATCATTCAATTATCAAAATTAACATCACTCACCAATTGGGTTTCGCTCCTATTTGTGAGATTAGAGCCCTACTAAGAATCATGTACAAATCCTATATAAAAACTACAAGTTATGAGTTAAAACCCCAAAATGGGTCGCGGAAAAAGTACCACAGAACTTAATGAAATTAGTACCAGCAAATTAGACTCACCTCCAGGAGTCCGAATATATAGCCTATTTTGAAAATCGATGGCGTTAGGCACTTTAATCGGCGTCGAAAGCGTCACTATCAACGTTGTCACAAATTTTTTCTCTCTAACTTCAACCAACATATTCATGTAGAGATGAGGAGTCATCTTCTTTTCTATCTAGGTGTCATGATAATATAACTTCCCATTTTTATTATGAAACCCCCATAAGTTTGCTAGTTTTGTAATTACGCTCCTATTAATTATGAAACTGTATTAAAACTATCCCAAGCCTAAATGAGTGTTTGTCTATGTCTCGCATAGGTCCCATAAGTGGTCCCATATAATTATATGAAGTTGCTAATTAGCCTATTAATTATGTAACGTGTTCAATTCGTGCTCACAAAGGTACCCCTAATTGACCCCAAAAGTGGTCACTACCTAATAACATGATATTATTAACAATAAAATAATAAATCATTTAAGCCTTAATAAACATTTAGGCACATAAGGTATTCCACATATTACTGTCCCATCTCAAATGGGACTCATTAACACATGTCCCAACTTGGGATTGCCACATTGGCCAAAACTGGGTTCCCAACTGGATACCCATAATCAACCTAGTGGGTTAATCCCACCTCCAATAAGTGTCACATATCACATTAATTAATATCAACTCATGATTATGCATGCTAAAGCAATATTAAATATAAACTGCAGGAGCGGGTGTTATAAATGACCCTTTAACAGAATTCCTTCTAGTAGCAAAATTTTGCTAAGGCAGCACCCAACCTTCACCCATACCAACCCTTCAAACATATTCCAATTCTTAGCAAACTTTACCAAAGCTATAAGGACAAGTATAACAACTTGCCTAAGTTTGGAAAACATTAACTAATTAAGTAAGGGTCCATTTGGATCAAAATCTCATAAGTGCTACAACAATTCATAAAAACATGAAATTTAACTTGTCAAATAACAAGACACGAACTCAAGAGTTCCGAGTCGCTTCCAACCAACTTAAAAAGGTTTTCAAAATGATATTACATCAGCCCAAAAAAATAATAATACAGAGCTTCTATGATTTGGTTACAAGAATCTATAGCCTAATTCCTCCGAATGATCCCCCAACGGCCTCATCCCTCGCATTCAATTTTTTCTTTCTTCATACTTGCAATGGAGTAAATCTCTATTGCTCAGCTATATGCTGAGTGAACAATTTCTAGCATATGCATATATGATAAATCATGCTTTAATCTAATAATTCATATCAAAATAGTTGACTGAGTTTCCAACACATATATGATGTGTAGTCGACCGGACGAGGGTCAGTCGACTGATAAATTGAGGCCCTAGTCGACTGAGTTTCTGACACAGTCGACTGGACTAGGCCCTTGAACTTTTTAAACTTACTACTTTTGAACTCCTTTCGACTAGAGCCCCGATCCAGTCGACTGGACCTCTGTTTTCAGAATAAATTCTTTGGAAGTGTTTTAATTGGGCAAAACTTCTTATAACTCTGATTTTTTTAAAGGATTGTACTCAAGTTTTTCCGCTATTTTTTTTACTTTAATGAACTGGATAAGCCTTGATGGCTTGCCACGTGTCCTGTTTCCGCACATTAGTGGGATGGGTCATGACATATCCATTCAAAAAGTTGTGCAAGAAGGAAGGGATAATGAGGCATTTTACCGTTCGGTAGACTCCATAGCAAAATAGTGTAGCGAAAAGGATGAATAGAACTTTGTTAGAGAAGGTGAGATATATGTTGTCCAATGTTGGTTTGACGAAGAAATTTTTGGCAGAAGCTGTTGCTTATGCCGATTATCTAATTAATAGACTTCCTTCTACTAAGATTGGGGGTAAGACCCCCATTGAGGTATGGACTGGTAAACCTGCTAATGATTACGATTCTTTAAGAATATTTGGTTGTCATGCTTTCTTATATGTTACGGAAGATAGCAAACTCGACCCAAGGGTAAAGGAAGTATTTTTTCTGGGCTTCAATAATGGAGTGAAGGGGTTCATTTGGTGTCCATCTTTGAAGAATATGGTTCTTAGTAGGGATGTTACCATCAATGAAGATAAATTGGTTACCATTGGGAAAGAGAATAAGTCGAGTGAAGAGAACATAGACGGCAGTGTTGTGCAGCAGATGGAGTCTAGTCCAGCGGGTTCTAGTTCACAAGGTACTCTTTCAAGAGATAAAGAAGAAGGGGACATTAATGACGAAGATGAGGTGGATGCTTCTCCTCAAAGCCTTCCACAAAAGAAGGAAACAATTACAACAAGTAGACCAAAGAGAGAGATAAAGAAGCCAGTTTGGTTTGTGGATATGGTTGCATATGCCCTACTGATTGTTGATGAAGAAATTCACTCCACATACAAAGAAGCAGTGCATAGTTCGAAAAAGGTGGAGTGGAACAAGGCCATGGGTAAAGAGATGGATTCTCTCCATAAGAATGAAATGTGAGAGCTCGTTGAGTTACCAAAGGGAAATAAAGCAATTGGTGTAAATGGGTGTATATAAAGAAAGAAAGGACTCGCGGGAAGAATAGTGTGGGATTCAAGGCTAGGTTGGTTGCAAAGGGGTATGCTCAAAAGAAAGGTATTGACTACAATGAGGTATTCTCGCTGGTTGTGAAGCATTCTTCTATTCGCGTTTTACTAGCTTTGGTTACACAATTTGATTTGGAGCTGGCACATCTGGATGTGAAAAATGCTTTTCTATATGGGGATTTGGATGAAGAAATTCATATGACACAACTAGATGGTTTCAAGGCTGCTGGCAAAGACGATCTGGTATACAAGTTCCAAAGTTTGTCCCTATATGGTTTTAAGCAATCTCTGAGGCAATGGTATTTGCGGTTCGACAAGTTCATGAAGGTACACAAGTTTACTAGAAGTCAATTTGAACATTGTGTGTACTTCTGTAAACTATAGGATGGAGCCTTCATTTACTTACTCTTATATGTGGATGATATATTTATTGCATCTAAGAGTATTGGGGAGATTGTTAAGTTGAAAGCTCAATTAAATAGTGAATTTCAGATGAAGGGTCTTGGTGAAGCCAAGAAGATTTTGGGCATGTCTAGAGACAAGGCTATTGGAGTTATGTGGTTAACACAAAAATTTATTTTTTGAAGAAGGTGTTGCAACGTTTTGGTATTGAAGAGAACACAAAACTGGTTACTGCACCATTGGCTTCCCACTTCAAGTTAAGTGAGAAGTTGTCTCCGAGTACCAAAGAAGAGAAGAGGTATATGGACCAAGTGTCATATGCAAGTTTAGTTGGAAGCCTCATGTACGCTATGGTATGTACCAGACCTGATATTTCTCAAGTTGTTAGTATGGTTAGTCGTTATATGCATGATCCATAGAAGAAGCGTTAGGAAGCTACAAAATGGGTATTGAGGTATATCAAGGGTACAGAGGATGTGGGGTTGAGATTTGAAAAGAATAAAGATGTTGGAAGATTCCTTTTGGGATACTGGATTCGGACTATACGGGTGATTTAGATAGGAGGCGGTCTACTACTGGGTATTTGTTTACTATGGCAAGTGGTCCAATCAATTGGAGGTCGACATTGCAATCCACGGTGGCGTTGTCTACCACAGAAGTCGAATACATGGTAGTCGCAGAGGCCATGAAGGAGACTATTTGGTTGCATGGATTAGGGTAAATACTTGGGAATTCATCAGAAGAAGGTGGAGTTATTTTGTGATAGTCAAAGTGCCATACATTTAGTGAAGAACCAAGTTCATCATGCTAGGACCAAGCATATTGATGTCCGTTTTCATTTTGTATGAGAGATCATTGATGAAGGGAATATTTTACTCTAAAAGATTGGAATGGTTGACAATCCTGTGGATATGTTAACCAAGGTGGTGAGTGGTGCTAAGTTTCAACATTGTTTGAACTTGGCCAATATTGTGCACATTTAAATGTATGTGTTGCCCAGAGCAAGGAGGTTGTGTTTTGGATTAGCATGGTGTTCATGCTATATTAGAGATGGTGGTGATGTTGGATTTGGTCGAGAAAGTTTGTAGCCTACAAATTTTCGTCAAGGTGGAGATTGTTGGAATAGTGGCTTAATTTGAAGTGTTGTAGGAAAAAGGGAATCTTGGAAGACAGTACCGCTCGGACAGTCCGCCCGAGCGAGCATTCGAGCGAGCTCTGAAGCGAGATTTGTCGGTAACTTTCTGAAAAGTCACCCGCCAGGTATCTTGCCCGAGCGAAGCTCGCCCACCAGGGATCTCGGTCGGGCGGGTGGGCTGTTCATTGATAGTTGGTTTAGGAAAGTTCTATACAATTTTGGATTCCTTATTAGATTTTGGCAAGTCTACTATAAATACGTAAATCTTGGTTATTGTAAGTGTGGTTGGAAAATTGTATCTGTCACCTTTTGACCTAGAGAGCTATTGGAAGGCATTGTAAAGCTCTCTGGATTTGTTTTTCATCATCATCATAGTGAATTGATTCAAGTTGCTCCGGGGTGTGGACGTAGGTTTCATTAGCCGAACCACACGTAAATCTTTGTGTTGTGTTTGTGATTGCTTTCTTGTTCTTTCTTTCTCGTTTGGATTCTTTGTTTGTGTTTTGAATCACGCGCTTTCGCACAACACAACCCTTATGTCAAAAGCCAAACAACTCTTAAACCAAATAATCTTTAAGCCAAAAGCCAAACAACCCTTGAGTCAAAAGCGAAAAAGTGAAAAGCATCCCTTAACCAAAAGCCAAAAGTCAAAAGTCAAAAGCTCTTAAGCCAAGGCAAACAACCTCTAAGCCAAAAGCCAAACAACCCTTAAGCCAAAAGACAAATAGCCCTTGAACTAAGCCAAATAACCCATAAGCTAAAAGTCATTAAGCCATTGAGCCAAAAGTTACACCGGCATAAATCCAAAAGCCAAATGACCCTAAAGACCTTAAGCCAAACAAACCTTAAGTCAAAAATCAAACAATCTTAAACCCAAAAGCCAAACAATTTTTAACCTAAAAGCCAAACTGCCCTTAAGTCGAAAGCTATTAAGCGAAGCTACCTTTTAGCAAAAAGCCAATCAATTTAAGCCAAACGTTAAACTGTTAAAATTTAACTCAAATTTTATTGTTATAAAAATATTCGGGGAATTTTTGAAATCAAAAGTAGGACATTGAATTAAAAAGCCTACATTTAATCATAACCTTTATCTTCATAGATATATATATATATATATATATATCATCAAGTATCTCAATAAATGAACATTTATTTAAGCTTATCCCGTAGCTTATACGTTGTTTGAAAGTTGTTTCAACGAATAGCTAAGATTTGTTGACCATCCCAAGTCCTTCATTACCCATGATATGTGTATAAAGTCCATCCCAAGTTTTGCTATAGTAATAGGTCCTTTGATGCATAATGTTTGTTGTGATAGGTCCCTCAATCCCAATTATCATACAATTGTTTAACTATTTTACCCCCTAATATATATATATATATATATACTTGTTTAATATACATATCTAATATACATACATATACGAAAATTCTCTAAAGAGGTTGCCCTCTCTTTATTAAAGAAATGACCTCTGTTTTGGCAGTCGAATCGTGTTTTTCATTAAGGGCGGTGTTGTCATTTTACAGTTTTTAAACATGATCCAACGATCAAAGCAGAGACCCTCTCTTTAATAAAAAAAAAGGGCGCCCTCTTTAGAGCCTGACTGCATACATATATATATATATATATATATTTATATATTATAAAGTAAAATCAGAAACTAGCCACATGGCGGCTTCATGATTTTCCACTTTTTTAAATTTTAGTTTTTATTATTTCTTGTTCTTAATTTATTCTTTTCGCAATATTACAAAGTTCTCCATTTTTCTCACTCTCTCCTTATCCATGCACACATTACTTACTCTCTCTCTCTCTCTCTCTCTCTCTCTCTTACACATACACACACACACATACACACACACACACATATATATATATATATATATATCAGAATGAATGTATTACATAATAGGCATCAACAATCTTGATAATATTATTAGTTCTATCCTATAATTTTAAATTTTTGACATTCTCTTTTATGTTTGGGCTCGGTTTTTTGGAATTTTGATTATGTCTGGCTAAAGGTGATTTGGGTATTAGTTCAGCTATTATTATACTTAATAAAAAAAAAGGCAAGTTGTAGAACCATAATCCTACTTTTTTTTTTGTTACTTCTGTATGTTCTATGAATTTTCGAACAGTTTTGTCACCACTTACTCTGCGCAATAGATTTTCCAGGTTTGTCGTTTTCATATATTCTTCCAACCGTTTTTCACCTTCTATTTTTTTGTTTAGTTTTTTAGTTTGATTTTTTGTCGTCCAGTTCCTTACATCGTTGAGAAGTCCCATAGAAAGCATTGAAATAATTACCAAAAAATACACACAATTCTCTCTTTTTTTATTTATTTTTTATTTTTTTATAAGGCCAGTGACTGTATTGATTCCTAATTCCCGAAAATGGTAAATTGAGTAAAAAGAAGAAGTCAAAAGACATGCACAAAAACACAAGAGGCATGTTAATTCCTAATTCAACTAAATGTGTATTGCTTTTTAAATTAGCAGGCCCCATAAGAGTCCTATTGTGATACTAAAAAAAAACAAGTATTTAGGAACCTCACTTGGTTTTGCTGAAGATGTAAAAATGTCACTTTATTTCAAACATCATTCAACTTTAATTTATTTTTACTAACTTTCTCTTGCATTGCACGAATTTAAAAGCTAGTATACACAATACATACGCAATAAATAGCTTGATTATACTCCACAAAATAATACCACAAGAGATTTGGCAATAGAATCCCCCAAATTTAGGCTCATACATTTGAGTTTGCTACCACAAATCACGCTATTGTTAATTACGTTACAAAATTTGTCATTTTTCAATGAGTAACAATACACATGAGAAAGATAGACATATCTCTTGGTTTGTGTCGTAAAAGTTATCGTTAAGTGTGCCCCAAGTATTACCCTTTTGGAATATATATAGAACTGCATTTGTCACAGCCCGGTCCCACAATAGCGGAACCGGAGCCCGTGGCACGCCACCGAGGCTAAACCAATTCATTAACGTTCCCAAAAATTAGGTTTGAAGAACACACGCAGCAGAAAAACAAGACACATTTTAAAACCCGAAGTTCAGTCGACCACTCAGTCGACTGCTCAGTCGACGGAGGAGGGCAGGGATTTAAGTGAAATTCCAGTCGACTGAAATGGGGGTCCAGTCGACTGAGGACGGGGTCCAGTCGACTGCTTTTGCTATAAAAGAAGCAGTAGCTAACAGACACAGGGGTTCAGTCGACTGCTCAGTCGACTGCTCCCCTGGCAGCAGCCCAATCTACAGAATTTCAAGTTTAAAAGCTTTCTAACTTTCACAAATGATCAACCACTCAATCTAAACTCAGTCCAAAGTAATTCTAGCTGTATTAAAACATTTCTAAAGCAGGATTACGGCATGTCACTAACTATTACAACGATTTAAAATCCATTATGACATACTAAATTAAACATGGTTTAAAACAACCAAAATCTTATTACAACATTCCTATTATCCCAAAACTACAAGATTATCGTTCAAGTTGCCTTCCAAAGGAACTCCCAACCCACGTACTCACTTCTCCAAATCCTCGCCAGCGTTTATACCTGCAATGGTTATTTGAATAACCACACATATTTCGATTTGTTTAAGCTAAAGCTTAGTGAATAAAACAACATATGCACATGAATGATAAACATGTTCGCATTCACATCTCTACAATTCATACTAGTCGCCGTAGACTCACGTGCCCGTCCATATTCCCAATCCGCGTCTCCTCGCCAATAAGTCCACGCGAAAGGGTAAGACCCACGATTCTTCTCTTCAATCGTGCGACCTTAATGCCTATATCGGCTCCACAAAATGGCACGGTGACCACGTGCTCCTTCTGACCCACATAAGCAACTTAACATGCTCAAATACATATCACCATGCTCGCGGTAATCAAAACATATCACCGTGCTATTGAGCCTACTTATCAATATAAATGCCCAATATGAACTACACAATATATCTCTAAGAATTAATACATGTTATTCATACAAAACATGAATACATGTCAAGAAATCATTCCAACAACATAGTTGAATCACTCACCTCTGATTTACGCGCTTAAAATACGATCCAAAGAAAACCCGTGCACAAAGAACGTGCAGAAGTCCGTCTAGTAAAATTCCTATGGATCAGAATTCCATTTATCAACTTTTATGAAAAATTCTAGAAAAAAACTTTTCGGAAAACTTAGCCAAACAGGCCCTAATAGGTATCAAAACGAAGCTCTTACCTCGAGGAGCTCGAATATGAAATCTGGGAGAAAACAGACTGACAGAAGGTCGTCGTTTGGCGTTGCAAAGCTCTAAGCAACTAAATCTCCCTCTAGCCTCCCTTTTGGCCTCCTCTTGGAATTTAGGTCAAGAACATTATGAAAATATCTCAACTCATCTCTATCTATATATAGGCAACACTCTCGGGGAATTACGTTTACCTCCCCACGAGTTTTCCAAACTCCTAATCAGTCTCTGTAACTTTCTATACAGCTTATTCGTAGCTTTACGAGTGAAAACTCAAAATTATAAAAGTTTTCGACTAAGTTTCGTTTGGTCGCTAAAATGCGAATTTCTACATGACGTTTTCGAAGTTGCTAATTAGCCTACCAAATTAATAGCGTGTTCATTCGTCCTCACCAGGATACTAAATCTAACAACAAAAATAAATTCTAAAACAGAAAATAATACAGATATTGAAATACACAGGTAAACATTTATTTTTAGATAAATATTTAAAGTATTCCACAGTGACCGTCTCATACTCGGAGAGACGTCACAACAACAAATCCTCAATCAACACAGTTTCAAAGGGTTCTCTAATACAGACACCCAAATCAATTCGTGAGTCAAAACTCACTCAAACACGTGCCAAAATGCACAACACCCCACATAATCATGCATGACAAATGCAATGAAATGCAATAACACAAATGCGGGTGTTATAATACTCTCCCCCTTAAAAGAAGTTTGTCCCCAAACTTGTACCATCTTTTCAAGTCGCAAAGACTTCCCACAAGTATTCCCAATATTTACCTCATACACAGACCACCCACTTTACTGAGGAATCACAGTCTCATGAGGAAAATAAATCCTCAGGCTCTTAAGAAAAATAAATTCTCAGAGTCCCAGTCTCAATCTGATAGCAGATTCAAACAGAATCCTAGCAATACTCCCAAAGCATCTCGATGAATAAGAATATCGATACCTGAGTAGAACCTACTCCATAGTCAAACCTGACATTCAATTTCATCGCGATGTCACTACGTCAATTCCCATATATCTTTATTTTACTTGTCATATTTCATTTCTGAAACTCAAAAGTTTCATCACATTACTCAAGCCCAAGACAACAATTCATCTCTCATTCCCCTATCTTGCTTTTCGACTAAAAGTCGTTAACAACACGCCTTAGATGGTGTACAATCATACATGATTCTTCATCTCGAAGTGAACCAAAATCAAGCACTAACATTTATGCATACCCCAGTCGATAAGCCAACGCTTCAATCAATTGTTTCGTACTATAGATTCGATCCCTCATCCTGTTAACCACAAGATACTCGTAGAATGATAATGTGGTTTCTAACGACTTCCCATTTCTTATCGAATTACACTCTTTCTTCCCCAGAACACCATATCATAATAACATCAGTTCAATGAATAGCACTTAGTCGGTAGTGCGTTGCACTAACATCCTCTCTATCTTTCATCATACTTATCATTTCGTTTCAATTTAACTAATCATGTACTATACTTTCAATCACACGTGCCTCATCAGATACCATTCAGATTTCGAGCTTACATAACGTCCTAAATCACCCACAATGAGGTCATACACATTCATCATTTAGCTCTCTAAAGTCTACACCCGAACTACTGCCGATTGAAATAGAAGATCATACTTAACAGTTTTGATTTGACCTTTCACCAAAGTCAACCACATTTCTTCCATGTTGTTCTTTTAAAACAAATTGATTTAAAATTACGCATAACACCTCATCTCCTTCTCAACACAATTACTCCCAACATCCATCGTAACGAATAACATTGTAAATAAAAAAAAATTTGCTTACTCAATCATACACCTACCACAGAGTTCATCAACACGTAGTCCCATGCTCAGAACATATCTTGTTCCTGTCTCAACCTTGACCATTCACGATCTATTTTATTTATATAACATACACATATCTTGAGTCAATTATTTTTCGTTCGAAGATTTCAACTTCAATGTAGTCCATTCTCATATCAGTCCAGGTAGATCCACTACCATTTATGTAGTTTGTAACTCTATACGTCACTGATGTTTCACTATCACCTTTGCACAAGTTCATATCGCTCACACTTCTGTATCTCAACTCTCACTGAGTTCCTGACAACCGTTCACACCAAGCGTATATTCTTCGTATAACATCTCAAGGCACCATACTTTATTCACCAATTTAATATTTCATAACTCTACTCAGCGTGACTTAACTCCAATTCAGATTCTCTAAACCTTTATCTTTGCTATTCTGATCTCAAATTCATTGTTCTCGAAGAACCTGTTGCTCAAGAATTCATACTATTCCCGAAATCATCTGAAGACAACTCAGTAATTCAATCTTCCCCATCAAGTACCTTAGTCTCACTGTGTTCGATAAATTCCCCTATGGCCTTCCAATTCACACACCTTTTGTGACAGTACTCAAGGTCACCTATTCTCACGCCGGGTACTAATGTCAACTCATTCATAACTACTGTCTTTAAACGCTTCACACTTTATAGATCTCATCAAGTTCTTGATTGATCAAAGCCTCAAATCATTTATTACCTAAGGTTACTCCAATACTTAGATCAAAGTCGAGCTCCCTTTGGAACAATACTCACGACCACACCTTTAAAGTCATAACTTCCAATTAGCCAAATTTAGGTACACGACATTTCACCAACTCCTTTGGAACTCCTGAGTTCAGAATCTGCCCACATAGAACTCATTCGTTTGACAACCACTATTATGTCCCAAGCACTAAGCATACCACATCCTACCACGATACCCGTCTTCCAAGGTCTATTTGATACCTACTCACAAGTATTTACAACAAATTTTCTTGCTTAACGAAAATTTTATTTTAAAATATTTTAAACACTTTAAAATTTTCTTAGGGTGAAATTCGACATGCTCAAAATCTTCCAACTTTGTTAGAATTCAAGACAACTGTGATAGTTTCCCATTGCATCAACCACTGTACTCCATCAGCCTCACATTCCCGCTATCATATCTGATAACGTACTCAACGTCCTACCAAGTCTTCATTCCACTCAACCGTCCTCGTTCATTTTTGTAATACCCGTTGTACTCTAGAGTCCTGCTGATAGTAT
The DNA here is from genome assembly GCA_033977485.1 of Hydrangea macrophylla. NCBI lineage: Eukaryota > Viridiplantae > Streptophyta > Magnoliopsida > Cornales > Hydrangeaceae > Hydrangea > Hydrangea macrophylla. Next base: position 87,744,492 of record CM066998.1, on the reverse strand, counting down.
CTTGTGTTAGATATTCAACGATATTTTAAAAGCATTCAAAGGAAAGATTTTTTTTTTTTTATTTTTTTTTTTATTTTTATTTTTTTCGTTTTTAAATTTGAAAACACGTTAAAAATCCAGGTTTAAAATCACCTGTACTTCACCCCTTTGTGATAACCACCTTCACGACAAGCTTCTTATCAAAGTACTCTCATCCCCATGATATCCAATTATCCACTCGATTTCTCTGAGTTTCGTATCACGTTCCATAATTCACACTTATCTTTTATTCCCCAGTCTCTTAATCTTACCCCCTTTATTCTATCTCTTCCGACAACCCCCGACAAAACATCAGGGAATCATATTACTCTGCATTTTTGTCCATTTACTCTCCATCAACCTTTCCATAGAATTTCTCTATCAAGATCCTCTTCTCCTTATGTTATCGAATTATCAATTTGATTCCTCTGAACTTCTGTCCTTTTTGATCAATTTCCCTCACCTATTATTTCCATTCATAATTCTCATCTTAGGTCAACCTTCAAATCCCAACAATGTCCTTTATACTCTTAACTCAATAGCATTTGTTACAAATTCCTACACTGCATCTGCATTTGTTATAGTGCTACGACTATTTGGAACCAGGTTCAGTTGAGAGATTCCTCAACAACCACAATACTGATAACCCGTAGAGATATTGCCCAATCCCCAATATATCCCACAAGATAGGTTGAGAGATTCCTCAACCATCCAATACATACCATATACCGCACAATAAGTTGAAAGATTCTTCAACTACCCAATACACAACGTATATACCGTAAGATACACCATAAGATAACATCGTACGATTGTACCGTAGGTTAACACCGTAAGGTATGGTGAGAGATTCCTCACCGACCCCATACGCTAGCAATACATATTGTCGGACTATCTTTCTATCACAACCCCAACTGTTCATCCTTATTCTCTTACGTCACAATGATTAACCAATGTCTGAAACAGAACTCTTATCAATCAATCTCAATCCTAAAACTTTACTACGAACAATTTCCTTCATTTTCTATGGGGACTATGCAGAAATCTCCTCTAACGTTCACTATCCAAACTCCGTTCTCGTTTGGATCCCTTGAAGGACACTCGTCACTATCGTTGAACACCTCCACCAATTCGATCAAAACCATTTTCTTTTCGCTTAGAAATTCCACTGTTCATCACTACCAAAATATCATCTTTTCCTCTTGCCACAACCCGCGGTCTATTATAACTCATGATAACGTCATCTCATTGTATAGCTCCACATCCGTATGATTCAACCGATTCACGAATGCATAAATACTATGCATGTATGGCAATAATATAATCATATATGTATAACAACATACCATATGCATCAAACATCTCTAATATGTATAGATGCAATTTAGAACATGTGACAATTCACTCAACACTCCACTCGTCGTCGAACGTTCCCAAGGCTCTAAACTTATGCTCTGATACCACTAAATGTCACAGCCCGGTCCCACAATAGCGGAACCGGAGCCCGTGGCACGCCACCGAGGCTAAACCAATTCATTAACGTTCCCAAAAATTAGGTTTGAAGAACACATGCAGCGAAAAAACAAGACACATTTTAAAACCCGAAGTTCAGTCGACCACTCAGTCGACTGCTCAGTCGACGGAGGAGGGCAGGGATTTAAGTGAAATTACAGTCGACTGAAATGGGGGTCCAGTCGACTGAGGACGGGGTCCAGTCGACTGCTTTTGCTATAAAAGAAGCAGTAGCTAACAGACACAGGGGTTCAGTCGACTGCTCAGTCGACTGCTCCCCTGGCAGCAGCCCAATCTGCAGAATTTCAAGTTTAAAAGCTTTCTAACTTTCACAAATGATCAACCACTCAATCTAAACTCAGTCCAAAGTAATTCTAGCTGTATTAAAACATTTCTAAAGCAGGATTACGGCATGTCACTAACTATTACAACGATTTAAAATCTATTATGACATACTAAATTAAACATGGTTTAAAACAACCAAAATCTTATTACAACATTCCTATTATCCCAAAACTACAAGATTATCGTTCAAGTTGCCTTCCAAAGGAACTCCCAACCCACGTACTCACTTCTCCAAATCCTCGCCAGCGTTTATACCTGCAATGGTTATTTGAATAACCATACATATTTCGATTTGTTTAAGCTAAAGCTTAGTGAATAAAACAACATATGCACATGAATGATAAACATGTTCGCATTCACATCTCTACAATTCATACTAGTCGCCGGAGACTCACGTGCCCGTCCATATTCCTAATCCGTGACTCCTCGCCAATAAGTCCACGCGAAAGGGTAAGACCCACGATTCTTCTCTTCAATCGTGCGACCTTAATGCCTATATCGGCTCCACAAAATGGCACGGTGACCACGTGCTCCTTCTGACCCACATAAGCAACTTAACATGCTCAAATACATATCACCATGCTCGCGGTAATCAAAACATATCACCGTGCTATTGAGCCTACTTATCAATATAAATGCTCAATATGAACTACACAATATATCTCTAAGAATTAATACATGTTATTCATACAAAACATGAATACATGTCAAGAAATCATTCCAACAACATAGTTGAATCACTCACCTCTGATTTACGCGCTTAAAATACGATCCAAAGAAAACCCGTGCACAAAGAACGTGCAGAAGTCCGTCTAGTAAAATTCCTATGGATCAGAATTCCATTTATCAACTTTTATGAAAAATTCTAGAAAAAAACTTTTCGGAAAACTTAGCCAAACAGGCCCTAATAGGTATCAAAACGAAGCTCTTACCTCGAGGAGCTCGAATATGAAATCTGGGAGAAAACAGACTGACAGAAGGTCGTCGTTTGGCGTCGCAAAACTCTAAGCAACTAAATCTCCCTCTAGCCTCCCTTTTGGCCTCCTCTTGGAATTTAGGTCAAGAACATTATGAAAATATCTCAACTCATCTCTATCTATATATAGGCAACACTCTCGGGGAATTACGTTTACCTCCCCTCGAGTTTTCCAAACTCCTAATCAGTCTCTGTAACTTTCTATACAGCTTATTCGTAGCTTTATGAGTGAAAACTCAAAATTATAAAAGTTTTCGACTAAGTTTCGTTTGGTCGGTAAAACGCGAATTTCTACATGACGTTTCCGAAGTTGCTAATTAGCCTACCAAATTAATAGCGTGTTCATTCGTCCTCACCAGGATACTAAATCTAACAACAAAAATAAATTCTAAAACAGAAAATAATACAGATATTGAAATACACAGGTAAACATTTATTTTCAGATAAACATTTAAAGTATTCCACAGTGACCGTCTCATACTCGGATAGACGTCACAACAACAAATCCTCAATCAACACAGTTTCAAAGGATTCTCTAATACAGACACCCAAATCAATTCGTGAGTCAAAACTCACTCAAACACGTGCCAAAATGCACAACACCCCACATAATCATGCATGACAAATGCAATGAAATGCAATAACACAAATGCGGGTGTTATAGCATTTTCTGAGGATTTTATGCTTGAGGAAGATGTGCATGTACGATTTAATATCAACGTATATAAGTAAAATATCTCTAAACTTAGAATATATCGTTAAATTTCTCACAACATTCATATGATGTCTATTGAGAAATTGCTTAAACATATACATAATGACCGATATATATATATATACATATATATATATATACGGGGAGCTTCTGGTGCGGGATCCTGCACTTGATAAAGGTGCGGACTTCTTTCGTGGCCGTTGGATCGTCGTTTCATTAAGGATATTTTGTCATTTCACCGTCATTAATGATGATCCAATGACCACGAAAGAAGTCCGCACCTTGCAAGATCCCGCACCAGAAGGGGACCGTGTGTATATATATATATATATATATCTCCCCAAAATTAGGCAAAAAAAATTCTTCAAAATTAGGCATATATAATTGAGGTTGTAACCACAAATCACGCTAACAAGGCGTGCCTTCAACAAATAACGAACTCAACATGCCTTCGTCACTTAATAGCTTTTGTGTGCATTCGACACTTCTCAATAAATTACAATAAAACATTTCGTGATGTAATTTCTGAACACATTCATTAAGCTAAAAGTAAAATAATCCGTAAATCAAAAGTCAAACAATCCTTAAGCCAAAAGCCAAATAGTGCCACCACAAAGCCCTACACAAAGAGAGGGTTATTCTAATTTGAAAACAAAGAAAGCATTACAAACAGAGGATTATTCTAATTCGCAAACAAAGAAGCAGTACAGAAAGAAAGAGATGACTAGAAGATTATCCAAAGCACCACTTTCAAAAACGCTCATATTGAAACTTAGCATTGTTTGGTGCAGAAGCATCGGCGGCGGAATCCCTTGCAGTTGCCGCCATAAAAGCCCTCTGTCTGGCAAACAGTAGCGCAATTGGAGTCACGCGCACATGGGCCCTTGAAACGGTTACTTTTTGACTCACATGTCCTTGCCTCTACCACCATGCTACCCATCTCTGATCATACAACAAACGCATTCATATTAGACCTTGGGCCCTGTACAATAATAATAGGCTACATAACATTTCAGTAACATCTAATTTGAACAAAATTTCACCTTGAACCATGCATTTTCAAGTGCGACATTTTGGCCACTTTTTCCATCTTTTTGGTACTAAATTAATGCAATTATGAAATTTGAGGGATTAAAATATTGTATTTGAAAATACATAGCCCAAGGTAAAATTTCACTAAAACTACAGGTACTGAAATGTTGTCTAGGAATAGTAACATGGTTCGATAGAGTGAAGTGGAGAGAAGGGGAGAGAAAGGAACACCCATTCCAAATCACTACTCTGGTAAGTTATGTTATGAGGGAAAATAAATTTAATGTAGAGAAGTGGAGAAAAAATAAGGCGCATAAGAACTTATATTTGGTTTGAAAGATCAATATCGAGGTAAATGAGTAAATTGCTTCGGCATAAAAATCAAATATTTTATTGAAACTCCCTAGAATCAACTGCCAACAATTTAAAGTTTAATTCGATTCTTAATTTGTTAAAAAGTTAATGAAAGGTCCAGTGTTTAAAGATTTTTCATTTACAAGTTGGTAATTTTACTTGGGATATTATAGCCATTTGGGTGAGTATAGTCATTTTGTTTTATTTATTAGTGTGTGCAATATAGGGAAGGTCAGTAACATGGTATCAAATATTTAAGATAATACTTAGAAAAAAATCCAGGTTGGATCGATGCCACAAATATTTATCGTTGTCGATGGGTATGAAATATGGCAACCACGAATAGAGGAATGTTATGGTTATCTAAAATGCTATAGGCTACCCGCATGCAGTGGTTTGTGGTATCATTTTCACTTGCTGTGATGCCACGACAACCTCCACAGCATATGGGCATATATATAAGTATCTGATAACTAAATTTAAGGTTCAAAATTTGGAACCAAAGCATTACTCCATGAAATATATATATATATATATATATAGTTCAACATTTTTTGGCTAGAAACTTCGTACCAGTGGCCATAAGAAACATCAGAAGGATGAAAACAGTGGAAAACAGACGCCTGGAACTCCCCATATTGAGATGTTGAGAGAGAGAGAGAGAGAGAGAGAGAGAGAGAGTTTTCTAATGTATGGAAGAGCGGGGTAGATGTTACAAATGTGTGAGGAGGCCATACTTTATACACAAAATTTTAGGGTAAATTACACTTTGTACCTTTATAGTTTTGGTGTGATGTTCTTTGGTCCCTATAATCTTAATTTTGACACTTTAATCCCTAGAGTTTCAATTTAGTTGTAATGCAGTCCATTCCCTAAAATCCTTACAATACATATATATATATATATATATTTAAGGTTCAAATATACGAGTGTGAAGTGTAATTGCTCTAGATTAATTTACCATTATGCCTCTAATAATAACTCTTTCTTAAAATAAAATAAAAAATAAAAAAAAAGAGAAAAAATTTAATTGTAATAAATTTTCATGAATGAACTACTTTGAATTTAAATTAAAACATTAGGGATCAAATTGTCAAATTAAGATTATCATTATATGGAGCAAAGTGACACTGCCTTCAAACTATAGGGGTAAAGTATAATTTATCCAAAATTACATGAAGAATAAGATTTATGCTTGAGGGATATACCAACAACGTGTTTCTTTGAATGATGGAGAAAACCTTGTTGGCATGACTACTCAAGACGCACTTTGCTTTATATATTTCGTAGGAGTATGTGCATGGTCTATGTGTACCTAGTCTATTGGTGCGTCTAATTCATGTCTTTATGCTTTTTCTGGATCCATCTCCTTACCATTAAAACCCACTAACAATACTACTCTACATGTTGATTTTCTTCCTTCTCTGGCTACTTCCTATTAATTGAGAAATTTTGCGCAATATTTAGAGTACTACGTGGTATGCTGGTGTGGAAATTGACCTCTAGCCAATAAGGATGGATTATCAGAATGGGATCTACACCTCCAAATACATGAGTTCTATTATTTGTGGATCCCACTCGAAATAATAAGAAGATACCACGTTAGCATGTCACATAGTACCCTCAATTTACCTAAAAAATTCTCCAATTAATGGCGTCAAAAGTAGCAGAAATGTTCACCCCAAATGAGAATGGGTTAATACTTAAGAGGTTACCAAAACTTGTTGGTTATTCCCACCCAGTTACCATTGTGCCTGTTTATTATTGCTTATTACTTCATTTTAAGCAGTTTTGGTGATCCAAACTATTTTTTGATTTGTTTGTTGCAACAAAAAAATACTCTATCCATTCTAAAAGAAGTGTCCACATTTTATTTTTTTTTAATGTTTAAAAATAAGTGTTCACTTTTAAAAGTCAAGTACAAATTATACATAAACTTCCTATAATACCCATACGATAAAGACAAATAACGTTAATATGTGGTCCAAAAAAATGAGTAGAAAAGTCTAACACCCATCATATCAAGAGTAAAATAGGAAAGTTGTTCTCTAATGAACCAAAAAAAAAAAAAATGAATATAATATACAGTTCTTAAGTAATGTGCAAACTTGTAATGGACATTTATTTTAGAACGGAAAAAGTAAACAAATTTGGTCAAAAAAGCAGTCAGGCAATAAACAGGTAGGGGTTGTTTTTCAACATTCTCTCTGCCACAACATATAACCAAACATCAGTAAATAAAATTATTTTTAACCAGTTCTATCAATCACAATTAAAATCAAAATCAAAATCGTACTACATAAACATAGACAAATGTGCTCATAATATCCAAATGAATTTACCTACTCCATTTTTATTTATTTATTTATTATTATTATTATTATTATTATTATTATTATTATTTTTTGTTGGGTTTTGGGTGCTGCCGACAATTTGAAACCCATATAGTGAGATTAAAACGATATCTAGAAGATAAAGTATGAGGCAACGGGCCACCGCAGAAATGAGAGCGACGACACGAGATTGTCAGATGCATCTATGTCGGTCAGATGTGTTACTATATGTATGACTCAGCAAATGGAACTTTACAGCCAATTAGAAAGCATATGATTTTCAAGGTACAATAATTAGGAAAAGAAAAATGCTTGACACTAGGGATGGCAATGGGGCGAGTTTTTCGGGTTCCCCGCCCCGCCCCGCTCCTAATAGGTAGGGTATGGGGGGGGGCTTAATAGGGTTAGGGGCGGATATGGGGGAGGTTTTCAAAACCCGAGTCGGGTTAGGGTCGGGGTCGGGGTCGGGGTCGGGGTAGGGTCAAAAAACCCGAACCCGCCCCGAATATACTTGTATTTATATTTTTACCCCTCAATAGTTATGTGTATTACCATTTTTAAATAAAAAAAACTGCATTATTGGGGAACTAATTGGGTAAGTTAAAAAAAAAACTTCACTATTAGGGAAAAAAATGCATTAAAAAAATTACTTTTTCAATTTGTGTACCAAAAAAAAAAAAAATCATAATCGGGGCGGGGTCGGGGACCCCAGGGGCGGGGGCGGGGGCGGGGGCGGGGTATGGGGGCCCCGTCCCATACCCGCCCTGTTGCCATCCCTACTTGACACATACTTTTTTTTTTTTTTATACATAAATCGTTATCTGATTAATAATTGGTGTGGGTTCCATCACTGAACACACCTCGATTATCGAAAATTAATGGCCGAAATGTGTTCACTGGTGAGTCTCATATCAATCAATAACCAGATGACACTATCAAAAAAATATGTAAAAACAATTGTGTGTAGCACTAATCCAATAACAATACCAAATCTAATGGAGGTCACCAAATTTGATGGTTATTCCCACCCAGTTACCTTTATAACCAAATTAGTTTACCTACTCCAGTTTTGAGTTCAAAGTGGAGTAAAAAGGTAAATATTAATGGAAAAGATAAAATGCATGGTTAAAAATTTCTTCAAGTTAATAATTCTAAGGGTAACTTAGCATATAGTCATAATATAGACATTTAATGAGAAATTAAACATCTTTTAAAGTGAAACTTGAAATAGGTCTCTAATTTATTTTGAGGATCGAAATACCCCTATATAATTATATGTAAAAATATATATACACATATATAGTATTTACTTTCCACAATCAGGGTTCTGAAATTCACTATATATATATAAATAGAGAGAGAGAGAGAGAGAGAGAGAGAGAGAGAGAGAGAGAGAGAGAGAGAGAGAGACAAGAGTTGATGGAGAGAAAAAAAAAAAAGAAGATTGTCGACACTACCTCTGCAACACCACGTCCACCAACTTCCTTCATAGGCGATTCATGAAGATCGTCGACACAGAAGCTCGATTTACTATCGACTACGTAATCTAAGAATTTTGGTACAAATTTCTCACAATTTTGGAACAAATCTCACGTAACTTCGATTCAAATATTGGAGTTTTCTGAAAAAAAAAAATGGTTATTGTTTTGATTAGAGCCTGACTCACACTAAAGGTTTCGATTCGACAACGACGACGACTAGAAGACTGCATAACAGTAATGGCTAGAACACTAAGGCTTAGTTTGGCCTCCATTTTGGTGCTTCTCCTTTTTTAAAGCACAATTTCATGTTAATTTATTTGGTAACAAGTTTATGAGCTTTGCAAAAATTGAACTTGAGGCTTTTTTTGGGAGGAGCTTTTAAAAGCTACATTCTAGAGCTTTTAAAAAGCTCAAGGTTGCTTTTTGATTTTATGATTTTTTTTAAGAGTAATGTCTCACTTGTACAAAATTATCAAGCAACTTAATAAAAAGTTTCATAAGCTACTTTTAAAAAGCCACATGGGGGGCCAAACTAAGGCTAACTCGAGTATTTCCTTTAACCTCTATAATCTTTTCATTTTTTTCTACATTACACTTGTTTTGTTTGTAGTTTTTGGTGATGTAGAAAATTTCATAATCGCTAAGAGAATAATAGCATGAAATTTGTTTGAGTGTATATATATTTGAATAGAAGTTTCACAAAAAATTTGTCTTATTAAAATTTTTGTTTTTGAACAGAAGTGAGAAATTCCTCATCAAATTTATGGTTATTTGGTGAGAAATTCTTACTTTGTTAATAAGAAGTGATAAATTTCTGATAAATATTGTCTGCATGTGTGTATATATTTGAACAAAAGTGAGAAATTCTTACTAAATAACCGCAAATTTCTCACCTCAACTTAAAACTCGAAAAAAAAAAAAATACCTTTGCTAATACCATTACGCATGTACATAACACAACTATAACTATTTTCAAAAGAAAGACATGCAAATATACTGAGAAGTTTTTTCACTTAATAATGAAAAAAATTTCTTACACATTAAGTGAGAAATTCTCACTAAATAATAAGAAAATTATCCGTTGATTTAGGGATATTAATCTCATTATCCATAATCTCTTAAAAATACGCTTTCCATAATTGTGTATAACACAAATTTGTAAGTATTTTGAATATACACAGCTGTATATACCAAAAAAAATGTGAGAAATTTTCACATTATTCTGTTAAACCGAAATCCCTTGATTTTAAAGATATTAATCCCCTTATCCATGATCTCCTAAAAATTTGTTTCCCATAACTGCATATATCATGATTTTGGAAGTGTTTTGAATATACACAGCTCTCTCTCTCTCTATATATATATATGTGTGTGTGTGTGTGTGTGTGTGTGTGTGTGTGTGTGTGTGTGTGAATTTCGCACTATATAAAGAGAATTTCTCACCTTTTTGTCAGCAACCTTTAATCTTCCACACAAAATTGTCTGTTATTTATGTGGTTCAAATCATCATAAAACTGTCACAGCCCGGTCCCACAATAGCGGAACCGGAGCCCGTGGCACGCTACCGAGGCTAAACCAATTCATTATCGTTCCCAAAATTTAGTTTGAAGAACACACGCAGCGGAAAAAAAAAACACATTTTCAAAACCAGAGGTTCAGTCGACTGCTCAGTCGACGGAAGAAGGCAGGGAGTTTTCAAAAGGGTTTAATAGCAATTCCAGTCGACTGAGACTGGGGGTCCAGTCGATTGAGGCAGGGTCCAGTCGACTGCTTTTGCTATAATAAGAAGCAGTAGCTAACAGAAACAAGGATCCAGTCGACTGAAGCAGGGATCAGTCGACTACTCCCCTGACAGCAGCACATTCTGCAGCATTTCAAGTTTAAAAGCTTTCTAACTTTCACCAAAAGATCAACCACTCAAACCAAACTCAGTCTAAAGTAATTCTAGCTGTATTAAAGCATTACCAAACATAATTACAACATGTTAAAGTCCATTACAACGTTCTAGATCCATTCTATCATACGAAGTTAAACATAATTTAAAACGATAAAAATTCTTATTACAACATCCTATTGTCCCAAAACTACAAGGTTAACATTCAAGTTGCCTCCCAAGCGAACTCTCAACCCACGTACTCACTTCTGCGATTCCTCGCCAGCATTAACACCTGCAATGGTTATTTGAATAACCACACATATTTCGATTTGTTTAAGCTAAAGCTTAGTGAATAAAACAACATATGCACATGAATGATAAACATGTCCGCATTCACATCTCTACATTTCATACTAGTCGCCGGAGACTCACGTGCCCGTCCATATTCCCAATCCGCGACTCCTCGCCAATAAGTCCACGCGAAAGGGTAAGACCCACGATTCTTCTCTTCAATCGTGCGACCTTAATGCCTAAATCGGCTCCACAAAATGGCACAGTGACCACGTGCTCCTTCTGACCCAAATAAGCAACTTAACATGCTCAAATACACATCACCATGCTCGCGGTAATCAAAACATATCACCATGCTATTGGGCCTACTTATCGATATAAATGCCCAATATGAACTACACAAGATATCTCTATGAATTAATACATGCTATTCAAACATAACATGAATACATGCCAAGAAATCATTCCAAAGCATAGTTGAATCACTCGCCTCCGATTTACGCGCTTAAAATACGATCCAAAGAAAACCCATGCACAAAGAACGTGCAGAAGTCCGTCTAGTACAATTCCTATGGATCAGAATTCCATTTATCAACTTTTATGAAAAATTCTAGAAAATAACTTTTCGGAAAACTTGGCCAAACAAGCCCTAACATATATCAAAAAACGAAGCTCTTACCTCGAGGAGCTCGAATATGAAATCTGGGAGAAAACAAACTGACGGAAGGTCGTCGTTTGGCGTCGCAAAGCTCTAAGCAACTAAATCTCTCTCTAGCCCCCTTTTGGCCTCCTTCTTGAGCTTTTAGGTTAAGACTTGAAAAATATCTCATCCATCTCTATCTATATATAGGCAACTCTTTTGGAAATTACGTTTACCTCCCCACGAGTTTTCAAAACTCTTAATCAGTCTCTGAAACTTTCTATACAGATCATTCATAGCTTTACGAGTGAAAACTCAAAATTATAAAAGTTTTCGACTAAGTTTCGTTTGGTCGGTAAAACGCGAATTTCTACATGACGTTTCCGAAGTTGCTAATTAGCCTACCAAATTAATAGCGTGTTCATTCGTTCTCACCAGGATACTAAATCTAACAACAGAAATATATTCTAAGCCAGATAATAATACAGATATTGCAATACACAGGTAAACATTTATTTTCAGATAAGCATTTAAAATGTTCCACAGTGACCGTCTCATACTCGAAGAGACGTCACAACAATAAATCTTCAATCAACACCGTTTCAAAGGGTTCTCTAATACAGACACCCAAATCCACTCGTGAGTCAAAACTCACCCAAACATGTGTCATAAGACACGCCATATCACATTATCATGTATGACAATGTAATGCAAATGCAATAACACAAATGCGGGTGTTATAATACTCTCCCCCTTAAAAGAAGTTTGTCCCCAAACTTATACCTCATGTCTCAAAAAGGTGCGGATACTGAGTACGCATCTCATCTTCTATCTCCCACGTCATTTCTTCAGTAGTTTGGCTACGCCATAACACTTTCACTTTCGATATCGTCTTATTTTGCAAGACTTGATCCTTCCGGTCTAAGATCTCTACTGGATATGCAATATACGTTAAATCACTCTGAATCTCTTTCGATGTTGGAGTCATCACTCGATCTCTATCTTCCACTAATTGTTTGCGTAACAACGATACATGAAACACGTTATGAACTTGAGCATACTCGCTCGGCAAGTCCAAACGATAAGCTACGGGTCCAATCTTTCCAATGATTTTTAAAGGTCCTACATATCTCGGATTGAGTTTCCCGTATCTCCCAAATCTAGTAATCCCCTTTGAAGGTGACACCTTCAAATATACCAAGTCTCCTACATCGAATTCCAACGGTCGTCTACGCTTATCGGCATAACTCTTATACCTACTCTGAGCTGTCAGTTACCGTTGTCGAATTACTTTTATCTTATCCGTCGTTTCTTGTACAATTTTTGGCCCTTCAATCATTCTTTCTCCGACTTCCGTCTAACTAATCGGTGAACGACATACACGACCATATAAGGCTTCATAAGGAGCCATCCCAATACTTGAATGAAAACTGTTGTTATACGTGAACTCAATTAACGGTAGGTGGTCTTCCCAATCACCTTGAAAATCAAGTACACATAAACGAAGCATGTCTTCCAAAATCTGGATTACTCTTTCTGATTGACCATCGGTCTGAGGATGAAAAGCTGTACTAAATTGCAACTTGGTACCCATTGCTTCTTGCAAGGCTCTCCAAAACTTTGATGTAAAACTACTATCCTTATCTGAAATGATAGAAACTGGGATACCATACAGTCTCACAATTTTGCGAATATACAACTTAGCTAACGTCATTGGCTTAGTTGTTCGGATGGGTAAGAAGTGCGACGACTTCGTCAAACGGTCAACAATCACCCAAATGATGGTATTCGATCTCTTCGATCTCGGAAACCCACTAACAAAATCCATTGTTATGTGTTCCCATTTCCACTCGGCTATCGGTAACGATTGTAACAATCCCGAGGGTACTTGGCGTTCGGCCTTTACTTGTTGACAACTAGTACAACGCGAAACGTATCTTGCTATTTCTCTCTTCATTCCCGGCCACCAATAAACATGTCTCAAGTCTCTATACATCTTGGTGCTTCCCGGGTGAACGATATACTTTGTGTTGTGTGCTTCCTCTAGGATGTTCCGTTTCAACTCCTTCTCGTTAGGCACACAAATTTTACCCCTCAATCTTAAAACATTGTTCTCAAAAGTAAATCCCGGTTGCTTGCCCATCGGAATCTCATCACAAATCTTCTTCAAAGCCACGTCTTGAAGTTGTTTCTCCGTGATCTCGTGAATCAAGAGTGGTTGTGCCACCATTGTCGACATCAAGCCACTTTCAATCCTCGGAATCACTTCAAGTTCTAAGTTCTCCATATCTCGTATCGGTTCTTTCTGAGAAGTCAAATCTGATGCGGTGTTGGTTGGTACTTTGCGACTAAGAGCATCGGCGACAACGTTCGCCTTGCCCGGATGATACTGAATTGACAAGTCATAGTCCTTCATCAACTCTAACCATCTCCTTTGCCTCATGTTTAAATCTTGTTGTGTAAACAAGTACTTCAAACTCTTATGATCCGTATAGATCTCACATTTCTCTCCGTATAGATAATGACGCCAAATCTTCAATGCAAAAATCACGGCGGCCAATTCTAGATCATGTGTTAGATAATTCTTCTCATGCGGTCTAAGTTGTCTCGATGCATACGCAATGACTTTATCACCTTGCATAAGAACGCAACCTAAACCTCTATATGAAGCATCACTGTAATTGATAAACCCTTCAGTCCCTGATGGAACGGCTAAAATTGGTGCTTTCACTAGTCGACCTTTCAACTCTTGAAAACTTTCTTCACATTTTGGACTCCAAACAAAAGCAATATCTTTCCTCATTAACTGTGTCATCGGCATTGCTATACACGAAAAGTCTTTTACAAATCTCCGATAATACCCAGCTAATCCTAGGAAACTACTGATGTCCGTCACATTCGTTGGTCTCACCCAGTTGGTAACTGTTTCTATCTTCTGAGGGTCTACAGAAATTCCCTTTGCCGACACTATATGTCCAAGGAAAGCTATCTCGGTCAACCAAAACTCACACTTCTTCAATTTGCCGAATAATCTCTTTTCACGCAATCGTTGTAAAGCTAATCTCAAATGATGCTCGTGATCTTCTACGCTTTTGTAGTAGATTAGGATGTCATCTATAAACACAATAACGAACTCATCTAAATAATCTTTGAAAACACGGTTCATCAAGTCCATGAAAGCAGCTGGTGCATTAGTCAATCCAAATGGCATAACCAAAAATTCAAAGTGACCATATCGAGTCCTGAAAGCTGTCTTCTCAACATCTTCCTCTTTGACCTTTAACTGATGGTAACCGGATCTCAAGTCGATCTTTGAAAATACCTGAGCCCCTTGTAACTGATCAAGCAAGTCATCTATTCGTGGCAATGGATACTTGTTCTTGACGGTCAACTTATTCAATTCCCGATAGTCGATGCACATACGTATTGTCCCGTCCTTCTTCTTCACAAACAAGACTGGAGCTCCCCATGGTGAAACACTCGGTCGGATAAAACCCTTCTCCAATAGTTCTTCTAACTGAACTTTCAATTCTTTCAACTCTATCGGTGCCATTCGGTACGGTGCTTTGGATACTGGTTGTGACCCTGGTACTACTCCTATTGTGAACTCAAGCTCTCTTTCAATCAATACGTCGGGTAACTCATCGAAAAAAACATCTGGAAATTCTCGAACTACTAAAATGTCTTCTATTAGTGGTCCAAGAACTCTCGTGTCGATAATTGAACATAAGAAACCCGAACAACCCTTCTTCAACATCTTACTTGCTTGAATCGCCGATATCAAGTACGACGGTACGATCACTCCCTTACCCTGGAAAGTAAACTCTTCTCGCCCTGACGGATAGAAACTAACCCGTTTCTGTTCACAATCAATTTTGGCTTGATTAACCGACAACCAATCCATACCCAAGATAACATCAAAGTAATTCACCGTCAACGGAATCAAATCAACGCTCAAGACTTTATCACCTATCTTGATTTCACATGACTTGAATATCGAAGAAGTAACTAGCGGTTCACTACTAGGCAATGATACACACAAGTCATATCCTAGCGGTTCTGACTTAACAGTTAAATGCTTAACAAAATCACGTGATACAAATGAATGCGTCGCACCAGAATCCATAAGTATACGTGCAGGATACGAACAAATAGGAAGAATACCTGATACGACGGTATCATCCGTATT
The DNA here is from genome assembly GCA_033977485.1 of Hydrangea macrophylla. Classification (NCBI taxonomy): domain Eukaryota; kingdom Viridiplantae; phylum Streptophyta; class Magnoliopsida; order Cornales; family Hydrangeaceae; genus Hydrangea; species Hydrangea macrophylla. The sequence goes on along the minus strand of CM066998.1, from coordinate 87,728,730 downwards.
CCCCGGCCTGAGCTGGAAGTATCGTCCTTGTTGTTGTGCGACTCCTTTCCCTTTATCCACTCGAGGTTCTACCCTTGATCCGCTTGGCACACTCGATGCACCGGTACTCATTCCCGGTTGTCTTTTACTTGGGCAATTCTTCGCTATATGCCCCGGTTGGCCACACTCAAAACATTTCCCTCTTATCTCTGGGTTGTAGCTCTTGGTGTTCAAGGTTGTGTTTGGTGTAGTCGAATTTGCGTTCAAAGGACAATTCCTAGACACATGCCCCAATTGTTTACAAAAATAGCAAGTGATCAATTGGTAGCAGGTTCCTCTGTGTCGCAGGTTACATGTCGGACACAACGGTCTCGAGTCCCCTATGAACGTACTCCCTCCTTGGCTACTCATATGCGATCTCGAACCTTGCGTAAATGGTTTCTTCGCATTCCCTTGACTCTTACCCCTATTGTCATTGGGCCTCTTTCCTTGTTGCCCTTGTCGATAGCGGTCGACACTCTTCTCAGCTATACGGGCGGCTTCCTCGACTAGAGAAACGGTCGGGTGTTGTAACATGTCCACACGGCCACGGATGTTCTCTCTAAGCCCTTCCTCAAACTTACGAGCTTTATCCCTATCAGTCGGAACAGTAGTTTTCCCAAATCGTAACAAGGCATTGAAACGAGAAACATACTCACCCACGGTCATATCTCCTTAAACCAAACTTGCAAACTCTTGACGTTTCTGAGTATAAGCAGATTGCGGATAGAAACGTTTGTTGAATTCTTCTTTAAATGCTTCCCACGTGGTCGGCTTCCCTTGTTCAAGTACGTTGTTCCACCAATCCAATGCTTCGCCCATCAACGTATCGGATGCGCATAAAATTTTCTCCTCATCGGTACATATTACCTGACGGAAATGTCTTTCCATGTCCATCATCCAATGATCGGCCAAGTTTATGTCAACTTGTCCATGATACAAGGTCGGTTTCCGTTTATGAAACTGTTCCACGATTGTGTGTTGAGGTCGCGGTGTCGGTGGTGCATTAACATAACGAATTTCCACTTGTGGAGGCTGAACGTTCATCTGTTCTCTTTCACTTACCGTTTGTATGAAATTTCCCACCATATTTACTATTTGGTCCATCCGCGAATGCGGTGATAATTCTCTTGGTGGATCAGCCATAACGTTTCAAATATTCCCCTGTTGAGTTCAATGCATAATGACCATGCTATGCCACAATATAGATATATGTGCACAATTCATCACAATCAACAAATGCTAATGCATGAAGCATTTCTACAATGATAACCATTATCTTTACGATTACACACTCCACTCAACGTCACTCAGCATATATAACGTCACTCGTTCCCAAGGCTCTAAACTTAAGCTCTGATACCACTAAATGTCACAGCCCGGTCCCACAATAGCGGAACCGGAGCCCGTGGCACGCCACCGAGGCTAAACCAATTCATTATCGTTCCCAAAATTTAGTTTGAAGAACACACGCAGCGGAAAAACAAAACACATTTTCAAAACCAGAGGTTCAGTCGACTGCTCAGTCGACGGAAGAAGGCAGGGAGTTTTCAAAAGGGTTTAATAGCAATTCCAGTCGACTGAGACTGGGGGTCCAGTCGACTGAGGCGGGGTCCAGTCGACTGCTTTTGCTATAATAAGAAGCAGTAGCTAACAGATACAAGGATCCAGTCGACTGAAGCAGGGATCAGTCGACTGCTCCCCTGACAGCAGCACATTCTGCAGCATTTCAAGTTTAAAAGCTTTCTAACTTTCACCAAAAGATCAACCACTCAAACCAAACTCAGTCTAAAGTAATTCTAGCTGTATTAAAGCATTACCAAACATAATTACAACATGTTAAAGTCCATTACAACGTTCTAGATCCATTCTATCATACGAAGTTAAACATAATTTAAAACGATAAAAATTCTTATTACAACATCCTATTGTCCCAAAACTACAAGGTTAACATTCAAGTTGCCTCCCAAGCGAACTCCCAACCCACGTACTCACTTCTACGATTCCTCGCCAGCATTAACACCTGCAATGGTTATTTGAATAACCACACATATTTCGATTTGTTTAAGCTAAAGCTTAGTGAATAAAACAACATATGCACATGAATGATAAACATGTCCGCATTCACATCTCTACATTTCATACTAGTCGCCGGAGACTCACGTGCCCGTCCATATTCCCAATCCGCGACTCCTCGCCAATAAGTCCACGCGAAAGGGTAAGACCCACGATTCTTCTCTTCAATCGTGCGACCTTAATGCCTAAATCGGCTCCACAAAATAGAACGGTGACCACGTGCTCCTTCTGACCCAAATAAGCAACTTAATATGCTCAAATACATATCACCATGCTCGCGGTAATCAAAACATATCACCATGCTATTGGGCCTACTTATCGATATAAATGCCCAATATGAACTACACAAGATATCTCTATGAATTAATACATGCTATTCAAACATAACATGAATACATGCCAAGAAATCATTCCAAAGCATAGTTGAATCACTCACCTCCGATTTACGCGCTTAAAATACGATCCAAAGAAAACCCGTGCACAAAGAGCGTGCAGAAGTCCGTCTAGTACAATTCCTATGGATCAGAATTCCATTTATCAACTTTTATGAAAAATTCTAGAAAATAACTTTTCAGAAAACTTGGCCAAACAAGCCCTAACATATATCAAAACGAAGCTCTTACCTCGAGGAGCTCGAATATGAAATCTGGGAGAAAACAAACTGACGGAAGGTCGTCGTTTGGCGTCGCAAAGCTCTAAGCAACTAAATCTCTCTCTAGCCCCCTTTTGGCCTCCTTCTTGAGCTTTTAGGTTAAGACTTGAAAAATATCTCATCCATCTCTATCTATATATAGGCAACTCTTTTGGAAATTACGTTTACCTCCCCACGAGTTTTCAAAACTCTTAATCAGTCTCTGAAACTTTCTATACAGCTCATTCATAGCTTTACGAGTGAAAACTTAAAATTATAAAAGTTTTCGACTAAGTTTCGTTTGATCGCTAAAACGCGAATTTCTACATGACGTTTCTGAAGTTGCTAATTAGCCTACCAAATTAATAGCGTGTTCATTCGTTCTCACCAGGATACTAAATCTAACAACAGAAATATATTCTAAGCCAGATAATAATACAGATATTGCAATACACAGGTAAACATTTATTTTCAGATAAGCATTTAAAATGTTCCACAGTGACCGTCTTATACTCGGAGAGACGTCACAACAATAAATCTTCAATCAACACAGTTTCAAAGGGTTCTCTAATACAGACACCCAAATCCACTCGTGAGTCAAAACTCACCCAAACATGTGTCATAAGACACGCCATATCACATTATCATGTATGACAATGTAATGCAAATGCAATAACACAAATGCGGGTGTTATAAAAACATACAAATCATTTTCTACTATAAACGAAGTACATATAGATCATTTTACCAGAGTGAGGACACTCTTTGATTTTAGCAAACAAATTTGAAAGTTGAGTAAAATAAAAAAACTCCTTGATTTGAGCAATATTTATTCTCTTATCCATGATCTTCATGGATTACACTTGCCATACCCATCATTCATACGTCTTATTTGCGCTGGTAGTACATATATACATCTAATCATATGGCCAATTTTGAATGCTCTAATAACAAATTTCTCATTCAGTAATACAACTTTCTCACTTTTGAATGGATATAATACGAATTTTCTCACAACTAAGTCACTTCTTCCAGCAAGCTTATCACCAAATTCTCAAATTATGAATTTCAACATGATTTTGCACTATCAGTCTGTTTGGTTTGCCACAAATTAGAAAAGAATTGATTTGCAATTCTTGTTTTGTGGCAAATCTTGTGTTTGATTTGACAAAAGAATTGATTTTCAATTTTAGTCAATTCTCATCAATTCTTGTTTTAGCCCAAAAATAAATCCTACCACTTTTGATAGGATTTGGTGAGAAGTGATTTCACTTTAAGTAAAACAATGTGATATACCAAACTTACCCCTTTATATATCACACCTCCTCTTTTTACATGGGCAATATAGTAAATGACCATGATTCTTTTCATTTCATTTCTCTTTCAAGCCAAACATGAGAATTAGATTTGCAAATCAATTAAATTCTTTTCTTTTCTTTTATTTTCTCTAAGTTAATTCTGTTCTATTTTACAATCAAACCAAACATAGTGTATATTGTGAATTACAGTTATGAATTTCGCACTATATAGTGAGAATTTCTCACCTTTTTATTAGCAACTTTCAATCTTTCACACAAAATTATGTATTGTTTCTATGATTCGAATCAATAAAACATAAAAATCATTTTCTACTATAAACATACTACATACAGATTAAAATGTGGGACTTAGTCCCACATTTTTGGGACTAAGTCCCACATTTTTGAAATCAACTTTGGGATTAAATCCCACATCTACAAAACTCATTCTGGGACTAAGTCCCACATTTTCAATTCTATTAAGGGATTCAATCCCACATTTCAAAATATTTCAAAATCAATTCTGGGACTAAGTCCCACATTTTCAAAATCTTTTCTAGGATTAAGTCTCACATATTTTCAAAATCATTCTGGGATTAAATCCCACATTTTCAAAATCAGTTCTGGGACTAAGTACCGCATTTCCAAAATCTTTTTTGGGACTAAGTCCCACATATTTTCAAAATATATTCTAGGATTAGATCCCACATTTTCACAATACTTTCAAAATCTATCCAGGGGTTAAAATCCCACATTTTCAAAAGCTATTCTGGAACCAAGCCCACATTTTAAAAATCCTTTTTGGGTTTAAATCCCACATCTACAAAACCAATTTTGGGACTAAGTCCCATATTTTCAAAATTCATCTTGGGACTAAGTCCTACATTTTCAAAATCTATTCTGGGATTAAATCCCACATTTTCAAGATTCGACACTATGTCCCATATTTTCAAAACAATCATATTTGGCTAAAGTCTAGGACAATGCAGCTCCGCACTCAAGTTCCCAACCACGCCAAATATTTGGTCAAAATTTGGGGCCAAGCCGTCGAAGGCTAAAGTTCCCTAACCTCATCTGTCAGATCACCATGAGTATAATTGGCACCCGTCAACTCACCACGAGTATAATTAGAACTCCTTCACTTTTTCACCATGAGGACAACTAAACCACATTTTTCAATCCTCCTGAGAAACGAGATTCTCGATCAAACTCAAGATACGTAGGCAGCCCAAAGGGGTTCGGTCGCACAAAATAAAAACCCACCTCCTATTTTCAGATACAATTTCACTTTCACTTAAACTTAAAAGCCTACATGACACCAAAGTAGCGTGGTAACCCTTTTAAGGATGTTTAGGGGTGCCTAACACTTTCCCCTAACATAATCAAGCCTTTTTACCTTTTTTTTTTTTGGTATAGCAGATCCATTTTACAGAGTCATACATTTAAATGGGCCATTTACTTTACTTTAAAAATATTTTAGATGACCTACACGTCTTTAAACCAGTTAGGTGTCAACTTTGTAAGAAAATGAAAGAAGGCCTTTACTTTTTAAAGAAAAACTTCTCTTTCAAAACCCACTCCTACATCGTCTAGCCTGGGTCATTTTTGGGATGCAACAACTTGGCGACTCTACTGGGGTCCAAACAGACTCAAGCCACTTCAGCTACTTAGTATCATAACAGCTTTTTACGAGAGCGAAAGAGAGATTGTATCATGTATATTTGGATATACTTGTTTTCTTTCTTTTACATCTTTGCAGGTTTGCAATTACAGAGTTACTTGTCCTAATCTCACAATCGAGAGGACCAAAAAAATCTTCTTTCCTCATCCAGTTCCATCGCAATTGGGAATGGACAAAATTCATACATTTCATTCAGCATGACATGTCCCGTTTGGTCCCTTTACATAGATGGGGGGTCAGTATACTGTGCCCGGAGGCATAGAGGGTTACCTTTGCCGATGGAATCTTGGTCGAACCTCCCTTCTCGAATCATCGACTAAAGATGGTAGCTTCGACTATGGAGGTCTGAAGATTCGGGAACCAGGCTAGCTGCGTTTAGGATCCATAAGTCAGCTAAAAGCCACATTTTGTATGCACGATATCGGTCACGTCTTTCAAAAGAGTTAACAGTCTCGCATTTCAAAGTCCTAATCTAAAAAAAATTGAACCATGATCATAAATGCTTTCAGAAGTATTCATAAGAGATGGAATGATTCGGTCACATTCAAAGTGTATTTTTTTTTACCTTATTCTTACATTTTTACAAGAATCGGAACACCTTTTAAATTAAAGTGACGCCGAAAGGCTGTCCAATTTTTTCTACCTTTATCCTTACATTTTATCAAAGATAAATAAATGAAAATTTTTAAAATTCAAAGTGACGCCGGAAGGTTGTTCGATATTTCACATCTTATCCTTGCATTTTTTAAAGGATCGATCAAAATTTTCTAATGAATAAATGACGCCGGAAGGCTGTCATATCTCTTCCATTTTTCAAAGGATAGATCAAAATTTTCCAATGCAATAAATGATGCCAGAAGGCTGTCCGATTTTTCACATATTATCCTTGCATTTTTTAGATGATCGATAAAAATTTTCCAATGCAAATAAATGACACTAGAAGGTTGTCCATTTTTTCAGATCTCATCTTTACATTTTTTAAAGGATAGATCAAAAGTTTTAAAATTCAAAGTGACGCCGGAAGGCTATTCAATTTTTCACATATTATCCTTACATTCTTCAAACGATAAATAAAATTTTCAATACCTTAAATGATGCCAGAAGGCTGTCCGATTTTCATATCTCATCCTTGCATTTTTTTGAGGTTGAGTACACTTTCTCAAAATTTATAATCAATGCCGAAAGGCTGCCCGATTTTTTAAAATTCATGCTCACGTTTTGCATTCAAATACTTTTTTGGAGACTCTGACAAGCGGCCAAATTTCATTATCTTATCCTCATATTTTATCGATGATAAATTGCTTTTTCAAAGATTCATAGACGATGTCGTAAGGCTGTACAAATCATATTTAACATTTCAAAGATGTGTTCTTCAAAATTCATGGAGACGCCAAAAGCTTGCCCATTTTTACTTGTCTTGTCCTTACATTTTATTGAGGATGGACCATCTTTTGAAGTACATAATGGAGCCAAAAGGCTACCCAATTTTCTCATCTTATCCCCACATTTTTACAGGGACAGATGCACTTTTTCAAAGCACTTGGTGATGTTGAAAGGCTCTCCGATCTTACCTAGCATATACCTACATTTTAACAAGATGACACACATTTGTCAAAATTCATAGAGGTGCCGAAAGGCTGCCCAACTTTTCTCGTCATATCCTTACATTTTAACAAGGATGGATACATTTTTCAAAATTCATAGCGGTGCTAAAAATACTGTCAATTTTGTTCATCCTTACATTTTATTGCAAATGAATACAGCTTTTCAAAATTCATAAACAGCGCCGAAAGGCTACCCAATTCTTTCATCCTCTCATTTTTATAAAGAATGAAGACATTTTTTCAAATTCATGAATGGGGCTGAAAGGCTGCACACTTTTCCTTTCCCATCCTCAAATTTTATCGAGGATGGACACATTCTTTAAAAAAAATCATAATAGCGCCAACAGGTGGCCAGATTTTTATAGTCTTATACTTACATTTGATCAAGAATGGATGCTCTTTCTCAAAATTCATAACGGTGCCAAATGACTATCTAATTCTTTTAAATTCATTCACATACTTTACATAGAATCTAAGTGAAAAAAAATCAAATTTCAAGACGATTGGGGATGCCAAAAGGCTGATCATTTTGTCTTATATTTTGAGGCACATCAATGTTCATATTACACTGGGGCAGTATTCATCGAACTGGGGCAGTGTCTTATAACTTTAATAAGTCATTTTGAGGAGAATCCTCAATTCTCTCATTTTATTTCAGAAATAGCATGACTGACTTTATATCTTCTGCTTCACTTTCTTCCAACCTCTACCCCTTTAGATTGATTCTAAAAGATGTCAGCAGGAAAAGTCTTTGCTTCTCCAATGTCCTACTAAAGTAGAGACAAAGGTTACATTGTTGTTGTGAGAGTCGGGCCATCTGAGCATCGCAAACTTCTCCATGAGTTGACAAAACCCGAATGGAGATCAAATCCAAGCAGCCCCAGCTTCCAAATCCAAATAGGGCAAAATGCCAAATCCGATCAGGATCAGTTGATAAATCTGAGCAACTCTAGCTTTAAATCTAAGCAGCTCTAGCTTCTAAATCTAAACATAGCCAAGTGCAAACCTGAGCATCCAGTTGACAGGCCTCCCATCATTTGTCCAAAGCCAAACTCTGTCAAATCCTAACCATGCAAAACCACTTCCAAGGCTCAACCTTGTGTTAGTACCTACTTAAAAGCCAAGTCAAAACTGCCAGCACCTTGAAATTGTCAAATCCAAGCAATACCAACGCACCCGTGAATGTCCAAATCCTTACATTGCCAAACCAATAGGCCACTTTCTACCCAGATACATTCACATACATTTTGACCACTTCTGGACATCCTTATGAGAGATCCATTCCCAACCCACAACCCAACATATACGATTCCTTGTAAGAAATCAGATGCCACACAGTGCCATTTTATCCTTGCTATGAATACATGCTTTTTCCGCTCTGCATAAATACAATTTTCAAGACACTTTTACTTATTTCATCATTCAAAATTCAACATTCCACTTCATTTCTTATTCTCTTGATTAAATAGACATGACTGTCCTGGAATTATTTAACATAAGGTAGACAATGCATTAGACTTTTGAGCTTTTTACAAATGCAGACCATAGTTGAATACATCTATGAAGCACAGTCAAAGCCAGATCATGTCCAGAAAATCACAAGTCCATAACTTGTCACTACAGTGTCTGACAATACTCATCTCTCAACAAAGAACATATAGATGATAGGAAGTTCACTCAATCCATGATTAACAACTCGATGCCATCTGAGCATATAAGAATGGAGCAATCATATCACAGAAATTCAGAAAAATGACAAACAAGTGCACAGACATGGTACGAAGTACCTCCGACCATTATCGGGGCATGCCACACAGAAAATTCAAACATCGACTGGGGCAGCCCCCTACTTTTCACTACGGGGCAAGAAACTTATTCACATTCGTCGCCCATTCACACGGTCTTTCTGAGGTTTCCTTAATCCCAAACTAGAATAGTACACATCCCCTTGATCTATATCTAATTTCCAATATTGCATATTTATGAATTTTGAATTTCAATGCGGCTTGTGTCAAAAGGATGAGAGGCAGTCATTTCGGCTATCTATACACCACTCTTTATTGCTCACATTTCTTAGCCTTACAATGATGTTTTTTTTTCAAAATTCAAACCCCTGAGGATTACTCCTACACTAGGGCAATGCTAAAAGAAAGGAAAAGAGAGACAGAAAAGAAAGAACAATGCAAAGTCGGGGCAAATCCCTAAAATAGATTACTCCAAAGCATGGATACCAACTGTAAACCAGGACAATTTTTCCCGAGAACTATTTTAAACCCAGCAATAATGTACCTCGTACTAAATCGGGCCAAACAAGTAAAAAAGAAAAATAGCAAAACAAAAAAAATAAAAGAAGGAAAGAGAGAAATAAATAGAGCACAAGTTGATTTCAGGAATTTCAGTCAACTTTTGAAATTAAATTTTGAGCCTTTATGCGGTCCCTTCATTTCTCAACCCAATGACCCTGGCCTATATTACAACCCAATAAAGTCCACTCTAATTGACACATGTCTTGTTGGATTCATCAAATCATACTTTTGTATTATGTTCAATGACATGAACTTCAAATGATTTCAATTTCAAAATGTATGGTTTGATGAAAGGGCACTGCAAGGAAAAAAGAGTAATGCCCTGGCAAAATACAAAACTTTCGGCACAACGAAAACCCAAAAGGGAATTCAAGAACAAAAATGACAGAATCGGATTTGGTGAAAACCCTAGAGGGCGCTGAAGGTAAAAATGATTAAAGAGAGAATGAGAGATCGAGAGAGATCGAGAGAAATCGAATCACTTACATACAAAGATCTACATCATTCAAAAGGACAGCTAGACAGTCAGAGATAAGCAGGACATCGAGTTCACAAAGTCAAATACTTTGTCTCCTAATGTTCAATAGGTGACAGGACAGTCAATGTCCACTAAATCATGAGCATTCATTTGTAGAAAAACTCATTCATTGACTATTTAATTTTAAATGCAAATACATAGCATGTCATGAATTTATAAAAAGTGACATCCATTTTCCAAATAGCATAGCAGACAATGCATATCTTCTCTAGTAGGTGCAACACCTCCATGGTCGTGAGGGTGTTCTCTCCGGGTGAGTTCATAAATCTTGACAACTCCCAAAAGCTTCTCACTAACTGTGTCAAACCCGACCACATATCGACACCCTGCTCTAGATAGCCAAGTTTACATCGATCCCCTTGCTGATCTATCTCCCTGTGGCGGGTGTCAAGGAAAATTTTTTCCCTATTTGGAACAGTCATGTAATCTTTCAACTTCAGTAAATGAACATTTCTCTAAGCTTATCATGTAGCTTATATGTTGATTGAAAGTTGTTTCAACGAATAGTTAAGATTTGTTGACCATCCCAAGTCCTTAATTACCTATGGTATGTGTAGAACGTCCATCCCAAGTTCTTGCTATAGTAATAGGTCCTTTGATGCATAATATTTATTGTGATATGCCCCTCAATCCCAATTACCATACAATTTTTTTTTACTATTTTACCCTCCAATATATACACGTCAAATATACATATGTATATTATACATACGCATTAAATAGCTTGATTACACTACACAAAATAGCTTGATTAAATTGCATGATTATACTACACGAAATAACACCACAACAAATTTGGCAATAAGATCCCCCAAATTTAGGCTCATACATTTGAGTTTGCTACCGCAAACCATGCTATTGTTAATAATGTTACAAAATTTGTCATTTTTGAATAAACAGAACTACATTTTTTGAGAGTTTTATGCTTGAAAGATGATGTTGTGCATGTATGATTGAATATCAATGTATATAAGTAAAATATCTCTAAACTTAGAATATATCGTTAAATTTCTCACAACATTCATATGATGTCTAAATTACTTAGAGTATGAGAAATTGTTCAAACATAAACATAATATAACTACTGAAATTTTTCACTCATATAAATTTTTCACTCACGCCAAGAATATTTTCTACGCAATGTATGTTTTGTGTAAATATACTTATAGTATGAGAAATTTCTCATACATAAACACAATGTAACTTTCTGGAATTTTCCACAACATGTGAAATTTCTCATTCACAAACACAGTATACTATTTTATGAAAATTCTCAAATGAAAGTTTTCACAAAACACATAATAGTTTTGCAACTTTTCAGAACCCAATCTGTATATACGTGTAATATATATACATATATATATATATAAATAGTTCCATAACATTTTTGGCAGTAAAATTCCCCATAATTAGGCATATATACATTTGAGTTTGTAACCACAAATCATGCTAACAAGGCCTGCCTTCGACGAATAACGAACTCAACATGCCTTCGTTACTTAACAGCTATTGTGTGCATTCTACACTTCCCAATAAATTACAACAAAACATTTTCATAAAGTAATTTCTACGTACATTCATTAAAACAAAAGCAAAATAGCCCTTAAGCCAAAAGCCAAATAGTGCCATACAAAAGCCCTCTACAAAGAGAGGGTCATTCTAATTTGCGAACAAAGAAAGCAGTACAAACAGATAATTATTCTAATTTGCAAACAAAGAAGTAGTAAAGAAAGAAAGAGATGACCAGAAGATTATCCAAAGCACACTCTCATGCATGTTTTTTCAAAAACACTCTTATTGAAACTTAGCAACGTTTTGTGCAGAAGCATCGGCGGCGGAATCCCTTGCAGTCGCCCCCTTGAAAGCCCTCTGTCTGGCAAACAGTAGCACAATTGCTCTCTCTCACACATAGGCCCCTATAACGTTGACTTTGTGACTCACATATCCTTGCCTCTGCCACCATGCTACCCATCTCTAATCATACATCAAACACATTTATATTAGACCTTATAGAAGTGAGAGAGAAATAATGTATTGTATTGAATGGTGTATTTAATCATACATAGTGCATCTTTATATAGGCTAGTGAGGAGAGCTAGTCAGGAAAGAGAGAAGTACAATATGTAGTAGGAATAGTAGTACATAATAAACCTCGACATAGTGTGTGGTAAGTTGCAACATTAGATGAACCTATATTAATATTTATTAATATTATAATAGCCCCACTCCCTTAAACTCAAGGTGGTAAAGTGAAAACCAACTTGAGTTTGGAAATGAAATCCTAAAACAGTTGGTGGTTTGGCTGAGCGGAGCTGGCAATGAGGGACAATAGAGGCCGCAGTGGAAGACGAGCCTGAAAATCCAATAAAGAAGGCGCTGATCGGAATCAGACTCAGAAACACCGACATGATAATGTCGAGTTGGGCTAGGACAACCAATGATGGAAACGATGACTGGATCCAGATTGGGAAACATTGGCATGATAGCGTCGAGTTGGATTGAGCAAAGACAGAGAAGACGATGACTGGTGGTGGAGGAGGAGGTCTGACGGAGGTGGCCAGATAGTCGGAGGTGGTAGGTGGTTGGTGGTCCGACGGTGAAAGGAATAGGACAGCGGGGGAAGGAGTGGACGGAGGTCCAACGGGGGAGGGAGTGGATCGAGGTCCGGCCGGTCGGAATTCCGACGGAGGAGGCCGGATGGTTGGAGGTAATAGGTGGTTGGAAGGTGGAGGTGGAGGTGGAGGTGGAGGCTCGGCCTATCGGAGGTCCGATAGAGGAGGCCAGGTGGTAGAGGTGGATTATTGGAATTGTGGTGGTGGTGATGATGTTTGAAGTTAGTGATGGGGTGTGTTTGGCTCGGAATAGTAATGAAATAGTGAATGATTTGTTTGACTGGAACGATTAAATGGTTGTTTGGTTGGTTTGATTGCAGCGGAGTTGGTTTGATTGCAGCGTAGAGAGAGAGACATAGAGAGAGAGAAAGAGAGAGAGCAGAATGCATGATTTTATCTTGATCGAGCTCTGGCGGGTGACATGATTATCACCAGCCGGTGCCGGCGGAATATGATAGAGTTATAGCCAAGGTCCAGGAGCTTATAGCTCTGATATCATGATAGAAGTGAGAGAGAAATAATGTATTGTATTGAATGGTATATTTAATCATACATAGTGCATCTTTATATAGGATAGTGAGGAGACTTAGACAGGAAAGAGAGAAGTACAATATGTAGTACAAATAGTAGTACATAATAAACCTAGACATAGTGTGTGGTAAGCTACAACAATAGATGAACCTAGATTAATATTCTATCAATATTGTAATAAGACCTATGTACAATAATAATAGGCTAAAAAACATTATAGTAATATGTAGTTTTAACGAAATTTCACCTTGGGTTCTGTATTTTGAAGTGCTACATTTTGGTCACTCAGTTTGCATTTTCAACCCGATTATGAAACTTGAGAAACTAAAATATCGTATTTGAAAATGCATGGCCCAAAGTGAAATTTCACTATAACGATAGGGTACTGAAATGTTGTTTGGCAATACTAACATGTTTAGATAGAGGGAAGTGGAGAGAAGAGTAGAGAAAGGAACTCCCATTCCACATTAGTACTCTAGTAAGTTATGTTGTGAGGAAAAATAAAGTTTATGTGGTGAAGTGGGAAAAAGTAAGGCGCATAAGAACTTATTTTTTGTTTGAAAGATCAATATTGAGGTAAATGAGTAAATTGGTTCTACATAAATTTTTTGTTGAAATTTAGGTGAAATTCTCTAGAAGCAGCTGGCAACAATTTAAAGTTTAATTCGATTCTTAATTTGTTAAAAAGTTATTGAAAGGTCCAGTGACATTTCACTTAATTAATACTCATGTGCGTAGGAGCATTCCCTATACAGTGAACTAATTGTCCTTAATTCTAAAAAAATCATACTATGATGGACTTATTATTAGTGAGTTTATATGTAAAAAAAAATTCCATACATTGTTACAAGACAAATATCCCCTCATAACATGCATTTCTTTCAACCGCATATTGATCCTTTGGTAGTGTTTTAACGATTTTTTTTTTTTTTAGAATTTGGTAATTTTACTTGGGATATTATAGCCATTTGGGTGAGTGTAGTCATTTTGTTTTATTTGTTAGTTGTGTGAAATGTAGGGAAGGTCTGTAACATGATATCAAATGTTTGAAGATAATAGAAAGAAAAAAAAAATCCAGCTTGAAGGGAGGCCAGCCACTAATATTAATCATTGTTGATGGGTGTGAAATATGGTAACCACCAATATGACATTATGGTAGGCATAATGAATAGAGTAATGTATTGTTTATCTAAAATGTTAGATATATACCACATGTAGTGGTTTGTGGTATCACTTCCAAAGTATGTGAATACATATATATATATATATATATAAGTATTTAAGAACTAAATTTATTGTCCAAAATTTGGAACTAAAGCATTACTCCAATTAATGAATATATAGTCCAACATTTTATGGTTAGAAACTTCGTACCAGTACTGGCCATAAGAAACATCAGGAGGATGAAAATAGTGGAAAACAAACGCTTGGAACTCCCCATATTGAGATGTTGAGAGAGAGAGAGAGAGAGAGAGAGAGAGAGAGAGAGAGAGAGAGTTTTCTAATGTATGGAAGAGCGGAGTAGATGTTGCAAATATGTGAGGTGGCCATGCTTTATACACAAAATTTTAGGGTAAATTACACTTAGCACCCTTATTGTTTGGGTATGACGTTACTTTAGTCTCTATAATCTTAATTTTGACATTTTAATCCCTAGATTTTCAATTTAGGTGCAATGTAGTCCATTCTTTAAAACCCGTACAAATTTTTTTTTAATAGATTTAGGTTCAAATATACGGTTGTAAAGTGTAATTGCTGTAGATTAATTTACCATTATGTCCCTAATGATAATTCATTAACCATCAAGTTACCTATTTCTTAAAAAAAAAAAAAATTGTAATAAATTTTCACGGATGAACTACTGTGAACCTAAATTAAAACTGTAGTGGTCAAATTGTAAAAATTAAGATTATCATTATATCGAGCAAAGTGATATTGCCTTCAAACTATAGGGGTCCAAAGTGTAATTTATTCAAAATTATATAATGTATAAGATTTAGAGTAAAGATTGGGACACACCCAACAAATTAAGATACAATTTTTGGGACACAACCCAAAAGATGTGTCTATATCTCTCATGTGATGTCACTGGATCTCACAATGACACAGAAAAGAGATAGACACATCTCTTGAATTGTGTCCCAAAACTCGTCAAATACTACATACATTGTTGCATTATTGTTTTCTCGGTGGTTTTTCTCAGGTGTTATACCAGATTCAGGTCGTTCCCCAACAAGAATTTGGGGAATTTTTGACTCAATTCATCAGTTGGAATTTAATTTTAATTTTAATTTTTATCATACTCATCAACGTTTCAAAAACCGTCTACATTTAGAACATGATTTCGTAGAATGGTTTTTAGTCATGAAAGCTTGTTTTAGAAATGAGTAATATTTGGGCCACTAACAAATTTCACTAACACTCACACCCACACTTTATCTCTTTTTTAGTAACACTGTGGGATTCGCAGTTGCCAGTAGACCAAAATACCACTAAAAAAGAGAGAGAGTGTGAGTGTAATTGTTGTTTAGAAATTCACGTCCATTGTAAAAACACAAGTAAAGGAGTATTGTTACCAAAACACAACTACATGGAAGACTTTCTCACTGAAACAACGATTTCAGAATGTCGATAGATTTAAGAAATAAGTTAAAAGTTTAATAGGTCTGGTCAAAAAGTCACCCAAGCTGATGAATTGGGTAAAACACAAAAATTCAGGATTTGAGAATTGAGACTATGAAAAAGCATTTGACTCTTCAAGACTTTGGGAGTCAAATTTGCGTTTTCAAAATATGGTAAGTTGAATATCTAGTGTCTGAATTTGATAAAGTTGTTGTAATAATCTAAAATTTCTAAGCGTATAAATAATTATTTTAATTATTATTTTCAGTTAGCAATATTATATGAGTGTGCCTATGTAAGAATCGTGTTTGAAAATTAAAGTGTTTGGTGGACATATAAATTAAATCATTAGTGAGCCCTTTAGTTTGAATGCTACATTTTATTAATTTAAATTTATTTAAAAAAAATGAAGAGTTGATATATTTTTTTTTTGGTATAGTATTTACAGGCCCGCGAATGTGTCAAATAGTGTATCTGGTATTGAAATTAAGTACCCGGGGTATGAGTACCCTTTGGGCTAGCCATTTTAGTGGTTTGTGTTACATTCTGGACTCATATGTGTCTCTTTTGTTAGCTCATAAAAAGAAAAACGAGATTATTAATATTTGTGTGAGTAATATATGTATTGTGTGTGTATCATATGTATATAGATAGATAATATATCCTAGGGTTAGAAAAAAAAAATAGAGCAGCCTCAAGAGAGAGAGAGATCGAGAGAGATCGAGAGAGAGAGAGAGAGAGAGAGAGAGAGAACAAGAGACAAAGAGAGAAGAGGCAACCCTAGCCACCTAGAAGGAGAAGAAAAAGGGAAGAGAAAAGAGAAGAGAAAAGAAGGGAGTTCACCATCATCAACATCATCTTGCTTTTCCCAATTTGGTGAGTAAACGTTTAGATTTGTAGGGTTGATTCGTAGTTTGATTGATTTTCGATTTGTGTTCATTATAGTTTGAATAAATCGTATGGATGCGTGTTTATATAATACGGATCTATAGTGATATATATATACATATATATATATATCAAATGTTAGATATAAGTTATTTAAAAAATTGAAGAAAAAAAAAAGAAGACTAACACAAATTCGGATTTGGGTAAAATTGAAGAAGACTCTCAGATCTGTTTTAGAAATTAATTCATATTAATTTATACATTTTGTTTTTGGTAAAACTGTTCGCCTAAGTCAATGTAAAACGCGATTCTGCACATTTGTCGTCTAATGGTATTTTTCTCAATTCTGCACCGTTTGGGCAGAAAATTCATATTACAGTAGCAGTAAATGTTAACTCCGAATTTCGAATTATGTTTATGAAAATTGTTAGAGATGTTTCTTTGTACGGTATTATTATGAAGAACAATTTCAACCCATGATGGTTTTGGGGCTATTTAATATAAGATTTGTTTGGGACAATTTTAAATAGTGCTGTTGAATGTCAATTTTAAATGCTATAACTTATGCTATGTGCGGTATTAAATGATGATTGTGGAAATACTACGTTAGAGACGTGAATAGAAGTTTGGCGCAAGGGCCTTATTGTGAATAATCGGATAATGATAATCCATGTAATAAATGATAAATTTCCGAAGTGGTTAATGACGTGATTAAATCCTCATGAATGGTACTTATGTGAATTAACGTAGATGGTAAAAAAAAAAAGTGGTTTCAAGTTCCTTAGTGTTCACCGCTCCCCGTTGTGTGATATGTTTTTTTGGTAGCTCGACTTGCTGAGTGTACCCTTTTGCCAGTGGCTTCGTGATAAAGCTGGCCTAAGCCTTATGCCCGGCTTATTTATTAGACGTATAGGCATATTGACTGGCCTTCTGTGTGTATACCTGGTTTGGTTGATACCCCAATCAAACTAGCACCAGAGTGGATGTTAGTAGCATGTCCGGGCACACATGGGATATATGTGTGGGTGTACCATGGAGGGTGACCAAGTGGTGAAACTAGGAAATTGAATAATGAATCGTTCATAAAAAGTAAGTTGACCATGAGTAGGGTGACCTTAGTGGTGAACCTAGGGCAAGAAAAAAATGACAGTGATAGTAGTGCGTCAAATACAAATGGATAAATTATTGCGAAACATGAAATTGAAAACCCGAAATGGTTACAGTGGTAAAATGCGAAGAAAATTGATTAAATGATTTGGTATTGGAGAATTTCTTATTCTAATACTAAGGATTTGTGCTAACTCTCGAGGTGCAGGATGGTGGGCCCACTAACCATTGTATGCAGGTTTTGGCTCACCATGTCATTTAAGAGTAAGTGTTTCTTTTACTTTGTGGGTGGAACAAACTGCCGCCGTGACTCGAGAAAACTACCGCTTGTCCTCACTCACGTGTGGAACTACAGTTCTGCCTACAACTCTATATGTGTTTGTGGTCAAGAAAGGGAGGGAGCCCAGCGGATTCCCAACCTCAGAGAAATTTATTGGGTATTATTATGTTAATTGATTATTGTTGAGTTGGAGTCGAGGGGACCACGAGTGATCCTTGAGACTGGGGCGTGTTTACTCATACCAGTGTTGTTATACAATACTGACCCGTGTGATGTTTATCATGCGGGGGCGTTTCTCGGAAAACGTAGCCGTTTTGCAGATTAAGGAGTAGGCCAGTATGACTATTGGATTACATGGACTTGCTTGAAGGCATGAAGACCTTTACTATTCATTTGCTATTTTCATTTATTTGGCATTGTGGGCCATTATTGTAGTTGGTATTGGGACGTTTAGTAGCTCTAACCAAAGGTTGTAATAGATTCTTTCAAAGCTTTAATTGTAAATGAAAAGATTTTTATTCTTAATGAGAATTTAGAAATGTTTATTCAGCTTCCGCTTTTCAATATAAGTGATTTAGTAGTTGTAGCTTTAATCAAATATATTTGAGTATTTTCGGAGCCGCATGAGTGTTTTTTTTTTAAATAGAAATGTGGTGGTTTTGTTTTAAAAACATAAATGGAGATTTATTACAAATGTTTTAACCAGGTTTTTAAGAACATCTATTTCCATTAAAAAGTTTTATTAGGATGGGCTTCGTGGTGTTCACTCCGATAGTTGGGCAGTCGAATAGTAGTCTAGATTTAGTTCTATGCTGATTATTTGGCTTTCCAAAAATCGGGGTGTGACAGTTGTCTAGTTAGTGTCAGAGATGATTTTTGGGCATTTTCCTCTTGTTGTGTGTAAGCCCACGAACCAATCAAACACACAAAAAGAAAAAAAAGAAAATTTTGAAAAAAATCTAACACACAAGATTTTGTATGTGGTTCACCCTACCGGTTAATTAATCCACCACAACGAAGAACGATTACTCTGTATTGATTAACAAATACAAACCCTCAGTCTTGCAATTAAGTATGCAAGAGGGCGGGATTCTAGTCTCCAAATCTTCTCAGTCTTGCAATTAAGTATGCAATTACATTTCAAGTGAGTTAGTAATACTCTCTGAGATTGAAGTTGAGAGAAGCTTTCTCTCTCTACAAATTTCTGTAAATTCTTTTCTATAGCTCATTCTATTTCTCTCTGTACTTCAGTTTGTAAAAAAAATGTGCAGACTGTGTGTGAGAGTGTTTGTTATATAATAAAATCCCAACTTGGAGCCCAAGGTGTAGGTTCTCCCTTACTTAACAATTTCCAATTTGTTATACAAATTTCTAAATTCCTAATATACACAACACATATACGTATATAAGTTATATATGTACAGGTTATATATATACATATACACTCCAATTGGTTTATAAGAGCTGCTAGTAGGGGTTAATTTGAGTTGTTTGGGTAATTAGCTTATGGCACCAAATTAACACACACACACACATATATAGGCACTCCCAAACAAGCCCCAATCAAATGATTGGTTGATTTAAATGGATTAGAAGCATATGTCAAGTATGATTTGACGGGGATTCCCAAATCTGTGGGAGTCCATTCGCGGCGCAGACAGTTTTCGTTCACTAACTAATATTTTCGCGGTGCGGTGATTACCACAAAAATACAGAAAAGTTATATTAACGTAGAAAATAATTTTCCGATTTTATAAAAAAAATACAGTTTGAGTCAAAAGTAAATATTATCACTATCTTGAAAGTTTAATTTCTAAATCCAACACATGTATTACTTAATTTATAAAAATTACGGTTTGACCCCAAACAGATATTTCTATTAATACAAAACAAGTAATAGGAATATAATTTTGAAATTACGTTTTGTAACTAATGAAAATACAGGTTGTTACACAAGTTCACTTCACCCATGAACTTGGGAATGTCATCACGTTCCTCAACAACTACACCATCATCACCACATCAGAAAGACTCGAGCTCAGCCTTACTTCTTGGAGTTTCAACTTTACCTTCTGTAGAAGAGGTTGATGTCACTGAATTTGCATGGGTCATTTTGATCACCTCTTGTGTAGACCTCTTTACCGGCTTTCATACCATATTTGTAGGCTTTGCGACTACTTCACCACCAATATCTGTATTTTTAAAGAACATACGGATTTCCAACCTCTTTACCAATCAACATAACTCGGTGTCCTCTCTCCACCTTCAACAGTCCATGATGTGCTACAAACAAAAAACCCTTTGAGTTCAGCGTACCCAAAGAGATCACGTTCTTCCTCAAACTTGGAATATGGCAAACATCATTGAAAATCCTTGTCAATGCGTTGGTCATCTTGATTCTAACCATCACAATCCCATTTACTTTGCTTGATGAACTATTTTCAATGAACACTTCCCTTCTATCGGTTGATAAGTAGAGAGCCAATCTTTATGAGAACCAAAGTTTTGAAAACCGGACCGTCCATGAATATTTAGAGTTTTATAACATTATAGTGATAAAATTACAATTTAGATACAACATAAAAGAAAAAATACAGTAAAACAATATATTGCACAAGAAACAAAGAAGAGAGATAAATGAAGATGGAGACAAAAGTTACTATCTTAGTGACTTGCTTTTGTACCATTTGCTAGCTGTAAAGCTTACTTTCTAGTCAACTTATGCAATTCAATCAATGAAAAGTTGCCTTTCTCCACTTTAAAACATTAACTTAGAAAAAAAAATGATAGAGGAGAACAAAGAAAGGAGCAGCAGCTGCACCAGAGAACTAGAGAACAGAAGGAGGCAATGGCGACAGAAAGGGGCAGGGGTGACCGATCCGGTTAGAACAACCGTGAATGGTTTTTTAAAACTACGGTCAAACCATCCTGTTTGGACAGTTTTCACAAACCAGAACATTTTTGTGTCTAACAACAATTCCCGGCTCTCCGCTAGTCGTCTTGAGGTCCGGTTCCCAATTTCGGCGGTCGAACCGCCCGGTCTGGTCCGGTTTTTAAATCATTGATGAGAACATATGCGAGGAACAAAGCCGAATCAAGCATCCACTCCACAATTTTCTTTTCATCATTTATGATCGACAAAAGATCTTCCGTGATCCACTCTTCATCCATTGATGCTGCAGCTGCCCCTTCCTTATTCGGACAATTAGATTCTTCTTTAGACCAAACTGAGCGATATGACCCTTCTCTCCATAGTAGTAACATTCTACCTCTCTATATAGTTGCTTATCTCGTTCACCTCCACCATTGTATTGGTTATTCCTCCCATACCGATTTTCCTTCTCATGATTAACAAGTGCTTGTGAATCATTCGAAGATTTCCCATCTTCCATTTCCAACTTCTCACTAGAGTACAAAGTCTTCTTCACATGCTCCAATGTGACTAAATCTCTCCCGTTCAACGGAGCATTGAAAAGATGCTTATGTGCAGATTTTATCAAAGTCAACAAAATTATGGCTTTGTCCTCATCGTCGAGTTTAACACCAATATTGGATACATCGCACAACATCTTATTAAACTCACCTATACGGGATTAAGAAGAGCACTCACCTCTGGCCCAACGTACTTCAAAAGCCTAACTACTGGCCCAACATACTTCCAAAAGCCTAACCACTGGCCCAACATAGCTCCAAAAGCCTCACTACTGGCCTAACCTAGTTCCAACCCACTTCATACAGCCTTTGCTCAAACTCTAACTCTACAGCAATCCCTCAGCTCAGATCTACATGTCAAATCCATATCTCCTCTACGTATCATCAAGAAGCATGTCCCATACTCGGGATCACCAATATCATCCAGCATCAGGTGTGAGTCCATCAAGGGGCATCCTGTTCATATCATCTATTCACAAGTGTGAGTCCGTCAAAGGGTGTCCTATTCATATCATCTAGCATCATATGTGAGTTCGTCAAGGGGCATCCTGTTCATATCATCCAATCGTAAGTGTGAGTCTGTCAAGAGGCATTTTAATCATATCATCCAGTATCAGGTATGAGTCCGTCAAGTGGCGTCTTGTTCATCTCATCTAGTCTCAGGTATGAGTCCGTCAAGGGGCATCCTATTTATATCATCCAACATCAGGTATGAGTCCGTTAAGTGGCATCATATTCATATCATCCAGTCGCATGTGTGGGTCTGTCAAGGAGCATCCTATTTACATCATCCATCATCAGGTGTGAGTCCGTCAAGTGGCATCCTGTTCCCCTAATCCAGTATCAGGAATGAGTCCGTCAAGTGGCATCTTGTTCACACCTTCAAGCCCAGGAGTGAGTCCATCAAGAGGTATCCTGTTCACAATCTCACTATCGGGAATGAATTCGTCAAGTGGCATCCTATTCAGATCTTTAAGCTCATGAGTGAGTCCATCAAGAGGGATCCTATTCTCAATTTCACTATTGGGAATGAGTCCGTCAAGTAACATCCCGATCACATCTTCAACTCAGGAGTGAGTCTGTCAAGAGGCATCCTGTTCACAATCTCACTGTCGGGAATGAGTCCGTCAAGTAGCATCCCGTTCATATCTTCAGTTGAGGAGTGAGTCCATCAAGGGGCATCCTGTTCACAATCTCACTATCAGGAATGAGTCTGTTAAGAGGCATCCCGTTCACATCTTCAAGCTCAGGAATGAGTCCGTCAAGAGGCATCCTATTCACAATATCACTATCGGGTATGAGTCCGTTAAGAGGCATCATGTTCACATCTTCAAGCTCAGGAATGAGTCCGTCAAGAGGCATCCTGGTCACAATCTCATTATCGGGAATGAGTCCGTTACGTGGCACCCCGTTCACATTTTCAAGCTTAGGAGTGAGTCCGTCAAGCGGCATCTTGGACACAATATCACCGTCAGGAGTAAGTCCGTCAAGTGGCATCCCGCTATCATCAACATCAACCTAAATTTAGGATTATGCGGCTTCGCACTTCCAGGCTACATCCCTTTTTCCCCAGCAACATGAACTACGTGCGGTCTAATTCTCCCGATAGGAGATACGTAGGCAGCTTTGATAACTCGACCATACCCTCACTTTACTACATTCTTGGTTAAAGTTTGAGATTACGCGGTTACGCAATTCTCGACTACACCATCCCTCTTCTGTTCGATTCTCACATGAATCCCCAACGGAGTCGTTTGTCCATTCTGGTAACAATCTCAATTTCCAGCGAAACTATTTGCCTAACCTCGCAATACTCCCAATTCCCTGCTACCTACCTTGGCACACCACTCACTTGCCTACTATGGCACATCACTTCAGTCTTCGCCGATCACCATGTCACTCACTTGAACTACGCTCGATATGATCCTTCTCCACATGAGATATGTGGGCATCTCGATCAGACTTTCAGATCATTCGTATTCTTGTACATGCTTTTAATTATATAAAATAAAAATAATAATAAATAAATAAATAAACAAAAATTCAAGAAAGATTTGAGGCAAAAATGGGTGTCTCCTAATCTTTATCACGATTTGTTTCGCAAAACATGACAAAGAGGGGCAACTGTAGACACCTCATTTTGCCCAATCCAATCATTTCAAAATAAAGTGCTCGTTGACATGAGCCTATCACTTTTTGAATCATCCTAATCCGACCTCGAATAGAAAAGATATTGCAAGTTAAAAATTGTTGGGACAAAATGGCGACAAACTCACATACACCCTGCCACACCATAGCATTTCCCTAACATGGATTATATCCACCCACGTACAAACATAAAAATAAAAATAAAAATATAAAATATAAAATATAAAAGAAAAAAAGAAAAGGAGAAAACAATAATAAAAGAACACCCAGCACATGGTTATGCTGGGATTCCATCCCTAGTTCATTTCTTTTTCTTTTCTTTCCTTTACTTTTTCTTTCTTTTTTACTATCACATCCTTCTCTGTCCCACACTCTCCTTTCTTTTTCTTTTTTTTTTCTTCTTTATTTTTTTTTATTTTATTTCTCTCTCTTCTCTTCTTTGCTTATAAAAATCACTCCTCCATCTGCAAATGAAAAAATAAAGAGAGAGAAAGAACAGAAAAAAAAAAAGAAAAAAGTAGACTCCCTCTCTATATCTCCCTCATACTCTATATCTCCCTCACCATCCTTTCCATCTCCCTCACTTTATCATTAAATACAAAAAACTCCTACAAAAAATGGAGTTTACATATTTTCCACCACCATACCACCCCTTCTAACTTCCACCATCAAGGTCACCACTACAAACCACCCTCCACCTAGCTATCATATCATTACGATTCTCATCAACATACCTCACGATCACTGTACCATCGCCATCATCTATTGCCGCCTCAACATCTCAGACACTTACCATCAATATTCTAGCCGATTTCTCGAGTTTCTCTAATAACTCAGGTTTTCTTGTTGTTTATTTATTTATTTTTGTACATATCATCTTTATTCTTACTTGATAATCAAAAATAAAAAAATAGTAATAATCCACTTCATACTCGGAATTACTTGGTTTCCAATACAAAAATCACGTCCGACTCGGGATTACATGGTTCCCAATAAAGAAATCCCATGTGGTTTCTAACACGGAGAGCGGTTTTCTAATACGGAAATCCATGTCTAAATAAGAAATATTGCTTAACTTATATAAATAGAATAATAAAAAAGAAAGGATTAATCGGACTCAACAACTGCCTTTGCATTCAGAGATCTTCACAGGTAAGTCTTCTTATCCTACACACACTTCACTTCTTTTCTTTCTTTTGGGCACCGACCCTTACTTCCGGTATAAAAAAAAATGGGCTTTTTCAAAATAAAACTCCAATGCCACTTCTGCCTGGAATCTGCAAACAGCACAGGTAAGTCTTCACACTTTTAATGGGCACCGACCCTTACTTCTGGTACACTTTTCAGTCATTTGGTCATAGATCCTTACTTCCAGTATAGGACTAAAAGGACTGAAAAAAAAAAATAAATAAAAGTAAAAAGAAAGTAAAAAATAACACTTCATTCTCCAATCACTCACTTAATCTCATTTCAACCTCAATCACTTTCTAAAGGTTAAAGTCTAGGAATATACCGTACAGGTTATAGTTCCTAACGACACCGAATCTTTCTCAAATCACATCACACGTTCACGGTCAAACGTGACCACTCCTTTTTTAAAAATCACCTGCATACACTCACACACAAGTCAGAATTACGTTTGGCATGATTCCTGCCTCGAGATACGTAAGCAACTCTCAAAGAGTGCGGCCATAACCATCACCATTTTCCGTCCTATTTCACTTTCTAAAAAAATACTTTTTTTTCTTTTACAATCAAAATGCCCCATTTAATAAAAATCACTAAAATTGGCAACCGTGTTCGCACGGATGTTCAAGGGTGCCTAATACCTTTCCTCGATATAATAGAGTCCTTGAACCCATCTCAAAATCTCTGGTTTTCTCATGGCAATTCAGAGTCACACTTTTAAAGGGCCCAATTTTCTCAAAACTGTTTTTCAAAAGTCAAAGATGAATTATTTTAATTATCTTTGTAGGGGTCCTAACACCCCAAATGTTAAGTGGCGACTCTGAACATTTCAAATAGGCCTTACCATATGTCACGCCCCGACGTAGCATAAATTATAAGGAAAGCGCTTAATTTCCTTTATGGACCCGTAGGTCTTGACAGTTTGAAGGATCGATTCTGTCCCAAACGTCAATAACAAAAACATAATAATCAGAGCAGAGCAATCAAGGCTTACAATATTTTTCTAACTTAATAGTTATTACAGCACGGGGTCTCTAAAGGCACAAACCGCCTTAAATCAAAACAATAACTTAACATCTATTACAGTCATCCTTATTACAAAACAGTTCATAAATTAAAGCATACGATATTGATAACAGTTTTATCTTCCAAAAGCAGCCGTTCTCAGTTAGCGTAGTCATAATTTTCCGCTTGATCAAAACCTGAAAAACCTAAACACGAATGTCCAAGACGCATCAACGTCGTCAGCTTCAAGAAGCTGGTGAGTATTAAAAACATAATTTTGAATGTAACACATACTCATTTACTATTTTTCAATTCCCATTTAATTCAACAAGTTTACATTAGAGTAAAGAGTTCATTTTAAAAAACAACCACAATATCATTTGAAAGCTATAATTCACATATATGTGACCGTGTATGAAAACAATGCACCATCTCATCTTACTGACTCTTTTTTCTCGACAAAAACAACACCCACTATCTCACACCAGTATCTTTGAAATACTCCGATAGCCACACTTAGCACAGGGGTGCCAGGGAATGTCCAGTTTGCCTCACACTTTAGCACAGGGTGCCAGGGATTGTCCAATGCCTCACGCTTTAGTACCTAATCCGCCTCGCAAATACATCACAGAGTATCTAGACTAGGGTACCAGGGAGTGTCCGTAGGCCACACTTTAGCACTACCATGGGTGCCAGGGAATGTCCAAGTTCGGTGTCGCACACTTTAACGCTACCATGGGCGTCAGGGAGTGTCCAGTTTTGCCACCATCGCATTTCAAAGACACTCTAGCCACAATCTCAACCACAACACACTTTGGTAATCACTTACCAGGGAGTGTCCACAACACAATCTCAACCACACACTCTATACCACACTGACCATTACTCTTTTCCGCACTGACCAACACTCACTCTCACCATGCATATACAACTGACACCGTATGAATGACGTGCAACAGAACATATGAAATGTCGGGATCGATAACCATATATATTTGAAAAGAATCGAAATCATAATCGTCCTTTAACAACCACAACGTAATCTGTTTTAACATAACTTCCAAACAGAGCCTTAAAAAGCCATAAAATGTCATCTAAACAGTCTCTTAGCAGAAAACAGACAGAAACCAGAAACTGTCAGAAGTCGCGCGCGCAGATCGCTTGCGCGATATGCCCCTTTTTCCTTTTTATTATAAAAATTTTCTATCTGCCAGAAAACACAAAGCTCGCGCGCGCGGATCGTTCGCGTGATTTGCCCAATTTTCGTTTTTCTTTTTAAACCTTTTCTGTCTGCATGAAACCAGCCACCTTGCGCGCACGGGTCGCTCGCGCGACCTTCGCTCGCGAGATCACGTGCGCAAGTTTCAGCAGAAGCTTTGTCTTCTTCGCTGAGAAGTCCCTTGTTTCAGATTTTGATGTCAATTTGACCCATTTTGAAATTTGACAATAACCAAGCCTTATTATATATGGATCTTTCCGATTTTTCGCAAGGATTATGAATCTACAATTTTTGCATGAATCAAAACGTAGCTCTCGGATTTTACGAAAATCCGAGAGACGACGAAAATTTCGTTTTCAATATACGTTATGCTACGAACGAATTAAGCTCTAATATTGTAACTACCACTTATATGAACTATAATCTTTCAAAATCATCTTTCAAAACGAATTTTGGTTAAGTTTAGGAAAACTCGTGTTTTTCAAACTCAAGCTCCCATGGAGGTATTAGCAATGGTGATTTATCAATACATATACACAATTAGTAACTAAGCATGAAATTACATTTGGAGTGAGTTTAGAATACTCACTGAGATTGATTATAGAGGAATTGTTGAGAAAGAAAACAAAATAAGAATCCAATCCAAGCTTTGGCTATGGGGATTAAGAGCTTCTCTCTCTACAAATTTGAAATTATGAACTCTCAAGCTCTCTATTTTCTCTCTGTGTTTCTAGAGTTTGTGAGTATGATTGTGTGAGAGTGTATGTGGTGTATAAATAGGGGAAGAGCCAAACTTGGCCACCAAGTTCATTCTCAAATACTCAACAATTAGATTAAGGGGTTAAGATGTTTAATTAACACAGAAATTAACAGATACATATACGTATATACACAGATTATTAATTCCACAGTTCACCAAGGGTCAATTATAGGTGTATATATAGGAGGCAAATTGAGGTGTTTGGGAAATGAAACTTATGGTACATCATTAACACACTCAAAACAAGTCTAACCAAATAAGGCCTAAGCCAATGATCACTTGCCATAAATAGAAAGTAAAATAAGTGTCAAATCTTGCTTTACATCACTTCAAAAATCTATGGACGTTTAACATAGAGCGGATAGTTTTAAACACAAACTGGTATTTTCGTGGCGCGGTGTTCACCACAAAATACAGAAAATTCATTTTAACGTAAGAAATGGTTTTCTGGTTTTATAAAAATACTGATTGAGTCAGAAGCAAACATTTCCACCATTTTGAAATACAGTTTTAAAATCCGACACAGGTATTGCTAAATTTTATAAAATCGCAGTTTGACCCCAACAATAATTTTAATATGAATTAATACAAGTAACAAGGTTCTAAAACATGAAGATTATAAATTAAAATAGCTCTATGAACACAGATTAAACATAGAATTTCAATTTGAATTTATATATATGTCAAATGCAAATACAAATAATTAAATAGAAATTCAGGTTGTTACACCATACTCTTTTCACCATTCCAAATAAAATCAAGCCGTAATTGTCAAATGTGGAATCCCCTTTGATAGCAGAATTTTGCCAAGGAAGTTACCCAACCTTCCTCAAATGCAAACTTCTCAACTCTCATTCTTTCATCCAACCTTTCCCAAACATACCGAAGTTATAAAAGAACATACAAAAACCTTGCCAAACATTGGAAAGAAAGCGGAAATGAAACAAGTTACGACTTGTTTGGCTCAATTCTTGAAACATTAACAACACCAACCCAAAACGACGAATTTGACATGTTAAGTATTCAAAACACAAACTTAAGAGTTCGGATACGTTTTAAACATAACAAAAGGAGATTTTACAATATATTTCAATCCTACAAATCCATTCCGTGGATTACAAGTTAAGTATAGAGTTCTACCATCTCAATTCTCATTATTACAAAATCGGAATGGAAAACAAAAGTATAAATAAAAGCGATCCCCGTATCCTATCGACCTCACTCTTCTCGCTTCTTCTTTCCTTTCTTCATACCTGCTGTAGACACACCATTTTTTCCCAACCCAATCATTTCAAAATAAAGTGAGCCTATCGCTTTTTGAATCATCCTATCCGACCTCGAATGGAAAAGATATTACAAATAAAAAATTATTGGGACAAAATGGCGACAAGCTCACATACACCCTGCCATACCATAGCATTTCCCTCACATGGATTATATCCACCCATGCACAAACATAAAATAAGAAAAAGGAGAAAAAAAAACACCCAGCACATGTTTATGATGGGATCCCATCCCCATTTCGTTTCTTTTTCCTATCACTTCCTTCTCTGTTCCCCACACTCATTTCTTTTTCTTTTTTTTTTTTTTTTAATTTTATTTATTTTTTTTTATTTCTATCTCTCTTCTCTTCTCTTCTCTTCTTTGCTTATAAAAATCACTCCTCCATCTGCAAATGAAAGAAGGGAGGGGAATGAAGAGAACAAAAAAGGAGACTCCTCATCTGTATCTCCCTCATACACTATATCTCCCGCACCCTTCTTTCCATCTCCCTCACTTCATCATTATATACAAAAAAAAAACCCTACAAAAAATGGAGTTTGCATTTTTTCCACCACCATACCACCCCCTTCTATCCACCACCATCAAGTTCACCACTACAATCACCACCCTCCACCAAGCTATCATATCATCACGATTGTCATCAACATACCTCATGGCCACTGTACTACCGCCATCATCTGTTGCCGCCTCAAATCATCGCCCAACGTCCTAGTCACTTACTATCAATATTCTAGCCGATTTCTCAAGTTCCTCTAATAACTCGGGTTTTTTTTATTATTTTTTTTTTTGTACACATTATCTTTATTCATGCTTGGTAATCAAAAAAAAAAAATAATAATAACAATCCATGTCATACTCGGAATTACTTGGTTTCCAATACAAAAATCACGTCCGACTCGAGATTACATGGTTTCTAATAAAGAAATCCCGCGTGATTTCTAATACGGAGAGACATGTTCTACTGGGGATGACGCGGTTGCTAACATAGAGATTTGTGTTTTACTGGGGACTTCACGGTTTCCTAATATGGAAATCCATATCTAAATAAGCAAGATTGCTTAAATTTTATAAATAGAATAAAAAAAAATGATTAATTAGACTCAACAACCGCATTTGCATTCAGAGATCTTCACAGGTAAGTCTTCTTATCCTACACACACTTTGCTTATTTTCTTTCTTTTGGGCACTAACCCTTACTTCCGACATAAAATAAAAAAATAAAAAAAATAAACAAAAAGAAAAATACAAAAAATGGATTTTTTCAAAATAAAACTCCAATGCCACCTCTGCTTGGAATCTGCAAACAGTACAGATAAGACATGTAAGTCTTCACACTTTTAATGTGCACCGACCCTTACCTCTGGTACAATTTTCAGTAATTGGGGCATAAATCCTTACTTTTGGTATAGGACTAAAAGGACTGGAAAAAAAAGAGTAAAAAAAAACACTTCATTCTCCAATCACTCACTTAATCTCATTTCAATCTCAATCACTTTCTAAAGGTTAAAGTCTAGGACTGTACCGTACAGGTTAAAGTTCCTAGCGACACCGACACTTTCTCAAATCACTACATCACACGTGCACGATCAAACGTGACCACTCCATTTTTAAAAATCACCTGCATACACTCATACACAAGTCAGAACTACATTCAGCCTGATTCCCGCCTTGGGATATGTAAACAACTCTCAAAGAGTGCGGCCATACTCATCACCATTTTCCGTCCTATTTCACTTTCTAAAAAAATGTATTTTTTTTTTCTTTTCCAATCAAAATGCCCCATTTTAATAAAAATCACTAAATTGGCAACCGTGTTCACACGGATGTTCGAGGGTGCCTAATACCTTCCCTCGACATAATCGAGTCCCCGAACCCATCTCAAAAACTCTGGGTTTCGCATAGCTATTCAGAGTCACACTTTTAAAGGGTACACTTTTCTCAAAACAATTTTTCAAAAGTCAAAGATGAATTACTTTAATTGTCTTTGTAGGGGTCCTAACACCCCAAATGTTAGGTGTCGACTCTAAACATTTCAAATAGGCCCTACCATATTCTTTTCACCATTCCCAATAAAAATTAAGCCGCAATTCACCCACTTTCAGAAAGCCGAGCCCACACTGACAGCCTGGGATTCCGAGGGCACGGGCGCGACACTTGCAATGGAGATTTGTGCTGAGTGCACAATTTCTAACATATGCATATATGGCAAATCATGCTTCAATATCATAAATCATATCAAATAGAGTCTAGGGAGAAAAATACGCATTCACTTGGTAACGGCAAGTTCAAGCCTTAACCACGATACCCACAGCTAGTCTGAGCCACCAACCATTGCATCCCCAAGTGCACTGGCAAATCCAAGCCTCACCATGCACAGTAGCCGTCGCTACTAAATTCTCAAACATCGAGAAGCTTACTCCGAATGAAATTGTACAAGTCCCCCCTTTGACCCACACAGTCACCTAGCATGCTCATACAAACAAATACACATGATTTTCATAATTACTCGCATGTATAATTAACGGGCCTAATACTACACATGAATTTTTCCCGGATCACAATTTCGTTCTTGAAAATCAAAACACGGAAATTTCTCTATATAGCATAGACAGAAATTCACACCTCCTACTACGCTCCTATAATTTCTGGAGAAGTACTAGAAGACCGATTCTATGCCAAATCTCCGATTATAAGCGATTCCTACAAGTATACACGTGTTTTCCCCAAATTTCTAGAATTACGATTTTCGTAAAACTTAGCCAAATGTGGCCTAAGAGGTATTAAAACAAAAACCTTATCTTGAGGAGTTCGAATATGAAATTTGGATAAAAACAATTGGTCAGAAGTTCCTCAATTCATGCCAATCTCCCTCTTGATTTCAATTTTAGTAAAGTTGTCAAATGAAAATATCTTAGGCTTACTATATATAGACATAATTCTCAAAAATTATGTTTACCTCCCCACGAGTTTTCTAATCTTCTAATTATTCCTCGAAATACCTTACACGTCTAATTCATTAATTCACGAGTGAAAACTATAATTTATAAAAGTTTTCATCTAAGTTCCGTTTGACGCCGTAATTACGTTCCGAAAACTATTTTCATGAAATTTCTATACAACCTACCTTTTATGCAACGTGACACTTACGTTATTACTAGATCCATCAAAAATGATCTTAATCTTATATGTCATTTACTCATGCCAATTCCTCATGATTATTGAATTGTCGTGTCCTCACTTGAACACAGTAATAATTTCATTTAAAACATTTATGCCTTTAAAACAAAAAGATTTTTCGGGAGGGGTGTGACAAATACCTCACAACTCTCTCTCTCTCTCTCTCTCTCTAAACTCTTTTTTGAGTTTTTTCTCTTCAATTCTCTCTCTAGATTCAAGTTCTCTCCCTCTCCCTAACTCTCACCCTATGTTCTTATTTTGTATTGAATACAATTGCCTAATCCTAATAGTATTAGATTACCCACATGGTAAGTCTTCTATCCCAAGAAACTTCCCTTGCAAGTAATCATATATAATTAGGAAACTAATCACCTATGGAAACTATCCCAATATGCTATTCTAATCATATTCGGAAAGCTGATCCGCGCACATAATTTCTGTGATTGCTTGTGCGACATCTAAGCGAGCGAGATTCCAATCTCCAAAGCTTCTCAGCCTTGCCTGAGGGCTCGCTCGAGCTATATTCCATTCTTAAGAAATTTTGTTCAATTTTCAACAACTCGCCATTTTGGTTAAAAATGTTTTATTTTTTAGAATTTTGCTCTCCATTTGGCTAAAAATTTGTTTCTAACTATCATTTCTGGAGGTAAAAACAATTAATTAATGGGGTAAGGATCATCGGTGCTGCCGAGATTAGGGGTGATCAAAATGACCCGCCCACCCGACTCACCTGACCAACCCAACCATTTTGGATGTTTTTGGAAGACCTAGGATGGAGTCACGGGTCTTAGAGTCTTAAAACCGGGTTTGGTTCGGATGTCAGTCTATTTTTTTTTTCCAGGACCCGACCCGACCCGACCCGACCATTACACTTACAAACGTGTATTCTAGAAACCTGGAAGTACAAAAAGGTCACTTAATTGCATTTTTCTGACTCATTTGCAAACTCTGAATACAAAGAAACGTAAGGGGATATTCTCTAAAGTATCGTTGGTTTTGTAGGATTAAGGGTGGGATATAGGGGGATTGGACTAAGAGTCCATTTTAATTGAATAGTCCGACGGTTGGTGTGACCATTCTGCCTGGGACTAATTGTCTATTTTAAAAGAATAGTCTCTCATATGAGGGACTAAGTTATACCATGGGGGAGATGGTATTATTAGTCCCGGGAATGTCAATTAAAAGGGCTAGCTAATTGTCCAATCCCCTCCCTGTCATCCAAACGTGGCCTAAGGGTCTCTGATTTGCAATGCACACCCAGTCCCTCAACACAGTTGCTTTCTGGAGTTCGCCATCGCTGCTGAGTTATGTCGCCGTTGCTGTCACCCCAACACCAAGCTTCATCGGCGCAAAGATATGTCTTTGACTCTTCAGCTCTTCTTCAGCCGCAAGGCCCAGAACACCTTCATGTTTAACTCATGAATCTTGTAGGTCTGACCCTAAATGATATGTCTGTTCATGTATTTCACTTTTATTTACTTGTTTTACTCGTGAATCTTGTAGATTTGAACCTAAATGATTAGATCTTGTTCATATATTTCACTTGTTTTTTTCACTTGTTTTACTCATGAATCTGTTATACTCATGAATCTTGTAGATCTGACCCAAAATTATTTACTTTAGTTTCGCAATTTTTGCATAAAGGATTTAGTCTTGTTGGTGAAAGACAGGCTGCAGAGACAGTCAGGTTTCACCGAATGAGCGGGTGAGAGCCAAACTTGACTCACCCAATCCATGAACACCATGGCAGCACCAATGGTGTACTCCTAGCACAACAAAACTCTTGTTGTTATTTTATTTATTTATTATTTTTTTTGGTTGAGGGGGGGGGGGGGGCTGCCAACAATTTGAATCCCCATTCAGTGAGATTAAAACGATATGGGCAAATTACACTTTAGTCTATTAAACTATAATATGTTTTTAATTGGGTTTATAAATATTTTTTTTTGCAATTGAATCCTTGAACTTCAAAAATTCATTCAATTAGACCCAAATTCTGACACTGTTAGCTTAAACTATTAGAAATTATCACATACGTTGTGCGTAATGCTTACATGCCACATGTTAGTTAAAACAAATACGGGAGATTGTGAATAGTGTGAAAAATCGCATTCAATCAGATCTCAAATCGCGTTGAATTAAATTCGAAAGCACGTTCGACTAGATCCAAAATTGCATTCAATCATATCCATAATCACATTACTTAATAGCCATTCACAGTCTCTCGTATTTTTCTTAACCTAGCATGTGACAGGTAAGCATTACGCGCAATGTACATGACAATTTCTAATAATTTAAGCTAACAATGTCAGAATTTGAGTCTGGTTGAATGAATATTTGAAGTTCAATGACACAATTACAAAAAAAAAAAAAAAGTTTTAGATTAATCCAATTAAAAATAAGTGTATAGTTTAATGAACTAAAGTGTAATTTTTCCATATCAAGAAGATAAAGTACGAGCCCACCGCAGAAATGAGAGCGACAGCACGAGATTGTGAGACGTATCTTGGGTCGGTCAAATGTGCAAGTACATGCATGACTCAGCAAATATAACTTTACAGCCATTTAGAAAGGATATGATTTTCAAGGGACAAGAACAATAGCAAAATCTAGCTTTGTAAAAGGAAGAAAGATATTGAGGGCCAAAGTGTAAAGCTTGTATGAAAATATATATATATATATATATATTTAAAAGAAGGAAAATTCTCTGCTTCGCTTGGGTGACTTATTCATCAACTTTTCAAGTGATATGTCGGTATGTCCACTTGTTTTTTACCCAAATTTAGACACATGCCAACTTTTCAAGTGATATAATTTATATTTATTCTCCCAAGCTAGTGAGTCGTGTGACTACTCAATTTAACTGATATGCACACTATATCGATCAATTTGAGGTACTCCCCCTTAAACAAAAATATGGGTAATTTATATTTTACCTCCATGTTTTTAGTTTCATTTTTTCTTTACTCCATATATTTCATAAGTGTGACTCTTATACTCCATGTGATTTCAAGTCTAACGACTAACGTGAAATAAGTTTTGTTTCAAAATAGCCTCACACGTAACTGTCAATATTAGCCCCACATAGAAGAGTTTAAATGTTAAAATTAATGCTACATATGTGGATAATTCCAAAATTAACACCACAAGGAGTTTAAGTGTTAAAAGTTAGCCCCACATAGGTAGGTAATTAAATGGCATCCTTATTCCCATATAGGGGGTCAACCCCGAAATTAACCTCACAAAGGGGGTTATTTATTGATATTTTAGGAAATTTTAGAATTTTCATAAATTTTAAGAGAAATCTTAACAGTTTCACTTTAGTCCAAAACTACAAGGGATTAAATATCTACTTTTAAAGTATAGGGGTAAATTGAAAATGATCATAACCACAGTGGTAAAATGTAATTAATCCAAAAAATATTGCACTACATGTAGTTTATAACGTTTAGAATTTTTTGAAAGAGAGAAATATATAAATAAAAACATCTGCCTGCGCACAATTTAGTATTTAAAGGTCATTTATCTCCATAAGCTTCTTCCATCACCCTCGTTTTCACTTTGATCTATTGCTGTTGTTTATCAAATCAAACTCCATTCCCTCCAACATTTGGGACATGCTATTTTGTTTTGAGAAAACTTCCATGATGGCAGCCATGAATTTCCATAGTCAGATGCCAAAAAGTAGGAGAAGGGCTAATTAATACACTTACTCCTTCGTGGTTTTGCCGATTTTCATTTACCCTCTGTATTTTAAATTTCGGTCGGTCCCATGTATGCAGACATAGACTCCACCAAAATGAATGACCCAGATCTTTATGTGCACACTTTATGTGCACATAACATTATTCATGACTTATTTACCTTTTAATGCAGCTTTCAGGAGCAAAAGAGACATTTTACCCTTCAAATTAGAGCTCCAAAGTGTAAACTGTCAAAATGGATGGAAAAACTTACAGTTACTAGGGGTGAAAGCAAAAACCGAACAAACCGAACCGAACCGAACCGATTGGTTTGGTCGATTTTCATAAGGTAGGTACAGTGTAAAATCGAAAACTGAACCGAAAATTAAGCCTAAAACCAAAAAAAATCGACAGAAACCGAACCGATCGGTCGGTGGAAACCCACCCCCCCTCCCCCCCCCCCAAAACCGCCAAAACCGACTGAACTGAACCGATTTCACCCCTAACAGTTACACTATAGTCCGAACCAAAATGAGTACTAGTGCTAAAATTTAAATAATAGTGGGGGAAGTGAAAATCGGGGAAATCAAGGGGGTGGGGGGTAAGTGTATTTAACTCTTAAGAGAATTCTAGGGTATGTTCTAGTGGTTTGGGTAAGAAACATTTATTTTTGGATAGGGGTATATACGAGCCTGCTCGCGAGCTTTCTCACGAGCTCAAACTAGTCGAACTTTCAAGTGTTCGGGAGCTTTCATGCGAGCTTTCAAACGAGCTTTTTCGCGCGCCCTTTTAAACTATTTAGTTTAATAATAAAATAATCATTTATTAAACTTCTTTACGAAATATATCATATTTTCTCTAAAATTATGTAGTTATATAATATATATATATAAGTCATTATACAAACTCTTTATCAAATCTATTAACGAGCTTTTTCACGAACCTGCTCACGAACCTTAATTGATCGTGTTCACGAGCTCAAATTAATGAGCGAACCGAGCCTAACCTTTATCGAGCTGAGTTTCGAACCCTTGTTGAGCAGCTCAACTCGTTTACACCCCTATTCCCTGGGATAACAAACATTTGTTCCCGTGGTTTTGGGGTAAGAAACATTATTTCCATTCAAAACCCAGAACATTTGCTTCTATTCAAAATAATAAAGAACAAATATTTCTTATGAACAAGAATTTTTTAACGATAGCACATGTATCATACCCAAAAAAATAAAAAAGGAACGTACCGAAGAGTTTTCAGCAAAAATTAAGGTCCAGGCGGTAAATTTTAGAGCAAAATGGTAATGAATTTCCTAGCCAGATGCATGTACCCATGTCTACGTCTATACAGAAGATAAGGTTCAGTCTGCTTGGTCAGGTCCTTCAACAACCAGTCATTAACACTACACTGCATAGTCTTTATAACCACATTAAACAAAAGAAAAATGGGTCCAGAATTTCTGACTACATAGCTAAGCAGTGCAGGTCATTTAATAACATCAATATATATTATCTCAGCAAAAAAAAAAAAAAAAAATCAATAAATGTTGGTGACCTACTAAAAATTTATGATTTTTTTTTTTATAGGAATGGTGGAGTTTAATTCTAGAGCTCGGGATAGTTTCGATACAGCTTTTTATTCACAAAAGAGAGAATAAAATTGTAAAATTGGGCATGGTCTATGATAGGGCTGGCCATCCCAACCCGAGACCCGACCAACCCGACCCAATCCAACCGTCTCGAAGGGATTTGAGTGGTTTTGGCGGATGGCCGGATGAGTCATGGTTTTCCCAAGCCACACCCGATTGTTTATGGTTCGGTTGTCGGTTTTTATAATCCAAACCCGACATCACCCGACCCGACTCGACCACCTATTGAAAACTTAGAAAACACAATATATGTGGTGGAACTATGGAAGTCATTTTCAATTTTGTTTTTTGTATGTTGTATGAATCTGATGGTGGATTGTATAATTGTTTTTCATTTTTCTTTGCTTGTCAAGTATATGTAGGATTTTTATTTATTAGTAAGTTAAATTGAATGTCTTCCTAAAAAGTTTGCAAGAAGGTGAAATGGTGAATAACAGGGTCATACTTTGCAGTTGGGTACAATAAACTCAACACTATCAGGGTGTAAAATTGATGAAAATATGATATATTCTTTTTATCGGGTTTCACCCGAAACCAACCCGAACCAACTCGAAACCGACGGATCGGTTTCACCCGACTAAATGGATGGATGACGGATTCTAAACTCATAACCCGACGGGATTCGGATGAATGACCGGGTGGGGGTCAAACCCGACTCACCCGAACCATGGCCACCCCTAGTCTATGAAGCACGGATATGGATACACTGTCACGATACGACACGATACAGACACACCGATACGACAAAATTATTAAAAAAAATTGCACATCGACGCTCCAAGAAAAGTGTCCATGAAGTGTCATGTCCATGTGTTAGACACATTACTACACGTGACATGTTACCTTCTTAGAAGTGTCGGTGCTTCCTAGAACATAACGTTGTTGCTTGGGCGGCCCACCCGCTCAAGCGGACAAGGGTGAGAGAATTCCTACAACATTCTGTAACCTCAGCTGGCAGATGATCCATGCGAGCGGGTCGCTCCGACGGGATTGGGGAGCAGTCGATTTGGCAAGCAATTTTTGTTTCCTAGTTGATTTAGGAAAGCTTTTCGTGAAGAAACTTTGTATAGACTATATGTATATATATATATATTATTTCCTATAGATGTAAACACTGGATCATCATATTCTAAAACCCTAGAATCTAATACAACTCTGCAATGGTGTGAACGTAGGCATAATTGGTTGAACCACGTAAAAATCTTGTGACTCTCTTTGTAAATGCTTTGTTTTCTTTTTGTTCTTACATTGATTTCTCACAAATCCTGAAAGAAATTGGATGCAATTTCCCCAACACTTTTTAGGGTCATTTCCATAAAATAAATTTGATAAAATCTAATTAAGGATATCACTAATATCACTAATCCAATAATTTAACACTACATTAGAACTAATACTTTTACACAATTTTTTAAATTTTTTTTTTATTTTTATATTTACTTGGATTATGGCTGGACACACATCCACACACACATCCCAACCCCAACCCCAACCCCAACCCCAACCCCAAAGCTCCACAATGGCCCACAACAAAGCCCAACAAGGACCACTTATTCCGACCCGAAGAAAGTTATATTTTTTTGGATTAAATACATTTTACCCCTTTGTAGTTAGGCTCATTTTCATTTTACCCCCTTGTGCTTTCGGACTAAAGTGAAACTATTTAGGTTTTCTTCAAAACTGATGAAAACTTTGAAATTGGTCAAACATATTAACACTTAGTCCCCTTTGTGAGAATAGTTTTGGGGCTGTTGTCATTTAGCCCACTTATGTGGGGCTAATTTTTAATACTTAATCCCTATGAAGGGCTAATTTTAGAATTAACTCCGTATGTACAGTCAATTTTGACACTTTTAACTTTCTATGCGGGGCTAATTTTAACACCTATAGAAATGAGAGGCTCTGAAGGAGCAGAGCAACGCTGATAGCTGAAAAACAACCAAAAATCAACATTCAACCAAGCAAAACTTACAAAAAAAACTAAGAAACCATATACAAGACTCAGTGACGAATCTAGACACAATGGTTAAGGTGGCCTAAGTTTATGGGTGAGTACCATTGGCTCACGAAAAGTAATCCTAGGCGGCAGTCACACCATGTGACGGTCACTTGGAATAACTTCTCTTGGTTCAGGGTTGGTATCTAGTTCCTAGCCCCTCTTAAACCCATGACTGCTAGGAAGGTTTAGATTTTTTTTTTCCTCTAAAAAATTCATATTTATACACTAACCCCACTTTCTATATATGGAAGAGGAGCATGTGCAAAAATAACACAATTTTTGGAGGTCAATCTCTTTTCTAAGTTACTAACTTTGAACTTATTTTATACTCTGGGTAGAATTCAAATTATTATTTTTTAAACAACCCAAAAGTGAGCTTCAACAATTCTGTAGATTGAAGAACACATTAAATCAAATGCTAGTGAGCTAAGTAAGAATTGTATCTCAAAACAAAAGATATCTTGGAACTGAGTTCGAAAATTCATATCAAAAGTACATACCATAAAGTATTAATGCCTGCTACCCAAAAATTTTATAAGAATTCTGAACTAGAATCACATTCTTGAGCCTAAAAAACTCTAACCAGCAATGGATATGCTTTCTTTCATCTTGAAAGTGGGAACATAGCATTTCCCAATACCAAGGATAGCTTTACCTGAAAATTAATGATAAGAAAAGGAAAACAAAAGGATGGTAGATATGACTTTATTTGAATAATGCAGACATTTTCACGAATATTTCTTCAATAAAAAATAAATCTTTTAAGGTTTTGTTGGGTTCACGGATTAAGAAAAAAAAAAAAAAAAAGGATTATTGCTCGTGTTCTGCCTAGTGCTTTCCTGCATGTTTAGATGTCATAAGAAATTAAACATTATGTAAATAAATTAGGTAATTAAGAAAAGAGAAAGGAAAATGACTCATAATTCAAGATTTATAAGTATGTTCTTAGCATATTTTATTTCCTTCCCAGTTTTTTCATAATTTCCTTATTGACCAAACAAAGAAAATCATTTCCTCTGTGTTTTGGTTCCAATAAATATGCAAACAACACAAAGCCTTAATAAAGGAAAAGAAAATTAAAAAAACAAAAAACAAAAAATGACTAGTTTTCTTGTTTTACCTCCATACTTAAATAACATTATTAGTTAAAAATTAAATTCCTAATATAAATTTGTAACTTCTGGAAAAAGGGTGCAAATTGACTAAACATTCAATGTTTTATTATTATTTTTTTCCATCTTACTTCTCACTATATTATATATCCTTCCTATTTTCTGTAGCTATCGAAGGAAAATGTTTTTCTACGGCCTTTTTGGTGTGTGAATTCATGGAATGGCAAAACACACACACACACACACAAAAAGAAGGAAATCTAGTTCCTTGTTTTCCCTCGTCTTTTTCCCCATTCTGTAATAACATTTAAAGTTAAAATTTTTAAATTTTTTTGTAACTTAAGAAATAAGGAAAATGACTTACAAAATTCAAAATTTTAATTCTCTTTTCACTATTTTTTCTTTTCCTTCCTATTTTTCTTGGTAACCAAAGAAAGAAAAGCATTTTTTCTTCGTGTTTGCCTTTCTTTTTCCCCCCAACTAAATCCATCCACCAATCAAAACCCCCTTTCTTTTTCCTTACTAAATTCATAAATCAAACAAGACTAAAGTAAGGAAACAAACAAAACATTAGAGATGCAAGTTGCATTCAAATCTAGTTAAAGACCAACACACACACACACAAACAAACAAAAAAAACGTGGAATTTATTCAATGCAATGCCAATACATGTTTAAAATAACTTGCAAGGAGCAACGACTTAGCATAGTTGATAAAAACCCTCTTCATACCACGCTTATATCCGGGTTCAAACCTTGCCTCCCTCCCCTCGCACCTTGACACTTTTGTTCTCATACGAGACCACCACACCAAATAAAAATAAAAATAAAAAACATGTAAGTGCAATTTAATGCATTCACTACATCTAAAAGTTGCAAATTGATTATATATATAATACATACCCGAGAAAAATAGTTTCTCTTTCTCATTTTTTTTTCGTTTCGTTTTACTTCTCTAATCCACAAACCAAGGAAAGCCTTCGAAATATGTAAGATTTACAATACACTAATAGTGAATCCCTGATAGCTTGCCTTTCTTTTTGTTGCTCATTTTAGTCACATACTTAGATACTAGTGGTCATGGCACACGCATTGCGTGAGCAATGCGTGTTATTTGTGTATCTGTTGTAACTAAGCCTTTTGTCCTAAACTCGCCAAATCAGTTACTTCTAATGTGAATTAGGCATACACAATATACACATACGGGAAGATATATACATGCATACGTACATACATATATATACTAGTCTTAAAGCACGTACTTTGCACGTGGTGGTGCACAAAAGGGTGGTTAATAACAAATTGAAGGATTCAATTATCTAAACACTTGACTCATACAAAAAAAATTTTAAAATATTTTTGAAAAGTATTAAAAGCTAAGAGAATTCACATCAGACACCAAATATTAAAGCATTTAGATTATACAGTATATTTCAAGTGGTGAAGTGACATACTGAAACACTTCCTAATTATTCACTTTAATTTATGTCATAAGTTTTTGAAAATATTATGACAATTTTAACTATGTTCCGTTATTGCTAATTGTGTGATCATAAGGATGCAAGTTAGAGTAGCAATTCCCAATTCGGAAGACTACAATTATGGAATCGTAAAATTAGTTCTGAATTGCAAACATCGAAAATTTGAAAAATTGCACCCAAAAAAAAAAACATAATCGAATCGAAATGGAAATGAAAATTTTAAAATTTTAATTTCCAAAATATTCTGCACAACTTCCAACCAGAGAAATCTAGAATAGATTCAATATATGCATATATATTTTAATTTCAATACTTATAACGTGAAATGTTTTATTTTAAAATTCCAATAAAAAAATTTGTTTTCAAATTCTGTGCAATAATTTAAAATTCCAAAATTTTGGAGTTTGATTGGAATTTTGAAATTTGGAAGTTTCGGAATCAGAATGAGCATCTCTATATATTTTGAAAATTATATGATATTTTTTTAATACATCAATTCTGATCTGATCCATCCGAAAATAAGCACCATGTGTTCATATATATATATATATATATATATTTATATTTCTTTTATAGATTACGTTGAGGGGAACCCCTTCTTAGGCTCTAGAGATGAATAACTATGTGATTAATACTTTTTATGAGCATAATTTTAGTTGCGGTAAGATGAAGAAGGGTTTTGTTAGTAACTTGTTTTTTCTCTTCTAAATTACAAACTGACAAACACATCCTCATATATCCATTTGAATAAATTTGTGGTGAAATGTTGAATGCTAGTAGCTCGGGTCAAGAAAATTTTAGCAAAGAATAAAAGAAATAATTATGAACAAGATTAAGCAATCAAAATGAACTTTCAAAATGGCTGGCCTGTCATCAAAACAACTAAACGTGGTTTCCAAATACAATTTTGAGAGACCTTAAAAATGCAACCATTTGTCATTACAAATGCCACCCAAATAAAATAAAATAAAATAAAGCTTCTGGACTGAATTTAAAAAATAAAATAAAATTTCTAAACCCAAATTGATCTTCATGAAGAATCTTGAAACCTGAGTTATTTTCTAAATTAATTGTTTTATTGAGCTTGTTATTTAAAAATTGTTGAAGAGAAAAGAAACATGTAGTATTGTCAAGATTACAGGAAAGTTATTATATTCAACACAAACTTCTATGCAAGAAATAAATAATCAAACACTTGATTGGAATCTTTCTGCAAACAGTTGGTTCCCAAATTCTTGCAATTACCTTCTTCGAGAGATGAGTTCAGTAGATGGAGAAAATAGCATACCCTACGGAAAGAAG
This sequence comes from Hydrangea macrophylla, assembly GCA_033977485.1. NCBI lineage: Eukaryota > Viridiplantae > Streptophyta > Magnoliopsida > Cornales > Hydrangeaceae > Hydrangea > Hydrangea macrophylla. Next base: position 87,685,107 of record CM066998.1, on the reverse strand, counting down.
TGTTGGTGAATGACTATAATGGCAGTATGCAATAGATGGTATCAAATCCAAACTACTTCTCATCTTTTGAAAGCATGGATGACACTCAAGCGTACATGGGCTGTATGTTGATTTTAGTGCAGAGCATATTCAAATTTGGTACAAAGAGGCAAAAAAAAAATAGTAATAAATAAATAAAAAAGGGGGTATATGATTTGTTGAGCATCCAAAATAGGATTTTGGAAGTTCATCATACAAATTGTTATATAAAAAAAGCACTTAGTAACCACATACTTTCCCAACTATTTAATTCAGTAATAATTAACTTCTTAGCTATTGTAACCCTGAATCTCATATAATGTTAAGGTGTGGATGGTTTGAGAGCATCTATAATAGTAGGGCGTTGATACACAAATTATTGTATATTCAGTTATCAAACACAGTAGACATGAAATGTCCCAAAGATAATACCCATTTCACCGGATTAATCAACTATTCCATATTTCTAGTGAAAATAATAGTGAGAAAGAATAGTAAGTAATTAGAAGAAAAAACCATATGAAATGCCTTTACATTAAACCCTACGATAATCGATCAATTAACTTTATGGCCCTAAGGCTACGAAAATAATCAAATTCCTATCTTTAACACTCCTGTATCATGCATACATATTTTGAACACCAACATATAGACAAAATTTTATTTTACTAATGAGATCACTGCTGCCATAATCATGTCTTTATGGGATGCTAACATGTATCTCAAGAATGGTTAATAATCCATGAAAAGAAGAAAAGCACATGACCAATAGTTGCTTATCTTTTTCCAATCGAATTTTTAGACTCCCAATAAAGATTGCATTCAAGGCCAATCCATAGATAGGCCTTTATCAACTTTCACAATGTTGTTACATCAGTAGATATATATCATTCATTGATCCCCACAAAACACAACAACAAAAAATGAATTGACAAACCCAGAAGCACAAAACCTGTGGATATAATGAAATTTTAGTCTAATGCTTCATATTGTTTTACCTTTTTTCCAACAAAGGTTTTGTATATAAAGTGTTAAACGTTTTCTATGGTGTGAAATTAAATTTATTTCCTTTTTTCTTATTCTTAGTCGAAAGCATTTCGTAATTGCTTTGAAGAGTTATGAGTTAACATGCACTAATCAAGTAAAAACTAGATGAAATACACAACACTTAAAAAATTGAATCAATGGTTGTTCTTGACTAATTTTTACACACACACACACACACACACACACATACACACACATATATATATACAGTCAGGCTATAAAGAGGGCGCCCTCTTTTTATTAAAGAGAGGACCTCTTTTTTTGCCGTGTAAAAAGTGAGAATTTCTCACATAATTTAGATGTGAGAAATTCTCACTTTGTGAGAAATTCTCACTTTTTACTTTCTTTAATAAAAAGAGGACGCCCTCTTTATAGAATCTCTGTATATATATATATATATATATTTTTTTTTTCAAAGATATACACTACACAAGGTAAGTGCTCTACTACCCCATCAACCCCTCAATCATTGAAACACGAACACGTAATTCTTGACTACTTCGTGCACCACTTAACTAATTAATTTATTATTTTTATTTAGAAAAATGCAAGAAATTATAATTAAGTTAAAATAATTTACAAACTTTAAGCTAAAGAAAATTTCAAAATATTAAAGTCTAATACAATAGGTTGTAATCTATTATCATTATTGTTGGTGCTAGCTAGCTGTTTATGGAATCAAAAATCATGTTCAGAAATTAGGCATTTAGGCGTAGCATTTATCTTAGAAATTCTTAAGAAGACCAAGGATGTTGGTTATTGTTTCCATGATTTTGTGCTTCATAGGAAGGAGTAGGGATAAAAATATTAAATGTTTAACAACAAAAAAAGGGTCTATGAACACTCAAATATTAGTAGCCGTGTTACATATACAAAGCTTAGTGAAAAAAGAAAAGATAAAAGTATCTTAAAACATGTTCGTATCTTGCACAAAGAAGAAAAAAAGACATAAATGGCAATGTAAAGAAGGAAAAAGATGTACAGATGGCTATGTGATGTGAAGGAGGAAGAAAAACCAGTGACGTGAATTTTAATGAATTAAGCTACTTTAATTAGCTTCCTAATGCCAAAGGTGGTTGAACTTTATTAGGATTCTTAATCCATGTATCTCTACTATTTTTCTGTCAAAGGTTTTTGACCTTAAATAGGATTCCTAAAAAAATAGGATTTTTCCAAAGAGAACAAATATGGTAGGAATCTATGAATTTGCTCAAAATATCTCATGATGCATGTCATCACAATTATATGCCATTTTTTTTGTTTCTATTTAATTGTTATATACATACATATATATACTTTATTAAAGAAGATGTGGGTTAGCTTAAAATATGTGATGATTCATATAATCATATTAATAAAGATTATATCCAAAAATAAAATAAAAAAAGGAGTAGGACTCTTATGGACACATCAAAAAAAAAAATGGCATACTAAAGTTAATAAAACTCTAAGAGAATAACTTAAGCAAAAGTGCACTAATTGATAAAAGTGTAAAACACTTATGGGCATCGGTGCACTTATAAATATTATCTAAAAAAATAGGATTTTTCCAAAGAGAACAAATATGGTAGGAATCTATGAATTTGCTCAAAATGTCTCACGATGCATGTCATCACAATTATATGCCATTTTTTTTGTTTCTATTTAATTGTTATATACATACATATATATACTTTATTAAAGAAGATGTGGGTTAGCTTAAAATATGTGATGATTCATATAATCATATTAATAAAGATTATATCCAAAAATAAAATAAAAAAAGGAGTAGGACTCTTATGGACACACCAAAAAAAAAAAATGGCATACTAAAGTTAATAAAACTCTAAGAGAATAACTTAAGCAAAAGTGCACTGATTGATAAAAGTGTAAAACACTTATGGACATCGGTGCACTTATAAATATTATCTAAAAAAATAGGATTTTTCCAAAGAGAACAAATATGGTAGGAATCTATGAATTTGCTCAAAATGTCTCACGATGCATGTCATCACAATTATATGCCATTTTTTTTGTTTCTATTTAATTGTTATATACATACATATATATACTTTATTAAAGAAGATGTGGGTTAGCTTAAAATATGTGATGATTCATATAATCATATTAATAAAGATTATATCCAAAAATAAAATAAAAAAAGGAGTAGGACTCTTATGGACACACCAAAAAAAAAATGGCATACTAAAGTTAATAAAACTCTAAGAGAATAACTTATGCAAAAGTGCACTAATTGATAAAAGTGTAAAACACTTATGGGCATCAGTGCACTTATATATATTATAGATATAGATATAGATATAGATAAATATATATATATTTATATGTGTTCGTGGAAATGTACATGATTGTATAATTCCATAAAGACTTTGGTTCCTATTATTGAAGAAAATGTACCAAACGCCTAATGGTGAATTTGCAGGTTGATGGCAATCATGGCATGCATGTCACCAAAAAAATAGACTTGGAATAATAAAAAATAAAAAATATGTGAATTGAAGAGTGATGAGGAATCTTTTATCAAACCACAAATGCAAAAATGGCAAATGAAATGTTACTTAAGTGCATACAGGAGGTTATATGCATGAAAAAAGTTGTAAAGAAAGACAAAAACTTCCGTCTACCTCATTGGCATTATTAATGTAGAGTGGCTCTGCCAATCGGCAAACACCACCTCTTTCACCTATTAGACTATTACACATATCCCTTTGTAATCCTCTCTGTCTTTCCATTTCATGTTTCTCAACATCAATACAAGTTAATTAGCATCAACAAAAGAAAGCAGTTTTTTTTTTTTCATTTAAAACTGAAGAAAGCAATTTATTCTCTGCTTAAAAGTGGAGGGAGCAGGGGTTTTATTATTTTTATTTATTATTATTATTATTTTCTGTTACTGAATTTGTTTGATTTGTAAAATTACATTTTAGTGGTATAAGTTTTTTTTGAATCAATTTTTTTTTTTTTTTTGGTTGGTTTGTATGTAAATATGATTAATTGAATATATAAGTTAAGTACCCCTAGCTTTCCCTTTCCATAGTAGTATAGATAGATAGTAGTATAGTTTGTATAGATAAGAGTAATTTTATCCACACTCACCTATTTTTCTCTCTACACCCACTTACTCTATACACACATTATTTAATTTGAAAATATAATATTTTGCTCTCAACACCCACCCTTGATTCCAAAATAACGCAAATGTACATCTGTCTCTACACCAACCAACTTTCATCTACCAACCGTCCACGACGATTCTCCAATTCCTCCCAATCCCTTCTTGCCGTATAGTTCAACAGTGGCTAAAAACCAATTTTCAATGATCCAAAGGACAATCACTGAAATCTTCTGTTAAAATTGCATCCACCAACTTACAAACTTTGAAAAATTCCTTCAACATGGATGTGGATTGAATTATGTCAATGCACAATTAATGTATTGTATAATGGATTTGTGTTCAAGTAAAAAATAATGTCACCGAAATTTCATCATACTTCAACTAATTGTGATTTGCTAGATTGGTTGGTCTAGTCTTTATTTATTGCAATGTTTTAAAAACCGGACCGTTCATCGAACCGGAAAAATGACCGGGTCAAGGGTTAATGGTTCAACCGTCGGTGAACCGGAATCGAACCGTGACGTCATAATTACCTAATATTTATATTTATTTATATATATATATATTTATTTATATAAATTAATATTTACATAAAATAATATATATATATATATATATATAGAAATCACTACAAGGGAAAGAGATAGTCAGGGAAAGAGATAAGCTATCTAAAATACTCCCAAATATATACAAATCACTATAAACAAGGAAAGAGAGAAACTGTATAAAATAACAAATATATAAAAATCACTATAAAGACGGAAAGAAATAAACAGGGAAAGAGATTAACTACCTAAAAAATACTATAAAGCCAAATCACTCAGAAATACTAAATTAAAAATCTAAATCTTAAAAGTTAAAAGAGGGTATGAGATAAACAGTACCTTCACTACCTTGTTAAAAATTATAGATCGGGAATGGCAGCAGAGGCGGCGACTCCAGGCGGCGGCGACTTCAGGGAGCGCGACTCCAAGCAGCGGCAACTCCAAGGCGACGGCTCCAAGTCCAGGCGAGGCCTCCCAGCGACCGATCTGTCTCTCTTGGAGTAGGAGGTCTCTTGATCTTCTATGGAGTATACTATGGAGTATAGACATTGGACTATGGAGTGAAGAAGAATAAGAGGAATGAGAGAAATAAGAGATGATAGAGATCAATTCAGAGTCAAACCTAATAAAAAGAAGATGCAAAAAATCTTTTTTACCCTTTACTTTTCTAATTTTTTACGAACCGGTTGTGCTAAAAACCGTCACCGGTTTTCCGGTTTTTCGGTTGAACCGGTTCACCCGCCGGTTTTTCCCGGCCAGAAGCTTACTAACGGTTACCGGTGCTATCCGGACCGGAACTCCGACCGGTCGACGGTTCAACCGGTCGAACCGGCCGGTCCGGTCCGGTTTTCTAAACCATGATTTATTGTCATTAATTGGTAGTGAGCCAGTGGCAATTACAATATATGGAATCCTCAAACTTCTTGAAACTCATTTTAATCAAATAGGCATGCATGATGTTCCTAAATAAATCTTTACCTTTCTTATAATCCCATTATTCTCAAACCAATTTCGGTGGAGTTGAATAGATCGTGAGACTTCTCTGTTGCGTTGGGAGAGTAATGCTAGGTGTACACAACTTTTGTACACACTTTTGCGCACAAATGCTTTAAATGCATGTACCTTGTGTTATTTGAATTTTTCACACTTTTCAGTGCACCACTTACACAGCACAGGGTACATGCATTTAAAGTATGTGTGCAAAAATGTGTGCAAATTTGTATACACCTAGCATTACTCTGCGTTGGGGATGGTAGTTGTAGTGGCACGCAGTGATGATAGGGGAGGATTGGTTGTGGTGTTGTGTTATGTTGTAGAGAGAGAAAGGGGGAAAATTTATTTATTTTTAGGTTTTAATTGTAATTGTGTTAGTGGGTATAATTGTCTTGAAAATTATTTTCTAATTGGTGGGTGTAGAAAGAAAAATAGGTGGGTATGAATAAACTCACTCTATAGATAATAGGAAAACGGTATGTCATTTTATTTTATTTAGGCCTAATTGCACTTTACATCCTTGTACTATATCCATGTTTTCAATTGGATACATTTTCATTTTTTATTTTCAATTAAACCCTCAAATTTCAAAATTTTATTCAATCAGACCCAAAGTCTGGTGCTATTGGCTTAAATTAATGGAAATTGTCACATGAGTTGCGTGTAAGGCTTATCTGTCACATGTTAAGTTAAGACAGACAAAGGAGGATGTGAATGGTGCAAAAAATCGCATTCAATCATATCCAAATTTGCATTCAACCATATTCAAAATTATATTCAACAGATCCAAAATCGCATTCAATCAAATCCCAAATGCCATCATTTTCACGCCATTCACAATCTTCTTCGTTTGCATTAACCTAACCTGTGACAGGTAAGCATTACGCGCAATTTACGTGACAATTTTTTTCATTAATTTAAGCCAATGACGGCAAACTTTGAGTCTGATTGAATGAAAATTTGAAGTTCAAGGGATCAATAGAAAATAAAAAAAGAAAATTTATTCAATTGATAACACAGGTATAGTATAATGGTGTAAAGTGCAATTAGGCCTTTAAAATTTTTTTTTTTGAACAGCAGAAAGGCAATTTTATTGATAATAATAAATCATCATTATCATCATTACATAAATATAAAACTGATAAAAGAGATGAGCTAACCCTGATATCTGCCCAGCCCCAACAAAATCCAGCAACACCATAACAATGACACGCATAACCACATCCTGCACAAACAAACACATTGAAGACAATATCATAACCCACCCTTACCAATCATAAATCACAAGCTAAGAGCAAACAAAAAAACAAGAATTACAACATCATTTGATCCCAGCAAGCCTAAAATTTAAGGTGCAAGGCGCACTGAGTCGCAAAGGTCTCCTGGAGCCTAGGCCTGAGGCGCGCGCCCGAGCGAAGTGAAGCGCACTTTTACATGATTTTATTTTACATTATTTTACATGTAAATAGCTTATCTAAAATATGATTTTAGATGATTATAATATGATTTGATATTATATAATAAATATACTACACCCTACAGAAAAATTATCAATCAAATATACCCAAATTATCACCAATGAACACTTTGATCCATTTGATTTCATAAATAAGAGGGGTGAAATAATAAATAAGACTTATTATTTTAAATGTAATTAAAATTCAAATTGAAATAATTAAAATATCACACTGTATTTTATTTTCATAAATACAAAAACCTCTGTTTTCAAATTCAGAAATACATGAAATTCAGGAGAAAAAAAACTTGTTTTGTGTTTTGTATTTTTTTATTTTTTATTTATGAAATTCAGAAATACAAAAAAAAAAAAGTTCATAAAAAAACAAAAAAATGGTTTTTTAAGATTAAGAAATACAAATAGAAAAGAAAAGAAAAGGAAAAAGGAAATAAAGAGAACACTCCTGTCACACCCGTTCCAGAATTTCATGGTTTTAAAACATGCATAAATTGAGATTGTGGAATTATTAATGTTATTAATAATTTGATTGAGTTGAGTTGACGTGAGTCAACGGTGAGGTGTCTAGTGGAGACACGAGGAATTGGTAACACCTGTTGCATTGGCATGATTAAATGACATTTATATGACTTAAATGTTATTTGACTTTATCTGGTATTTGTTGAATAGTAATTATACCTGTGTAGTATAATTCTGGTAATTTGGATATGATAGTATCATTTTGAGAACTGTGGTGAGAACGTGAGTGTCACGCTAATTAAAAAGGTAGGTTGTGTAGAGATTCCACAGAATATAGTTTTCGGACGTATTTTGGACCCAAACGAAACTTAGTCGGAAACTTTTGAAATTTATAGTTTTCACTTGTAAAGGCATAAAATGGACGTGTGCGACGTTTCAAGGACTATTTAGAAGTTTGAGAAACTCGTGGGGAGGTAAGCGTAATTTTCAAAACATTTGCCTATATATATAGATGAGAATGAGATTTCATTCTCATCCAAATTAAAATATCTAGAGAGAGAGGAGAGAGAAAGGAGATTGTTTCTTCGGGCTTTGCGACGCCGTTTGACGACTTTCCGTCCGTCAGTTTTTCTCCAGATTTCAGATTTGAACTCGTGGAGGTAAGACCTACGTTTTGGTACTACTTAGGTCATGTTTGGCCAAGTTTTTGTAAAATCTTAATTTTGGACTTTTGGGAAAAATCAGGTAAAACTTATAGGAATCGTACCAAATTCGAAATCCGACGATTATTTAGTCCCCTAGACGATCCTTCAAAGTTTGAAGAGATTCGCACGAGGTATGAATTCTAGATCTATGAAATATATGGATTTTCATGTTTTGGACATCACTTTTGATATTCTTGGATCCGGGCAAAATTCATGTATTAGCTAGGCCCGTTAATTATGCACGTGAAATTATGATAAAAGCACGTATAACTGTTTATGTGAGCATGTTATGTGTCTACTTGGGTCAAAGGGGAGTTTGGTGCAAATTCATTCGGAGTAAGCTCCTCGAACCTTGAGGATTGTGCTCTTGTTGAAATTGGAAATTGTGGTGGTGTCTGGATTGGAGGTGGGCCCAACCAGTACACGGTACCTGGTATGGAGGAAGGCCCAACCAGTGTACGAGATGCGTGGGAGAGGTGGGCCTCCTACGGCATCGACCGGATGAATGCGTACCACTCACCCCAGAGACTATTTCTATGTGTTTTAGATGCTTAAACCATGAATTGTCATATAAGCATACATTTAGAATTGTACGCTCAGCATATAGCTGAGCAGTGGAGATGTACTCCATTGCAGGTAAAAAGAAAGACAAGAAGAAGTGTGTGGAGTGAGGCCGATGAACGCCGGGGGATCGCCTTTGTAAATGTTTTGTTTTTAAATCCTAAAACTTGTATAAGGATTTGAGTATTGTAGTATGTTGTAATAGAAACATGTATTAGCTTCTATAGTATTGTAATCGTGTAATTGAACATCTGTAGTTATGTTTTAATGCGTTAAATCAGTTATGATTGTACCACGGTGGGTGTTGAGAGGTATGAGTTGTGAATATTTCAATACAGGGCTGTTAGCAGGGGAGCAGTCGACTGAACCCCCTGATCAGTCGACTGGATCTCGTGTATTTGGGATACTGTAAGTGAATATCAGAAAAGCAGTCGACTGAACCCCTTGGGCAGTCGACTGAACACTGTAGAATTTTAGCTACTGATCCAAATAGTAACCAATGCAGTCGACTGGGTTCCCTGATCAGTCGACTGAACCCCTGATGAGCAATGTTAAATTTTAGTTCTGCATAACACAGTCGACTGGGGTTCCCTGAGCAGTCGACTGAACCCCTTTGCAATATGATGTATTTTTGGTCCTGCTTAACACAGTCGACGGAGCAGTCGACTGGTTTCTCGAAGCAGTCGACTGGGTAGTCGACTGGACCTCTGTTGTGGATTTAGGGTTTTAGTTTCTGTCAGACACAGTCGACGGAGCAGTCGACTGGACCCTTGTGCAGTCGACGGGGAAGTCGACTGAACCTCTGTTTTCAAAACTATTTCTTTCGAATGTGTTCTCAATGGCCAAAACTTTTTATAACTCTATTTTCAATGGATTTTACAACTCAGAGAGGAATGTTTCCTAAGTTTTAAATTACCAGGGTTGTTTTAAAGAAGTTCTTTCCGCTGCGTAATATTCGATGATGTTTGGTTGAGCCTTGGTGGCGTGCCACGTGTCCTATTTCCACGCGTAGTGGGATGGGTCGTGACATTTATTGGTATCAGAGCTAGAGGTAACAAAACTTTGGGAACGTTCGACGATGAGTGGAGTGTTGAGTGAATTGCCATATGTTTTCAATTGCATTCATACATCTTAGAGATGTTTGATGCATATGGATGTTGTTTTACATACATACTATTGTTATTGTTGTACATGCATAGTGTTTATGCATTGAGAACTACAGGACTATAATCATGAGTGACGAAGAGCGAGAATTATCGCCACATACTCGCCGAATGAATGAAATGGCAGAGATGATGGGGAACATGGGAGAGATGATACGAAATATAGCGGACAGATTACCTCCAACACCTCCATTGGAGCCAGAACCGATAGTAGTAGTACATGCGCCTGAAAATAGGGGTATGAGGTCAATATCAGAACAGTTTGTTCGGAAGAAACCGATGGAATTTCATGGGACACCCGACCCAACGCTCGCAGAACATTGGATCATGGATATGGAGAGAATTTTCCGATCGATTCCGATGACCGATAAGGAGAAAATTGAGAATGCCAGTGATGTGCTGAAGGGTGAAGCCCAGAACTGGTGGGTGAATGTACTAGATCAAGGGGCACCGATTACTTGGGAAGGGTTCAAGGCGGAATTCAATCGCCGGTTCTTTCCGCGAGCCGCCTACAATGCAAAGAAGAGAGAATTTGATAACTTGAAGCAGGGAGATATGACTGTAACCGAATATACTTCCAAGTATAATGCGTTGTTGAGATTTGGTAAAGGTTCTGTGCCAGGAGAGGAAGAAAGGGCAAGGAAATTTGAAGAAGGCTTAAGGGAAAATATCCGGTTGAGGGTAGAAACTTATGAACACTCGACTGTTGCAGCAGTACAGCAGACGGCACTAGTAGCCGAAAGTGGAATAGAGAGATCGAGACAAAATCACCAAGGAAAGCGAAGTCATGAGGGTGGTGACCGAAGTCAGGGTGGATCTTTTAAGAGGCCGTTTTCACGAAGCTCTAGTTCGGGTTTTAATGATTCTAAGAGAATACCCAGTAACATACCGTTGTGTTCACTTTGCAACCGACCACACACCGGTCGATGTTTTCTGACCAACTTTCAGAACAGATCTACAGGGGGAAACAGTGTGAGTTCTGCGACTTATTCGCAACTCAAGTGTTTTGACTGTGGTACCTTGGGACACCGAGCGAAGGATTGCCCAAAGAAGCGTTCTCAACAAGGGGCAAGTTCTATGGCTTCTAGTGGTTCGAAGCCTAAGCAGTTTAGTGACGGGGGACAAAGGACAGAGCAACGTCAAGGAAGATCATTCCAGATGAACCCTGGAGACGTGGCTGCTACTAATACAGTGGTCTCAGGTATGGTGCTTGTATGTTCGCACTTAGCACGCATACTCGTTGATTCGGGATCTACGCATTCGTTTGTATCTTATAACTTTGTGGAACATTTAACTGTTAAGCCCGCGCCACTAGGATATGATTTATCCATTGCCGTGCCACTTAGTAAGTCAGTAGTGACATCTACTATATATAAGAACTGTGAAATCAAACTAGGCGAGAAGTTGATGACTGTAGACCTTATACCGATTGTAATGAACCATTTCGATGTGATATTGGGGATGGATTGGTTAGCCCTTAACCAAGCTACGATAGATTGTGAACGGAAAGAGGTTAATTTTCGATCACCAGTATATGGGAACTTTTGTTTTCAAGGAAGTGGGGTTACACCGCCGCCGTACTTAATTTCAGCTATCCGAGCAGGAAAATTATTGAAAAAGGGATGTCAAGGATTCCTATGTTCAGTGACTGATGTCTTAGCGACCGAATTAAAAGTAGAAGACATTCCGATAGTACGAGAATATCCAGATGTATTTCCTGATGAGTTACCAGATGTTCTTATTGAGAGAGAAGTGGAGTTCACTATTGAGATTATCCCAGACTCAAGGCCGGTATCCAAAGCACCGTATAGAATGGCACCAGTAGAATTGAAGGAACTGAAGGTTCAACTACAAGAGTTACTTGATAAAGGTTTCATTCGACCAAGTGTATCACCGTGGGGAGTTCCAGTATTGTTTGTGAAAAAGAAAGATGGCTCCATGCGTATGTGTGTTGATTACCGGGAACTGAACAAATTGACAATCAAGAACAAGTATCCACTACCCAGAATTGATGACTTATTTGGTCAACTTCGTGGGGCACAAGTATTCTCCAAGATAGACCTAAGATCGGGTTATCATCAGTTGAAAGTGAAGGCCGAAGATGTTGAGAAAACAGCTTTCAGAACGCGTTATGGACATTATGAGTTCTTAGTTATGCCATTTGGGGTTACTAATGCACCAGCTGCGTTCATGGATCTTATGAACCGAGTCTTTAAGGACTATTTGGATGATTTTGTGATAGTGTTCATCGACGATATCCTTATCTATTCACCTAGTGAGATAGAACACGAGAACCACTTGAGGTTGATACTTCAGAGATTACGAGAGAAACAATTGTTTGGGAAATTCAAGAAATGTGAATTTTGGTTACCTAGCATTACTTTTCTTGGTCATGTGATTGATAAGAAGGGAGTATCAGTTGACCCTCACAAAATAGAAGCTGTATTAAATTGGCAAAGACCAACTTCCGTATCTGAAATTCGAAGTTTCTTGGGATTAGCGGGATATTACCGCCGTTTTATTGAACATTTCTCGAAGATTTCATTGCCTATGACAAAGTTAATGGGGAAGGGAGTTACATTTGAATGGAGTCAGGAATGTGAAGACAGTTTCCAGGAATTGAAAGCACGACTAACGAGGGCACCTGTTCTGACAATACCATCCGGAACCGAGGGATTTGTGATCTATAGTGATGCTTCACACAAAGGGTTGGGATGCGTGTTGATGCAAGGGGGTAAAGTGATTGCTTATGCTTCTAGACAGTTGAAGACACATGAGGTTAACTATCCGACTCATGACCTGGAATTAGCTGCAGTAATTCATGCCTTGAAGATTTGGAGACATTATTTGTACGGAGAAAAGTGTGAGATATTCACGGATCATAAGAGTTTGAAATATATTTTCACCCAACGGGACTTGAATATGAGACAGCGAAGATGGTTGGAATTAATGAAGGATTATGATCTTTCGATTGAGTATCATCCGGGGAAGGCGAATGTAGTAGCCGATGCATTAAGCCGGAAGACGCCGAGGAATTTAGCCGACGAGCTAACGCAACAAAAGGAACTAGTAAAGGAAATGGAACGCTTAGAATTGGATGTGATTCCAGGGACCAACGATGGCTTAATGATGGCGATTGTAGCACACCCAGACATTATTAATGAAATCAAGAGGGAACAGTTTCATGATGTTTACTTGTGTAAAATGAGAGACGAGATACCTTTGGGAAAGCGATCTGGTTTGGTTTTGGAACAAGGGATTCTGAAGTTTGGAAATCGGTTATGTGTACCGAATGTGAAAGACATAAAGGAACGACTTTTGGAAGAAGCTCATAGTACTAGATATTCAGTGCACCCGGGGAGTAATAAGATGTACAGAAACTTGAGAGAAAACTTTTGGTGGAAGGGTATGAAGCGTGAAGTTGCCAAGTTTGTATCCGAATGTTCGGCATGTCAACAAGTCAAGGCAGAGAGACAAGTACCCGCGGGGTTACTACAACCTTTGCCAGTGTCGGAATGGAAATGGGATGAGATTACGATGGATTTTGTTTCAGGATTTCCACGATCATGTAATAAGAATGATAAGATTTGGGTTATAATTGACCGGTTAACAAAGTCAGCTCATTTTCTACCGATCAAGACGACTAAACCGTCCAAGTTAGCAGAATTGTATGTGAAAGAAATTGTAAGACTACATGGAGTCCCAGCTGTGATTGTGTCAGATCGTGATAGTAGTTTTACGTCAAGGTTTTGGGGAAGTTTGCAAGAAGCTATGGGTACGAAATTGAGTTTCAGTACTGCGTTTCATCCTCAGACCGATGGACAGTCAGAACGCATGATTCAGACGTTGGAAGATATGTTGAGATTGTGTGTATTAGACTTTGGGAGTGATTGGGAGCATCACTTGCCATTAATTGAATTTGCGTACAACAACGGATTTCAGTCAAGTATCGGGATGGCACCGTATGAAGCTTTATATGGCCGTAAGTGTCGATCACCGGTTTGTTGGACCGAGGTTGGGGAAAGGAAGTTGTTAGGACCTGAGTTAATACAGGTGACTACTGAGAAAGTGAAGTTGATTCAAGAGCGACTTAAGGTAGCTCAGAGCCGATATAAGAGTTATGCGGACTCTAAGCGACGACCGATGACATTTGAAGTTGGAAATTTTGTATACTTGCGGGTATCGCCTTCAAAAGGCATTGTACGATTTGGGAAGAGGGGAAAGCTCAATCCGAGATTCATAGGACCTTTTGAAATCCTAGAGAGGGTTGGTCCAGTGGCTTATCGTTTGGCCTTGTCATCAGAGTTGGAACATGTGCACAATGTGTTTCACGTGTCTATGTTAAGACGTTGCATGACTGACACGAGTAAGATCATTGTACCTGAACCGTTGCAGATTCAGGGAGACTTGACTTATGTGGAACAACCAGTGGAGATTCTAGACCGCAAAGAACAAGTTTTAAGAACTAAGACGATTACAATGGTAAAAGTGCTATGGCGTAGTCATACGTTGGAAGAGGCTACATGGGAAAGTGAGGAAGACATGCGGAATGAGTATCCGTACTTGTTCGACGCTTGAGGTAAAGTTTGGGGACAAACTTCCTTTTTGGAGGGGAGAGTTGTCACACCCGTTCCAGAATTTCATGGTTTTAAAACATGCATAAATTGAGATTGTGGAATTATTAATGTTATTAATAATTTGATTGAGTTGAGTTGACGTGAGTCAACGGTGAGGTGTCTAGTGGAGACACGAGGAATTGGTAACACCTGTTGCATTGGCATGATTAAATGACATTTATATGACTTAAATGTTATTTGACTTTATCTGGTATTTGTTGAATAGTAATTATACATGTGTAGTATAATTCTGGTAATTTGGATATGATAGTATCATTTTGAGAACTGTGGTGAGAACGTGAGTGTCACGCTAATTAAAAAGGTAGGTTGTGTAGAGATTCCACAGAATATAGTTTTCGGACGTATTTTGGACCCAAACGAAACTTAGTCGGAAACTTTTGAAATTTATAGTTTTCACTTGTAAAGGCATAAAATGGACGTGTGCGACGTTTCAAGGACTATTTAGAAGTTTGAGAAACTCGTGGGGAGGTAAGCGTAATTTTCAAAACATTTGCCTATATATATAGATGAGAATGAGATTTCATTCTCATCCAAATTAAAATATCTAGAGAGAGAGGAGAGAGAAAGGAGATTGTTTCTTCGGGCTTTGCGACGCCGTTTGACGACTTTCCGTCCGTCAGTTTTTCTCCAGATTTCAGATTTGAACTCGTGGAGGTAAGACCTATGTTTTGGTACTACTTAGGTCATGTTTGGCCAAGTTTTTGTAAAATCTTAATTTTGGACTTTTGGGAAAAATCAGGTAAAACTTATAGGAATCGTACCAAATTCGAAATCCGACGATTATTTAGTCCCCTAGACGATCCTTCAAAGTTTGAAGAGATTCGCACGAGGTATGAATTCTAGATCTATGAAATATATGGATTTTCATGTTTTGGACATCACTTTTGATATTCTTGGATCCGGGCAAAATTCATGTATTAGCTAGGCCCGTTAATTATGCACGTGAAATTATGATAAAAGCACGTATAACTGTTTATGTGAGCATGTTATGTGTCTACTTGGGTCAAAGGGGAGTTTGGTGCAAATTCATTCGGAGTAAGTTCCTCGAACCTTGAGGATTGTGCTCTTGTTGAAATTGGAAATTGTGGTGGTGTCTGGATTGGAGGTGGGCCCAACCAGTACACGGTACCTGGTATGGAGGAAGGCCCAACCAGTGTACGAGATGCGTGGGAGAGGTGGGCCTCCTACGGCATCGACCGGATGAATGCGTACCACTCACCCCAGAGACTATTTCTATGTGTTTTAGATGCTTAAACCATGAATTGTCATATAAGCATACATTTAGAATTGTACGCTCAGCATATAGCTGAGCAGTGGAGATGTACTCCATTGCAGGTAAAAAGAAAGACAAGAAGAAGTGTGTGGAGTGAGGCCGATGAACGCCGGGGGATCGCCTTTGTAAATGTTTTGTTTTTAAATCCTAAAACTTGTATAAGGATTTGAGTATTGTAGTATGTTGTAATAGAAACATGTATTAGCTTCTATAGTATTGTAATCGTGTAATTGAACATCTGTAGTTATGTTTTAATGCGTTAAATCAGTTATGATTGTACCACGGTGGGTGTTGAGAGGTATGAGTTGTGAATATTTCAATACAGGGCTGTTAGCAGGGGAGCAGTCGACTGAACCCCCTGATCAGTCGACTGGATCTCGTGTATTTGGGATACTGTAAGTGAATATCAGAAAAGCAGTCGACTGAACCCCTTGGGCAGTCGACTGAACACTGTAGAATTTTAGCTACTGATCCAAATAGTAACCAATGCAGTCGACTGGGTTCCCTGATCAGTCGACTGAACCCCTGATGAGCAATGTTAAATTTTAGTTCTGCATAACACAGTCGACTGGGGTTCCCTGAGCAGTCGACTGAACCCCTTTGCAATATGATGTATTTTTGGTCCTGCTTAACACAGTCGACGGAGCAGTCGACTGGTTTCTCGAAGCAGTCGACTGGGTAGTCGACTGGACCTCTGTTGTGGATTTAGGGTTTTAGTTTCTGTCAGACACAGTCGACGGAGCAGTCGACTGGACCCTTGTGCAGTCGACGGGGAAGTCGACTGAACCTCTGTTTTCAAAACTATTTCTTTCGAATGTGTTCTCAATGGCCAAAACTTTTTATAACTCTATTTTCAATGGATTTTACAACTCAGAGAGGAATGTTTCCTAAGTTTTAAATTACCAGGGTTGTTTTAAAGAAGTTCTTTCCGCTGCGTAATATTCGATGATGTTTGGTTGAGCCTTGGTGGCGTGCCACGTGTCCTATTTCCACGCGTAGTGGGATGGGTCGTGACATTTATTGGTATCAGAGCTAGAGGTAACAAAACTTTGGGAACGTTCGACGATGAGTGGAGTGTTGAGTGAATTGCCATATGTTTTCAATTGCATTCATACATCTTAGAGATGTTTGATGCATATGGATGTTGTTTTACATACATACTATTGTTATTGTTGTACATGCATAGTGTTTATGCATTGAGAACTACAGGACTATAATCATGAGTGACGAAGAGCGAGAATTATCGCCACATACTCGCCGAATGAATGAAATGGCAGAGATGATGGGGAACATGGGAGAGATGATACGAAATATAGCGGACAGATTACCTCCAACACCTCCATTGGAGCCAGAACCGATAGTAGTAGTACATGCGCCTGAAAATAGGGGTATGAGGTCAATATCAGAACAGTTTGTTCGGAAGAAACCGATGGAATTTCATGGGACACCCGACCCAACGCTCGCAGAACATTGGATCATGGATATGGAGAGAATTTTCCGATCGATTCCGATGACCGATAAGGAGAAAATTGAGAATGCCAGTGATGTGCTGAAGGGTGAAGCCCAGAACTGGTGGGTGAATGTACTAGATCAAGGGGCACCGATTACTTGGGAAGGGTTCAAGGCGGAATTCAATCGCCGGTTCTTTCCGCGAGCCGCCTACAATGCAAAGAAGAGAGAATTTGATAACTTGAAGCAGGGAGATATGACTGTAACCGAATATACTTCCAAGTATAATGCGTTGTTGAGATTTGGTAAAGGTTCTGTGCCAGGAGAGGAAGAAAGGGCAAGGAAATTTGAAGAAGGCTTAAGGGAAAATATCCGGTTGAGGGTAGAAACTTATGAACACTCGACTGTTGCAGCAGTACAGCAGACGGCACTAGTAGCCGAAAGTGGAATAGAGAGATCGAGACAAAATCACCAAGGAAAGCGAAGTCATGAGGGTGGTGACCGAAGTCAGGGTGGATCTTTTAAGAGGCCGTTTTCACGAAGCTCTAGTTCGGGTTTTAATGATTCTAAGAGAATACCCAGTAACATACCGTTGTGTTCACTTTGCAACCGACCACACACCGGTCGATGTTTTCTGACCAACTTTCAGAACAGATCTACAGGGGGAAACAGTGTGAGTTCTGCGACTTATTCGCAACTCAAGTGTTTTGACTGTGGTACCTTGGGACACCGAGCGAAGGATTGCCCAAAGAAGCGTTCTCAACAAGGGGCAAGTTCTATGGCTTCTAGTGGTTCGAAGCCTAAGATGACTTCAGAAGTGAGGGACCAACGGATTTCGTAAACATATCGGCAGTTTGATTAGTGCAAGGCATAAACTATGGGATGATAATTCCAGATCGAACTTTCTCCCTAATGAAGTGAACATCCACCTCAATATGCTTAGTACATTCATGGAGAACCGAGTCAAAGGCAAGCAAAAGTGCGGAGTTTTTATCATAGGATAGCCCAACTCTTTCAGTATTGAACGCACCCATAGAAGCTCACATGTTCTCTGGCCATAGCCCGATACTCTGCCTCAGCGGAAGAACGAGAAACCGTAGCTTGTTTCTTGCTGTTCCACGAGATAAGATGATTTCCATAGAAGGTGCAGAAACCAGATGTGGACCGACGATCACTTTTAGACCTAGCATAGTCGGCATCAGTGAAGCAGGACACTCCATACTGTGTTCCCGCATAATAGAATAGTCCAAGACCTGGACAAGTCTTGAGATACCGAGGTATATGATGAACAACATCAAGATGAGATGATCGAGGTGCATGTATAAATTGACTCACAATACTAACAACGAATGTAATGTCAGGCCGAGTGTTGGTCAAATAGATAAGACGACCAATAAGACGCTGGTATACCGAAGCATCAGGAAGTTCCCTAGACTCAATGGACAACTTATGATTGGGATCCATGGGGGTGGAGGCAAGATGACACCCCATCATACCTGTATCCTGTAGAAGATCCAGATTATATTTTCGTTGAGATAGTGAGTGACGACCAAGAGCCAATACTCTTGAGGCAGAAAGGCCAAGATGGATGAGGTGAGGTTGGGTGTGGGGACTTGTCCCACATCGCCTGGGGTGAAGTTCCTAGACTAGTTTATAAGGATTAATCGCCCTTCTATATGCAACAAGGCCTTTTAAAACCGTGAGGGAGCTAAACACGAAAGAACTTCATAGTCAAGCGTGCTACTGCCAGAGCAGTACTAGGGATTGGTGACCCCCTGGGAAGTTCTTTGTGTTTAGGCCCAAAGCGGACAATATTGTTGCTAGACGGGGAGGTGGGTCGTTACATAGTGAGATTCCTTAATGAGAGCAAGCGACTTCTATCCCGAGGAAGTATCGAAGGGGACCCAAGTCCTTAACATCGAAAGACTGATTAAGGGCCTTTTTGACATTAGTAATGCCTGGAGCATCATCCCCTGTAATAATGATATCATCAACATATACCAGGATAATAACAGTCCGGGCATCAGATCGACGATGGGTAAAGCAAGTATGATCAGAGTGGCACCAAGTGAAACCCAAAGACAAAATAAACTCACTAAACCGGTGAAACCATGCCCGAGGAGATTGCTTAAGCCCATATAAAGATTTTCGAAGACGACATACCTTCTCTGAATACTCCCCCTCAGCCCGAAAACTCGGTGGAGGATCCATATAGATAGTTTCTTCCAAATTGCCATTCAAAAGAGCATTTTTGACATCCATTTGTTGCAAGGGCTAGGAGTAAGATGCAGCCAAAGAGATTATATGACGAACATATGTCAATTTGGTTACAGGGCCAAAGGTAGCACTAAAGTCCTTACCTGGGATCCGGGTAAAGCCCTTGGCCACTAGACAGGCCTTATATTGCTCAATAGTACCATCTGCCTGATATTTGATGGTGAAGACCCATTTGCACCCAGCTGTTTCTCACCCGGGAGTAAAGGCACAAGTTCCCAAGCCTGGTTACGTTGAAGTGCATCCATTTCAAGGTCGTAGCAGCTACCCACTGTGGGTTCTGGAGGACCTCAGAGACAGACCGAGGGATGGATGTGGAATCAACCTGACTAAGAAAAGAGCAATAGGAATCTGAGAGTCTACATACTGAGCAATAAGATGATTAGTACTAGCAGAAAAACCATAACGATTAGGAGGACGGTGAAGTCTAGTGGGATATCTAGAAGGAATAGAAGCATTACTTGATTCCGGGGAAGACCTTGGTAGTGGAGTTTGAGCAGGATGTCGGCGAGAATACACCTGAGTAGGAGTGGTTGTAATGACCGGAGGAAGGGATGAGGAAGTCTCCAGAGGTGGTTCAAACAGAGGAACTAGATGCGGAAGCAAAATTAAATCCTCGGATGCTGCAGTAAGAGAAGGCTCAGAAATAAACTGAGGACCTGCGAAAAAATGGAGTATCTTCCAGACATGTAACATCCATAGAATGATACATGTGGCATAACACCAGTAACCTTTGGACATAGATGAATAGCCTAGGAAGATGCAGCGGACAACCTGATTGTCTATTTTTGTCTAAGTAGGATTGCGATTTAGGAAAAAACAGGTACAACCAAATACACGGGGTAGAATAGGAAAGAGGGTTTTGTCGGGCTGAAGAAGTTGCATTGGTGCCTTTCCTTGTAGGACACGACTGGGAGTTCGGTTTAGAAGAAAGGTGGCAGTAAGAACATCCAAATGCCAGTAGTATTTGGGTACATTAATCCCGCAAAGAAGACAACTAACAACAGACATGATGGAGCGGTTTTTTCGTTTTGCCACACCATTCTGCTTAAGAGTGTAAGGATAGGTGAGCTGCTGGAGAATACATGTTTATTAAGTTCAGCCCGAAACTCATTAGTAATGTATTCTTGACCATTATCAGAACATAAATGACGGGCAACAATGCTAAATTGAGTTTTAACCATTTACAAGAAGTTAGAAAATAAGGAGAAAACTTCTGATTTCTTTTTAAGCAGATAAACCCACATGCCCCTAGTTTAGTCATCAATGAATGTAACAATTGAGAAATAGAATAGAGAAAATATATTGTATTGATTAGATTGAGATACCAACTAGGGTTACATAAGAGCCCTTGATACAGGCAATACAAGAAAAGTTAACCAATGTGGAGGATTCATAACAATTTGTGGAGGATTCTCATGCAACATAGGGGATTCAAAACCAATATGGGAGATTCTTAACAAACTATGGGGGATTCTTAACCAAAGCGGGGGATTCATAACAATTTGTGGAGGATTCTCATGAAATACGAGGGATTCTAAACCAATGTGGGGGATTCATAATAATTTGTGAAGGATTCTCATGCAACACGTGGGATTCTTAACCAATGTGGAAGATTCTTAAAAATTTGTTAAGAATCCATCTTATTTGTCTAAAATCCTGTACAATAGTTGTCATCTCCCATATTTCACATTTGTTCATTATTCCCCATATTTGTTAATAATCCCTCACATTGGTTAATAATCCCCTACAATTTGTCAAGGATCTCTCCCCCCCCCTAGAGTTTGTTAAGGATCCCTCACAGTTTGTTAAGAATCCCCTATATCCCATAAGAATTCCCATAGTTTCGTATGAATCTTCCACATAGCATAAAAATGTGAGGGATCCTTAACAAACTGTGGGGATTCATAACAATTTGTGGGTAATTATTAACCAAATGTGGAAGATCCTTAACAATTTGTGGGGGATTATTATGCTATATCGTGGATTTTTAACAAATTATGGGGGATTTATAAATAATGTGTGGGATTCATTACCAATGTGGGGGAATCATAACAATTTGTGGGGGATTCTTAACAAACTGTGGGGGATTCATAACAATTTGTGGGGAATTCTTAACCAACTGTAAAAGATCCTTAACAATTTGTGGGGGATTCAAATTCGATATTGTGGATGTTAAAAAATTGTAGGGGATTCATAACCAATGTGTGGGGTTCTTTACTAATGTGGGGTATTCATAACAATTTGTGGGGGATTCTTAACATACTGTGGAGATTCTTAACTATGAGGGATTCATAATAATTTGTGGAGGAATCTTATGCAATATGGGGGATTCTTAACCAATGTGGAGGATTGCTAAGAATCCAAAATTCTTAACTAATGTGAGGGATTTTTAACAAATTGTGGGGGATTCGTAACAATTTGTGGGGGATTCTTAACAAACTGTAGAGGATTCTTAACCAATGTTGAGGATACATAACAATTTGTGGAGGATTCTCATGCAACATGGGGGATTCTAAACCAATATGGGGGATTCTTAACAAACTATGGTGGATTCTTAACCAATGTGGGGGATTCATAACAATTTGTGGAGGATTCTCATGCAATACGAGGGATTCTAAACCAATGTGGGGATTCTTAACCAATGTGGGGGATTCATAATAATTTGTGGAGGATTCTCATGCAATACGTGAAATTCTTAACCAATGTAGAAGATTCTTAAAAATTTGTTAAGAATCAATCTTATTTGTCTAAAATCTTGTGCAATAGTTGTCATCTCCCATATTTCACATTTGTTCATTATTCCCCATATTTGTTAATAATCCCTCACATTGGTTAAGAATCCCCTACAATTTGTTAATGATCTCCCCCCTCCCTACAGTTTGTTAAGGATCCCCCACAGTTTGTTAAGAATCCCCTATATCCCATAAGAATTCCCCATAATTTCGTATGATTCTGTCACACCCGTTCCAAAATTACATAGTTTCATCATACATAATTGGAAAGTTGTGAGTATATCAATGTTATTTGATAATTAGATTGAGATGAGGTTGACTGTGGGTCAATGGAAAGGTGTCAGTGAGGACACAGGAATATGATAGTCCATTTTGCATTGGCACGGTTAAATGATATTTATGTGATTTAAATGTTATTTAACTTTTCTGGTATTTCATGAATAGTGAATTATACCTGTGTAGTATAATTTTTGGTAATTTCGATATTGTTATACTAGTTGAGAACTGTGGTAAGAACGTGAGTGACACGTTAAATAATAAGGTAGGTGGTGTAGAGATTCCACATAATTTAGTTTTCGGACGTTATTTTTGGACCCAAACGAGACTTAGTCGAAAACTTTTGAAATTTATAGTTTTCACTCGTAAAGGCATAAAATGGACGTGTGCGAAGATTCACGGGTTAATTAGAAGTTTTGAGAAACTTGCGTGGAGGTAAACACAATTTCTGAAACGATTTTCTATAAATAGTGGAAGATAAGATTTCATTCTCCAAAAGTTGGAAAAATATCTAGAGAGAGAGGAGAGAGAAGGGAGATTGTTGCCACGGGCTTTGCGACGACGATCGGCGACCTTTCGTCCGTCAGTTTTTCACCAAATTCAAGATTTGAACTCGTGGAAGTAAGAACTTCGTTTTGATACTACTTAGGCCGTGTTTGGCCAATTTTTGTAAAAATCTTAATTCTAGACTTTTGGGGAAAACCCAGTAAAACTTGTAGGAATCGTCTCAAATTCGAAATCCCACGATTATTTAGCCTCCTAGTCGATCCTTCAAAGTTTGGGGGAAATCGCACGAGGTATGAAGTTCTAACTTGTGAAATATAGAGAAATACATGTTTTATATTTCGACGACGAAATTGAGATCCGGGCAAAATCCATGTGTTATTTATAAGCCCGTTAATTATGCACGAGCTAAATTGTGAAAAGCATGTCTAAATTTACGCAAGCACGTTGAGTTGTCTATGTGGGTCAAAGGGAAGTCTTATACAAATTCATGCCGGAGTAAGCTTCTCGATGTTTGAGAATTTGAGTAGCGACAGCTACTGTGCATGGTTGTAGGCTTGGACTTGCCATGGCACTTGTGGGGATGTAATGGTTGTAGGCTTGGACTTGCCATTGACATCGCGGTTTAAGGCTTGGACTTGCCACTACCGGATGAAGGCGTATTTTTCTCCCTAGAGACTATTGATATGATTTATGAGATTAAAGCATGTTTTGTTATATATTGCACATGTTAGACTTGTACGCTCAGCATATAGCTGAGCAGTGGAGATGTACTCCATTACAGGTAAGAAGAAAGACAAGAAGAATCGCGATGAGTGAGGCCGATGAACGTCGGGGAATCACCTTTGTATATGTTTTTGTTTTAATCCTAATCTTGTGTAAGGATTGGTAAATTGTAAGATGTTGTAATAGGATCATGGATTAGTTTCGCAGTATTGTAATCTTGTAATTGAACGTCTGTAGTTATGTTTTGAATGTTGTAATTGGTGTTGGTTGTGATTGTTTATGGATATTGAGAAGCATGTGTTAGTATTATCAACACAGGGCTGTCCAGCAGGGGAGCAGTCGACTGGACCCAGGATCAGTCGACTGGATCTCGTAGGATGGAGACACTGAAAGTGAATAGTAAAGGTAAACAGTCGACTGGACCCTTGATCAGTTGACTGAACCACTGTAGATTTTAGCTACTGATCCAGATAGTAACTAGTGCAGTCGACTGGGATCCCTGATCAGTCGACTGGACCCTTTTTGAAAAGAGTTGCATTTTGGTTCTGCATAACACAGTCGACTGGGTTCCCTAATCAGTCGACTGGACCTCTGTTGAGAATTTTGGATTTTGGTTTCTACTTGGCACAGTCGACTGGACCCTAGGCACAGTCGACTGAACCTCTGTTTTCAGAACTGATTCTTTTGAATGTGTTTTCACTTGGCCAAAACTTTTTATAACTCTGATTTCAATGGATTTTATAACTCAAAGGGTAATGTTTCCGAAAGTTTTAAAAACTCAGGGTTGTTTTAAAGTTCTTTCTGTTGCGTATAATTATATTGATGTTTGGATGAGCCTTGGTGGTGTGCCACGTGTCCTATTTCCACGCGTAGTGGGATGGGTCGTGACAGATTCTTCCACACAGAATAAAAATGTGAGGGATCCTTAACAAACTGCGGGGATTCATAACAATTTGTGGGTAATTCATAACCAAATGTGGGAGATCCTTAATAATTTGTGGGGGATTATTATGCTATATCTTGGATTGTTAACAAATTGTGGAGGATTCATAAATAATGTGTGGGATTATTTACCAATGTGGGGGATTCATGACAATTTATGGGGGATTATTAACACACTGTGGGGGATTTGGAATAATTTGTGGATGAATCTTATACAATACGGGGGATTCTTAACCAATGTGGGGGGATTCATAACAATTTGTGGAGGATTCTTATGCAATACTGGGGATTCTTAACCAATGTGGAAGATTCTTAACAATTTGTTAAGAATCCATCACATTTGTCCAAAATCCCTTACAATAATTGTCATATCTTATATTGCACATTTATTCATTATTCTCCATATTTGTTAATAATCTCCACATTGGTAAAAAATTCCCCACATTGGTTAAGAATCTCCCACAGTTTGTTAAAAATGCCTCATATTCCATAAGAATCCCCCACAGTTTCTTGTAAATCTTCCATACAGCATTATAGCATAAGAATGTGAGAGATCCTTAACAAACTGTGGGAGATTCATAACAATTTGTGGGGAATTCTTAACCAACTGTAAAAGATCCTTAACAATTTGTAGGGGATTCAAATTCGATATCGTGGATTGTTAACAAATTGTAGGGGACTCATAACCAATGTGTAGGGTTCTTTACTAATGTGGAGGATTTATAACAATTTTTGGGGGATTCTTAACATACTGTGGAGATTCTTAACTATGGAGGATTCATAATAATTTGTGGAGGAATCTTATGCAATATGGGGGATTCTTAACCAACATGGAGGATTGCTAAGAATCCAAAATTCTTAACTAATGTTGGGGATTTTTAACAAATTGTGGGGGATTCTTTACCAATGTGGGGGATTCATAACAATTTGTGGGGGATTCTTAACAAACTGTAGAAGATTCTTAACCAATGTGGAGGATTCATAACAATTTGTGGAGGATTCTCATGCAACATGGGAGATTCTAAACCAATATGGGGAATTCTTAACAAACTATGGGAGATTCTTAACCAATGAGGGGGATTCACAATAATTTGTGCAGGATTCTCATGCAATACGAGGGATTCTAAACCAATGTGGGTGATTCTTAACCAATGTGGGGGATTTGTAATAATTTGTGGATGATTCTCATGCAATACGTGGGATTCTTAACCAATGTGGAAGATTCTTAAATTTTTGTTAAGAATCAATCTTATTTGTCTAAAATCTTGTACAATAGTTGTCATCTCCCATATTTCACATTTGTTCATTGTTCCCCAAATTTGTTAATAATCCCTAACACTAGTTAAGAATCCCCTACAATTTGTTAATGATCCCCTCCCCCTACAGTTTGTTAAGGATCCCCCACAGTTTGTTAAGAATCCCCTATATCCCATAATAATTCCCCACAATTTCGTATAATTCTTCAACATAGCATAAAAATGTGAGAGATCCTTAACAAACTGTGGGGATTCATAACAATTTGTGGGTAATTCTTAACCAAACGTGGGAGATCCTTAACAATTTGTGGGGGAATATTATGCTATATCGTGGATTGTTAACAAATTGTGGGGGATTCATAAATAATGTGTGGGATTATTTACCAATGTGGGGGATTCATGACAATTTATGGGGGATTATTAACACACTGTGGGGGATTCGGAATAATTTGTGGATGAATCTTATACAATACGGGGGATTCTTAACCAATGTGGGGGGATTCATAACAATTTGTGGAGTATTCTTATGCAATACGGGGGATTCTTAACCAATGTGGAGGATTCTTTACAATTTGTTAAGAATCCACCACATTTGTCCAAAATCCCTTATAATAATTGTCATCTCTTATATTGCACATTTATTCATTATTCTCCATATTTGTTAATAATCTCTACATTGGTAAAGAATTCCCCACATTGGTTAAGAATCTCCCACAGTTTGTTAAGAATGCCTCATATTCTATAAGAATCCCCCACAGTTTCTTGTAAATCTTCCATACAGCATTATAGCATAAGAATGTGAGAGATCCTTAACAAACTGTGGGAGATTCATAACAATTTGTGGGGAATTATTAACCAACTGTAAAAGATCCTTAACAATTTGTGGGGGATTCAAAATCGTTATCGTGGATTGTTAACAAATTGTAGGGGATTCATAACCAATGTGGTGGGGTTCTTTACTAATGTGGGCGATTCATAACAATTTGTGGGGGATTCTTAACATACTGTGGAGATTCTTAATTGTGGGGGATTCATAATAATTTGTGGAAGAATCTTATGCAATATGGGGGATTTTTAACCAATGTGGAGGATGGTTTAGAATTCAAAATTCTTAACTAATGTTGGGGATTTTTAACGAATTGTGGGGGATTATTTACCAATGTGGGGATTCATAACAATTTGTGGGGGATTCTTAACAAACTGTAGAG
This sequence comes from Hydrangea macrophylla, assembly GCA_033977485.1. Lineage (NCBI taxonomy): Eukaryota > Viridiplantae > Streptophyta > Magnoliopsida > Cornales > Hydrangeaceae > Hydrangea > Hydrangea macrophylla. The sequence continues at coordinate 87,657,748 of CM066998.1, read as the reverse complement.
GATTCTTAACCAATGTGGAGGATTCATAACAATTTGTGGAGGATTCTAATGCAACATGGGGGATTCTAAATCAATATAGGAGATTCTTAACAAACTATGGGGGAATCTTAACCAATGCGGGGGATTCATAACAATTTGTGGAAGATTCTCGTGCAATACGAGGGATTCTAAACCAATGTGGGGATTCATAATAATTTGTGGAGGATTCTCATGCAATACGTGGGATTCTTAACCAATGTGGAAGATTCTTAAAAATATGTTAAGAATCCATCTTATTTGTCTAAAATCCTGTACAATAGTTGTCATCTCCCATATTTCACATTTGTTCATTATTCCCATATTTGTTAATAATCCCGCACATTGGTTAAGAATCCCCTAAAAATTGTCAAGGATTCCCCCCCCCCCCCCCCCCCCCTCTACAGTTTGTTAAGGATCCCTCACAGTTTGTTAAGAATCCCCTATATCCCATAAGAATTCCCCACAGTTTCGTATGAATCTTCCACATAGCATAAAAATGTGAGGGATCCTTAACAAACTGTGGGGATTCATAACAATTTGTAGGTAATTATTAACCAAATGTGGGAGATCCTTAACAATTTGTGGGGGATTATTATGCAATATCGTGGATT